>JANZLQ010000086.1:23594884-23630919 GCA_026212715.1 Elanus axillaris | reverse complement strand
AGAAAGAAAGAAAGAAAGAAAGAAAGAAAGAAAGAAAGAAAGAAAGAAAGAAAAAGAAAGAAAGAAAGAAAGAAAGAAAGAAAGAAAGAAAAGGAGCTAGTTCCCCATTCAGCAGTTGCAAAGGCAGGGAAGCTCCACCAGCCTGGAGCTCATTTATTGTCCGTGTCAGATTGAGGAAAAAATACTAAAGCACTAGCACTGGAAATCTCTCATTCTCTTTTTTCTCTCTCACATTCCTTCTCCCCCCCCCCCCCCTTCTCTCTCTCCTTTTTTTGAAAAACACTAAAGATAAGCCTGTGGCCTTTTTTTTTCCCTTTCAAATTATCAGCATGTCTCAGTGCAGTTGAATCTTCAAGTATAACCTTGGTGCTCCCCCAATATCTCCAAAGTGGAAATCAGCTAGAAGATACTGTTCTTAATTTAGACATGGAAGTTTCCTGTTTTTACTCCAGTTATGGTCCCATGATCTCCCCCAGATTTGTTGTGATCACACCATTTTTATTAGTTTTAAATGTTTGCTTTTCAAATCTCAGCATTCCCAGGTATCATTGATCTCTTTTCAGGAGAAAAGCATACTGAGATCCAGGAAAAGAGACATGCTGTGCAATGCTTTCTAGATTTAATCTTGTGATTCCCCAGCTCCACAGAAATATCATAAGCAAACTAGGTGTATCAAAACTGCTTTGGAGTTATCACTTAACATTCAAAGGAATAACAAGTCATCTCCCATTATATGCATAAAATTCAGTGCCCCCTTAGAAAACCTGAACTTATTTTCTTTCCTCCTGCTTTTCAAAACTAACCAGGGCCAACAAACGCAAAGAAAAAAAAAGTAAACTTTGAAGCTGAAATTTAAAGCAATGAAAGTCAGGAAGTTCAAAAGTTAATGTTCCTATGGCTGTGTTAACTTGGCCATGTTACAAATACATCATGCAAATACTTCAAGCTATTTTGTTAAAGGAATATAGTACTGTGCCATAAAGAATAATAAAACATGCTGTTTTCTTTTCATGTGGAAACCATCTTGTATGAGCAACAGTACAGTGTATTTCTACTGCTAATGCTGACTTCTCTACAAGTCAAGTATCTCTGCCACAAGGCACTTCTCTGTTCTGAAGATGCTGGTGCCTCACCGGGATCTAGCCTTCCCTTAGCTCACCCAAGAGCTTACATACAGACCTCCCCAGTAACAAAGGCCAACTTTTCTCCTGAGTCTTCTGACTCACCAGAAAATAATCTCTCTTCCTCCCTTAAGATCAAAGAACACTTGTCCCAGCCTTTCTATCCCTCACTTAAGGGAAATTTAAACAAGTGGTCTTGTCAATCATCTCCTCCTTTCTATTCTTCATTATCCTGGTTTCTACCTAGGAGCATATCAATACCCAAGAGCAGTAAACAACATGATCACACATCCGTCAAATACTCATCCTCACCACAGATGATGAAACACATATACATAAAATATTCTGGTTTAGCAGAGAAGACCTTTTTCTCTCCCTATACTCTTTTGTTTGTTTTCTGTATTTTTAACATATGTATTCTATGTGCTAAGGTTAAAGGAGATCAGCCCCCAAAAATATGCCTTACTCTTGGTCAACAGTCTTCTGTTTCTCAGCTCCACTGAGACTTCACTCTCTGGTGCTAGGCCAGCCTTGAGGAAGAAACGTCTACAACGCCACCAGCTTCACCATCCTCTCTGTCTTGGAGGAGTGTACTCATCAGCTGCATTCTTCATCCCAGAGCTAAAGGGACTTTAAAGACAAGGATTGTGGCTTTGAACTGTACTTAAAAGTTCAGGAAATGTCATTCAGGGGAAAAAAAAAGACAGATCTAATGTGTTCATAATACACTGATTTGATGTGACCTTTGTACTAATTAGTTTTCAAGCACCAGAGTCTTCATAAAGTCCAGCCCATTTAAGAATCAATGAATACCTGATTCATTTCACAGTCTGATAGAAGGGATGGAATAGTTTGGGTATACTGAAAGCACTATACATGGATTCAGCTACATGACAATGTGGTTCATCGATGATCTAAAGAAAACTCATAAGCTGATACTCGAATTATTCAAGACCACATGGTAGACACAAGCTCTGCCAAGGGTAGCCACTCCTTCACCAGTACCACTGTTTCTCTCGCTCAGATACACTTTAATCCAACTTTTCTTCACTGTTGGTCTTCTCCCAAGCTTACAGAACTATAGCTATATAAGCCAGATGCAATGGTAGGAGATCAGTGTATATTACCTGCAGCGTCTGACAGCACTATCTATGCTGTGCGACCAGTCCAGCACATGCATGTCATACAGAAGCAGAAGAAATGTTGATCCTTGTAAATGTCCTTCAGAAAAGGAGAAAAACTAGTGGTGTACTGCAGCTTTTCAGAACAATTTTGAATGCATAGCTATTAAGAAGGATGCAGGTCACTTCTGTGTGTTCTTGATCCCTGTTCACTCTCAGGAGAGATGACTGTATTCAATGGACAGTGTCATACACAACAGAGAGTACCACAAAGATGAGAAAACGTAACTGACCATTACTCACAGATCAAAAAAGATCACCTGACTTCTTTATTAAGGCAATTCAGTTGCACATTCTGACCTGAATGCAGACTGTATGTGGTCTAAAATGTCAGTTTCAAGTAAATGACCTTGCAACTGGCCATTGAGAAGTTTTGCTGTGATTGGGCTCAGGAAAGGGGAGGCCTGACTGTAGCTGCAGGCAAGGATCACTCCAGACTGTTGGCTTCTTTGGCTCCAGTTGAACTCCAGTATATTTAACAGAAAAAAAGGAAAATTACTGCTCTAAATGGTGATTATTTTTGTCAGAAAGGATACCAGTTATTCGCGGCTTTCCTTCAAAACCCTGGAAGGCAAGAGTTCCTCCATTTTGAGCACATGTACTGAGATCTGGGAATGCAAACAGACTGTTCATGACTAACCGCAGCAACTGCAGAAAATGATCCCATCCTGCCTAGGTTTGCATGGGCTTCCACTGGTGCCTTCACCTCGCTTCAACAGCAATGAGGGTAACAGCGACGGCTAACAGAGGCTGTTGTATTCAGTCCTTTAGCAAAAGGCATTCCCTGAGCTAAAGAGTTGTCAAGCTTGAAACAAACCTACAAAGATTTAAGCTTAAGTCTAAATAGGAACACAGTGGTCGGGCCCATTATCTTCAATGAAACGATTCACAATAAAGAAGGTAGGTATGGGAATATGCTTTTGTAGGATGGGAGGCACAATTAATGCCAAAAAGCAACAGGTGGATGGAGCAAGCAGACAGGTTGGAGAGAGGATGAACAAGGTAATATGAGCAGGTAATATGAACACGATTTTAGCTCAGCACCTGCCTACCCATTATCAGCTGGCAGAGTCCTGTAGGCATTGTGGAAGATGGGAATTAGATGAAGACCATGTTAAAAGAGTATTAAGATAAAATAAAACAAAAACCAAAAACCAAAGCCAACAAAAAAACACTGTTCTGCTATTCTGTGCTAGTTTTTCTCCTGGTAGTAGATCAAAGATACTCAGTCACACATACCTGACTTTTCAACAGATAATATCTGTGAATCTGAATGTGAACAAATAAATTGGTCTATGAAAATAGTCCAAGCTGAAGTCACCAGTTAACTGTTCAACGCTAGTACTTTTTGTACAATGCACTGAGACTATTCCAATTAAATCCTCCTACTTAAAATGTATACAAGTGACTATGTTACAAATTAAAAATAAAAGTGTGTTCAAAACTGGAAAAAAAATGGAAGTAGGAGAAGGTCATAGGCATTTCACATCACATTCACCTTGAAAATTACCACGTACATCGCCTGTACACTTACAGTGAACAGCTGTCCTTTTTCTTCAGTTTCATACATTTCTGTTCTTCCTCATTACTGAAGCTAATTTGTTTAGCATTGTAGCAATAATTTCAAGCAGCTGTTGTAACATTAATAAACTACATCAGATAACCAAAAACTTTGGCAACCTACTTCTATTAGAGTAGGGATGCAAAAAATTCTTTGTAGCTCAAGCTACTTGCTGGTCAAAATAAAATAATCAGTTCTTTATGGCCCATATGTTGTCTAACTCATGAAAAAATAATTTGTTAGAGGAAAGATAAGATGACACACAATGTTGCAGTATAAAATCTCACAAACAGGTGGATATAATCTAAAGACCTATTCACATGAATTTATATCGTCATGCAACCAAATTTAGTTTGTTTCTGCTTAGTTTAGTTTTCAGTACCTCTAGAACACTTCAATAAAAGTGAAGAAAATGCTGCTAAGAAACGAGTCTTTTCTGTATAAATGCTAGACAAAAAAGAATAATAATATATCGGAAGCAAACTACAAATGAAATAATTTCTAACATGTACATAAGAAAGATAACACACAAGTACACATAGTTACTATATGACAAACCCTATTTAGTGAGACTACTTTTTATAAATACAATTTACATTTACTTACTGAAATAATAATAAACAGTTAAACTCCAAGAACATTTACAACGCAGCCTTCATTAAAAATCTGATTAATATCATAGTCTTAAAATGTCATTCAGGGCAATTAACCATAAAAGGATAAGTGATTAATTTTATCTATACACAGGTATACAACATATGCTTGCTTGTGTACAAGTTACAACAGCCACAATTAGAAAGCTCACTAAAAATATTGACCATTCTTTTTTTTCACTTGCTTTATGCTATAGTTCTTAACACTAGCCAGAATAGCTGTATTTACAGTATAAATTATGTAAATAAATCTCAAACCATCATCTAATAATATATTTTTCACTATTAGTCAATGGGGACAACATCAGAGGTAGCATAGCTCTTAAAATGCCACAAGAAAGAACCACTTGAGAGATCATATTTCAGCTCACATATAAGTCACTTTTGCCTCTTTTTTTCAGGCTTGAAAATTTGGTTGGTTTATACTAGTATACTACTTTAGCATATCCAAATAATTTTTCAGTTTTTTTCATTTATACTGCTGTATTGAAATATATAATTTTAAAAAATCTAAAGTATATTATAATTTTTAAAATGTTCTATAAACAAAATAGTTGAATTAGCTTTCCAGAAGCAAATAATTAACTGGTTGTAGGTTTTTTTCAAATTCATACCATTTTGTTTATATTTGCAGCCCTCCAACAAATTCTTTAACCAACAGGCAATTACTTGGAATGTGTTCTTCCAATTTATTTTGAATGGTTTTATACACACGTCTCAAGCATTAAATAAAAAAGTTTAGGAAAACATAACAACCAAGACTCTAAAGTCTGAATGCATTCAGAACAAAAATAAAAAGAGACAGCTTCATAGGGAAGGATGAATTCCATCTACCAAGGTCAATGGTCAGCAATAACAATAAAGTATATTGCTACACATCTGCAGTACTTTCTCCCACAGCCTTTTCAGGCATATTCGGTGGAAAGAGTACACACGTTTTCCTCCCTTTCAGGCAAACAAGCAAGTGTCCTTTGTCTCAGGGTTTAATGTGCCAAGCCTCCCCCATCTTTTGATCCCCCCTTCCTTCTCTCTTGTCTCCCCAACCTGATCCTGGAATGTTTTGGCCATGAGGTTAAGAAAGATTCCCCCATTTATCACAATCTGCCAAGCACAACAGGGTCACAGTCCCAGCCCCAGTCCTACCGCTTAACTAATCCAGCCTCGGCACAGGCATGAAACTTCAAAGATTTTTTGCCACAGGCAAAAATTAGTCCTTATTTGCTTTAAAATCCAAGTATCAATCAAGTTAAACTGTGCTTCAGTGGAGCTAACATTTTCAATGTTCAGAGCAACATGTACATTTGGTTCTTAGTTGTGACTCTAATTGAATGCAGAGCTCACCTGGAATAGCACTACAAATACTTTAGAGTACAGCAAAAATCTAATCATGAGATAATTCCTTTTATCCAGGAGAAAACCCTTGATAAAAAGAACTGTTCAAATATGCATGCAAACACACAAGAATATGTTTTTGTGCATGTGTGCAAATAAATATATATAATATATATAATATATATAGAATCTCTGTTTATGTGAAATCACTTCAGATTATTTTACCCTCCAAAGGTTTTATTATGAGTTATACGAGATGATCAGCCACAGTTATATAATAGTAAAGCTCAGTTAATGACTTTTAAATATTCCTGAAATTAATTTGAAGAACAATTACAGATTTACTATGAACACACAAAGAATTTTGCTCCAATATTTAGGAAGCAAATCTTCAGCTAAGTATAGCTAAAATAATATGTAAATCTACTATTCTGGGATACTGCCTACCACTTTCTGTTCAAGTCAGTGCAAAAAATAAAATACTTAAGCTTTTTAATCTATGCAGGTTCTGCAATATAGATTTCTAACTGCATCCTTGTGGGGCTTAAAATGGGATTAATTTTAAAATTAGCTTTTAGAAAGATCTTCATGTTTTCTTCAGTTCTTTACTTATAATTAAATACTGTTTAATCATGTATGAATTCAGGGCAATGATCAAATATTGCATAGAGTAGAGAGTTAAACCACATAGATAGTATATTAAGCTGTTAAGCTACTACAGAAAGGTATATTTTTTTTCCCAGCAGTATAATTGAAAAGAGTTCATAAAATAAAAAGTAAACAAGAAGCATATTAACTAGAGCATTATATTCTACAAACTGCTCACATACGTTTTATACATAAATGTAACAGCCATGCTGTCCTTCTATTTAAAAATACTGAAATGATATGTTAAAATTTTTATCCCTCATAAATAATTTACTAAAGAAATTTTACAATTCAAAGTTTAAAACTGAATAAAGTGCAACCTATTTCCTACATTGCCCCAAAGTAAATGTAACTTCAATAAAATTTAAGTATAGCTATTTGAAAGAAAACAACAGAAAACAAAAGATTAAAAAGATAGGTAAGCTTGCAAATGAGACAGATATTATGCAGTGCAGTTTTTCACTTGCTTCCTCTATTTTACAGTATACTCAGACATTTTATCAAACCACAATCTGTTTAAGTTTAGAAAATAACCTTGACTTCTAATTTCTGTAACAGATGAATTGGCTTCCCGTATGCACGCTCTAACATGCATATACATTTGCATGATCACACAAACATACAGATATTTCCCCAAAGCCAAATCCAGGTTCTTTTGCTTGATATTATCCACATTCATACAAGGTTAATGCTACTTGATTCTCTGTACCATTTAACAAGCTATATTAAGCACTTTAATAAATCTAAAATTACCTTGGAAAAATGCTTTGGCAAGTACTATATTTTTTTATTCAGAAATTTAAAATATTACTTGCTTTATCTATCTTTTTTGAAATTACATTCGATTTACTTTAGAAGAAATTATAGTGGCACAAAAGGCAGTGAGACAGTTAAAAGCTGTTTAGCTGAAATGTATTTCAGAAAATTGTGAACAGTCCAAGAAAAAAAACATGTAACTGGATCCTGCTGCTTGCTGCTCACCAGACCCTAGGCACAAAATCGAAGAACTTATTGGCTGTAATAATCTATCGTACCTTTCTTCCAAACAGGTTCCCTACACATTGTAATTCCCTACAGCAGTAAATGGCTGTTTACAGAGGGACCAAACCGGGTTGCTCTTTCTTCCCTGGAACTTTACTTGCTGCACTAGGATAATAAAACAGCAGTCCCAGAGTAAACCCCTCATGAGTTTCCCTGAATGAAACGGACATTTAAGAAGCAGTAATCATTATGCCAGCTCCCATCATGGCCCTCTGAGCACAGCACAGCAGTGGCACTGCCGCGCTTGCCTGCTGCATGGACACCGCGGTAGGGAAAAGCATTTCAATGCAACAGCAGCACACGCCAACGGACTCCCCAAAGAAGTAAGGTTTTTAATCAGAATTTATTCTCTGAAAGTGGTCTGTGCAATTGCAAAATGTATTAAACAGTTTGAAATGAATTCACAATGAAGTAAGACTCCAATACAAACTCATAGTGCCAACTGAGGGATAGCATTACAGAAATAGTTAAAGTGAACTTTGAGGAGGTAGGACTGATGCTTTAGCATAATTACACTTTAGCATTATTTGTTCCAAACTAACGTCTAATCAACTTAGAAATGGACTAAATGGACTTGAATGAAGGATTAGTAAATTAAATTCACTTTTTCTGTATCCACAGTTTTTGCAGTTTAGGGCTAATTAATTTGAACTCAGTTTCTGCCTAGACACCTGTCTCAGCCTATAAGTGTTTCTTACAAAAATATTATTGAATAACACATCGAATAACACTCTGTGAGCGAGCTACTCACAGATTTGACAAAAAGCGGTATTTGCAGCATATTAGAGAATGACGCATTTTATTTCTTTACAGTATTTAACAAGTATCCTCCTGTGGTAAGAAAAAGCTGCTCCTTAAAGAACTTGACAGACTCAGTCCTGTGACCTACCTAAACTCCTGCACTCTAGAGCCACTATGAACAAATACATTGTTCCAAAACCAAGTTTGAAGCACCTACTACAGAAATGAAAACCAAATCTCCTTTTCAGAATAGAATCTGACCATGGAATTAATACCCACTTTTATTTCCCACTTGCATGAATATCACAAATTAAAATCCATCATAACCTTACCTCAGTTGTCTCTGAAGAACAGAAACGAATTCCCCAGATATGCAAAGTCAGTTTCCAGGACAAAAAAACCCGAGAGTATCTGTTACGTTTTGCACTAATTTCCACTGTACGGCAGCTAAGGTGTGCATACAGATTTCCAGGACCAAAAAACTTCTGCACAGGTCAGCTAGGATTTTTTAAACTTGGAAATACTGAAGACACTTTGTTCTTCCTTGAACTGTCACACCGAGCCTAGCACAGCCCAGTTACTTAAGTTAACTAAGAGGAGACCTGGATAGTAAACAAGCTTGGCTCTGTCCAATGGCTTTCCACACCCTTCTGTTTATAGCAAGATGACTTGCATTCAGAGGTCACCCCATCAACAGCTCCTGTCTTTCAGTGGGTATCTAATGTACTGCATTTATCCCAAGGCTCTTTTAATGAAACCACCTTCCTGGTCCCTGCTCGCCTGCTGTCGCTATGACACATCTGCTCCTTATTGTGCAAAGTCCTATTTAAGTGTTAAAATACACAGAAAAGACGTACCTGGGCATATATTCTGCAAGCAATATGGGTATTTATAAGCACTAGCCTTGTCTGTCAGTACTGACAAAATAAAGTCTTTTTGAAAATCAAAGAAAGAATTTTGCCAGCAACATTCATCTTGCGAATAAAAGAAATTCAGGAGGAAGGAAGATGGATGCCATTGTTTGATCTGGACTTTAAAACTTTTACAAATGCTCCCCAAAAGGATAATGCATGTGCCTGTGCCAGATAATATTTATGTGAATATGTTAACATGCTGGAAACAAGAGATGAGGGGTGTCCCCAAGCTCTGCTGCAAAATGACACAGAGCCAAGAAAAACAAGGGTCAAGTGCCAGGACCCCAATGCAAATACCAAGTCAATTCTGGGCTGAAAGAATACATGGAATTGATGGCTCTTACAAAACATGGTAAATACACAGCAGCGTGCAAACTCCTATCACTCATTTTTTATGGGTACAATGTGCTACTGGTTACAAACAGTTCGTGATCCAACTGGCAATTGTTGTTTTCTTCATACGGCGCTGCAAACCAGAAGGACAAAGCCCACCCCCACTTTACTCTGCTGGAAATTACTCATCACAACAGACATATCTAAATTAACTGTATCTTAAAATGGGAACAAGAACATTCTCTTTAGCATTTTTCTCCCCAAGTCCAAAGTCTCGTAAAATAAGAATTGAGAACCATTTCTAAATTTTTACTGATACTTTTTTTATCACTTCTTAGCCATGGGCCAGCACTAGAAAGTTCAGACTTGTTCACGTGGAGATGTGGAACTGAAGATGGCACTCTCTCCCCATGCAAACACAAACTTGACTGCTGCTCAGAAATGCTCTTTGAGTGAAAGTTACACCTGCAGCACATTTTCGGCACCAGTTTTTGTCACCACTACAGCATCGAAATGACAGATAGCAGCTTGGCTCTGTTAAAGCTAATAAAACATGATTGATGAACTGGGCTAGAAAGCCATGTCAGTTCAGATTAGGATACTTGTGCCATCATTTGACTGGTCCTACACTTTATTATTAGAATGGACTGTCAGGACTGTAAGGGCTGCTAATAAATACATCAATCCAAATTCCCGGATGCCTTTTTTTGTACTTAAACTTATTTACGAAGTACAAAAGTTTTTTCATATGACAACTCACTTAATTTTTACAAAATACTTGTGCTTAGGAAGACAATATACTTCCTTTAACAGGTGCCTGTCAGCTGCTATTATCTCATGCACTGAACTCCAAGTAATCCTCATTTTACTGCATTATGTGGCATAATAAAGGCCCACCTCTTTGACAATGAAAACTCACTGGACCATATATAAAGTACCAGGGAGAGCATAATCAGCTTTCAGATGTTGGTTTTGACATTAGTGTTAGGCATAACCTCATTCTTAACTGGTGAAACAACTAATATGTCAGATGTGGAAGGCTGCTAATGCAAGATTGCTTGCAAGCAATTGGTTTTTTCACCACCAAAAAAAGGGAAACAAAGGAAAATGCTATTGCAGAAAATGCTACGGGAGGAAGACTTAAAGCCATGGGACATACATGAACAGTGAGTTCTGTGGCTCAAATCCTTAGACACTGCTCAATGAATTGCACAGAGTCTTCATAGTAGCAGATGAAGAACAAAATTTGTTCCTTCTTCTACCAGGCACCAGGCAGAGGAAAACCAGACTGGTTTTAGACTGTACAAGCAGTTAAGGAGCACGCCATCACTCCCTCTGCACACCTCTGTACGCAGGAGGTCTTCACTCAGCAGCTCCAAACCAGAGCAGGCTCATTTGCCACCCCCTGCCACCATTCCACCTTTGTCCTCCCGTCTTCTGCCACAGATTAACACGCCTCTGCTCCCAAGAATGCAAGGGCCAAAGAAATGACCATCAGCCTTCCTCCTTTTCCCAGTAAAACAAGATGGTTTTATCGTTTTTCAGGCCTGGATACCTAGAGGCAAAGTACAGTCCCATACACTTTTAAAGATGTTAATTGCATAGTGGCAATAAAAAAGTTCTGTGCCATAATTCTGCGCACACAGCAGTAGTGTCAAAAAATGATCAGAGAAAATTATTACATCTACAGCACAAGCTCCTTTCTCAGGCTGACAGGGAAAACCACTGTCCCAGCATCCCTGTGACTGATGAACTGCTCTGTTCACAAACTGAGATTACCAAAGAGGACGTTTTCTACAGACACATAAATTAGAAGTTTCTTCGTGCCCTTTATTTTTATTTTACACCATCATCCTAAGGACACAAATGTGACAGAAAAGAAAATAGCAGACATTAGCAAATAAAAATTGTACTCATTTGAGAAAACATGAAAGCATGAAATGTTAAGTAATCGAGTTTCTCCATTAGTTCTGCAACCAAAAGTGTTTGGTTTCAGGCCACAGTAGTGAAAATTACTTCAGATATTATTTTTCCTGTTCTACAGTTTGCTTTACATGCTGTTGTTCACTATTTGTCTGCAATACAGAGAATGTCAAGCCAAAAAGAAAAGCTTACCAGCACACCTTTACATTTTAAGTAATGTTAGAAACTAACAAACTATGCAAGACCACATAACTACAGTTACCGTTGTATCCACAGCTTTGCTGACTAATAAAAACAGTAGTGGAAGTATGAAAGATTGCTCTACCTTTTTTTTTCTTTTTCCTCTAGTTGAAGGAATTGGAGAGAAGGAAAATGCTCTATTTATATAAGCGGTAATCTCTTTTTAAGCTACTAATGGGAACATATGCTTCCCTTGAATGCATTTTCACAGTTGCTATTTTTTTACTATTCCTTCACATTTCATCATATGATGTGAAGTACTTCTCAATGTACAAGAGGGAAAAACACACAGTAGCAGCACATTTTGTTGCTGTTGAGCAATCCTGTCTAATACAATCTGAGAGCCACCACAACCACTCCACATTTTGAGTCAGCATGTATTTCAAGCAATACAGTGATAAAAATGACCCCCCAAAATGAATGTAAGAAGTAGAGACACTCTTTGAGAAAGGGCTGCCTGTGAGATTCTGGGTTGGTCAACAGTTCATAACTGGAGATCAAATTCAATGCCAAATAAATATTTTAGTGGACTCTGATCTTGCATTCAAAGAGGGTTTGAAGGTGCTTTGATCAAGACTGTGCCAGCCCCTGACTCTTCCCTCCTCAGGGCCTCTCCATGTTTCCCTGGCTGGCTCTGGAGGGTCACGGCAGGCCCTGGGGGTGTCAACGTTTATCCATAGAATGGATAATGGTATAATGGTGCCTCCAACCAACCCAGCTTCATCAAAAAACTCACTCACTCGATTGCTTTTACCTTTTTTTGTTAGTTTGCCTTTTTAGTTACAAAACTGTCAGAAAGAATAAATTCCCAGATCCAAATTGCTCTGCTTTTTCAATAAATTAAAATTAAATTTAAATTTACACCCCCCTCTAAGATGGCTTTGTTGTCTCATAATTTTTGTTTTGTTTGTTTTCTCTGAGCTGTATCTGTGGCAATCCATTAGACTTTATGGGGAGACAAACTACCCTTTGAATTTTACTTCATGAGTAACTCCCACCTGCTCCATGGCCTGTCTATAAAATCAAGGGAGTGAGACAAATAAAATCATTGCTATTCTAATACTCCTGTCAATATGTGATACTGTATTTATCAGACTCTCCAGCCATCACCAAAGCTGTGTTGAGTTCTGCCTGGGCACTCACCAGCCCGCAGCGTCTTAGAGCAAAGTCTGCAGTTTCATCAGAGCCCCTACCACCTTCTGTTTCCTTATTCCGCTCAGCCTTGCAGAAAGCGGCTTCTTGGATACAGAGAACAACAAAACAGCAGGTGCCAGTTGGATTTCAGGTTGTGCACTTTTTTCATCATTGAAACTGCTACCAAAAATTAAAAACTGTTTGAATAAATCTCAAAAAAAATTGAAAAACATTGCAAGAAAAAAATAGACATCTGAGTATAGCAGATTTCCAGACAGTGATAATGGAAAGTTTATAAACACAAATAAAAATTCTACACTGTAAACACATCTTAATAACAGCAACAAACTGTACATATTGACAAATAACATTCCTAAAAGAGCTTTAAAAGACTTTTTTTTTTTACAGTTTTAAGGTCTTCTTAATTTGCCTTATGTTTTCACAGCGCTTGCATTTTCCAATTTATTTCTGCAGTCTTACATGTAACTCTGCAAAATGCAAGTATACAACTTCATGTCTTTAACTTGAAATACTAAGCCTTTAACTTGAAACATTAATGCCATAAACACAATAAAATTGTCATAATTGGCAACCAAGTATTTTCTGCCTCAACTTCTCCACCTCAATTTCTTCCAGTGGTTTCAATGAATTTTATTCCAAAAAGTACTCATTTGCATCTCATTTCCATCTGTCCTTTTAAGTGTCTCTGATATTAATCCTGATTGAAAACAAATAAAATCCTGAACTTTTGAAAATGCATGACAAGTTCAAGGTACAAACTTTGTGAAAAGATTTTTTGTATAATTTCTCCTACAGGGAAGTAGTCATGTAACACCTTATCTTTTGAAGGCATTCAAGGTAAAAATAATTTATAAAAGTATTAATTCAAACCCCGCTAATTATTATGTGGTTTTATTACCACACCTTCTAGGGCTCCAATCAAGATGAATAATGTGTCAGCGATCAGTGCTGGGCACAAATATGATCTCAACACTAAAAGCTTAAAATCTAGTTTTTCTTATAACTCTAGAGAGTCAACTCTAGTATAATCTTCCAGGTTTATTTTATGACCAAATAAAAAGTTTATTTAAATAAGTACAGGAGAGAATTACAGTTATGTGAAAGTTGGAAAGGCATTTCAATTTTTGAAACAGACCTTGAAAGCTGCAAGGGAAAGAAGAAGTCAAACTGTTGGGAGTTTTTGAATTGAACTTCTAATCAGCAGACCACATTTTCAATCATTTTAACCATTAAGCATTCGAAGATGCTCACTAAGAGCATTTGAGTATCTGACTGCTCTTAGCCAAGCCTCCTATTCTAGGTAACATCCAGTCTGAGTAAACAAAATGCTGTCCATTTACCTCTCTCATTGTTTCAGACGGGCACTGAAGATACACTGATTGTCCTCAGCCCTTCTGTCAGCTCTTGTTCTGCTTCTGCAACAGGACCAGCTCTGCTCTGTCTTCCCTCCTCCCTCAGTACACACATGGCTACATCACTGTACATACTCAGAAACGATGGTCTGAGGAATGGCATGATAGATTTTTCATATAAAACAAGGGCTTTACCCTTGCTTTAACTTACTCTTTATTTTGAAAGCTGACTGGCACCTCCGTAATTTCCACGGACCTCCTCACCATAAAGCTAAAGCAGTATCAAGCCTGAGATGAACCAAAGCAGGGATTCCTAAGCTGTGGTACGCAAACCACTTCAAGGCACTTCTTTTGTGCTGGGGCAGGCAAAAGCGGAAGCAGCAGCAACAGATCCTGACCTTTCTGGGCACTGTGCTAGGACTCACACTGTTTATTTGTGCCTGGAGCAAAGCCTAGTGTGGTAGGGGAAGTGCTTTTTGCATGAGGGAAAAGAGGGTGTTTAGGTTCTGACTTGGAAGACATGAGAATTCAGGAATGGCTGACTTACCCTAAAAAAGATCATCCATATATCACTCTTTTCTAGCAAACAATCTCTTTTAGGCTCTCACTGCAAGGGATTAACAAAACCAGCAGTTTAACTGAGGTTACCTCCCTTACTGATATATAAGTATGTAAGAAAAATTCCATTGTCCTTTTTTTAAAATATAAAATTTCAATGCAACATGATAAATTTTATACATGCATTTAAAATAAACTGGTACAAATAAGAAATTACAAAAAGAAAAAAGAAATTATAAAATCTTTAATTTTTTAATTGCGTGGAGAGTAATTCCCTTAAACAAGACTAAATTAAAAGCTCTGGTTGGGAGTGAATGAAGCTTATCTATCATAAATTTAGGGAAGCCAACCACTTTATAAAGAAATGGTTTTCACTGTATAAAACCCTTGAAAGGGAGCCTTAGGTAAAAATTAATGGCATACATAAGTTACATCGGATATTACAGTGAAAATTCTTGGGTTCCTCCATGTCTGTCTATGGATGTTTCAGAGATACCCACCTTAACTGGGCCAGTTAACTTGGTGTTTACTGGAGACAGCTATTCTCAGACAATTATGAGACACTCTTTTAAAAATGTCCTTTAAAAATGGGGACAAAAGATAAACTGATTACTTTTTTTAATACAAAATTTTTACAGCTCCTTCTGTACAATTACATTTATGCCTCAAGTCAGCATTATGTTAATAAAGAACCCATACTCTAAAAGTACTGCTGAGCCATGCTAACTATTCATCTCTCAATCTTTTCATCTAAAGAGACTAACAGCTAGTTAACAAAAAACCTCAGGTATCACACTGAAATAAATGTATTTTAGCCAGCTTTCCTCCAAAGTTATGGATAACACGGTAACTGTTAGGCAAGTTAGTATTCCATGTTTTTAGGTGTGCATCTGTTGCTAAAATAATGCCGTAGAAATATAATTTATTATTAAATTTCTTACATGCTTTTTTGATTTGGGTGAGATCTCTGTCCTTCCCCCATAATGCTTACAAAAAGTTCGTATCAAACATGGTGCTGATAAATTTGTTTCTTTGAATGTATATGTCCTTCTGCCCTTCAAAGGAGGACTTGCACAGAAGTTTCCATTTTTCCCTTCCTTTGTGTTGGCATCTTTACCAGTGGGAATTACAAAGAATTTCACAGCCTGGCAAAGGGAGGAAGTGACATCTCTATATCCCCAAATTATCCAGCTTTCAGCAGCTTGCTCCTTTTTCTGCTGTGCTACACTATAGGCTTTTATTCCTTTTTCATCCAGTGACAGCTTACTGCTTAACTAAAATACAATCCTCCCTTTTTGTGATTTTTATTAAATCCACCCTTTGCTTTAAGCTAGTGCATCCTGAAGCCAAACTTAAGTTTTTAGTCCTCTGCGATACAGAAAAACATGGGGGCATATTCTGCTCTCTAGAGGCGTTCATCAATTTTATGTGGAATGCACCACAAGAATCAAGAGCAGAATGTGGGGTTTGGCTTCCACAGATAGTTTTGCCAAAATACCATTGCATTAAACTGATCACTTACTAAACTCTACAAGCTTTTTAAATTTGGAAAACATCTTAAAATTCTACATTGCTTCCTATGCAAAAATCCTTCAGTATTTTTTAAACATGCATATTTGCAATTGGAAATACGACATTAATGTCCACTTATGACAACTCTCTCCTTTACCGCAGTGTTAATCCAAAACTATCCATGACATAGCAGCAGAATTTGGCCATTGCTGTATTATTTTACCTATTATTTCTATGTATAAAGAAAGTTTTAATTCACTGCGTCCGGTTTTCTTCTCATCAAACTTGCAATTCTGCTACAGTCAATGGGGTTGCACTGTTGTAAGTGAGAGCAAAATTTGGATCAGGATACAGATTTCAACATCACCCTACTGAAAAATAGAGTGTTTCAGAGGTTTTACCACAACTTCAAAAGTGGATCCTCTTACAAGTGACTAGTGCTGGAGAGCAAACAACCTCCATCATCATAACCAATTTCTCAGCATCAGCACAAGCATTTGGAAGAATTACTTTGCATCATGATCTCTATTTCTGCACACAAGGACAGAAATGCAGGTAAGTTGCTTTTACATCCTAGTTAGATTTGCATATATAAATGAAGAATAAGATATCACAATTCATAGTATTTTGTAACATGATTTAGAAGCTTTAATAAAATCAGATTTCTGTCACTGTCATGAGAAATTAGGTATAAAGCACTTCAAAATGGACAACAAAAAAAGCAGTAGAGTAAGGTGGTTTTTTTGTATACCTATAAATTTATTTTCCTAAACCAGACCTCTAAAAATTTACATTATGGCCTAAATAGGGAACTTTGTATTCTGCTTCTCTAGCTGGGCTTTTGATAATTTCCAATAATCAAACAGTACCTTTTCAAGACTGAGAATAAAACTTAGAAGTTTCAATGCTTTATCTGTGGAGAAATAAATGAACTGAAATACATACAAAATGGAAGAATTTGAAGAAAACCTGGTAACTTTTGCAGGTGAACAGAATTTCTGTCTGAACTGGGAACCAAACACCAAACCCAAATGGGATAGAGACAAAAAACATTAATGGTATTTCCTTGTAGTATACCAAATTGATTTTAATCAGCTTTGAAGTTAATGTAGTGATTCTGGTCATCAGCCCTACAAAATAAATACAGATAACCCTTTTTCTTCTCTCTCAGACAGGCACAACTGTATTTTGGTAATTTTTAAGATATAAGAAAAAGTGTTTCGGAGATACACATTTAAGCAAGGTATTTCTTTCAAAATACTGGTTTCTACACCAGTAAGAGTATTCAACATAACCTATTAAAAAATATACGCATGTGCTTATTTCTTCACATGTGTGTTGTTTCACTGGCTTTAATAAGTGTTTAATTCACAGTGTGAAGTTAGGCATATGTGTAAATCACCACACAAACGGAACCTGAATTGAAAAAGTGTTAAGTTTCTGCCAGGGACTTCAGGTCTATTCTCTTTTCAGATTTGTAATACTTCATTGTTCTCAACGAAAAGATATCGCACTGTAGTATGTGCAATTGGAAGTAAGACTTACTCCTCACACATATTTCTAGAGATCTACAAACACCTTGGGATATTACTAAAAAAATTACATAGTGCATTAAAATATTGCTTCAGAGATTTGAAACAATTCATGCACACATATATTAATTCAAAATGAATCCACTATAATTATCTTCAGTTGTAGAAGGAGTTCAAGGGAATGTTAGAAAATACTAAGGAATATTTTAAATACCTTGAGGTACAAACCAGAGAGAAAAAATACCTAAGTTGGTATCCCTACCTAAAATAAAGCACAACTATTTCACTACAAGGAAAATTGTATCACATGTTCACAGTGCATGGCATCACTGACCGGCAAAGCCATGTAGGCAAAGCTTATGCTGATTTGGCCCCAAACTGTCACATCTGGAGAGAGGCAGGGCCTAACCCTAACTAGTACCCTGTTACTATATGTAACTGCAGTTCTGCTTTCTGTCCCTGCTGTGAGTGCACAAGCGCTGTATTAAAAGCACTGTGGGATAAAAGGAAGGTTCAAACAACCTCCCAAGTGTATTTTAAAAAATCAGATAAATGCCTGCCTGTGCCTGCAACAAAAGGGCAGGGTAGAAAGAAGGAGAGTCACAAGTGAAGTCCTTCTGACCAGAGTGCCTGTTTGAGACGGGAGCAGGGACAACGGGCAGCAGAAGAGGGAATCAGGGTTTTTTTCCCCAGTGAGTGCTGCACTCCAG
Organism: Elanus axillaris; assembly: GCA_026212715.1. Classification (NCBI taxonomy): domain Eukaryota; kingdom Metazoa; phylum Chordata; class Aves; order Accipitriformes; family Accipitridae; genus Elanus; species Elanus axillaris. The sequence goes on along the minus strand of JANZLQ010000086.1, from coordinate 23,612,412 downwards.
AGCTGGCTGAGAGCTCAGTTTAGCAGATATCAACCATGGTATCTCTGCCTTCCGTCTCTATTACGAATTAGATTACCAGATTAGATCTCTGGGTTATACAGGATACAATGAAATACTTATGAAAGTGGACATTACTGATGGTTTTTAAAGTAGATGCAAGAGTCCACTGTCCAGTGAAGTTATGGAACAACCTGCCAGCACAGAGAGTTCAATCTTACCTCTATACTACATGGATTTGTTGGTGTGTGAAATACAAATATTTCTATCTGACCAACGCAAAGCTACTTCATATTTGTGGATGGTCTTATTTTTCATGAAATAATTTCAGTCATACAGTCATCTGTGTTCTCTAGTGGCAATGAATTCCAAATCTTTATTATGTGTTGGTGGAAAAATATACCTTTATTAGTTTGAAATATATTTCAATTTCTCTTAATACTCCCTAAATTGCAGCATTTGACTTACAGTCTCTATCCTAGTCATTATTGCATATGCAGTACTGCACTTATCTGTCAACTATATCTGTTGCAGTCCATAAAGGAGGGTTGGGGTTTTGAGTGTCTTTGTTAATTTCCATGTCCCATATCTGATTTCTGTAATTCTTCCAAATCCATAGCAGGTTGAGCAAACAGAACTGAACACAGAGCACAGATGTCCCTCCCTCCCTCCTTCCCCCTGTGCTTTCCTGGGGTAGCCCAGAAAGATTGGGAGACACTTAAAACTGACCACTGAGTAACCTTACCATAGATTTTGTGCAAGGTCATTTATGCTGTCCTCTAGAGTACCAATGCTCCTACCTATCTAAGTAGTACGAGGGAAAGGGAGTGGCAGGGCAGAGGGGTCTACTCACATTTTAGGGAACTACAAGAGAGCTTTAAGTCACCACTTTTTCTGAATAGCCCACTTCTCAGTTCAGTCCTGAGAGTCTTCCAGCATGAGACTCATCCAACCAAGACCCAATTCACTACAGCAGAGGCCACATCTCTTCATTGGCTGACTTCGGACTTGGGTTCCTCAATGGGGAGTTACAATTAGGTTGGTTGAACCTGAATTTTGATTCGCTAAATATCTACATGAAGTTAGAAGCCTGAAGCAGTTGTGTAAACTTGCCTTTTATGATATTTAAACAGATAAAGTTTTGTAGTATGACCAAAGATTTTGCTTTAGTGGAAAAGAAACTCAACACTGGGAACCTTGAGTCTGATACTTCAGTTTTTAGTTAAAATCTAAACTTCTGTTTTCTATAATAAGATTTACCATATAGACAAAAAGGGAGTGACGACCACAGATTACTAGGTTAGTTTTGCAAGCTCAGAGGGACACATTGTCTCAGAGTTGGTTATTGGGAAAGGAACACAAATAGGACCTGGAGGTGCACCAAGTTTAAGAATAAACCAAGCAGCTCAAAGATGAATACTGGGGGTTGAGTAGCTTGAAACAGCTACTATCTTAATGAAATGTAGGAAATCAAATATAAGAAAGACCTGAGGGACTGTTGCAGAAGAACATGTGTGAATGAACAATTAACCTTGAGCATTTGGAAAACATTAACTAATGCCTTCCATTTGACACTATGTGAAAAGATCATATAGCTTCCTACTGCATGAAACAAACTCATGTCTTGCTTTTTCTGACTCTATCAGACAAATCTCATCAGCATAGATAAAGATTAGGTCAGAGGTCCTTAAAGATGGAAAATGGAGTTTTTAATTATATCTCTATTTTTATGATAAAATTTTACACAGATTCTCAGATTTCAGAAGTTCAAGTAATCAGCTGAGGAGTTCTTCAGCAAAATTAAGTTAAACAGAAGCCATTTTCTGAAGGTCAGAGAGCAAATTCAGATGGCTAATTCAACTCCAAGGGATTTAAAAATGAGACTGAATACAAAAAGGAGCTGTGCTAACAGTAAAAAGGCAGAAAACAGATACTACAAAAATGTTATAGTCTGCAAGATTTCTAAAATACACCTAGGAATTTTGGGCACTAAATCATGAAGTTTTTTGAAATTTCAGTCACTAAAACAGAGTTTTCATAGTCACTGCTAGGTTACATACAAGGACATATAATTAATTTCCTCTACATGAAAGAATTAGCACTGAAGAATGTGACTTAAAAAACCCAAAGATTAAATATTTTGATATAATACAATTAAAATTCACTAACCTTGAGCATAAATCAGGTTAATTATTATGACACACAACTGGTTACCCAGAAGCCCTTTTCAGATTTTGTTTCAATGTTTAAGTTGTACAAGGTCTGAAAGTTACCAAGTTATGAAGAGCTGATTCATGAGCTGATTAATGTGACTCAGTTCCCCTCCAACTTTAACAAGACAGTCTAAAAGTCTACCAGGGTAAGACTGAAAATCCTGCTGGGGAGAAAAGGAGGCCTGATATCACTCATGCAAACAATCCAAAGGTGTGGTCAATACGGGTTGACTTGGGTCCACCACATGGAAAAACTGTCAGAGAAGCCACATTTTAAAGGACAGGTATTTTCTACTATTTAAATATTTTGTATTCAATTTTAAGCATTTTAAAATTATATCTGTAATTATACGATTCTCTACTAACATCAAAACATTATAGAATTATTGAGTAAATAGGATTTTTTTAAAATAGTGTTATTGAGTCATTATTAAATATATAAAAAAGAACTACTTTAATCTCAGATGTAAATAGGAAGAAAAACTTCTAAGTATAACTCAAGATTAAAAAGTAAACTACAAAATCATGCTATACCCAATAGGTAATTGTTTTCCAATATACAGATTATAAAATGTTGGCAATTATATGATTTTCAGATAAAAATTTTGCTTTCACCTGCACAGAAATGAGTTTTCCTAGATTCTTTAAGTTTCAGTTTTCTTATCAAGGGAAATCAAGTTTTTCTACCTCTAATGTAAAGGAATTCAATTAAGATATGCAAGAGCAGGAAATTTTCTCCTTTCCATTCCATACAACAATAAAACAATAGAAGCTGAGCTTTACTAATAAAGCTAATTTAAACTAATTTTTTGAAGGTTTCTGCTACACAGAACTTCAAAGGTGTCTAAGAAGGAAGAAACCTAATTGTCAATTCAAACTCATTTTTCAGGGGTCAGCAATTAATTTCATTTGTAACATATGAAAATCCTCCTGTATACCTTTCAGTACGTTTATGTATCCAGACAGCTTTGAAAATCTCTTCCAATGTGATTACTTGCTTGCTTAGTAACTGTGACTAATAGTTCTCTTGTATAATAAATCCTTTAGATTTGCATGAATATATTTTTGTTATGCATTCAAACTATTTAAGGCTGCTTTACTTCAATAAAAGAAATTAAAAGTTTTACTGCATTTGGGTGGAATTCTGATTTGCATCCATACTGCATGTTGATTCAAATAATGAGTTCAAATTTAAATTTCTACAAAGTAACAAATGTGATATCTTTATTTCTTATAAAATAGAAACCGAGGTTCAGAAGTTGTGAGCCCATAAAATTACTTTTAACAACATTTTCCCCCCTAAATTCTTATTTTTTAGGTGTTATGCAAGATAGGTCCACATTTCATGGTTATACTGACAATGACAAGGTTTCTAAAAAAACCAACAACCAATTTTAAAATACTCATAAAAAGGAAGATAAAGACCTTTTTTTCTGATGGCTCGTTCAAATCATTGTTCGAATTGGTGTTTAAGAACACTTTGACTGAAACCAGGCAACCCTGGGAAGTAGGATAACTTGAATTAATTCTAAGAAATCTTAAACAAGACCAAGTAGACTATTATTTTTAAGGTGTAATCTTTCACCACTGAAGTCAAGAGCAGTTCTACCACAGACCTCATAGGCCAGACCCAGAATGCTCTGAAGAGTCTAGGGCATGTCACTCCTTCTTAGCTTGGTTTTTAGTCTCTTGACTCTTGAGAAGGCAGAACAGCCCTTAAGACTGAAAAGAGACAATCCAGAATCATAAACCAGGTAAATTTATATCCACACTAATTCGTAAATTGTAGATTACATCTTTAGATGCATTATCTCTGGATTTGAATTATTAAATTTGCTTGAGCTTATAAAGCTGTTGCTGATACACTGAATGGTCAGGAGAGAGTCTAAACAGGTAAAGCAACTAAAAGGAGCACACATTAATAAGTTAGTTATCCACTCCTATAGTAACTTACACCTTCTTCTGGCTCTTTGGTATGTAAATTAAAGTGACTGAAACCAATTTACATTCACATGTATACATCAGAAAGCGGGTGGAAATCTAGATTGGCTGAACTTACAAATTCCAATTTCTTGGCAAGTTAGATATCTCACCTAAAATCTCCTTATCCATTTATACATTAGGAAATGTGGACAAACCACTTATGGAACAGACACAAACCCAGTGAGATCAAAAGCAGATCAGTATGCAAGGGTGATAAGCCTAATGAAAACATGGCTTCAAATGGCATATTTTAAACTCAGTGGGAGCCAACTGGGACTTCGGAACATGGAAAAAAGTATATGGGGACTAGTCCAAATGCACAGAGTTTACATCCATGTACAAACTGTGGGGAGCAGACACCCCCCAGCAATTAAGGAAAGGCTAAGTTAATGACATGGGATTGTTTTGACTTTGGGCCAAGGCAATTAGGGGACTGCAGAATATTATGGCTGTCTTGCCCAAGAAGACTACCAGAATTGTTCTACAGATCTGCACTCTTCCAAGTAGATCATGTCCAACTGGCCAAGGTTTAATTTTGTAACTTAACAATGATATTCAACATTTGTCCAGATCTCAGTATGTGCTTGAAGAAAGAATGGGATGGAGTGTTAAATTTATAAAGACTAGCCAGTATTACCCTCAAATCCGTCATCTATTGAATGCATCTGGGAGGAGCTGGACAGAAAACTAAAACTTTTAAAATAAATGTACAGATCACTGAAATCTTGCAATAATTCTCCCCAAAAGCTAGAAATGAACTGGATCAGCAGACAACTTTGCAAACACACACACCCCAGTGTGGGTGCACACCCACCATCAAAACCAGATTTCCTAACATCTGCCAGGCCACCATGCCAGAAGTGAGTTTTCTCTTTTCTGACTGGATAGTATTATTTTTATGTGCAGCTGTTGAACAAAATATTCTCCATAGCCCTTAGATAATAAATCCTTTGAATACATCTAAGTGTGTGTGTGTGTGCATGTGTGAAATAGTGACTCTTCTTTGAATGTTTCCAGCCTGTATTATAATACTCAACTTGTTCCAAAGCCTACAGCAGTTACTTGGAAGACTCTTCTAAGCATCAGTGCTTTTTGGATCAGCTCCTGGAGAACAAAGCCAACTTGAAGTTTAACTGCAATGCAGAGATGTATATAGGAACCCACCAAATGCAGAATAATAAACCTGGCTGCTAACACACAATGGAACACCGTGCATTTTAACAGAACACTGTGACACAAGGGCTGACTGGCCAGCACCAGAAAGGTTAAAGCACTGAGCTCAGTGGCTCAAAACCAAGCGAAACATGCCCGTCTAGTGAGGCACAAGGTATTCTGTTTGGAGGCACATGCAGATCCCAAATGAATACACCCTGTGCTAGTGGGTCACACTGCTTTCCTAGAATGTGTGATCTCCCTGCAGTCTGCTTGGGAGATCACACTATTGCACTATGTTCAATGAGCTTCTCAGACATGATCCAAGTTAATGTAAATTTTTCTGCAGTCAACAACTCTTTGCTGAAGAGCATAAGTAGATCTGTTCAAGATAACAAAAAAATACATTAAGCCCCATATCCCACCTTCAGCAGGTGATGAAAATGTGTAAAAACAGGGAAATCACATAGTGGTATTTGCCCAAAATATTCTCCAACCCTCCCATCTTCAAAAGTTAACCTCTTTAACTGACATTTTTTAAAAAAAGTCAGTTTTTCCCACTATGTCATCCAATCCCTTTTGTCTGTTTCACTCCTTGTTTCCTATCTTCCAGTCAGAAGTTTATCGATGTGAGAACCTACCCTCTCCTCCCAAGCCTGTCTAATGTCCTCAAAAGCAGTTCCATGCAGAATGCTACTGCATACCTTTTGGATATGCATGAAGAGCTGATCAGACAGATCTCTGGCTCTTGAGAGAATTCTAAAACAACAGTGAGGCATTCAGACCTTCTACTGTGTTGCTTACCATTGCATAAAAGAGGAGTTGAGGGGGACACACACATACGACTAAGATCCTTAATGGATTAAAAGTTTATTTGAATTGTGTATACCAAAGCAGATACTGTATGTCACATATACTAAGAAACTGGTAAGATTATGATACAGCAAGTTTCAATCTTCTGATTTTACTAAAAAAATAGAAAAGAAATGCATCAAGCGTTCAGTATGCTTCAAAGTTTGGTGATTTTTTCCCCAGTGTTTTTAGGACTTACTTTTAAATGAGCCAAAGAACTCCTTTAGGCTGAGATATGTTTCTTTCTTTAATTAACATCTTACAAAAATTTACTGAGTCATATTGCATACTGTACTTATTTAAAGCATAATATAATTATCCCGTATAATACTTTTAATTACTTCTATTGTATAGCATAGGGTCTACAGAACAAACAGTCCAGAAATCACTGTCTTATACAAACAATGATGTCCACTAAGAATCTATGGAAAATTGTCAAAGAGTGAGAACTGCCCTTTCCAGAATCCTCACACCTGAGAATACTGTGGAGCACAGACAAGAAAGTCTCTGGGATGCAAACAATTCCCATTACAAATAATCTTCAACTGTCTTAAAACTGACAGTAAGTCACTTCATTCTATGATTTCTAGGTATTTATGCTCTTACCACTGTTTGTTACAAGTGATATGATGCCATTATAAGGTCCAACTGCTGTAACTGTGTGTTTATGTGTGTTTGGGAGCGATGAAGAAACAAAGCTCCTTCCCATTACATAGCTATCAGCATAGAGAACTTGAATAAAAATCCCTTTATCCTTTCTAGGAAAGCCACGTAGTTATCAGGTAACTGCAGTTTTGCAGGAAGGAAAGGTTACATAAAGGTGGCACTGGAATTCCCTACCTTCTCCAGTCACCACTGTGGATAAAGCTGTGAAATGCTTGGGAGACAACTGCTGTATGCCACTGAAGAATATGATAGCTGCTAGAAGTACAGCGTTCTGGCTTGCAAGAGACACAACTTTGATGGGGCACCAGAGCTTAAAATTTGGGCTCTGCTGAAACAGATGGCCAATTCCTACCAATTTCACTGGAGGTAAGATCTTGCTTTGAAGGTCTTTTGGTTTTCCATGCTTTTATTTCTACCTTCAGTGCCAGCAGCTTGCCTTCACCACCTAAGAAGGGCCACAAAGTCCTGCCGAGCTCTTTCACCAGTACATCTAGCCCAAGCTGGAAAAAGACAGGCTCTCCTTCTGAAACAGACCTTGAGTCCAGCCCATGATGGCTGCAGATGAAGGAATTCCTTCAACTTAAGAGAGAGGAGTCTCCTCACATGCTTACTCATTCTCTCATCTAATAAGGCCCAAACATGGGCTGTGCTACCAGGCCAACAGGCTAACAGTAGCCTACAAAAATTGCATTCATTCAGGAACTCCTGTATGTGACAGGTTGTTAGTGACACTCCTCAGCATCAACAGCTCTTGTTCTAACTTTGGTCTTATTCTTTCTGAAGCAAAATGGGTTTTCAACAAAAGACAATGAAGGGAAACCAAATATTCATGGAATGCTAGAACTAAAACAAATGGCAGTTCTTTCAAAACAAATACAGATGGCAGGTAATGTGCAAGGCCCAGGAGGCCAAAGAAATAATCACTCTGAGCAGCGAATAATCAGCTCTGGCCTTATGGAACCAGTTTGCATTTGGCAAGTGAGAGCACAGTGGTGCTCAGCTTGTTAATGGAGGTAAAGGCAAAAGGGTTCACTCCTCATTTAAGACAATCATGACAGAGCATTTGTGGCTAGTACCCATAGGGATCGTTTCTGCTATGCCAGCCAACCATAACTTCTGTTATGGCCAAGCAACAGAAGTCCTTATAAACAGCATTCATAATACCAACACTAATGTAATCCTCATGAAGATGGACATTACAGCAGAACATGGGAGAAGCTGCACGAGTGCGAGCAGATGTATGCATATAAACATAGGTGTAATAACGTAGACTAGCCCAAAGCCTTGCACACTTTGGGCACAGCCTCAATAAATTATACCTACATTACCTATCTCTGGAATATACTTATGATAACTAACTACTATAGATGAAAGCAAAACCAAAATTTATTTCTGGAATAATGAAAATGACTGGTTATATAATGACTGAATCAAATGAAGTATTAAAACATCAGCAGTTACTCATCAACAGAAACAGGACTAATATTCTGCCTTAAAATTTGAAACAGAAACCAAACTCAACAAAATAGAGATCATGAAAGCACAAAAAACCAACACAGCTTCATGAAAAGCACTGCTCTTCTAATGTAGGTCCTTTCTTAGAAGCAGAGCAGACACAGCTTCCATTTATTATTTATGGTGCCTTGTGCCCATGTCAGCTCCTGATTAATAATTAAAATTAATCTCATTAAGGCAGATTTCATTACAGGATAATTTAATTAAATGATGAATTGGCTCCCAGATGTCACCATTTGTGCCATCTCTTAAAAGGTGATGATGATGACACAGATTTACACAGGTTTTAGTCCTAACCTGAAAAGCTCTATTATTTAACAGATATATAGCAATTTTTCACAAGCAAGGCACACAACCTGAAATATAATTCAGATAAGGTGAAACAGGCACTTCCAAGTATAAACAGAGGTATATATATGTTTCTGTATAGCATAAGGAAGGATGAGAAGGTCAGCTTCAAATTTGTTAAAAAGAACTCTTAACTTCAGTACTTGTGAGGATCCTACATATCAGTATTTTAAGCAGCTTCTTCCTTATAGCACAAAGTGGCTGAGACAGCCACAAAAAAAAAAATTTCAATTAGCTTTAGAGAAAATTACTTCAAATTTTCAAATTCAGTGTCTCAAGACTAAAAAGAACCAGATGAGACAGATGAATGAAAAGAAGAAATGTCACTGGTAGCAGGAGAAGATGAACCTGGCTGTACCATACTTCCCACTACCCCTTTCATACTGCTACACAAGTTTTCTCTTGCTAGTTAACTAAAAAAAAACCACAATGGAGTGTCAGCTGCTAGTGAATCAGCACTATTAGAACAGACCAGAAGGAAAGACCTAATGAGGGTGTTTCATAAGCCATAGAGCAAACAAAACAAAGAGCAGAGAGGACACCAAGTAGTGACATAAAATACTGTGACAAAAAGGTTCAAAATAGTGGAAAGGCATTTTCTCTATTATTCTCCAGTGTATTATATCTCACAGTGACAGGTTACCTTCCATAAAACCTCACAGACCTTTTTAAAAGACTTAGGAAAAATGAAAAAAGTATGAAGCTGAATTGTAAGACTGCACCATGCCAATATGCGTGGGTTTGGGCTAATGGTGCTATTTTTAGGCAGCTACATTTGACTAAGATATGACTAGCAGCCTGCTCTCGATCTGCTCCATATTACTGCTTTCCCAAAACACAGTTCAGTGGATTAAAGCACCACATACATTGAAGTTCATGATCACCAAGTGATCTTTGAATGTATCAGACAGAAGAAGGCATAGCCAAAGTCCCTGCTTCAGGCAGTATTCTGTTCACACCAGAGACTGCTCCAAATAAAGATGCAAGTTATCCTTCAGAATGACAACAATTTAGTACTGATACTTCTGGTTAAAATAATACCAAAAAACTCAGAATACTTTGAATCCTGAAGCTGCACCTCCCTTAGGGGTCCCTGACCCATTCAATCCATCCAAACTCTGGCACAGGAGTGCTGTTAACAAAGCCCTCCGCAGAAGGAGCAGCATTGCTCCTCTTTCTCTTCAGTAACAAGCAAGGTAGCGCTCGCCTACAGGTGATAAATCTTGTGGCTGTTTTGATTGCCAGATAAACTTATTGAACAACTAGCAGTGTTACCAACACTGTAACCAACCAGGTACCAAGGGCTAAATCTAGACAAGAAGATGTAGCTGTTTAGAAGTAAGTAGAATCTTGAGCCCTAATTTACTTTTGGTCTCCACATACAATACATGGAGGGAGAAATGTAGTGCCAAAGAAGTCAGTGTGCTGCAATTGTCTGCCTGGTGGGAAATGCTGAGCAGATGAAATGGGCTTGATTGTCAACCTGCTGTTTACCAGTTAGATCAGTGATCCACCACTCTGTGGCTTGGCTTCTCAGCTATGAGCCGCCTGGCCCAGTTAGGTGCCCAGGCAACACTGACTTTTTTTTTTTTTTATGAATGCGAGGGTGTTCTCCTATAAAAGAGTAAAGGGTTGGCTTGCAATAGATATACACATATTTAAGCTCTCAGTCTGCCTGATATGCAGCAAGAAATTTAACATAAAGGGTGCTCAATTCTAATGTCCCAGAGGAATGAAAAAAAAACCCCAGATATACACACATACAGACATATCCCTGAAATGTCTTGACTCCCTATGTCCCATGAAGTCATACAAGACTTACTGTTAGAAACTTAGTGCTGAGGACAACATGCAAAAGTGAGACAGGTACTTAGAGTGAGACTAGAGTAGCACATGTCAACATCTAAAACTGCACTCCTTAAAACCTCTGCTTATTGGCTGTAATTCTTGACATTGTATCTCTGCTTCTGCACAAAGACAGAAATGTGTTCTATTGAAAACCTGAAAACTCTTTTCTCTTGTTTTATCTCTATGGAGCAACATGGAATGGTGCATCTTTGGTATTCTTGCAGCTATCACAGATTCTGCTTTGCTCCTTATACAAACCATAGAAATTATGCAACTGCTCCTCTTTAAAAAAAAATAATTACAGCATTACTATGCAATGTAGGAAACTGCTTATATATATATACATAAAATTTGTTCTAATTCATGGAATATCTGTATGAATTTTTAAAGCATTCTTTTTTTTAAAGACTACAGAAATAAACACCTATCTTCTATAAATCTGTTCTAACCCTCTCTTACCATCTGCAAAATCAGTACATCAGTACTTCAACACCATACGACTAGGCTTCCAGCAAAAAACTACTACCTGAAATGTGAAAGACAGAAAGTCACTGTTTATTTTTGTCAGTCCCATGGTTCCACCACACATTGTAACATCTTCTTTTCCTAGAGCTACATTTTAATTATTGTGAAGCATTGGTTTCACTTACATTATTTATGTTATTTAATAGCTGATCATCACAAAAAGATATTTTGCAATGAGTTTAGAACAGCTATAATTTAGATATGTGTACATACATAAATTTTAAGGGATGATTCAACAGTATGTCCATGCATATAAGCCACAGTTTATCACAAAACTCTCTGATTTAGCAGCAGTGCTGGTTATACACATCTACAGGAAGAAACTTACCTCCTTTCCTTAATGTCTTACCTGCCTCTGGTCCCTCCTCTCCACCAGACAGGGGAGAGGGCAGGAGGGAAAGAGGAAAAGACATTTCCTTCAAGAGCTGCTTTGCTCTGCTTCCAAATTTGTGCGGATTAGCTGAAAAATTACAGCCTAAAAGCTAACTGGTTTATATACTTTTAAAAGGGATGTGGGCTATGTGGGTAAAAATGTACAATGTCATGCTGTAATTCAAGATTTGAATATAATGTAGAAGCTACGTTCTTTCATTGCTTTTCTATCTTGATCTGTGATTTCTGGGGAAACTACAGCCCCCAAATAATATACTAAAAAGTAACATGTTATTTTAATGCTATCAGGGAAAACTTGCAAAAAAGCAAGCCTCCCCACTTAAAATCCTTCCTCAAGATAGCTATGGTCTTTGTAACCCATCACTTTCTGAGCAGTATAGTATGTACCTCCTTATCAAAATTAGAATTTCTCTGCTGAAAAAACTACCCACCAAAAAATGGACAAAAAGTCAGATATGTTCTTATTTTCTGGAATTCCATGTCTCTAATCTTCTGAAAAATGAGAGGGGAAAAAAATTCCTCTTAACTGTTGTTCTGGTTTCAATATTTTTATTGACAATTTTATTAGCAGCTTTATAGAAAAACCGTAACATATGATTTTCTGGGATTTCCCCTGCCATTTACTGGGTGGTTAAAGCTGCTGCTATGTGTCTCCAGGTTCCCACTCTTATCTACCTTTCTGCACATCTTACCAGGCTGGTCTCAGCATCATGCTTCCAGTCTTTTAACTAGCACAGACACCACTGTGTACTCCTACTTTGCACCACTGCATGGTGCAGGCATGCCCAGTTCCTCCACGAGGTAACCTTTCCTGACAAAATATAATTCCAAGGGGGAAAAAAGGGGAAAACAAAACTGACATTCTGGGTTGACAGCAAATGCAGACAGAAAAAAAACATCTATTACAGACCAGTTGAAAATAAAGTTATATATATAAAATGCAAAGAGAAGTGATTTTCTACATCTTATTGTTGCCTTTAACATAATGCATTAGTGAGCAGATTAGATGCTATTCTTTCTTCTCTTTCTTAATGAAGCCTTTAGCAAAGTTCTTTTGTACTCACCAGACTACACACCCTCTGGCTTTCCTCAGGCATAGTAGAAAAAAGAAATTAAAATGTGATGTATAGTTGGGTGCTCAGTGCTATGTCCTCCTATTTTCTCAAAGAATTACAGAGTGTTCCCTGTGTTGATTTAGCACCATCACCTTATGCTAAGCCGAGAAGACACTTTGCGGCATTATCATGGAGTTTTAAATACAATGATGCTCACAGTCCAACCTAACTGCCATACAGGTAGGGGGAAATGCATTAAACCCATTGATTTGAGCCTGCATATATCAATGGTGGGTTTTACCTACCATCTCCAGAACTGTGTAATGGTGGTTTAAGAGAGCAACAACTACTAATTTAGTCAGTTCTTCTATTATTCTGGAACAAAATGGATGTACATCATTAGCGTAACTGTGTATCAGAAATTATGCTCTGGTCACTCAGCTAAGGTAGAGAAGGCCTGAATTTGCTTTCTCCCGTACATACCTTATTCACTCTTGATTCCATCTATACTTGTGCTTTTCTGATGTAAGAGCCTTTTCTCCACCAAGGAATGAGTGCAACTGAACACATGCAGAAAGTATGCAAAAACAAAGGGAGAAGGTCTAGAGAGCCCACAGCCACCCTGCCTTCAAATAGATAATTGCAATTACTGCTGCCTCTTGCACAGAAACCATTTTATGCTAATAACAGAAAAAGCAAAGGGAAGAGAGATGCCACATCTTAGCAGTTTGATGCCACACCTTAGATGCCACACCTGGGTGGTTTCTTGGACCAGTCAGAAGAGGACTATCGTAGCTGATGTTTGATATTTCAGGTTGATTTACCTGAATAAATTTGCAAGAGAGCAATGCTCACCAGTGACATCAAATGATGCTCTTACAGAAATGAGATATACAACTTTTTTCCACCAGTTTTCTGCCAGACTCATGAACTAGAAAGGAAGAGGTGGAAGGGGAAGAGCAAAAAGACTGGGAAAGGAAGGGGAAGCATTCACTTCTGTAATTTTGCCTGGGCTTTCAAAGCTCTATTTAAAAAAGAATAACTTATTTCACCTATGTTAGAAGCTTTTCATCTGTTAAGAACATTGATTATAATCGCTTTTGATTGGCTCCCTGGAACTAATTTTATTTTATACTATATATAGTTACAGGAACATCATTAAAAAATAGACTGGCTTCTTACTGATTTAGCTTTGAATTTACTCTCCTGAAGTTTATCAATTCAGCAAATAAGTGAAATTCTTTTAGCACAAATTACATCCTCATAGAATTGTGAAAATGGCCTCAATTCATCAGCAGGCCAAGAAGTTAATAGATACATTTACTAGTTTTGACATTTCATCTTACAGGCAGAACATAGCTCAGCATCCATTGGATACAAAGTGAAACAAGAATATATTTATATTTTAATGTAAATATTTTCCCCTCAAAATCCATTTTTTCTTGCATCCATTGAATAATAAAACCAGCATTTTCATCAGCAGTGTTTCTGTTACTTATTTAGCAATGTTCTATGAAGGATCTAAAAACTTAATGAAGAGTTGCAAGTACATTAGGGTGACGCTGATAACCCAAAGACTTAAAAAATAAGGATCAATATTTGTACTTTAGAATCTTTTAGTAAAATACATGCTGCTAAAAATATATGCTACTTTGTATGGATGAACTTACAGAGGAGTAAGCATGAAAATTTAATTCAAGAATCACTACCATTCTTTGGAAAGTTTTTTCCTAAAAATGTGGTTTTCAGTCAGGTTCTGTCCAACAAACCCTTGCCAGTTTTACAGGAGTTAGGTGAATAGGTGAGGCTTTTTCCCATTTTCTGCTCAGCTGGGAACTTAGGCAATGCTTCTCCATTACCACAGTCTGATTCTAAAGCTACTTTAATTCTTAATGCCTTAATCACTTGTGCTTATAAATTATTTAAAATGTGCTCTGAACAACAAAGAAGGATCTTCCTCTGCAGCTAATGAAGCAAAGGAAAGTTCTAGTTTCACAGAACCTGTAGGCTTGAATGGGCAGCTGAGGAAAGATGCCCTTGAAAGTTTTGTTTTACGCCTCTTGCCTTATTTTTCTGCTTACAGAAGAGGGAAAGAAAAAAATGGGTGAAATAGTAGCAGCAGAGTTGTCATCTTATTATAAATTTCTTCCCAACAGGAAATCACTATTTTTCCTGGTTCTGTTTGTTCATAATGTCTCATGATCATCTGCATATTCAGTAATTCTTGCACCTCAAGATATAGGTTAAAAAATTGAGGCTACTGCTCCAATGTCATCACAGCACCACATGCCTTAAAAGTTGTATAGGGAATCTGCATCTTCTCCACAGTTACCTCTTCATGAAAAGCTGTAAAACAGGTAGCAGGTAGAAATATCTGAAAAGGGAGGAATCCAAAGCCCCTTCTTTGGTAACAGGTACAAATGGTGGTATCTAGCAAGGGATAACTTCAAATATGCAAAGAAAGGGTCAGTGACCACATAGGGGTGGTACATGGGCACGGCAGGTGGACTGGTGATTGTATCAACCCTTTGAACAACCTGTTTTGCACAGGGCTGGAAAGCGGTGTCCAAACCCATACATGATTAAGAGCTGCTAACTAGGGGAAGAATATACTCCATCTTACCTGCCAAAAATGTTCTTTAACAAGACTAAGCACAGAGATGGTAATGTCCAGTCAGCAAGAACTAGCAGCCTTCACAGAGAACGAACATCCCATGCTATCACACTGAACACAGGGGCCTGGGGGTGGGCTTTTGGTCACTTCCCTTTTTATATTCTTCCCTTCTGCTCCCAGGCTGAGTTTCTCTCCTAAGAGAATCACTTTAGCGAGGTTTATGAATTATTAACCATTCTTCAAGAAAAAAAGAAAAAACAAACCTACAATGTTAAGATGTGTCTGTCCGAACAATGCAATAGTTAAAAAGGCTATTAACTATGCAACAGAAAGACAGTTTGGAAGAAATGGTACCACTATGAAATTAGCATAACCACAGAAGACTACAGAACAGCTTTAAAAACAAAAATAAAAAAGTTAAATGACTTTACCAAAATAAAAAGCCAACTTTTTTCCACTCATCCAAAGATCCTTTTGATATATGTACTTTGTAATATTTTATTACATTGCCAAGTATAAAGAATATTTTGTGTTTCATGAATATAGAAGAAAGCTTTTGATTCCTGTGCATTTTTTCTATTAAATACTCAACAGAGACCTCAAAGGAAACACTGGAACCTACCAGAATTCTCAGAAGTGACAAATAACATGCAAACTGCAAAGTTTATATTATTTGAATAACCTCCCAAAACTAGACACCAAACAAATCTTGAAGCACATTTGAATTTTATGTATATACAACTACTTAAGTGTGGTAAATATAATAAAATTTGTGATTTTGTGATTTGTGACCTTTTTTTTCCTTAGTAGAAAGGCAACAACACTAAATCAGCAATACATTACTACACATTATAGAAATTATCAAGGGTAAAATCAAATTTACTGCAGCTGTAACACTTCCAAAAAAGAACAGGAATCTGGGTCTGCGCCAAAGAACATACTTTGGGCAGTCAATCACATGATCTTCGAAATAACTAAATTAATTTTGTTGTAAAAGTAAAAACTAAACCCCACTAAATATCAAAACCAAAGGGTACAAAAGTGATTTCCAGATTGAGAAGAAGGCTTTCTTTAATTTCTTCAACAGCTGCCATGGCATCTAGCTTTCTCACATGAAATGTAAATATACTTTCTATCAAGTACAACCTGTATTTATTCAAAACAAAGGAATTTGTGGTGAATATCATAAATATAAAGCCTGATTCAGCTCACAGATGAATGCACCTTATCAAAAACTGAAATCATCTAGAGTAGTAGGAGACTTCCAGAAAGCAGGAATAGCAGAAAAAAACTAGTTTGTCTTCTAATATCCACCCCCAGAGTGTCCCAGGTGGGAGATTACAGCCCACATGCCAGTTACTCTTACAGGCCCCAATTCAGAAAAGCATACCTATTCAGGAAAGCACTTAATTAAGCACATGCTTATATGCTTTTCTGAATCAGGTCCATGGTACCATAGGAAATGGGTATAACAGACATAAAATGCATGAGTAAATGAAACTGAGAACTTAGCTCCACAGCATAAGCTTTCATTTACGTACTTTTGTATTTTTAAGACCTGATGCACTTAAAACAGCACAGCTAAGCATACTCAACTGTAAAATGCTGCGTGGCCGAAAGGAGACCTGCGTATAACCCTATCCCAAGACCCATGAAGTATCTCACATGCCTAGTCCACTGCAAAAAGTACTGCAAAAGGTGCAGAGTACCTTTTTTTTGCATTATTTTATTTTATGGCAGATGGGCAGCTTCAGGCTTATTGATATAATGCAGATAAATGGCAGGTGGCCAAAGAGCTGTTTGTCACACTGGTTTGGAGCTACTGATACATAACTAGTTAAAGTCAGCAAAAACAGGGAGCAAGGAAGGAGAGAACTCTGTACATGTTGATCATGCACAGGAACAATGACTTGAAGGTCATTCCTTCTTTTTCACTAGCAGCACTGCAGAGCAAAAAATTTAAATTTTCCCTTCCACTCAGTGCTGCTCTCTGAGAAATCTGAAGCTGAAAAAGGTGGCCACCAGCAAGCAAGGTTGCCCAGTGGCTCCTTTCAGCAAAGCAGGAAGCTGAGGGCACACATGTGTAAGAGTTGGTCCGAAGAATGGTATTGTCTCAACATCGACATCAGGGACTTGGACAATATGAGACTAACATCTTGACAAGAGGCCACAATGACCTGCAAGATAAAAGCTGAAGGGAGAGTACTGCATGGTATGAACAGTTCTGTACCACTCTCTGTTGATAATAGCAGTACGAACGGTCCAGTACCACTGTCCATTAAGCTTTACCGAACTGAAACAATAAAGACTGTATAGCTGCCGTCAAGAAGATTGATTCCAGCTGCTGCTTCCAACTTTGATGAAGAA
>JANZLQ010000086.1:23565714-23585096 GCA_026212715.1 Elanus axillaris | reverse complement strand
ACTGTTGTCATTTTATTAGTGTTGTTATAATTACTTTCTTCTTTTCTGTTCTATTAAACTGTTCTTATCTCAACCCACGAGTTTTCCTTTTTTTTTTTTCCCGATTTTCTCCCCCATCCCACTTGGGGGAGAAGGGGTGAGCGGCTGCATGGTGTTAGTTGCTCGCTGGCGTTAAACCATGACACTTTTATAATGAAGTACTAAAAAAACATGAAAACTCATTATCGAAGCTATTTAACTTGGGCAATGAATTTGAGAACATGATAGACAAGCAGTTAGACAACAGGATAAAGAGCAGGATGTCTGTATGTCTGTAGCCTGTCAAAGCTCTAGCACCACTACAAGAACCACTACAACTACATGGAAGAGAACGTACAGAGAAAGAAATAAACAAAATAGAGCTTTTAGGATTATTTAGCACAAACCTAACATATGCCTGTGCTAATGACTGGTGCTTGAGCTTAGTCTAAGTAATTAATCACTTGAAAAGTAGGTAATACATACATAATGGAAGATGATAACCAGTAGCTCAATGTATGACTCAGGGTACAAGAAACTAATTAAATAAAGGGAAACTGTGGTTGGATGCTAGCTCCTGAACAGTTAGACCCCTGCATATAGGATCTGACTGACAGTACACAGCATTCACTCTTGCTCTCTGCTGTACTTTGTGAGAACAGAGACTCTTGTGTCCAATGCAGTGAAGGCTGAGTCAATCTGGTTCCTGACATAAGTGAGGTTAAAAGCATCCTGGAATGCCCCACGGTGACCAGCAGGTAAGCAAGTGAAGTTCAGATGCCCATAAAGGGTCAGGGTCCTGCAAGACCAATACCTGCCAGGCTGTTTAAATAAATGCAATTAGTAGTGGTTGACGTAAAACACAGGATAACAAGATAACTACCTCTGTTAAGTACAGAACACATTGCTCCCCCCGATGATAAAACCCACTGAAAGGACAGAAATACTCCACAGATTTCATTGCAGAATTCTTTTAATTTCATTGTTTCAAAAAGTGTCATACTATCAAATTTACTTCATATCTGAAATAAAACAAGCTAAAAAGAATGAGGAAATGACAGGCCGTTCCACTCAAGCAAATGCTTGAGCTGCTGGGAAGCAACTTACTGCACTCAAGGCACAGGCTACTGGAAGAATTTTAACAGTAGAGTAAGAACCTTTCAATAGGTGGAAAAAAGAGCAAGTAGAGGTTTTCATAACTGCTCGAGACCCACTATGAGGATCACCATTTAGTGGACAAGCTCTTTCTCACACTTAATTGTACATGGGCTGATAAATGCACAAATCCTATTTACTCAAAGTCAGTAAAAAGAATTCCTTAAAACGGTTTATGCACACATGACTCACTGCTGGTTTCTGAACTACAATCATAGTTTGACTTTTTTAAAGAGGGAATTTAGTATCTACACTGCTGTGTCCAGTGACATGAGGTTCCCAAGCTGTGAGTATTTACATGTAAATATCAAATATGCTCAGGTGGCACCCCAAATGCATTTCACTGCAAAGCTATAAGCAGTCCCACAGGGAAGGTGACTGCATGACAAACTGAAACTTGAAAACTTCTGTTAATTTTTTAACACTATTGCTAACTGAAATAAGAAAGCCATTCTTTTTAATTTCAGAAATAAGCGAGGTTTGCTGTAGCTCCTTTGCTTCTATACTTTGACTGAATCACATAAACAAAAGTTTCTTGTGGCCCAGAACCAAAGACTAAAAATTTAAAGCCAAACATGGTTTCACAGAATCAGGGAGGACTAAGGATTTGTACTATAAAAGATTTTTTTCATGACAGAAATCCGGTTTGTCACTGCTTCCACTACAAAAAAAAAAAAAAAAATCAGGGTCAGTAAACATTCATTCCTCTCTATTTAACCTAAGATTCAGATCAGATTTAACATTACAGCTCCATACTACCTTACTGAATTATATCATATATGCCTTGAAAATTCTATGTATGTCCAGTGTTTTCCAGACTGGAGCCTGTAGGGGCTGAGGATGGGAGGCAGAGCAAGAGAAGGAACAAAAGAAGCATCAGGGATCAAAATGAACCTGTCTTCCAGGTCCTCTGAATCAGAGACACTCTCCCAAGTACCTTCCCTGTACCTTACCTGCTAGTCAAATGTAGAGCAAAGAGCATACTGAAAATACAGATGAGAATGCCAACCCGGATACACCTGAGCTTAGCAATGAGTCTGAGCAGGATGCCTGAAGGATCCCAAGGACAAAACCACTGTGTTTAGTCCCCTCTCTGAAATCTATTTCGCAGCACATTCTCTGCCTTTTGACGCTACCAAATTCTAACTTCAGCAGGTGTTTTCACAAGGAAAAAAGTAAACCCTCCCCACTGTCAGTTGGCATTGGAAAGTAGTATCTTATAAACTTCTTTCAGAAATTGGTCAGGAAAGCCACACAGCATAGTGAGCACAGTAAAAGTATTATATTGGCAATATATACATAATACCATAATATTTTGGGCCTTGTTACACTGCTATTTTTATTCCTGTTAAAAATATAAAAAATTAGTATTGTAATGTTATTTACTGCACAGATTTTTTTCCAGTGTGTACCAAAGACAATTCATGTTATAACGAACATCTGACCACAAGATTGTTCAGATCTCTGTATACAGCTTTTTCTTTCACTAGAGGAAAGCACATTAAACTTTTGAGATTAGAATTTATATCAGTCTCAAACACAGAAAGAAATGTTTTCTCTGCCTATTGCCCAGATACAGCTCTATCATCTACTGGTGTCAGCAAAAGAACACACTTGCGTCAGCTAGCAAGTCCTACCACATTTGAGACTCAGACTATCCAAACGCACCTGTGCAAACCACTAGACATTTTTTTCCTCCTTTTTTTTTTTCCTCTTTTTTTTTTTTTTTTTGCTTTAGGCAATGCACCTGGAAAATGGGAAAAGCTCTTGACTCCAGTGGAACACAAAAACTTTACTATAGGTAGCCTCGGTTTTCTAGACTAAGTAAATTTTCGGAAAAAAACCCATCAATTTCAGGTACAGGTTCTTAAATACTGCAGGACAATAGATCTTTTCAGAGTATTCCTCACCCCTCTTGTTACTTGAAAAATTACAAACGTTCAGCTTATTAGTGGCTCTGTTGAACAACATTCTGGTCTGGTTTTGCCTTAAATATCATGAAACCAGTGTGAGGATGCAGTTAACATCTATAGACAAAGAACAAGAGCTATGATAAACTAGTTTTGTTGCCACATTTAAGAAAAGGCTTGTTCAGTCAGCTCTGGTCTTGGCTGAAATAAGCTTGGTTTCTCACCTAGAAGTTGCCTTTATAAGAGTACCACTCTAACACAAAACTCCGGTCTCTCAGCTGCAATGCTGCTTTATATTTGGGTCAGTGGACTTTTTGGACTAAGGCACAACCACTGCTGAAGTCCAAGTTCTGGCACACTGCAAAGGACGCTACAGCAACAATATTCTCATCTGTTATCAGGTGTTGCTTTCAGGAGCATGGAGGATGAACCAATCTTAAACCAAACAATTTTACTATTTAATAAATGATAAAATAAGCAACACAAGTTTTGCATTGTTTCTTCAATGGGATCCCTGGGGACAAGTTCTGCCTTAAGTTACATAATGGCAAAACTATTCCCATTCACTGTAGCCATAACATTTCAATACTTCTAACTTTTCTTCCTTTAAGTTGCTAGAGATTTAACCTAATATAAAAGAGGACAAGGATGTGACTGTGGTTTAATGGGTCTGCATGTGCTCAATACGTTTAAGACATACTTTATAAAATATGAAATTAGATTCTTCATCTAGTGTCATTTTATTATTTAAAAATGTAACACTTCTCCCTGTCATTCTTCTCTTTTTCAATACGAGTTGACTTGCAAGTCAAGCACTCAGATACTGAGGTAGAGCTCAAAAAAAAAATTATTACAGGGAGAAGAAACCATGACCGTTATATAATGCTGAACAAAGATTAGCCATAGCCACAAATCATTCAGAAGTATTTGCTAATAAAATATTTTTAAATTACTGCTTTTATTTTGTACTGTATTTCCAAGTCTTTTCCAGAAAATTATTTATGCACATGCCTAACTTAAAGCACATGAGAAGTCCCATTGATTTCAGTGGGCTTAATCACATCCCTTAAGTCCCACACATTTTTCAGCACGCTGCTGCATCTGGACTTTTTACAATAATCAAATGAGAATAAACCAAATATATGTTCAGTGCAATCCATACTTTTCATATGAAAAAGTAGACATAGTAATTTAATAGACATGAAAGCACTTGGCTTTTAGCCTTACAAAATGAAAGGGCTAGGGAAGATTGATTCACTGTCATATTGTCAAATATTTTGTGTGCATTACAAAACTCTGACCCCTTTTTACTGAAGAAGAAAGTGTTTCTGGACATATTAACCTCACCTGGACACTGTCAAAATCAGAAGCCTAAGCGGATGTACAATCACTGTCCTAAGGTATTTATTATATTTTGCATTCACAAATAGAACTGACATGGACATCCTTGGAAATTTCATGAGTAATTCTAAGTTAAAACATGGTATTAAAATCAATTAAAGATATATCATTTATAAATTCAGCATTTTAAATGCTTGAACAAATATAGTATCTTACAAGCAAAATCCATCTGCAAGGCTTGAAATGTGTCTATCAGATGTTTTAATATAAAGAAGCACTATTTATAGGGAGAGGCAATACTTTTACTAGATTGGCTCATATTTTCCAAATCTTATGTATACATGCATATATACAAACCTTTTCTTAGGTGAATAAACCCTTGTTGAATCTCCAAAGAAGGTCTAAGTTGGCCCAATTTTCAGGCCTTGAAAAGAAGGTTTTGTACTTGCAAGTTTTTTCCATTTTTTTACTAGTGGTATTATCTGTTATAACGTAATAGGAGTCACCTTGATATCTCTATAGCATCAGATCTATATGCCTATTAATACAGAATTCCGCGCTCCAGGAACCCTAGAGCACTCTGTGCAGAAGACATTATCTACCTTGAGGGACGTTCACATAGCTTATGGAAGTAGCAATTTTCCCAAGTAGTTTTATCCCTTAAATTCCAGCCTGGGGCCTCTCTGGAGCAAGAATACAAGTCACAACAAATGATACAGGAGCTATGTGTCAGTCCTTGTCAGTGCTCCAAGGACAGTATGGAGAATAGAACGTATTTCTTTTACTGGTTTCCCTTGTTATTAAACACAGCCCATACAATGCCTTTCCATTTAAACCTCTGATACTGACATAGTAACCTTCGAGGAGACAGGTGGAGAGCCGAACCTGAGGAGATGTGACAATGCTGATGAGGAACATTTCCATTTGTTTGCCAACACCTCAGCCCATCTTGCAAGGTTACAAGCCATGGATGTTATTCTGTCACACTCTCTTGGATATTTTTTAAGAGATTGTCCATTTAGCTTTTAAAGAAACGCGCTTTCAAATCATAATTTTAATTAACTCAGAAAGAAATGCACATTTCTATTACATGTGTGTCAACAGTGAACATCTGTATCTTTGACCAATGCCAAACTGTATTTCTCCAATGACATGCACTTCATACGAAACACGAATCAATTCAGTTTATTCCACGTGTCAAAATGCATTATCTGCTTCTAAGTGTTGTCTCATTTGGTCTGTCCCATTTGGTAAATGGGAAAAATAAAAACCATACACAACCACTAATGCAGTTTGGAAAAAGCACCTTCAAATTTAGCACTGGTGAATTACCGTATAGAAATGACAGAATGCTGAAGTGCTAGATGGCAAAATAATTAGAAAAACGCTGTTTATGTGTTTGCAGAGTTTCTTATGCCATATGTAAAGGTCTTGCAACAGGGAGAGGACACTGGTGATGTTTCCACCTCAAATTCCTATTAGATTACAGAGAAGGAATTATGGTGTTACACTTTATTCTTGATCCACTGTAATTCAAAGTGGATGATAATTTTGGATCACCTACAGCAAGCCATCTTTCTCTGCCAGTTACTGTGTCTATAGAAAATGGGTAGTAAAATACCTAAGCAACTCTCAAAAATGCTCTGAAATACACCTTGGAAAAGACACGCTGGTTTTCTTTTACTTCAACTGACTTCAAGTTACAGCATTTTTCTTCAATGATTGCTTAGTTAAAAGCAAATAATGACTCGTTAAGACAACTATTTTTTGCTTGCTAAACCCATAATTTCTTCAGAAGGTACTCGCTTACTGATATTTAATATAGTTCATTGCTTTCAGAACAGTGAAATAGTTGTGCATACTGCAGCATTTCGTGACTAGAAGATAGACTAGATAACTTCCAGAGGTCTCTTTCAAGCAACATTGCTAATCTGACAAGATGAGTTGCCTGTAATATTCCAAGTCCTACAAATATTGATATCACAGAGGTAAGAACCACAATGTGCTATGCTGCGATACAAAACAGTCTTCTAAAGTATGACTGACATTTAAAACTCAGCAGAAGAGTTTAAACTCTTTTTCATTTCATTGAAATGAACTTCAGCCCAAGTTCCCAGGTCGCAAGCAGGCTGCCCACCCCAGAGGGGGAAAGCCTAAATGCTGCAGGCACAGGGCTCCTGCAGCAGAGAAGTAGCTACAGCCGAAAACTGATCTGCAAGGGGATCACATCTGACACCTTCCCAGGTTAAAAAAAAAACAAAAACGGGGAAACAACACTGTCCAAAAAGGTTGCCAGGGATTGTCCAGCTGCAAGTAGGGCATAAATGCAAGTTAACAGATATGATTCTCTGTATAATCTGATGAAAAACAAATTAACTTACCCAGGGCACAATGGGACAATTGTCCAAATGTCACCAAAATGAAAACCTGTTCATTCGGGTTTAGCTTCACATCTGCTAGCATCCTGTCCTACAGCACCACAATCTATTGTTTAATTCTAGGTTAAAATGAAGTAATCTAAATATGCATGCTGTTATATAAAAGGGCCAGGGGATGAAATTACACCAGTTTCTAATAAGGCCCTTTGAAACCCTAAACTAGCAAGTTAGTGGCCAAATTATTTTTCTTCTAAGACAGACTGAACAGCAAATAGCAACTAGAAGATAAAGAATGTAAAACTGTAGTTCTCAAAATCATATGTGTGTCTGCTATACCAAGGCACAACAGAGGACTACTGAGGTGCTAAACATTTATCATTTTATTAGCCATCTCCAAGACCAGTCTTAAAAACCTTTTGCCTCTTGACTGCTAGGTTCTTCATAAGTACAAGATCTGTAAAGTTTCCTTCTCTCCCATTTCAAAACTAAATAGAAGAACTTTTACCATGCTGCTTTTGGAAAAGGGATTTCTAGTTAGAAAAATGAAAACCAGCACATTTTATTGTGAAGGACAGCAATAAGAGTAACATAAAATCTAATGTGTTTTATTATATCTTCTACATTTTTTTTAATTTAGTGTGTATAAACTCTATGGCCATCACAGTTATTAAAACTACATTTTTACCTAGCCACATCTGTCCACATAAAACCAATTTAGTTGGCTTTAAGTAGTCTTTTACTTCATAAGTAGCAGCCTGCACATGGTGACAGACATCACACCACAACATAAAAAGGACCATTTGGTTATTTTCTTCTTCTGAGAAATACATGTCTTACTATTTTCTTCTTTTTCTTTGAGAATACTATAAACTGAACCTTTCTATCAATGAACAGAAAATTTTCTTCTTATGCTTGGGTGTATGAGCATATTCTGCATCTGAATTGGAAAGAAAAAGAGAGTCATGAGCTCTTTAGGACACACACCTGCCACAGAAGTACAGTACCATGGTAAGCCCAGCCCAGCCTTCCTCCATGCCAGCTGCAGGAACCTGCTGGATCTCAGCTGCACCTGAGGGATCCCAGTTCTCTCTCCTCTGTATCAGGTAGTAACTTATATCATTTCCCTGCTGATCTTCAGAATGCAGCTATTTACTTATGGAGTTATGTGTAAAGACAGGAAAACCAAAGTACAATAAACTCTACTCTGATTCTGACTCTTTTTATCGCTGTATGATCTGGATTAAGACTTGATTCCCCCACCTCTGCCACATGGGACTGGGAGTGAGAAGGCAAAGGAAAGGGAGCACAACAGATTTCTCAGTAGAGAGGCTCTACAGTATGACAAGCAGGCAAGGAGACTGACTTCCGGTCAGTCAGTGCATAAGGCTTTAAAATGTCACAGGGGCAAGGAATTTACTAGAAATAAAAGTAGGAAAAATAAATAAATTACTGACATAATGCAATAAATGGTGTATATATTACATCTAATCAAGCAGGCATCTCAGAAAACAGCAGCTGCTCAATTCAGTCAAAAGCAATTCTTCAGAGGCTCGGAGAACAAGGGTGCACTTAGATTTCTGAAGCAGCATGTGGTCATGCAGCCAGTGCTCTCAGACAAAGTGGAAGAGTTTATTTCTTATAAGGCAACAGGGATGCTGTGGAATTGCTCATAGCTATGATCATGAGAGTTTCACCTGACTGTGATACAGTTTAAGGACAGGTATCACAGAACCAATTGCTTCTTATTAGTGTATTTTAAAAGAATAGAAGACAGAGTAAACAACAAAAAAACTTGAATTAAAACAATAATAGTGATCTCAGAATTATGGAGAAGACTGTCAGAATAACAGCCACACTACATACAGTCAGTCCATCATACTTCAGGAGGATGACCTACTTGCAGAAATTAGCATAATTTCTTTTCTTTAAAATAAAACTTGAAAATTAACCTTGTTCACTGTCCCAAGTAACTGTGCCTGGCCTCCTCTCCCAAGGATGAAAGGTTCTTAACAGACTGACCAAGGAAATGAATTCAATAAAGGAATCTCTCTGTTCAGAAAACTCAACTGTCCATCAAACATACCATCCAACAGCAAGCACCTTCTAACCTATCTCAGTTGCAGAGACAGGCAGTCTTTCAAGCCACCAACGGCTAGAATATTCGGTATTCGGGGCAAGGTGCCAGCACAAGTTTGAGCACAGGTCTTGCATTCATGCTTATTCACACAATCTAATACTCTTGCAGCAGCGGCTAGATCCTTGGGCTCCTTGAATTTCCATGATCTAAATCCCAAGCACCCAGCTCCCAGAGAGGAATCCTGAAGCCAGAATGAAGTACCTAGGCTCCCTAAATGTATCAAGAACCAGAAATCCTGCATGATGAGCAGAAACTGCCTGGAGCTAACCAGTGCAAAACACATTAACCACACAAAACACCAGGGCAGTACAGGTAGAAGGGCCGTAGGATATGCATCTGATACTTTCCTAGAGCTTAAACCACCAAAGCCCCAGCTACAGAATGCCTTCTTCTATCTGGGATGTCTAGCCCACAGTCCTGCCCTGCAGCTTTTAAAGAACTAAGCCGGAAGCACTGTTTTCTTTTTGTAAAACTTGGCTATGAGAGAAGTTTACCCATGATATAATAGTGAAAAGGCTTCTGAAGTGGGGAAAGGAAGGTTCAGTATCTGCTCAAGGCAGACAAGCATCACACCACAGTTCTTTTTCCCAGGACAGTGCCCAACACCTTGGTGAGGTCCTAGTCTAGCTGCACACCTGGATGAAGGGAGTGATGGAAAGGGACTCTTTGCATCCATTACGTTGAAGTTCTGCCACTGTTCAGCAAAGATTAAGAAGAATAAACCCTTGTCTTGAATCACAGTTTTCTGTGACACTAACAGTAGCATAAGGACAGCAAATCCTGTCTCCATATGCAACATGGCACAGATGTAACCTCAGTTTGTAATCTGCAAGACTGTTCTCACATAATAGCATAAAGCTATGTAGTAACTATGAAAAATACTACAGAAATTAGACTACAATAAACTAGTAAAATGGCTACTAGAGTATGCATTTATGAGGCATCCAGTGGTGCAAAAACATTTTAACTACTATGAAAACACATTTTTGCACTAAGCTAACCTGGCTCATCTACTTCCTATTAATAACTGTACTACGTATACTGCATGGCATAATTGTTTCACAGACTATGAGAGAAGAACTTCTGCTTAATCTTTTATGACCTTTATAAACTTTATTAAATTAGGAAGCCATGTAGCTTGTACATGCTCTAAAGTTTTGGTTGGGAACAGTTTAAATACAGTAATATGTGCAGCTGTCCCAAGTAGTGCCACCATGGTCACTTAAGACACTGTTAAGACTTTCCAGTTCTTTACCATTTAAAATCAGCAGTAAAACTCCATCCCAAGATAAAGTCTCAGATAAGAGCTATCCAGTCAGGAGCAAAGTACTGCTTATTAAAGACAATTACAGTAATTTTAAAAATACATGCAACTCTTCTCAGTTCCTTGCACTTGTGTTACCTATAAAAGTTTCTGCTATAAAACAATATATTAAAACTAGTTTATTACATGGATAACCTCTTTCAGCATGTCAGAAATAGAAATATGAAATCCCTTTACTGATCTTTAGTACACTGAGCCCAAGCTGAGACTCATGGGGATCATGGTACTCGCAAAATCTGCCAGTACTGTGACCACTAGAAATTGATGTTAAAAACAAAGCCAATACTTTGGATGGCAAACCCAGCCAACTTTAAATTTGATCGGAGCATGCTGCCTCTTCAGAACTGCAGCCTGGTGGTAAGGAAGTCTGAAGACCGCATCCTTATGGGAAAGGAAAATTAGAAAGGGAAAAGGGAGAAGAAATGTCCACCCCATTTTCCCCAACTATTTCATCAATGACAAGGGGAATCTCCCTCTGACATAGGACAGGGAGATATACTGCCAGTTCTCACAATCCCCTTGAAATCCAAGAGAGTCCTGAAACATTTCATGTACATCATCTCCCACAGTCTGACCATGTGAAATTTCTTGTTTGCATTTTGGGTAACTCTTGCTTTGGCAAAACTGACAGACCACTATGGATATACATTTTGATACAATTATTTGAACAAGGCATACCACTGTGCAAGTTTTTAACATTATTCTTCCAGTGTACCTTAATTATATCCATGAGCCCTCCAACAATTCCAGTTCTGCAAAATCCTATATAACTATGATCTTTTGCATTTCAAGGGGTAAAAAAAGATTAAAACCACTCATTTCCTGTATGAACTAAGAAAAGGTTTGAATCTAGAAGTTCAGAACTGTTCCCCAGATCTTACTATAATTCTCCAATCTGAAGTAAAATCCCTTCAAAGACAACTTGAACAGAGTTCAGTTTATTCCATTCAGTGTAGCAACATTTGTACTTACTGACTGTTCACTTAGATCCTGAGAGTCTTCCATGGAGGTTATTCACCTTTCTTTTCCCCCACAAGCAGAAATTATCTTCCCTTCAATTTACCGCTCAGTAATCTAAATTAAAATGAAGAGAAAAAAATTAACATTAGTCTGTGGTCCTCACTTCTAAGGCAAATCTGCAATAAACAAACACCTTGAGGCTGTGGTTTCACTAAAATCTGCAGCAAAGTTCCCACTGACTTCTACGAAGCCTAATTTCATATAATATGTTTCAACACCTCCAGTATTACTTCGGGAAGCTATCTAAAATACACCAACAGAAGTAGCAATACACTTAAGTAATAATTCTTCAACTCCTGCAAGATAAAATAGTTATGAAAACAAACCAATAAAAAAGCTAAAAATGTTTAATACTGGCAGCTGTTTAAGTAGGCAACAAAAGATAACCCTTGGGAGAACACATTAGAAAGACAATTATGGAATGTCGAACAAAACTGGTTAATACACATTTAATGATAACATCTTAGTCATTAAGTGTCTGGCAGAAAAAGGTTATTATGCAATTATCAGCATGTAGTCCCCTCTCTAAGGTCCATTAAATTCCTTTACACGAAGTGGTTTATAACAAGCAGCTTCCTACAAAGTGCTAAATGACAGACATTACCCTAATTACCTGCTATGTCTATGCCTTCTCTCATAGAGTGAATCACTCTCATCAAATATTAAGATCTTCAATAGGAAAATTCTATTTTCTAAGAGTTCTGCATATGAATGATTATGGTAACCTTAACTATAAAGCCACACAATTATATTAAAATGTCCATGCTCAGAAAAGATCCACTTTGGAGTTATGCATATTTACATAATTTAGAACTAAACAAGCACCAGGAATATTTCATATATGCAAAAATCATATAGTATTAATCAAAGCTTGTGTTACATTTAAAAGAAAACAAAATATATAACTATGTAAACACATAAATTAAGGAACCAAAACAACCTGGATTTGTTTAGCAATATTACCTGGATTTTTTTATCAACGAGGCACCCCAAGAAACCATTACCTGGGAGTGTGCCCAATAGCATAAACATATTAGGGATTGGTTTTAGTTCTGACCACTAAGCACTTACACCTCATGCTACCTCCACCCTGCATAACTGTAACCATTACTGATCTGAGGTTAAACAATATATAGCTCTGTTGGCACCTGCAGAACATTTGAAAGGAACGGGAGCTACAAGCCATTGCACCCACATATTCCCACCCACTACCCTACGCTGCCCTGTGAATACCTCCTCTCTCAGTCTGAAGTGCCACTTACATGCCATACCTCTATTTACTCCCCAAAATGTAACTCCCAAAATTTCCTTGTGTTTTGCATTAGGTATTTCCTAGAACATACACACATGCACATTTACAGGCCCAGTCTACTTTCTTTCCAGTCTCACCTTAATTTCCCCCTTTTTCTGCCACGAGATTACACACTCCTGTTTTCCCCCCTTCTTCTCTAAGTTTCAAAAAGATTGGCATTTGCATTTCATTAATTTTTGCCATGATGTTACATAAGGAAAAGACCAATTGCAAGGAAATCATGTTGCATGTATTTCACCTTATCAGAAAGCTGAAAATAATTCCTTTTTTTGAAAATGGCTTCAGTCTCCTCTCAATTTCAGAGGCATCCAAGACACTGACATCTTCACCCATGATGCGTTCACTAAAACAGTAACTACCTCTCATTGCTTTTCGGCCAGTGTGGAGCCCACATCCTTGTATTTGTAAAAATCTTCTGCAGTCTTTGTCCAACAGAGACAAAAGGGGAATTGAAAGGCTTCTTTAAAACACCCACTATAGGCAAATTTCAGAGAGGAGCCCACCAAGAACAGTGGGTATTTTGAGAGAAAGCAGCTCTACATGGCACTTCCTGCGGCAGCCCCTGCCAAAGGAGGCAATTCCAAACATGAAGGTGAATTTTCATAACCAATCCTAAAATATTCCATGAATAACTTAAACACAAAATCTGCTTTAATTTAATTAAGAGTTTGAAGTGCATGCATGTTATTGCATTAGTAAGATTGCCTGCAGAAAGAAACAGTCAAGCACTCAGTAGTAAAATACAAGATTTGGAACAAATTGTTTGACTAGTTTCTAAGTTTACTAACTGAAAATCAGTACCTGGCTTGCATTCAAACATTAAATGCTCTAATTCTATCTGTCAGTCAATGAAGGTGACAGATTCCTCACTTTCCATGAGAAACTCAACTACAACTCAACTATGGAGCCATACTATAACAGATAGACCCATATTCGTGTTTCTTTCCATATCGATCATGATCTTAACCAAAGCACACTGAAATCAACAGATGGATGTCAAATTTTTCCTTAAAAAATAAAATATATCAATATTTTAAATACATCCTGACCACGTAAATCCAACAGGAGTTTTACTATTAAGAATTGCCTATGACTCACCCACAATATGTGTGTTGTGTTCCCAAATTCAGGTGGATGTATCCACTGGAACTCATCATTAAATAAGGCACTTGTATTAGACACAGTCTAAAAAAGACTGACATCCACAAATTTTTGAACTTACTTTACTGAATTGCAAGACAAAGACAAGCTTGTTTAATCTTTGCAGAAATAGACAGTGTTAAATATATCCTTTGCACAAACATGCTATATTATAATAGTTTCTAGGGCTCTGTTGTTCACCTTCACAGTGCCTCAAAATTCGAATACTCTTACTGGAAATGGAGCTTTTAAAAGTAAAATTCAGAATTAATATTTTATCAGTGTTCTACCTATCAACAGCTGAATCTTGCTACATTTTGAGCCCAGTTAAAGCAGCTGATTATAACCAACTGCTAACACAATGATTTTTATAATGGCAGTTATACCAATTGCACTTAGACCAAATCCTTTAGGGTTTAGTTTTATAAATTTGTAAAAGAGGAGAAAAACCATTAGAGAAGTCAGTGATTTAAATAAGACCAACATTACTCCCTAATAAAGATATAAAATTAAAGGATAATAGTAACCTCGTGCTGTTTTATGAGGCAATAATCCAGTTACCAATTCAACCTTGTAGTTTATCCCATCAAGAGAACCAGATTAAAAACAGAGGGAGGGAGGGTACTCTTATCCCTATTATATTTCAAGTGTTTCTAACTGGGTTTAACTATTTTTAAAACTGTTGTTAGAAGTCTTAAACTCACAGACAAGCCAGAATGAAGAAAAATGCCTGTTTCTGCTCTTGATCTAGTCCTTGCAGATGTGGCTTTAAAACTGATGAAGTGTTTTATGCTCCCAGATAAAAATTTTACCTTTCTAAGAAATGTCTTAATTAGGAGGATTCCTGACTTTCCTCATCAACAAATGCATTTAAATCTAATTTTTTATTTATTTATTTTTATCTGGGGGAATAAAACACTTCATCAAATTTAAACTGCAACTTCCAGGACTCGACCATGAGGAGAAACATGTGTTTCCTCCCAGAGATACCCCCATAAGTTAAAAAAATAAAAAAAAACGTGAGGATCTGCTGCATACTGCTTTGTAAATGACTGAAAATGTAAGACAGCAAAGATATAATCTCTCCCCTTGCAATGATTTCTTCAAAAAATTAGGATTGCAACAAATAAACAACTGATTGATGTAGCTTCATTTTCTATGGGATGTATAATAAGATCCTGTGCTGCAACTTTCACAGGCTCCAGACAGAATGTGAAGCTTGAGGATCCACAGATGCAAAACAGCCTTAAAGCACTTGGCATTTCCCAAGATTATTTCAGAGGCTGCCTCAGGCCCTCCAGCCAGCCAGATGGAGAGATGGAGCTCCAAGAAGAATCCATCATCTGAAAGAGGAGTTTGGCCAACAGACAAAAATTTTCCCCCTTTTCACTTCAACCCAAAAACTTATGAAGAAAGTCCCCTCTTGGTCTACTAGGAGTTGGTCTTCTTAAACAATATTACAGGGGGGTGGTCATCAGTTTCTACCACAACAAATTTTTTCACATGAGGATCCCCATGGGCACATTGTCAGGTTCTTTTTAATTCTGTTTCATCTGAAGAACACCTACTTGTACTGAGGTTGTGTCACAGTGATTGTCTGCCATTATAGTACAGGAGATGCAGGATCCCAGTCAAATTTACTCTATTGTTTTTTTACATTTTGGAATGTGTTGACAAGAAGCCTTAAGAATTAACAGAAGGGAGGATGCTGTGATTAACACGGTTAACTCATAGCCACAAAGAACTCATTTCTATCACAGCCACAGATTGATAGTCAAAAAGTTAAGTGAAAGCTGGTCACTAATAGAGCAATTTCTCATTTTGTAGTGCTCTATTTCAGGAACCTATGATAGTAGAAGTACTTTGTGCTTCTAACTGCAACTGAACGTATGCAGGATGTGTAGCAGTAAGGTACCAACAAATGAGGACAGGCTCCAGGGTCTGAACTCCCCCAGCCTCAAGCAAGCTGCTGCGGGTTTGCACTGTTTCTATAGAACATCTGAGGAGAGTGAAGCACATCTAAGACACTTTGAAAGGTTATGCAAGGCAGGTAATGAGAATATGAATTGCTCTAGAATCAGTGCAAGGAACTTGTGCATATGCACTACAATCTCACTAAATTACATTATTTCATGCTCGTTGTTTCCCATGAAACTCATTTGTTTGAAGGAACAGGAGAGAGGGTAGAGGCAGCAACAAAGAAGCACTGCCTAACATTCAATCATTGCTTACCTAGGAAAACATTCTTCTAGTCTGCATGCACATCGCATGTAGTCTCACATGAAAAAGACAAAATATAACCTAAATCAAAAGGAAACCAAATGCTGATTTATTAGAATTTCAACTTAGCCTGTGTCTACAGTCCAAAACTGTATTTTGGACAGCAAAAACATACTGCTTTCCCAGTCCCTAATAGTATCACACTTGGAAAAGAAGAAAGATCTCTGCCCCAGATGAGGAATGAGATTGATGTACGTTACAACATAGCTTTCTTCAAAACCTAAGTGAAACTATTAGCAGGCAGGTCAATCAGAAAAACATACTAATCTGACACTTTTAAAAATAAACAAAATTATAATCATAGGGCTTTCTAGAAACTGCATGTCCATGCTTTGGTACAAAAAGAAGACATCAGCTTTGTTATCTTATGTTGTAACGCAAAATGTAAACTCAGCTCTCAATATAATCTCAGAAAAGCTATTGCATGATATATTTCAAACTGATTTTAGAACTAATTTATATTTATATATATTTATATTAACTAATTTTTAGCTTTGTTGGCTTTTGTGTTTTCTCTTATACAAATACTGTGTTTTCCTGAAAGGACTGTCAACCCTAATAAAAACAACTGTTCTTTAGCAGAAAAAACAGTAAGAAATATTATTATCTGTATCTAACTTCAAGGGAGAGCAAATGACTAACAAATTTTAAATACCATAAACATAATAAACAGTTTAAAAAGCAAGCAAAGCCATCCTGACAGTATGACCTTGTCAGTGACATGTACTGCTTTCCTGAGGAAAATTGGCAGGTGGAGAGAAATATACAGAATTTCTAAATTTCTTTTAGCTCTCAAATTTTTCTTTTCACGTTCCTTTTAATCAGAAGTATTCTTGCAGGAAGTGGAAGTGGCTTGGGAATCTTGCATGCGTATTTAGGCTTAGCTGAGGTAACTGGTGTTTACCTCCTGATATCCAGATGAGTGAAATGAGCCTCCTGAAAAACTCATACTTCATTGTAGAAACAAATCTTGCTCCAGAGACTAGAGAATTAAGGGGAATATGGAATACTCATCTTTCCCTTCCTCCTCTTCTAATACTTCTTTTTTCTCCTCAGGCCCTCATCTCTAGAGGGTTAGATACAGCTCTCTTTGGATCAGTTTGATTTCAGCCCACTTTTAGCTTTGTTGAGGATAAGAATTTTGCCCTTGAAGAACTTTTAGAGCTCTCTGGAACCCTTGGTAGCACAACCAGGACCCACTTCTCTATCTATGTATGAGTGACCTCCAAAATGCTGGGCTCCATCCTCACCCAGAGCCCTTGGCCTGCAGCAGAGAGGAGAATATGCCATGCCATCCATCCATCCATCATCCATCCATCCCCAGCTTATTGTAGCTCTGAGCACATCCAGTGGCCCCTGGCAGAAGCAGTTCATCTTGGCTGGGGTTTGTGTTCTGCTGAGCACCTGCCTATATCGACTTGTATTTGCACATGGATTGCTTAAATAGAGAAGACATGCCTTATTTTGAATTAGCAGAATTCTTCTAGGAGTTCATATAAGAACTCAAGCAACTTCCGTAGGCTTCTGAGCACTGCTGAATTTTCTGCCTACTGCAAGCACATACACTGTCCTGCTACTCGTTTACAGAGAAGGAATACAGGAGGAATTTCCAGGATATGATGAAAAGCAAACGGACCCAGCCACTTCCTCTATAAAGAAGAGCCCTTGCTCTCACACCAAATACATGGGTGACAGCGTACTAGCTAGATGGAGGGAGCTGCACAGGGCACCCTTCAGGACCTGCTCAGCATTCTCATCCCAGCACAGTATCCAGCATGGATATGCATAAGAACATGCGTCTGTCTAAACTGGGTATAAAGTATATATTCTAATGTATATAGACACTACGCTCCTGAAATGAGTGTCGAGGTGCAATGTCAGATATTATTAGCACAAAAACCAAAATAGGAATTAAAAATAAAATCCTAGTATTCTATTGTCAAGACACTGATAACCCTGAGGCTCAGATTCACAGAAGATTTAGGGTCTTGCTATGATCCCTGCTGGAGATGAAAGAGTCTTTGATCCTGGTAACACAGCTCAGCCATTTCCACATCTTGAGACAACAGAATTATCCATACTGGGTTATGATGTATGTTAAGAACAGGGAAAGGATCTTCAACGCCCATCACGCGTTTATAGTTCTGTGCTCATCTAGTCTCCTTTTACTTTCTTCCTCCCCTGGAAAATTACACATCTATAACTGGACATAATTTGTTATTTCCATCTTCCTTTCTGAGTACATTAATTCACGCCAGAATTAAATACAGCAATCAAAACAGACATGATTCATGCCACCAAACAAACCATAATACACTTAAAATTTCTCAAAATTCAAGTCAAATAATTGGCTTTCATGCCAGTCACTATACATTTGTTACACACAGTCTTACAAATTCTGCATGGTCTTTCGTGAACACTTGTATAATTGTCAGTTTAGTGCAGTTTGCTTCCTTGAATTGAGTTTCCTGAAGGGTGGTATTGCTTATGTGGTATTAGTAGACATTTTATTCAAGAAAAATTAAGATCATATTTCCACTCTGCCATCAGCTACTTGTAACCTAGAAACAAGTCACAAAACCGCAAAACCATTTGGTACCAGTAAAAAGCAGGCAAAGACAAAAAAGCAGAGCAACACACACCATGAGGTCTCTATGTCAGGTACATAAAACAGGTAAGAAACGGAGAGGTTCTCAGACAAGAGATCTGCCTGCTGTCCTATTATCATCATCCAACAAAACAAGTGGGAAACCAAGAAAACATAAAGACTACTTGGCAAATGGTAAACAACTGCAAGCACTGTGTCTCATTTACTTTAGGTGAAATACTAAATATGTCTCTTGCAAAACAGGGTGCCAATTTTACAGGTACCCAAAGATGGCTAAAACCAACTCCCCTCTTCTTCCTACCACTCCCATCCCATACCTGTACAACAAATAAAAAGGATTAGCTTTAAGAATTTCAGAGTACAGAATTATAAACTCAGCAATTCAACCGTTATCCTATCATTGCACAATACGCCGTGAAATTGCCGAGATTGAAACCAGAGCCGCAAATCCACTGAAGCTTGGGGGCTTCCCAACCGTGAGAGACCTCTTCATTCACACTTAGGTAAGGCATGCAGCTACACAGACCTCTTCTGACTCATTCCAGATTAATTAATTACAGATTATTCCAGCCAGAAATAAATAAAACAAATGCTGAGACTGTTTCTGGCCTGGATTTGTAAACAAATCCAATCTAGAATCCCACTGTGTTCTCCTAAAAATTAAGGGAAATTGATTTGCAAAAAAATCTAAGCGTTTTCAAACTCATGATTGATCAAACCCACACAATCCTTACCAAAAAGAAAAGAAGGTTCCCGATG
>JANZLQ010000086.1:23516512-23565614 GCA_026212715.1 Elanus axillaris | reverse complement strand
CGCCCCGCTCTGCACGCCTGCTCTGCCTCCGCGCCGGCCCCCGGCACAGCGCAGCGGGCACGGCCCGCGGTCCGGCCGAGACCCCCCGGCTGTCCCGGCCGCGGCGCAGCCCCGCAGTATCACTGTCCGGCCCGCTGTCCCCGGCCCCGCGGCCCGAGGCCTGGAGCCGTCACCCTGAGTACCCGCTGACAGCTGCAGCCCGTAGTGGTGGGAGCGAAGGAGGAGAGGGGCCTGCAGGGCGTGGGGCGGGCGGGCGGCCCGCGGCTGGCTGACGCTAAGCCACTCGAGTGCAGGTACCGAAGTCCGCACTTCCCTTTTCCCTGTCGTTTCTTCTACGATCAACCGACACTGTAAGGGAGCCCCGACTTTTGGGGAAGGTTGGGAGTACGTGACTGATCAAGCACCATGGAGCGCTGCACGACGACGGGACCTGTAGGATGTGTTTGTCTCCCGCCTCTCCAGCTGGTCAGCGGGGATGGAGACAAAGTCCTTTCCCGCTTTGAAACTGAAGGCTCTTTTCTGCTGGGTGTTCAGCAGCTGTGTTTGGTCCTCTCTGCTGCCTAGTGCGGGGAAGCAGAAGAAAATCCATCGTTGCTTAGTCGCATTTCACACTCTTACCCTTCACCTTGTGTTATCTCCTGAGTATTATTTCACTGAGTGGATTGGGTGGCTCTTGTTCGACCAGCTGCATCACCCTCCTTCTGTCAAGTTGACTTCACTCTCCAAAGGGTGTAAGTCAGAAGTTGAAAAGAGGAGGCAAAAGTTAGGCCTTGTAGCCGGAGAGAGATGTGAGAGAGGAGTCTTGGTTTTCAGAAGTACTGAATGTCAGAAGCTTTTGAGGTCAGCAAATCACATGAAATGAGGAAAAAAAAGTATGGATTTGTGAAGATTCTTTCGTCCCTGCCTTGTGTTTGCTTACTTTGCATCCAGTGATGCTATTTGAAGCGTAAGTTTGCTCAAGCTGTCTGCCTTTGAATTTCATAATTTGCATTCAACGAATTGTACTAACATGGTCATCTTTCTCCTAAATAATTTCAGACTTAAGATGACTAAATCTTCATGAAAACAAGTCTATAAAAACCCTGTATTTGCTGTCTTGGGAGAGTCGCCACTCAGAAGGAGAACAGACTTGGAAAACTCTTTTGACCTACACAAATACAGCTAGAAAAACATTTAAACTAAAAAAGCCCCCAAAAGCCAGCCTTCAAATTGACATAGTGTAGGACAAGCCAGAAATATGAAGTGAATTTTAAAACTGAGAGTTTAGAGAGCAACTGGCAGGGGGGGGGGGACGACTGAGATTTGCAGGAAATAATTGCAATTGATAACCCTGCCACTGAGTAACAGTCGTGACTTAATGCCAGCACCCATCTTGCTAACAGACTTCTTCTGTAGGGAAACGTGCTAACAACTCCTTCCTTTTGAGAGGACTTTTGTGACCAGCAGTGGTCTAACGTGAGGTACTCAAACACGATAATGAAGGTTTTCTGAGGTCTGGTTTCCTTCTACTTTACTTCAGTGAAGCAAATACCGGTTATGGGGAACAGTCCCTTAGTAACATGGGTTGTTTTAATAGACATACCACTTTAAAGCAAGCATTTAGCCATCTGTTACACCCTCTCTTAAAATGTAAGGTACAGCTAACTTGAAAAGGTTATGTATGATCTTTGTTCGATGTAACATGTTTCATTTTGAGGAGGAATGGGAGAATCACACCGCTGTTACATGATATGGACCCAGGGCATGTCTACCATTAAGGGGCCTGGCCTTGCTGCATTGAACCATGTTGCTATTTTGCTGTTGATTTTGGTGAGAGTGGGCAGGGTCATGCACAAAACTAGTGAGTGTTTGGCCTGGATCACGTGTACTGAAGGAAGTCCTACAGAAACTGATCTCATAACCAAACACTAATTTTTCACAGTGATTTATTGTAAATATGACTTTCACAGGTAGGAATTAAATGATGACTTTGGTTAAATCGGTGTCCTTGGGCTGACATAAATTCCAGTGAGCTCAGGGGAATTGATTTCAGAAGGCGGCAAATCCAAAATCTAGTACAATATACAGAGTCATATAAATGACTTTATGTGACCATATAGAGCCCCACATGGAGAAGGTCATGCTAGAAATAGTCCTAACAGATCCCAAGGAAGAGCTGTAGGACCAACTTTTGCACAAGAATAGAAGAATAATACCTTATCCATTTAAAGCAACAGAGGAATGTAAGTAGGCAGGATGTAATTATCTAGACTGGTATTTGGCCAGGCACTCCTACACTTGCAAAAACTACCATAGGGTGTTTAATGACCGCAAGTGCTCGGTATCCTTGGTTTTACCTCTTATATAAAGACAGCACTTGTGATCATACACTTTATGCTGGTTCAATACTGAGTCAGCAGAACAATGTTGCCCTGCACAAATACCAGTTCATAAAGTGACTTGGAATTTCTTTGGAGATCTTCCATGCAAATAGTATAGACCCAACCCTACTTACCTTGTGAAATCTAATGAGATTACAGCCATAAGTAGTATGGTTCCAGATAATCATGTTTGCATATGTTACTACAAACAATAGAGGCTTTAGAATCTTTAAAAATAATTTTGAAATTAAATCAACATTGCATGTCAGTGACAAAAAGGTGTTGTTGTTGTTGTTTAAGCAAAAGGATTATACTTAGTTATTCTGAGAAAATCTAATGACAGACAGCCACTATTTTGGCAATGTATCATTAGTATGATTTATTGAAGTGCCTACCATATGCCGCATCCAGCTTAGGTACCTGATGTAAATTTTGCTTTACAAAAGCAGGGCTTTGAAATATGGTTTCTTATTTTCGGGTTCAAATATGAAATCCAAAAGTGTGTTAATTAGGCAAAGTTTGTTGATCTGTATACTTAAGGTTAGTACTGCTGCTTCATGGCTTTATAGTCATAAAAAGAAAGAATGAATGGGGGGGTTCTTTTGCCCTGGTTATCAGATTTCAGGTTTAAAAAGAAGTTGACCCACCCTTTTCAGTAATTCAACATGCAGGGTTCAGCTGTGGGTTCGAAAGCAGGTTACAACTGGCTAGTCATTGTGATCCTGAAGTGCCAACTGTGCCTTTAAGTATGTTATATAACCTATTTTTTGGTTTCAGTTTTCAAGTATGCCATCATTTGAATGTTATTTAGATTTCCATATATTTTTTTAATCCAAACAAATCTGACCTCAATCATAAGGTTCCATGGCTCCAAATAGCTGAGCTTTTCTAATATTTTATTTTGAGTGCCTACATTCAATACTTCATCACATAGATATGTGCTGCGGACAGTGCCAAATACGGTGCCAGGGGTGTCTGCAGTTATCTTCAGTGCTTTTACCAGGAGAGGGCTCTGTTCTGCATGCCATAAACAGGGAAAAGTCCCCCTGAAATTAGTGCAAGTTTTGTCTTTAAAGCTTGCTTGAAACGAAGCTGGCTAAGTGCAGAGGAAAACCCGCATTTTTCATCTGGCTGTGCCAGCAGAATGAAGTGTGCTTGGTAATTTTAATTTGCATCCTGCAGTTATGCCAGGATCTTCTTTTCCTCCCTGGGAGACAGCCACTCAACTTCCAGCAAGATACCATTCCTTTATGCTTCATGGAAGTTTCATGAAGTTTCATTTAAGTAATATATGGAGCCTACCCAGAGAAAATGCTGGGCCACACATTTTTTGTTTTTTTTGATGAGCCATGTGTTCCCTGTCACTGTGGATACAAAAACTATGTCTTCACTGATCAGGGCTAGCACACAGATCCGTTAGCTTACTTCTTGGCACGGTTTTGCTCTCACCAGTTCGTGTTCTCCTAAAAAATGCCCCGGTGCAGTTCAGGGTGTGGTATGGGCCAAGGACCATTCCTGGTGTTTTGTCTGGTCCAGCCATCCTGTGCTGGAGAATAAGAGAGTTGATAATGAGAGTTTTAGCCTTAGAGAAACAGTGCTCTGGTAGATGGCCTCAGGGCAGAGGAGCAATCTCCAGACCATTTCCTAGTGCAGATGTAGCCTGAAAGTCACTCTTAGACCTGTTCCAGAGACAACACTGGGTCAGGTTGTTGGGGAGGTGGGAGAGATGTCAGGGCTGGCGTTACCTCACCTCCAGAGCCTCTGCCACTCAGGGAGGGCTGAGGGTGTGCCCCACATCCATCCATGTTTATTCTGGCCATAGAACCTTGTGTCAGATTTCATTTCATCACAAATAAAATAAAGAGCAATCCTTGGATGATTTATAAAAATGTGAACATTTTAATCTCTTTCATTAAACATTGGTTCTGCTGCTTAGTGTAATTCCCTTGTATTTGCTTTTTGATCAGTTTCATATTAAATGTAGTTTCTTCACTTTCTGATTAGTTCTAGGAATTTCAGCCATATTTTAAGACTTCTCTCTGCTTATCTATATCTATTTACAACATTCTTCAACAGAATAACTTTGAGATGACCACCATACTATTTCTATTAATCTCTTTAAAGCATCCTCAAATTCTCTGAGCATAAACCCCAGTATTTTGAAAATAGTCTTTGGTTACATATATATAGGTAGCATAAACCAAAGGCATGATACAATCATTTTACTGTCACTGATCAGAAATGGTCTGTGTAAGAGAGTACTTGTGTTTATTAGCCAACTATCAGGCATGTTGAGGTTTCCAGTGAAACCAATGGCAAAGTATTCATCCGTGTCGTTGTCAGCAGGATTGAGCTTATTATGCAATAAACTCAAATACAGATTCATATCAAAAACTTTTTAGTACACCGTAACATCATATTGTTGCTGTATTGCATTGTAATATAATAATATATATTCAGTAAAGAATAATTGGCCATGAACTCTTTCACATCTTTTATAGAAGTAAAAATGTCATTGCCAAATGACGCTACAAATGACATTATATATTACCGTTACACTAAAAATAACTGTCTTTCTTCCAGAAGCATGATTGAATTCAATTCTCCTAGTAGTGTAAGATTAAATGAAGCTCAGGCAATTTCACTCATTTATTTGCAGGTGGTGTGCAACAGAGGAAGGAAACACAGAAAAACTATAAAATGAAAAGCAGAGATTCCAAAAAGTTATGTCAAAGACTGTTTTCAGAAAACCTGTTTTATTTCAAAGTACAAGTTCCTTTCTCCTGTTAAAATGTTCTGTTCAAAGGCTTTAGACATTTCTGAACTTGTAAATTACAGCTCCAAAAGTATATATAGATTTAAGCTGCTGGTTTGGTTGCAGCACTGTAAGTATGGTAGTAGGCAGAAAGCCAGGCATAGCATTTAGGGACATTTATCCTTCATTTTCAGAAGTATTGCAGTGTTGTCTTGTGTTGGGATATTCCTGACCATGCTCTTCAGGTGTTAGTTTCTGTGAGGACCTCATCCTGAATCTCAGAGATAATGATTAGAAATAAACTGTTTAGGTTACTATAAGGACATTTA
This sequence comes from Elanus axillaris, assembly GCA_026212715.1. Classification (NCBI taxonomy): domain Eukaryota; kingdom Metazoa; phylum Chordata; class Aves; order Accipitriformes; family Accipitridae; genus Elanus; species Elanus axillaris. The sequence continues at coordinate 23,560,170 of JANZLQ010000086.1, read as the reverse complement.
AACAGCTGTTGTAGAGGTCTGTTTTGTACATGGCTGTGAGTTAATCCTGAGGGCAAAGTCCTTATTAAATCATTCTTTATGCACTGAAATCTTAAGACATCCAGCAAGAGGTAAGTTTGTTCCATTCTGGCTGTGAAGTAATAAACGTACTGTGAAAGAATCATTAATGTTATTGCTTCTGCATTCTTCCAGTGGGTCTAGCCTGTTTATGTAATACATTATTAGTTATTAAAGTAGTTATTATATTTACATTTGGTTACTTGTTAACATTTACTCATGATTTATACATTCTGCTTGCAAGTCTTACTGCACTCTGTAAGCACAGAGGCAGGCACGGTCCCTACCTCAGAGATCTTACCAGCTAGCCCCATGTAAACCACACAAAAGAAATTACTAATATAATTTCCTCTGACGTGGTCATCCACCGGTTGAAGTCAATAGAAAGAAGTACTTCAGTTTCAGTATTAACTGGAACATACCTTGACGCATATCTGTAGTTTTCATGTGGACATTATTACTGCAATTACACCGGACTGCATATATGATGGAAGAGACTTTCAGCAGAGAAGCAGCTAATTGTTGATGTACTTTCTGAAACCACGAGCTCCAACTTAGAAGCAAAATAAGATGTTTAGGTGAGACTTTTAAGGCCTTATAGCCTTGTTTCAGCTGACTGAACAATGTTGATTCATCCAGAGCTATAAGCGCTACCTGGGCAGCAGTCAGCTGATTTTCCCAATTCAGACAAGTAGAGATTACATGCCTTCTCAGTTCCATTTTTGGGGAGAAGAGCTCGTCAGACAGATTGCTATGTGTGACTGAGTATTGATGTAATGGTACATGCACATCTTTCTCTCCATTAGTTTGCCATTGGGCAACAGCAGTTCTGGGACAGGAAAAGGACATTTTTGACAACAGTCTCCAAAGCAGTCCTCAGTAGGTTAAACCAGAAGGCAGAGGGTCATCAAGGTAAATGCGGTCTCTTGGACCTTTATCCTTCCTCACCCCTTCCCATTATATTCTTCTTGTCCTAGTAACAAATACTTCACATTTTTTTAAAACCAAATGGTGTAGCTTTTGCCACAGCTCCTAAGTTGTTCTGAGACCTACAAGTGTTTACTTCAGCTCTGCTTTCAGAGCATCTTTGCTATTACAGTGAAAAAGAGAGGGTGAAGGAAAGGGACACATGGGATGTGGACCACAGATGAGTATAAAGCAGTTAACGTAAACCTCCACTCCTTGCCCTATGGTACACCTCCTCATTAAAAGACATAGAAAGTTCACTTCCTCTTCACCTTTTGCATTAGTTGACTACACTTGGGATTGGCTGTGAATGTGAGTACTTTATTAGCATTTGAATGATCTGTACTGCTGTGTACACCAGACTGAAGATTGAACTTCATGTCAAAAGCAAAAAATATACATATCCTAAAAAGTGGCAGCCTGTGTTTCATTTTCCCTGCCCCATATCCTGTTCTGGGAAAACTTTTCTCCACTTCTGACTTAATAAAAGCATATATACATTCTGAGCTTTATATATATATATATATATATATATATATTTATTATTCACACTTTTGAAGCACAGAGAGGGACCAATTTAAAGGGCCTAAAATCTGGGGGGAGTTTTGCTCTGGAAACAATTATTTTTTTGAGAACTATTGATGAGGTGATTACCTAAGAATTCAGTGGTAGGAAATTGAAGAGGAGGCAATTTCTGAGTTTTGAAAGATCATCAATAACAAGTGAAAACAAGTCGGGTTTCTCTGTGGGTTGTTTACATAAGAGTGGTTGTTGATAAATGAACTTCAGATTGGGTATTAGAGGTACATAGTGTGCAAAGTGTAATAACAGTTTTAATGTTCAGAGCTTGTGAAGACTGTATAATTTACAGGCAATTTACTCAACCTTTGCAAACAAATAGTAAAATCCTTATAGTAGTCCTCACCATTATGTATCCTGTTGTGTTTTTTTACAATGTGTATCAATTTTCCGTAGGTTTTGTTTTTGCACACAGGCAACAACTTTGAAAAGAACTTCACTATATGATGGATGGAGTTTAATATTACCTACTGGGGGGGATTAATAAATAAATATTTCCATATCTTAGGTAATAGAAACCACGGTTATGATGCTCAGATATGTGGTATCATGGCTTTACTCTAACAGTGTAGTAGTTAAGGCATGGTATTACCATAGCTGGCAGCAAGAGGAGGTGCTATGTCAGTTCTGTAAATACGCAGTTAGATATGCAAAGTCAGAGATGAATTGACATTGATGAATCGGTGAGGAGGAGGGGTGCCAGCGCTGGAGCCCTTTCTTTGCTCTGCCAGGTTCCAGGTGATGTGGCAGAGACGTTTTCCCACATTCCTTCCTGATACCTTCACTTCTGAAGATGAATGGTAACAGCATCTGTAGCAGAGTACCAGGAGGAAAGCAGGAATGTTCTTGTATCAGATTCAATTTCACCTGTTTGCAAGTTTAGAAAACATTTTGTCATGATGAAAGAGTTTCAGGAGGAAAAGACTAACAGAGGGCAAGTGAAGTAGGCAGTTTGCTCAGGTATCCAGGAACTTTCTTACTTGTCCTGTTTGGTATTGTGCCCACTGCTGTAAATGAATTGTAACAAGTAGCAGGGTTTCTAGAAGGGAGAGGTACTTCCAGAAAGGTTTGAGTCGGGGTTTGTTTCAGCAATTATTCTCAAGTGGAACAATCTGGAAAAGCAAAGCAGTATTGCCCTGATATACAGCCAAGTGACAGCCAGGAAGGATGAGTGCTGCTCGTTCCCTATAGAGGAGGTAGATTTCTTCCATCAGAAAAAAAGAACCACAAAAAGAAGTTTCTCAGCCTGTGTAGATAGAAATGTGGTGGTTTTTTTTCCCTAATGTCACTAATATTTTGATGAAAATTAGAGTAAGGAGAAATAATCTCTGTACTTTTAATTCTGGGAAGTACTTGACAATTAAAATTCTTACAGATTTTAATGATGGAGAAACAGGCCTAAAGAACAGACTTAAATGAACTCTTCAGCAGGAGAGAGTTCTTGCTCTGAATTCTGAGGTTCTGTAGTAGTTGCAGCCTGTATTATTATCTGCAAGAAATGCCATGGAAGGAGGAATTACAGTCTTGTGACAGCTGAATTTGGCGACATTTACAGTGTTGAGATAACAAGGTGTTGACACTGGCCCGTATTTTTTCCCCTTGTGATCATGTTGTTTGAAGTGACTCAATATGTGTCATATTTGTATTGCAAATACCACATCCGTAGTTTGTACACAAATGCCTGAGAGATTTATTGTCCATATTATATTTAACTCTCTAAATTATATATATATTTACAATTAAATTAGAATTTTCAGGCAGTTTAGTAAGATTAATAGATAGCTTAATAATACTTCACATTTAGTAGAATTTCATTTAAGATTAAGGCACCATTCTTTATGCCTTAATTTAGTCTTTTGAGAACTGCCAATTCATTTTCTGTTGCGTTTCTGTGGATTTTTTTAGTTTTAATTCTGGCATCTTCTACTCACATTGTAAAATAATTCCATTAGTATTGTCATAATGTAGAAGCTGCATTTTATTAAAAGAATACTTAACAGTTTTTGAAATTTCCCTGGCATTTAGTCATACACCAGTGATGTAAAGTTCATTCCTTGTAATGTGTATAAATATGTCTAGCACTATTTTACAGAAAACAAGGAAATAAAGCATGAATGATTCTTTTCAGGGAACCATACCAAGTCTGAGTTTGACAGACCTCGCAGAGGTCCAGAGCTTTGGTGACCCAGGTACCTTGTATTATAATGCTGTAAACAAATCCTCTGTCTACAGAAGAAGCAAGTGGTGAATGTTGTCAGCAAGACTTCTTCCACCTCCACAGGAATCCTAAGCTAGTATTTGCCCTAGCACTTGGGCAAGTTATAAATACTAAATATATGAAAAAACACACATACCAAAAGTCAAGAAAAGAGGAAGAAGAAAACCACTGATATGTAAAAGAAAAGAATCTTTCAAACATCTACAGGTTTCGTGGTTGCTTCATTCTATATGTTGATTATAGTTATGCTAAAATTACTGTAAGAGGAGGGTAAGTTTGCAGCACTGGAAGTCTCTAATTTAAGAAAACCTCCCATCAACTGTAATACTGGCTTTATGATGTCATGGTGGCTATCATCTGACAATGTTATTCTGGAAACCAGAAATTGATTGCTACCCTCATGTCCCACCTCACATGCCCTGTTGTAGCTGGGGTTGGGGAACCTGTGGGAAGAATACACTGCTGTCACTCAGCAGTGGTCTTTCTGGCTAATTAAAGAGGAGCACTGACAAGCTCTGAAAAGAATCCTGTCAGCCCCCATCAGTTAAACAATGCGACATATTACATGAGTCATGAGGAAAGATTTTTAAAGAAAAAGCAGAGGTAGGCAAGTAAAGTTCCCACAGGGATAATGGGATGATCCTGCAGAGGCAGCTAAAGTGATGCTAAACATGATGCTGTCTTTCCCTATGCTTCCATATCCCAGAGATTTATACAACTCAAATTAACACTGCTGTGGGAAAACAATAGAGACTTCCAGATTTATTCTTGCTTTGGGAGATAAAATGCCTATCAGTCCAGGGTGGGGCTCTGTTATATTGAGTGTTATATGACCCTCTGATGGAAAACAAAGAACCTTCCTGCAGAGCTTCAAATTTAAGGGTGTAGAAAAACAAACATAGACTAGTCAAAGTACTTCCCCAGGGTGAAACAATTCCTCAGTACCAGTAGCTGGAACAGAACCTGTGACTCCTGTCAAACCATATTGGCTTTGTGGTATATCCTGCACTTCAAGTATGAGAAGTATAATAAGTAGGAACTTTTGTTCTCAAATTTTTAGGCTATTTTTTCTAATTTTCTCATTTTCTCTTCCCAAATGCAAAATTATCTTCTATTCTGTATTCCCACTTGAAGTGTCATGGCCCTCCAGGCTTCCTTGCTGTTAGAGTTGCCATTAACTACTAGCATAAATACATTGGATGAGACTGCACTTAAGGTAGAAGAAAACAAGGACCATTTGTGATACAAGCACTGTAGCTCTGTTAAAATAAATAAACTATCATCATGTTAGCAAGCAAAATGGATGAACACTGTCATGTACCTTTTTGCCACAGGTAGTGACTGTAGCCTTGTATAAATATGTATTAACTGATTTAACAAATCACAAGGCTAAAAAAATTGTAGTTTTCATAGATGAACCAGCCAGCACTTCATGCCATGAGCCACATGCTGCAGTATACTTGAGTGTTAAGAGAGGTAGATTACTCCTATGCTAGATCTCCATTTCTGCTGAAAGCATATAATTAAAGAAAACACCACAAATGATAAAAGACCTCTTCCTTATTCTTCTCACATACCTCCTTTGAGGTACCTACCTTTCCTGAGTGGAGACCAATGGCACAGCTCATAAAATGAGAAACTTTCCATATATAAGAGAGGCCTCATGAAACTTAGGTCACTTGGCTCCATTCATCTTATATTCCTGTTGGAATTGTAGAGGAAAGAGGGTAGATGATTTACAGTGGGAGTAAAAATATGACTGCCCTGGGTTAATTTATGACTAGGATTTGTTTGTTCGATAGTTTTTCAAAGGACTACCAAATTACCAAAAAGGCTCAAAAGGTCAAGACAGCTTCTATAGTCAATAGTGCACAAAAGACTTGAGCTGGTGAGAATTGGCTCCTCAGCCTGACTCACGAGGTACCAGTTTGCCTTGGTTAACTGGAAGATTGTCTTCAGCATAATTTAAACTCACATTTTGCGCTGGGTTTGGCTGGGATAGAGTAATTTTCTTCACAGTACCTAGTATGGGGCTGTGTTCTGTATTTGTGCTGGAAACAGTGTTGATAATGCAGGGCTGTTTTCGTTACTGCTGAGCAGTGCTCACACAGAGCCCAGGCCTTTTCTGGTTCTCACCCCACCCCACCCACGAGGAGGCTGGGGGGGCACAAGAAGTTAGGAGGGGACACAGTAGGGACAGCTGACCCCAACTGACCACAGGGATACTCCACACCATAAGACGTCATGCTCAGCATATAAAGCTGGGGGAAGAAGGAAAGTGTTCAAGAAGGGGGTGTTTGGAGTAATGGTGTTTGTCTTCCCAAGTCACCGTTATATGTGATGGAGCCCTGCTTTCCTGGAGACAGCTGAACACCTGCCTGCCCATGGGAAGTGGCGAATTAATCCCTTGTTTTGCTTTGCTTGCATGTGCGGCTTTTGCTTTACCTATTAAACTGCCTTTATCTCAGCTCATGAGTTTTCTCACTTTTAGTCTTCTGATTCACTCCCCCATCCCACTGTGAGGGAGGTGAGTGAGCGGCTGTGTGGGGCTTAGTTGCCGTCTGGGGTTAAACCACGACAACCAGGCCCCAGGATGCAGGAGGAATATTTCTGGCAGAAGCTTTGGTGAGATGAAAAGGTCTGGTACCTTTTCTGGAGTGAAGGATAGAGCTACTGCCCTGATAACTATACTGAGATGGCCAGTCATCTTTTGCCAGCTGTTCAGAGAAGAGGGTACTCAGGACCTACAAAGCGACAGTGCACTGTGCGTTTGGAAGATGAGCAGATGGTCATCAGTAAGACAGCTGATCTTCTACCAAAACCAGGTCAGACAGTTTGATAGCTTTAGCTACATCAGCTCTTTTTCTGAAAACAGTCCCCTAGATTTCAGTGGGTCTCCTTAGACTGTCTTACAGAAGCATAGGAGAATCTGGCACAGGAGAGAATTTCTTTTAAATCTCCCCTTTATTCCTAAATTCTTTTCTTCTTAACACCATAGGACTACATCTATATGAAGTGCCATGATGGAACTGTGAAAACAGACTTCAAAGATACATCCTTAGTGCTGCAAAGGTTCACCACTGATGGATTGCTCTTCTCTCTTTCTAGTAAGCAAGTCTGAAACTGCTTAGAGTTGTGAAGGGAGGTAGATTCCACATTACAAAACAACACTGCAACCATGAAGACAAGTGCTAGAGACAGTGTTTGGCAATTTCATTACTATATGGTTGCAGAGGGAGAAAAGGATGTTCCTGCACAGAAGGGGCATCTTAGATACATTCCAGGGAACACTTATTTCTTAAGTTTCCTACTACTGGTGAAACCTGAGTTTATAGAAGAAAACCAGTGCCTTAAATAGTGGTTTTTTTTCTCACTACATATGATCCATTATACTTAGAAATGAAACAACAAAAGCCAGATACCGCTTACCGGCAGTTGTATGAGAAAAGGAAGTAGTGTAACATAGTAGTTCTGAAAAAAATTAAAAACGCACCACCATATGCATTTAGAAACACAGGATAGGAAGTCCTGGGACACATAAAAATTAAAGGCAGAAATCCCGTTGACTTCTGTTGGATCATAATTTCACTCAGCAGGAGCTCTGAGTAAGCAAAACTAAATTACCTATATGCTATCTAGGCCAAGACATTGTAATTGACACTTGCGAAAGTGCCATGCCACTGTTGCATCAGCATATGTATAGTGCAAATTCAATATGTATTTAGGTGACATAGATAGTTGTAGAACCTTCCGTGAATTATCTGAATGGTGAAATCAAAGGCAAATGTAACTAAAGCCAGAGCAGTAGCAAAACATCTGAATGCATCATTTCTGCAGTCTAGGTTTGTTTCTGTAGGACAGCAACAGGTTATACTCAGACAGTGCTTAGCATAAATTCTGTGTTCTCCAAAGAAGTGCAGAACTGCAATATACATGTAGCATTTGCATAATGCTGAACTGAGGAGTTTCATGCTCTTACCTGGGTGACATGTTTGTAATCTAAAGAGCAAGAGGCAACTTGAAGCCCATCATTGTTTTGGGCAATCTTAAGTACATTTCCATACCAACTGAAGAGGAGGAGGACCACTTACAAATTTGACACTCAGATAAGATGATGAAACACCTCAGTTCCATTGTCTCAAAGGGGACCTCCACTTTGAGGAGGACCTCCTTCTCAAAAAGTACCTCCACTTTGCCTGACATGGAAGTGTACTTAAGATAGCCCACAATAATGACTGGTTTTGTAAGAAATGATAAAAGTGGGCAGCAGCTTAACCTAAGATCTCCACTGAGGCAACTGTGAGTTTTCCCATTCCCATTCAAGGAAAACGTACTTAACACAGGGCTGGAAAAAAATACAAAAGTATAAAAAGCTTTAGCCATAAAATTGTAGGTATCTTATTGTAGTGGACTATTAAAGTATTGTAATGTGCAAATATCTTAGCATTCATTAACACCCAAACTACTAAATCGTAGCAAGTATTTGTTATGTTGCACAGAAATCCACTATATAAAAATCCACTCTATATAAAACTGAGTTTAAACACACTGCTGTATAAATAAACTTATTAATGGAATGTGTTTGCTATGAGTTCATATACTACGACCAATAGGCAAATGACAGAAGAATGGAACTAACAAAAATGCACCATTTAACTTCTTTTCACCTCCTACTTTTGCCAGATTTTGCCTCTATTCTATCTGCTTGCAGAGCAGTACTGCAAATACTTTCCTGTGTGAGCAGTTAGAAATTATCAGGGTTTGCAGGCTGTGAACTGTTGGCAGCGGGTAGGCTTGGCTTTGGATCCCATGAGCTACCATGCAGGCTGCTGGCTCAATATGTGTCATAAGCTCTGATGGCTTCCTCCCTCTTCCCCAGATCTGCCTATCCAGGTCTGTAACATATTTGCCACTCTAGCATAAATGCATCATGTAAGTGTGCACTGTACTAGCCCATGAATTTATAAATAGCAATACAGAGCAAAAATCAGAAAGAGACGTTTTTAAAAATAAAATCACCATGAAGTACTTACCATCTATTAGACAGATGCACATGGTGAACATTCCACTATTTCAACACCGGTGTTACATCTTGAGAACAATCACACTAATAGGAAACCCCGTTAAAATATTTTCCCACCACACAACCCTCCAGCCGGAGACCATTTCAGACAATGGTTTCACTTTTTTAGTACTGATATTCTTAACAGTCCCATTGTTCTAAACTGGTCCCACAGATATCTAATTTTTAGTAAGATAACACACATTATTATAACACATCAGAATTTTTAACCAGAAAATTTCCCTCTGACTTTACAGACTTAAGGGCACTATGTCACCATATGTGGTTTCTTGCATTTTTCTGACTACTGTATTCTAGAACTAAACAAACTTTGTCACACCAGCCTTATCCATGACAGATTTCAACTGCCTGGGGGTGTTTATGGACAAGAAATAAGCAGTCTGTTTTAACTCATCAGAAAGTGAGCCTAATGAATAGGCTTAAAGCCTCATCTGTTTACTTGTATTTAATCATTTGTTAAACTGACTCGTGGTCATTCTTACTATAGCAGTGCCATTCTCACCACTGTACTCAGCTAATGGCCTATCAACATTTCCATTAGAAACTTTTTGAGAAGCCAGTGACTTAGATGTGAAAATTTACAATAGTGGTGCTGACGTAGACTACTAGTTCCCAGATGTGGTTAGAATATTTTTATTTGGTTTTAAATACGAATGTGTGTATATGAATGCTAGTAAGGAATGTTAATAGCCTTATTTAAACCAGATAAGCATTGCACAAGTTTCAGCTCCCTGTTGCTTAGCTGGTGCACCTTGGGCTTCATAGGCAACACCTCTATTATTTCAGTTGCCAGGTTATTTTAAACAGCAAGGTGCCTTAAATCAAAAACCAGGGATCTACTATCCACTTGAAACTGGACCTAAGTATGCTCACAAGGTTCATGAACATCATGACGGGGCAATTCAGACAGAGCTGCAAATTTGCAGCCGTTGGGGACTTCCTGATGTTTATTAGTCATATTCCAGTGTCATGCGGTGTGTAATATGAGCTGCTTCTTGCTGACTGCAAACTCCGAAGTGGTGTCATGAGCCCTCTGGGGAACACAGACACCATTTGTTTTATTAAGGACCTGGCTGGGACCCATCAAATGTTCTGCCCCCTTCTTATTTAAGAAGAAATATCTATGTGCTCTTTCCTTCCCTCTTTCTTTAAAAATTAAGTACTGTAATCAGTTCCTCTTACCAACAAAAACAGAGCCTGTCAGGAACTTCTTCAACTTTTATAGGAGTGGAAATGTTTAGGAAAATAATATTGAACAGCAACCACAATGGTCCAATCTGACTGGAGGGCTGTACAGACATATTACAGCAAGTAGATCACAAAGCAGAGGCAGCTGGCGCTAACAGGAGTAGAAGAGTAAAAAGCCTTTGACATCCCTTCACTGGGTTAATCTACATCTACTGAACATTTCAGTACAGCCAAATGGTTTTGAAAACAGGTTTTCATGAAGCTGCTGGGAAATCAGCTGTCCTAGGGATACCGCGACGTTCTTCCCAAACATGCCCACGTTCTCCCCAAACGTGCCCTGATATAATCCAAGCGTGAGCTACCATGGGTCAAACCCACACCAGGTATCCTGCTAGTACCGGGCAACGGCTGAGCAATGCTTAGGCTTGTACTCTGCCAGTGCTTTGCACAGATAGAGCTTCTGAGCTCCAGCTCAGTATGTCAGGAGACAGCCCCCTGAAACAACAAGTGGTGACTGCTATCTGTTGCAAAGCACGTGGGACAGGCTCCCAAGAGGTTGGCTTTGCTGACTTCTGCAGGGCACTTGGGGCCTCTCTGAGTGGTACTTTAGGAGCTTACTCCCAGAAGAGGTTTCGTGGAAAAAATCACCTCCACACCAGGTTTTGATATACTGTTGAAAATGGCTCACTAATTTGTACTGTAACTCTCTTTAGAACTGCCTAAATTGCTTGTATAGTTAAAATCACAGAGTCCTGAGTGTAAGTCATGTGAGGTGCAATCATCTCTTTCTTGAGATGATGTCTCTGATGTATACAATTTGTGCTGCATAATACAAATTGACTTTTAAAAGAAATCAAATGGAATTAATTACTACATCTAAAGCAGATTAAAAATATATCAACGCGTGGATAAAGAATTAATTGGCATCTCTAAATTATTTTTAATAGATATTGCTCTAAAATGCACTATCTCAAACACCTTATTAATTTCAAAATGAGAGTCAAGCAAGCATAAAGATGCATTCACCTTTCTTGCTTGAATTTGATATAACCTTCAGGCTGAATATTGTGCATTAGTGGTAGTATTTATCAGCATTGAAAGATAATCTGATATTATTATAGGTGTTCAGACTATTCAATTGCTATACACTTGTAAAACAAAATATAAATAAGCACTGGAGTCAAACAGGAAATAAAATTTCTGTTTCATGCAGTACTATTTTAATAAAGAACTAAAATTTTAGAAATTGTCCCAGTAAAAATCTTGCCAAATGAAATTTTGCTCTACAAACCAGAAATTTCAGATTTGAGAAATCAAAGGTTGCAATGAGAATGAAACTACCTCATTTTAATTCAAAAGAAATTTAAAATTATGCTAGAAGAGAATCCATGAAATCATCTAAGCCAATAAGTGCAGATTTATATAAGTGCACATGGGGCCAGAAGACTGCTGTTAAAAGGCTCAATCCATCGCCCTTTAAAGTCAATAGAAGCACTCGTTTGAATGCAAGCTGAAATATGCCCTAGAGCTAGCTACTGTAAAGTGGTAAGGACTTACTATAAAATACTGGCCGTATTTTAATGTTATAGACCCATCTTTTAGGGGGGGCTACTTTGGAGAGTAAATGAACCCAGTAGGAAAGCCTTTAGTTCATTTAGCTCTAAATACCTACATGTAAGATTCTGGTATGCACTTTTTTGACCTTCACATTTTTCCCTCTAGAAGGATTGTCTGAGTTGACTAAAGGAGTTAAAAAACCCATCTATGATGGTGTAGGATTTCATGGCTGAATGGAAAGATCATTCATTACTATTTTTTTCTTTTTTCATTCCTGGGTTAGAAAGCAGTGTAAGCTCATTCAAAGTTCATACACCAAGTTCTTATTTTTTTTAAGAATATGTTCTTTCTGTGATATTTAACTGTTGTATTTTTATTATATATTTAGTTGTTGCTGTGTAGATATTTAGATATATTTTGGTAATTCTCAGTATGTGGCCTTTGCTGATGTGAGGACTGCTAAATAAGTGGTTCATTTAGTTCCTCATTCAGTTAGATAAACCATGGCTCAGCAAAACAGTGTTACTATAAACACACAGTGATACCTCAAAGCTTTTCTCCCTGGAAAACAGCAGCTTTAGTAGGGCCATTGCTTAACATTAGCTGGCTGAGCCCTGACTGTAGTCCCAAGACCACAGAGATGACAAAAGCCTAGGCACCAAGTAAGGTAGCATCAGGTGACATGAGAAATAAACTCCACTTGAGGTTTCTTCAGGTATTCCTTGTCACATCAAGTGACATGAAAGGGAGGGCCCATGATGCTATTTGGGAATTTGCCTTTATCAAGATGGCTTTCAGTACAGGGTTTCATCAGTGCATCCCTACTGCAGCACAGCCTTTTATCTTCTCCATGACCCTATCTCCCAAGCTCAAATAGGAAAGAAATCATAGCTGAAAGCCAGCCAGGAGCGTCAGGAACATGGGTCTTGGAGCCAGAAGGGTTGCCCCATGCTGCTCTGTGACTACATGATACACAGGTGATTCGGAGAATAGAAGCTGTTATGTGGCCCAACAAAAGAAAAATGCGTATTGGCAGGGAACTAAAGGAGAAAAACAGGGTCACTTAAAAAAGCTAATTGAATAAATAGATAAAATAACTGTTGAGTTAGATCTTTAACTGTAGCTCTCAGAAGATGAGAGAAGTTAGAGTGTACCATTATGCCAGGCTTGCTTGGGCACCTTTACTGTTTGAGGCAGCCACACAGGAGGAGTTGCAGACTTACCCTGAAAGCCTAGCGACTGCATGCTCTATGTGTGAGCATTGTGCAATACTCCAACAGCAAGCATTGGGAGCCCATGCGAGTCATGGGCCCACATTTTGTAATCCCAGTTCACAAACTATAAATAAACATGTAATTGATCCCTCTTCACGGAACAAACTGGATGCCTTCTGGTGTCATGCTTTATGTTAGGAATATGGTTTTTTATTTTCTTCCTAAATATTCAAGGATACTTGACCAATTTTAATTAGTTTGGGCAACATCATTTATTTCTTTAGGAATAAATGGAGAATGGAGCTTAATAATAACATCACAGGCTCTTTGCAATGCTTTTCTACTCTTAATTTTTTCTTATTCATGAAATTCAAGATATGAATTCTTATTTAGTTGCAGCTTTTGGTCCTCCTGGTTGCTAGCTTTTCAAATCTTAGGCCTGTTTTGTTATCCTTCACTGCATGCAAGGCATTTTCTGTAAGAGCCCTGGTCTTTAGCACAGTCTGAACTAATTGGAAACAGATCTCCTTCCAGGTACACAGCAGAAGATCCAACTGGGTTTTAGCATTTATGGAGACCACTGGTGGTGTGCTTCATACTGTGAATCTTCAGTGCCTGGGCACTTTTACAGGGAGAAATAAGAACTACTAGACACCTACTGCATCTAGTAGGTAAAAGAAGTAAGAAGAACAAATGGATAGAATTTAAAGTTGTTCAGGTTAAAACCCACATATTTTCAAATGTAAGGGATGCTTGTCAGTGGAACGGATTCCCACAGGAAATAAAACTTGCACCATCTCCTCATATCTTTCTAAGCAAGTCTGGATGCTGTAGTCAAAAACATGATTTTAATTATGAATTAGAACTACATGGAGTTATATAACTTATGTCCTTTTGGGGGTCACCAACCCTCATTGTCCCTTTTAGATTTAAAGTCTGTAAGTCTCACACAGTTGTGATAATGTGGGTAGTAATAATTCGATGGTTTATTGACTGGTTAGATTTCTCTGAGAATGAAGATTTTAATACAACTGTGGTTCTAAGTTTGGTTTTGCTTTGGTTTGTTTTGTTTTATTGGAGGCACCACTTACTCATGTCTAATTTATTTAAATAATATAGATAGGTATTGTTTTTAATGCTTTTGTTATTTACTTAGCTAGCATCTCTCCACAACTTTGCAAGTAGCATGAACATAATTTAGACAGAAATGATAACCAATTGCTGGCTCTAGGATGTACCTAGCAGAATCTTTCTAAAGAGGAGGGAAGGCTATATGCCTGGGTCTGTACCACCTGGGTTTTAGACATGCAATGCAACGGCACTGGAGTACTGGTGGTGTTTTCAGTGTAAAATGAAGTTTTGAGCCCAAACAGACCTTGCAATGATTGGATAATGTTCTAAGAAAGATTTTCATGGCAGGTCTGAAGATTAATCCCTAACATAATACCTCTCAAAGGACGAGACATGTATAATAGGTAGAAAATGGAGTATTCTTCTCCCTTTACAAAAACAGGAGCACAAGGAGCCTTGCCCCAGGACACATGGGAATTCAGTAGTAAGCTATGAGCAGAATCCACTCCATGCCTTAACGATAACCCTATTAACCAGCATTAGTGTTACTCTTTCTGTTACTACAAACAATTATAGCAGGTCTGGAAAGAAAACTAAGGGAAAACAATCAAGTTTATCAGTCTGTTTTATTTTATCTATTTCAGTATAATTGCTACTACAATGTACAAACTCTGAACACTACATAAAATGTTTTAATTGTAAGGGCAGAGGGTTACTAGCTAAAGAACAATTAAGCCGTTACCTCCTAAGTCGCCTGTTATACATTCACATCTGGAGGGAAATTGTACTCTAAAGGCTAAGCCAGCAAAGGGCTCTTTGGCAACGCTGGGCGTAGCTCTGTCTAATCTCAAGCACCCTAGGGCCAAAGCCAAAAAGGAAACTTTGGCCTTGTAATTCTTTCCATGGCAGTGCCTGCAAGGCAGGCACCTTGCTCCAGCAGCGCAAGCTGCCCACCTGCCCCAGCGCCTGGAGGAATTCACAACAGCCAGCACGCTGAGCAGCGACCGGGGCAAGCCTTGAGGACATGGTGTATCTTAGGTGTCAGTACTTTCTAGGGCACAGATGCCTTACACTAGCTGCAGAGCAGCAGGATATGCAGCTTCCCCACCTAGAGTGAGGTGCTTATGTATCTTTTCTTTTTTCTTTTTTTGACAGTCAAGGATCCGTTGTTTCATCCTTCCTGAAGACTTCATAGAAGGAGCTGGTTGTAATCCCTGTGTTTCAGGAATCCCCACACCTGGCAATACACTGGGAGGAGCAAGATATTTGCCCTCAGAGCCATGTTTGTTTAGGAGCTTCTTTTTTACATCTGTTGCTGTTACTGGTGAGGTGCCCCCAAAGGCTTTGCACAGTCACTTTCAGAGGTTGTGTGTGTCAGGATCTGCAGAATTGAGAAAATACATATGCAAGGAAGATCCACAATGTGTGACATTTAGTGACTAGAAACTTCTCTGAGATTTAAGAATGTATATTAGGCTTTCCGAAGTGGAAGAGTTTGGGGCTGAAATCAAAACACAACAGAGTGAAGTGAGGGTCACTAAGACCACATTTATACTAAGTGAACTGGGGCAGCTGTGGGGAGGGAGAGCAGAAGAGGACAATTACCCAGAACTTGACCCAGAAACACGTCTGAGAAACAACACTAGCTTGCTCCTTAACTAAGTGCACACTGTAAAAATTACAGGTGGAATGAACTGGACTAATTGAAGAGGCATTTCAGCAAGTACAGGCTTAGAGATGATGGGTATCATGCATCTCATTCCTTCTTTGTTATTAGTCACTCAATGGTTTGAGCACTCTGCACTCTGGGTTCAGCATCTTCCTCTGCCTCCTCAGGAAAATTTTACAACAGCCAGACCAGTGGCTATACTGGGAGAGAAAAATAGATATTCTAATTTACTGGTCTAAAGAAAAGGAAAGTGTGAGTACATCAGAGGTGATGGCAGGCCACTGGAGATAAGGAAGAAAGCCTTGGTTTCCAGTCTTACTACTAGTGATGGCTTAGTATGAGATTGGAGCTGTTTCAACAGAAGGGAATTAGATATTCCAGGATAGCCAATAGCCTTGTCATCTGAGATAGGCAGATAAAGGATAGAACTGAAGTTGCATAAATATTTTAACCACTACTAACCTCTTTAGTGGCCATAGTTGTGCAGGGCTTGAATATTTAAGGGTATTAAAAAACTGGCTACCAGAGCAAAGCTCATTTGAGAGCACAGTGAGGCAACGTCTAATTTGCAAATCCCATTGAGCTTCAAGAATGAGTAAATTACCAGAAAGGGTTCTGGGCATATCTACAGCATTTTTTTGGCTGTTTAGAAATGTAAAAAACCCGGGGTTAGGCAAAAACTGAGAAGGGGGTTGAGAATCTCTGTGGCGGACTGAGGTCCTGGACAGTACAGGTAGTCATCTATCCCTTCATGGATGCAGCTGTAGCTCTAAAGTGGCTCTGTGGCACTACCTGTGAATTTCTCACATCCATGTTTAGATCCGAAAGCTGGACATGTTTAGGTCTGAGCTTTTCACTGAATAAAGAGAGTAAGTTCCAAGCTGTCCCCTACCCATTCCAAATAAAACATGATAGGTTTAAATGTGTTAATTCTGATTTAGTAAATATTTAGCCAGGATTACCAGTTCTGGGCATTGAAAAACCTGGATTCAAACAACTAAAATCACAAAGTTCCTTTACAAACCCTTAATTAAGAAAAAATATAACACATAATGGGTTCTTTTCATTGCCCCTTTGCTTTTGAGGTTTTTTCCCTCAGCATTGCTTAGTGCCTACTTAGTTTACACTGTCAGACTCTTCCTGGCAAAGAAATAGGAGCTAGAAATCCACATTATTGATTAAAAAAGAGAGATTCTCTCAAATTTGCGTTGTTTTAGGGCTTAGGGTCCTCAGAAGAACTCTGAATATGATACAAATAGTGATATAAACCTGTATTTTATCTCCTAAGGGTTAAGACTAGCACTTCTTTCTCAAGGGAAAGCAAAAGGATGCTATGAATGCAGGTAAAATTGCCATTGCTGTGGAAGCACAGAGAAGGCTTTCTCCTGATCCCAGTGACAGAAGAAATCCCCCTGGAGCAGACGAGAAGACAGGCATTGCTTTTCTGCCTTTCTTGGACACTGGGCCAGCTGAGCCGTCCGTGTACATGGGCAGCATGCTTTCCCAGGGCACAGGATGGCACAGAACTGTGTGTCTTCTCGTAGTTAACCAGATTGCTCCTTGGGTTAAGAATATGTGCCCTAGGAAACTCCTTGAGCTGCTTCCTTACTTATACTGAGGCCCTGCACTACCCTAAATCAGCCAAAACCTGTAAGGTACCAGCTGGCCTTGAGTGTTGTATTACAAATAATGCACAACAATATTCTTTCAGAAGGGACATCCTCCTTTCTGTAACTGTGTAATTCCTTCTGCTATTAATGGGAGCTGCTAAAGAGAGAGGATAAATCTCAGAAAACAGTGACTGCAGCATGACGCATGTACTTAGATTGGGGTGTGGGGTGAATGCAGTGTGCTTTTTCTCTCTTCCAGAGCCATAAAACAGTTGAGGGGGATGTTATTATTTCCCAGGGCCATCAGAAGTGAATCCAAAGGCCCAGAAAACATTTTCTTTTCACTATATACTTGTCTTACCACCAACTCCAGTGAGTTTTTAGCTCAATGTCTCTAAAAACCTGAAAGGGAAAATACTTCTGCCGTAGCTGCTACTACAAATTACCAGTGATGTGAAGGTGGAAGGTAAGCCATACTGGAAGTTGTAAGCATCACACTTTTTCACATATAAAAAAGAATTCAATGTTTTTTTAAGTTTCAGGGAACAAATGAGAAATTTCCAAAAATTTAAATTTTTTCATCCCACAGAAAAATATTCAGGGGAATGGAAACTTTCCATAGGAACACACCAGCTCAGTACAGTATTTTGGGGATCTCTCTAGTGCAAAACTTGATTTTTTAATCAAAACTAGGGAGAAACTAGAGGAAACGATGGTAAGAGGAAATGATAGAAACCTCAGACTGGCAAAAAGCAACTGAATCAGATACTAGCTCGGACAGAGACACAGACTAAAGGCTCCCCTCCTGCACTTAGTAATTATCTGTTACATAAACTTAGAAGGTTCCACATGGAAAGGCTTCTTATGAAATAAGTAGTGGCCTATTCTTTAGGGCTGTTCACCTTCAGATAAAAAAGGTGGCATAAAAGGAACTGAAATTGTCTCTCATATGTGTCTCGAGCATCCAAAACAGTATACTGCTATGATGGGTCGCTTTTGACTGGGTTTTTCTTTGCCTGATTTTATGAATAGAGCCTCAAAGAATCTTGATTTCCTGGTGGGAACATTTATGAAAACTTGACAAGTTACATAGACAAGAAGTATGTTTCCTACCCAACTCTACAGCAGGTGTTCATTCTTTAAATTAGGAATTTTTTGCAGTCGGTAGTATGACATTCTTTTTCTAATACTAAAACCAAATATTTCCCTAAAAAAAAAAAAAAAAGGTAAGTGAGCCTTATCAGAAACCAGGACTGTCATAATTATGATTGTCAGGATCCTCAAAATTAATTACAACTTCAAGCTGTGACAGAGCCTAAAATAGCAAGAGCTGCTGGTGATCCAAAAATCACTCACAGCATGTCCAAGCTAGTGTTTGGCAGAGAGCATATGCAACTTAAAAAAAGAACATAACCCTTTAGGCCCATGCAAGCAATTAAAACTCTTTGTGGAAATGTCAGGCCATAAGTATGAAAAGACCTTTCAATTGTTTACATACAATTTTCCTCTAATTAGTGAGAACTGATTTTCATTTTTCCCCCTTCATTTTTCAAATTAGACCAGATGGGCTTAAGTTTGGAGGGCAGCTGTTCTGTTCAAAAACAAAAAAAAAAGAAAAAAAAAGATGTGATTCTTGCCAGGTCAGACCCCATGATTCTTATAGTGAGGGGGGTAAAAGTAAATGCCAATCAGCTTAGCAGCATTTAAAGATACGTAAGGAACTTAGCCTGGGAGCTCTGCTGACGACGTAAAACAAGAAGACATTTCCAGAAGTGTCTGTCAAACAAAGTATAAAAATAATCATGGACTGGTGGCACAAGTTACTGACACTCTAGCTGATGTACAAGTGGGTGAAATTTAACAGCACTGTGCTAACTTTAATTTAATTGTTGCACTGCTTCTTGCAATGTTCTAAATGCAGTGATCAGTGGGTTAAAACTATATGAAACGTCCATGTTTGATCAGAGCTACCTCAAAATGCTAATGGGGAGGATTTTTCTTTCATTGCACAAACTGTTAAATCACTGCTGTCACATTAACTTGTGCTGTCTGTGCCATCTCCCTGCTGCTCTTTTATCTGAGACAATGACTTATTCCTGTCTCCATCCACTCTTCCTGCTCCTCTGAGCCTAGAGCAATGTGCTTTAAGTCTTGAGCATGATGACCCTAACAGTGTCTAACTGCAAAATAGGTCAGTAGAATGCAAGGCAAATGTCATCTAGCTAATCGTCAAGACAGGGTGTCTTTGCTCCTGGAGTCTTGCCTCAGGTTGGATTCATTAGGAAACACTAAGCCAGTCCCTTGACTTTCTATGCTTCAGTCTATAAACTGAGAACAGCATTTATCTCTATCATTGGATAATGGTGAGGCTTTCCTAAATGGTAGTTATTTGAAATCCTTGGGTAAGAAAGTGTATATATAAATGCTAAGACATAGGCAGTCCTTTAGAAGAAGGAATAAATAACATGAAATATAGTAATTTTATTTTCTTATTTTCTTCTATTCTCAATGTCTTTCAAAAATCTTCATGAAGTCCTACTAAAAAAGCCGAAATGTAGGCTCTTATTTAGATTTTTGATTGTAAATATGGATCATCAGATGTTATTATGTTAGTCTGAGCTCTATTTAGAATTTAGATGAGTTAACTTTGTTCACTTTGCTTCTATTTTCCCCTGCATCTGTGGTCTGTCATGTCTATTTGGATTGGAAATTCTTTGCAGCAAGGACTATTGTAAGGTGTCTGTGGTACTTAATGAGTCAATCTTATTTTGGCCCTGTTGTCTCTGCCTTAACACATAGTGCTAAAAATTGATCAATTTAGTGTTTAGATTTACAGCTCCAGTCTGTTGGAAACTTACAGTCTGAGAGACAAACGATATCCTTTTACACTGGCAGAGCCTGCAGAAAAGTGTTCCACTCAGTAGGTCAAAGCAAGAAAAAAAAGTGACGGAATGTGTGTGATGTCAGTGGTGCTGCAATAGAAAGCTGTGACAGAAGTATACATCTCCAAGAAACAAGTAATAAACGAACACCGAGAACATCTAAGTAGATCCCATTGGATCCCTGAGTTGATAATACTCTTTGTGAGCATAACCACTAAGTGCTACCTTTCTCTTCAACTCCCATTGAATTTTGCTCCCTGTTCTCATTCCTTCCTATCATATTACTTGCTCTATGTTTCTTTTTGTATATAAGAGTAAGCAATGTTTCTGAATATTAAAATCAATCCAGGACACACTTACCAATATTTGCATGATGACACAAAAGGAGGCAAATAGTGAGTTCTTGTTCCTTTCACTACTAAAACTGCAAAGAGATGGGATCATCAGATTTCTCCATGTAATATGGCAGCTGGGGATGGTTTGTGTTTCAAACCATCTTGCAGAGACTGGTGTCTGAGGATGATGAATCATTTAGTCCTGCAGAGGTTATTCATTTGCCCTAAAAATCCAAGAAAATGCAAACTCTTAACAGTGATGAGAAGCTGTCCAGATGAAGAAGCAAACTGGTGGTTGTCCTGAATGAAAGAATGGATGGTAGGGCTGTGTTTGAAATACCAGAGCCAATGCTATAGCAGAGTAAAAACATGACTTGTTCTTGTGGCAGATGGATATAGCTGTGAATGCAAATACCAGTCTGGAGAGTCTCTTCATCCATGCTTACATTTAAAATGTAGTAGTATAGGAGGCAGTAGCATAAGTTGCGATTCATTCCACCAACTTCAGCACAGTTTGAGGCTGCTCTGGAAAACACATCTCACCAAAGACTTGGGAAGGCATTAAAGCACTGGCCATAGAGTAACTCCACTCTGCCTGGTGAGGCTCCAAACTGGGGAAAAAAAGACTGTTCAGTCTGCTCACCTCCTTGGTTTGTCTGCAGAGCCTCAAAGGAAAGGTGTCCAACCCAAGCCCATTTCACACAGATTGGTGAGAAGCAACTGGATGGCAGTGACTTCCACTCATTAGCACCAGCCTGGCCTGGGGCTGACCCAGCAAGCCCAAAGCAGAAAGCTCTGTATCCCATTACAAAAATCCTGAACTGTCCAACTCACTTGACTTCCCATTGTTTAGACTATAAAAAACTTCATTCCAGACATTGCCAGGTGGTGCAACAGGGTGAAGGCCACCGCAGAGGAGAGTGTGCTCTCCTCAAAGCCTGTATCCCAAAGCTTGCTTTCAACTTGTACAGCCAGTGGTTTACCTTGAAGGCCACCTGCCAGATGTGGTGTTTTGCTGACATGCCGATGGACGCTAGTTGTTTTTTGACTGGGAACTGTGTTTCCCTTGGGCTTTGGAGGGAAATAATGACATACCCTCCCAAGGATTAAGGAAGCCAGGGGCCTAAGCAATAGCACACAAGTGCCAGGGAGCTGGCTGATGTATTGGTTAGGACTCCACAGGAATTCCAAGGCCAAATCCCATGGATCCTGGTGCTGGCATGTGGAGGAAGCTTTCCCTCTGGCTTCCTTGCTGATCTCAACCTCTTTTTGCAGAGGCAGTGCAGGCAGCAAAGTTGTTGGGCTGCCCTTGGCTCTGGGCCAGCACCTACACACTGAGCCCTGCGCTAGAAGTAATGGACCACAAAAGGCTTGCTGCTCCCAGCATAACTAACGTTATTCACTCTGAACTTTCATTCCCCTAAGCAGTGGTCTGGCTGCTTAGTGCATTTGTTCATTGACACCTCCTCTCACTAGTGGGCTCCATCTTCAGCATGGCCCAGGCTCCTGCGTATGGTAGCTATACCAAGGGCAAGTTTGCCCTACTTGTTGCCTTCTCTGGAGCCACGCCTAAGGCAGTGGTTGTTGGTGGGGGCAACATCTCCTAAAGCCATCTTTCCCATTTGCAAAACCTGCAGTCTCCCCAGGGCACATTTCATTGCAATTTCCTTCATGGTGGGCTTACTTCAAATTTGCCACCATGGGATGTGATGCTTTGTGCTTTCAGCTTGCTGCAGGGCAGCTTAGGACGCTGCTGTCTTTGTTGAAAGCACAAAGAGCTGGACTGACATTGGATCGTATTTTCTATTATTTTCATGCAGAAACAGAAATAAATGTTGTTGCAGTGACTTGGATCATTTACTTGAACACATCGTTCCTATGGAAGCTACATAGCTGCCCAATAAAGACAGTATTTCAGGAGGCTGTATTTTAAGGTTAGTAATGGCTAAATTACAGCAATGGTCAACAGTTGTGTCTGCTTTCTATCTCAGTAGTAAGGTACCTAGAGGACACGACTAAGATTAGAAGATGAGAAAATAAATATGGAGAATTAATATAGACATATATTTAAAAATAAAGTATTGCAGTATTAGCAAAGCAAGTCCTGCTTAGGAAGGCTTTTAACAGTTATCAACAATTCTTTAGAAAACAGCCACAGTTTACATGTGCAGCCAGTTGCTTTCTAATTGCTACAGCAGGCTACCACTGGGAAGAACAAAGGAAATATTTAGCACATCGTAAATTCTTCTGCAGCCCTGCCGAGTGGCTGGAGTTCAGATTACACGTTTATAACCAACATTTGAGAGCAATTTCTCCTCCACTTTGAGAAAGTAGGTGGGGAAGCTGTTCAACACTTTCTTCAAATGCCTGAAGTAATATGTGTCTGAAAGAAACTCGGGTTCAAAATTCTCTTCCACTTGTCTTTTGATTCAGGATTGTAATGTACCGTAGTATGTTGAAATGCTCAGAAAAACTTTGTTAAAAGTGCATGTTACTGTTATTTTAACTATTAGCCTCCAACCTCACGGCTATTGCAGATGATTTCCTGAAATCTTGCAAGGTATTAAGTATTTGCTTCCACTAATGCTAAGGATCTTGCAAATGCTGCAGGGGGGTGTGCTAGTAACTGGTATTAGTCTCCCTGAGTTGGTACTTAATCATACCCCTGTCTTGTGAATGAAGTGTTGAAGCTCCGACAATTGTAAAGATTTCAATGATCTAGCAGAAAACATGTTGGTGCCCTGGCCAACTCAAGGCCCCCTTTAGTTTCAGTTCTAGGTGAATTCAGGTGTTGCTCAATATTGTCCATTAAAAGTTCTTAATGAGAAAGCAATATTACTGTCTACTCAGCAGCTGCTGGTAATGTACAAGAGATGTAAGCAAGGGAATCTTCTGTGTTACAGTTATTCACTGTTTGTAAGCAGTTTCTGTGCTAATCCATAACTTCTATGAACTTTTCTTTAAAGGAAAAATTGTCTTAAAACTTAAATCGTGCTAGATGTTTGTCTATATCTACTTTGGCATGCTTTATTTGAGGGGAGGGAGGGCTGTCAATACTTCAGCCTGTCAGCCATTATTACAGCTACCAAGGGGCAAGGACAGCTATTTGCCTTTTTTTTTTTTTTCCCCAAAAATTGACTTAACAAACTGAGACCCCCCAAGTGCCTGTAGCCAAATTAGAAAAGAAAAAAAAAAAGAAAAATGAGGAGTTAAGTATAATTTTTTAAAAATCATGTTTTACTGTTCTTGCTGGTACAGAGTCTATAATCTTTGCTACATCTAATATATTTTTTACATTGCTGGTATCACAAAAAATTCAGCAAACATTCGTATATTCTATCTTAACAGTGTAGTATTGATGAGCCAGAGAGACCGTCAGTATCTCACTGAAAGAGGAGCAACATGTTTGTCCACCAAAGGTCCTCTACCAACCTCCAAGTATATAGCTCTAAAATGATAATGAATTTACAAAGCCTACTCTCAGTCACTTGTATAACAATTTTCTGGGGATCTATTCCTATGTGAATAAAAGCAGCTGACAGTCTAATTATACTAAAATCTGTAGAAGATACAGAAATGCAAGGAAACCAGTGCATCTGTAATGGAGGGAACAAGGACGAAAGATGATGTTGCAGATGTTGCTAGAACACAGGATGAAATCATAGTTCCTAGCAGATAGTAACCTTAACGTCTGTGTTATCTGATCATGGTGGGTTTAGTTATAACATGTTACAGTCACACTAACACATTAGCTTAGATTTAAATGTTAATCCAACTTTCTACAAAGTGAAAATCATTAACTAAGTGTATCCTTTAAAAAATTCTTTAACCATCACATTCTGAAGTCTGTTAATTACATTAAAATAATGTTGTGTTCAAGTCGTTGCTTGTCAGCCCTTTAAAAATAAAATGGGGATAGCTAATGGAAAACAGTCCAGAGAATGAAGACATAGTATTCTCCAGTAACAATAATGTACAGCCATTGTTCTAAATCTTAAAAAAAGAAGTTACTAAATACTTTAGGCCCTGCCTTTAACTTCAAGGCATCCCAGTGTCCCACTTCTGAAGGACATTTCTTTCTGGGCTAGACATCTATGACAACCAAAGCAAGGCACTGCATGCAAACACAGCAAAAGGCTAGGTGATACAGGGACAGATCTGTATCAACAAGAGCTTGGGTCTCTTAACTAAAAGCAGCCACTGGTTTAGTATGGTCTGGCACCATCATTGTTACTTCATAAAAATTAAGTAAGATTAGGTAAACTTTTAAACATAGTTTAGTGGCAGGAGATATAGCAAGCCTGCATTATTAGAGGAAAAATCCCAGCACCCGGCCATTACTGGGAGATTTAAATGCTTGAAGCAGCAATACAATGGAATGGCTGAGGTGCTCTGTAGATGTCTGTTTCTATTTATGTCTTTCTATCATCAGCTTCGCACTCTCCGCCCCCACAGACATTACTCCTCTTCCACTGAATAAATGGAATATTTCACCCATGAATAACAATGTTCTTTCACTAACCTAAAAGTGCCACACAATGCCTTCACACCTGCAGCATTTATAAATTGCAGGTCCTGTGGTCATGAAAGGAACTTAATAAGCACACTTCACAGGTGAGATGGCTGTAGGTTAGAAGCAAAATGTCCTGCTAAAATCTGCTGGATTTTATCATTACAAAGCATGTGGTTTCCTCAGCCCATGCTCCTACAGCCCATGGTCACAGCAAAACTATTTCCATGGCAGTAAAGCTATCTAGAGGGCATATTGTAAATGCATTTGCTTTTATAGTTTGTTGCAAGTTTGGTAATCCATGTTTAAAAGTAATTGCGGAAGTGGTTTTAAAGATTACAGAAATATGCAGACTAGAGAACTGGACATGAAGGGGCTGCCCCCACCTTCTGCCATTAAATGAAATGACAGATGGATGAGACCTTACATCATGAATATAACTGGTACTTCAACAATTGATGTTATTGCCACTCTTTTTCCATTCATGCTTCATCAGAACTTTTCCTCTCCTTCCCTGTCTCTCTTCACTCTCTCAGGGTGGAAGCCAGCAACCTCATGTGCATACCGTGTATCTGAAATATGGGGGTTTAATGTGTCTTTACATCGTGGTATCTACTTGCCTGGGTAAGGCAAGCAAGTTGAGACTGTGCTGAAAACCTGCATTTGCTGGTCTTGTCAGTCCTGCTGTTTTCATCTGAATTTCAAGTAAAGCAAGGTATGAGTCTCATGCAAAACGATGTCATTGGCTCCTTTCCTTACATTCAAGGGGTGACACAGGACAGTAGTAGTAGAGCCACTCAAAGGCTCTTGGATCTCTTAATTTCATTTTCTCAGGTGACCCTAAATTTCTTCTCCTTTGTCTATTCTGGCCTTTGTAGCTGTGACTGGATTTTCCAGTGTTGTGAGGCATAAAGGTGAGAGGCAGGGAGTCTTAAAGAGCAAAAGATGCAGCTGGATTAAGGGATGTCAAGCCCTCTTGAGGGCTCTGTGTTTGTGTAGAAGATCATCTCCCATTACAAATAGGAACTGGGGCCTGACAGGTTCAAAACTGAACAGGGAAAGCAGTAGCCACCCACATGCTCTGCAACTGTGTGAATGTATGCATGGGCACACAAAATGGAGAATATATATATTAATTAATGGATAGAATATATATAATATACATCCTTAAATGTTTGGATTTATATCCATAACCACGCAATATTTAAGCATGTGTAAAATGTATATTGCACTTGGAAAATAATTGCCTACTAACCTTAGTTTTTAACTATTATGCTACCTCCCAGCTGGGAAGATAGGATCTTGCCATGGTGAGCTTCAAGGGCCATGCATAGTGAATGCCTAAACCCATACGGAGCCTTAAGACATGAGGAATTTGGATTCCAAATCAGGAAGCATCTTAAATAACAATATGGTAGCAAAGATGAGACCTGCTGATGCATTAATGGAAAAGTGGTAAAAAAAACAGTGTCTTTGCTTTATGTTATTGCTAGTTTGCCTCTTGGCATGCTATCCCAGCTAGCCATTGTATGCACCAGCAGCTCTTGAGTTTTTTCCTCCCAGGAGATGCTGTACAAAGCTAGTAACAGACATAAACCAGTCAGTCTGTATACAAAGAGATGAAGCACAGCCCAGTGAGAGTTGCAAAAGACTTGGGCAGGAAGGGAGTTTACTATCCTCTGGGCTCTGCCAGAGCTTGTGAAGGTACATCTGCTGATGAGAATCTGGGGAAGTCTTGCAGCTGGTTAGTGGGTCAGATGTTTTCGTGTCACGCGGGACTTTTGGAAGCATCGGATCCTAAGTGATCATGTAGCTTTCAGAAGCCTGAAGTCACTACTGTCTGCATGTCAGCTCCCTTTTGCTGTTGCCATTTCTCCAAAACAAATCTCATATTAAATGCTTTGAGTCTTGGCATAACACAGATCCCCAAACCACACTTATCCCATGACCAGTGATGAGTCTGCAGTTCTATTGTTAGAAGCAAACCACTTCAAAATACCAAAACATACGTTTTACACATATTTTCGGCTCTCTTCTGTGTGAACAGCAAAATCTTCTTTTGCTTTTTTTTTTCTTCCCTCTTTTGTTAAGTTTTTAAGATCCTCAGGGTGAGATCTTGGGTGCTTTTTATCTTAGAGATTAGTATATTTTACACAAGTAAGTGTGTTTTGACATCAGTTCTTTCTCTTGCCAGGCCTAGGAGTTCTGGGTGCAGTGTGCTCCCTGAATTAGTTATGATGTCACTGACACCTAAAAATGGTCATTTTTCTGTCCTGGTTTAGGTGTCAATGACATCACCATCTGCTGCAGTGGAAACAAACCCCTAAAATCTGTGCCTGGGTATGTAAATTGAGGAGTAGCTGTTTTTTGAAATATTTTGCTTTAAAATGTAATATTTAGTCTAGACGCAGATTCTGTTAATGATTTGGGATCATGAATGTTCTGTGCACAGGAGAATTGCTGTTAACCCTTAAGAGAAAATAAAAAAAATATTCAATGTTATAAAATACTTTTACATACCTGAAAACAAGAACTGCTCCTTAAGCAAATAGGAGTGTAGTTGGCTGTAGAAAATGCTAACTGCCTCATAGGGCAGACTAATCCAATTTGCTTTATTCAACTTTATAAAGGAAATATGAAGCAAAATCACCTGAAAAATCTTTAAAATTTATAACTGTAGCCTCTGAAACAAGTGGAGCTACAGCAAAAAAAAAAAAAAGCATGAAAAAGAACAATTGGGTTCTATCTCCTGAAAGTTGTGTTTCCAAAACACACTCAGCTTAAGCTTAACTTAACATCCCACCTTGATCTAAGTGACCATAACAGCTTTGGAAAAATCCTAAACTGATTTAAAATATCTTCATATTAACAATGATGCTAACTTGTCAGATTTATGGAATAAATTAAAGCTATTTGTTTGGCACATTTTCTTTACAGATTTTTTACAAAAATACTTAGTTCATCTTCAGTTCATCTGCCTGCAGGGCACAATCAAGTACCCACTGATCCCAATAAAAAACCCAAAATAACCAGATGATGCCAGTTCAAGACAAGACCATCTCTGCTTGTCACCAGTGGAGCAAGTAGCCCCCATCAGAACCAGGATTTGAGATTTGAAAAGCAGCTAGTTTCATCTGGGGCAGCAAAACTGTAAAACCCAATCCCTTTTTCATTCTCAGATGACCTAAACAGGACTATGGTAGTTTAAGTACAAAAACATGGGCTTTTATTTCATGTGACAGGGCTATTATGTCTGCTTGATCACAGATTTCTTAAAGCATTTTTAAGGAGATTAAAGGCAATTCCATAATTTTCAGTAGAACACAATGAATTAGATATTGTCCCCACATGGATGCTGCTCTTGTGTTTCTCTTGGTTCCCGTGCTCAGACTGCTAATTTATCCAAGAGTTTAATGTAATATACATTATTATTACAGGGGTTAAAATCCTGTGAAATAAAGCCAGGAACTGAATCTTGGTCACAGATTTCTTTGGTCAGCCCTCAGACCACAGTGTTACAGTACAAAGGGAACATGAGACTGGTGGAAGTCCTCCTCCAGCTGTTCTAAAGAAGTGCAGAAGGTGCTACTACATTTTATGGGTGACTGTTCCTTACTGCCGTGCTTTAGGGGTGACTTTATGCAATGTCTTGTAATGAGCCCCTCAAGGAATTTAGCAGAGGGTTGCTGGATGCCAGCAGACTTAAGTGTGAAGGTGGAAGTGAGCAGCTCAGCTTTGCTTATTAAGAATAAGACATTTTCTGCATATAGACAGAAGAAATGTTTTCAAGGGCTTAGGCATCTTTCAAGTTACCAGCCATGATCCCTCAGAGGGAGTTTTCATAATCCCAGTATTGCATGCAATTGTCTGCATTTTTGCCTAAGTCCTTCTTTAAGTCCCCAAGTCCTTGTGTGGATGAGCACAGATTAAGATGACACCACTGGTTAAACACAAACTCATTTTTGACAGTGCTTATTTTAACTTGGTGCAAAGTGACACCTACTGTCCCTCTATATTTGTATTATTATCTGGAATTGAGTTGTGGTGGGTTCATTTTTGTTTAACAGTGAAACCTATACTTGTGTAGAAGCATCTTGAAAACAAAAACTAAAGCAAGACCATCTCAAAAACATCTGTGTACCTTAGCCGTTAGTATTACCATTGCTCATGGATATCCTCACAGCAACTGCATGCCTTAAAGGTTCTGGAAGTTGATTGATTGTTCCCAAACTACTACATAGTTTTAGTTGATTAACCACATATATTTTTTGCCAATGTGTCTGGCTACCTTTTAGAAGTTAGTGCTTTGCTGGCCATATTACAGAAACAGATTTTTAAAGGATTGGAATCAGATTTGGCAGTAAAGGGTTCAGTTGCAAATTCATAGGTGATCTTAAAATTTCATTTGACATAAAAGAAAACTCATTGCAATGGAAAAATAAGAGCCTGGATTCTATTTAAAATGACATCTCCACTTGCAACCTTTTTTTTTTTTTAAACCTTAACATAAGCCTTCTTAGGGACAGTGCTCGCTGAAATTTCTGGTATTTTCCCTGTTCATTTGAGATGTTCTTCCTAGGAATGAAGTAACTTCCTGTCTTCTTAAGAGCAGAAATATATGTCTTCAAAACATCTTCTCGTTAAAACGTCTTTTGTCCTTTTCTTTGGCTTTTTCAGTTTTTAATGAGTTGTTTATATATCTCAATGGCTTGAAAAGACAGATGTATTTTATGTAATCTTCCATGTAAGCTTTTTTCATTTCACTTATAAATTGCTTTTCCATATTTTAAGATGCAGTTATGTTTTCATGGAAAAATCCCCCCAAAAATTGTGAGTCATTTGCTGCTCACCATGAACTTTCAGATAAAGTGGGTATAAATTGCAGTAGGTAATAAAATCCCAACTTATAAATAAGCCACAATTTTATTGTAGAAATAGCAATTAAAACTGTGTTGTTCTGTTTTATTTTTACTCTAAGACTGTAATATATGAGTTTCATTTGGGTAACAGTGAAATAGTTAACAGCACATGCTCTGTTTTGCTCAAAGGGCAACTCTATGTACCAAAGTTAGGGACCCCAAGCTGCCCAGAGATACTATGAACGGTCTCCTTACAGCGAAAAGCTTCCAGAGCCTCCCAGAAAAGGCTGTAACCTATACATTATAAACTCATAAGGAACAATGAAAGATGGAGATGCCAAAATTGTGAACCTTGTAACTGAATATTAACTGTAAATTAATTGTAACTGTAAATTTATGCCCATACGCCAGGCCGTATATTGTAGATTTCTGCTTCTTGAAGCACAAGCTTGAGTGGTGTCCCATTTTTTCATCTCTATAAACTTTTCCTCAGTTTACCATCAGATATGCTTTTAACTCTTACAAGTTTGGACACAGTTCAAGCACAGAGCTTTAACTGTATCTCGAGCCTTAGTCTGCAAGCAAAGTAAGACAAAACAATCATTTTGGTGGTTTAAACAGACGTGCAAATGTGTACTTTGTTGATTTGGAGTACCAACAAATGTGAAAGCTGTTTGACCTACACCAGAGGTCTCAAATCTGACTTTTAAATCACCAGTGTTACTTGGCATTTCTTCACTGAAAGAGGCATTTCATACCAGAGAAAGATCTGTGTTGTTATGACTTGATATAGAAATGGTATCTATAAATATCCTAAGTATACACTTAAAAAATGAACATATACATACTCCTACTTAGGAAAAATCAAAATCTGGTGTCTGTGAAGCTCCTAAAGTAAAACACAAAGCAAACGAAGGACAGACTTGCTGTTTGTGTTCTCTCTGGTGGCTGTAGTTAGAAGTTGTGACATGTTTATGTTTTTGCTGACTCTTCCTCTGTTCAAATCCTGCTCTTGTTTACATTATTATTTTTAAATTGGAGGTAGTCAAATAACTCAGCCGTAATTGACAGTGCTTCTGTCTGCATAGGGCTCAAGTACTGGTTAGGTTTCATCGTCGTGCTCTACACAGAGCTGCGTGTCATCAGGCAGACCAAAAGTCATGCTTTCTAGGACTGTAGAGCTGGTGGGGCATTTACCATAAAGTCCCAGGGAGGGAATCAAAAAGAAAGAAACAAGACAAAAAAGGCAAAAGGAAGTTTGGATTATCTAATTGGGGGCTGGATTTATCCTAGTGTTATTTTTATTAAATTTAAGCTGATATCATTTGCTGAAAACTCTTCTCAGTTGTCCCATTGTGTTGACTTCAGTACAGACATATGAAGGGGCTGAATTTCATCCGGTATACTACAGTATCCAGTACACACAAGCAGAACTAATCTACACACAAATAAATTATGGAAGTCTACACTTAATATATATTTATAGAAACATTCTTTTTTATTTAGCAGAATTGTTTTCAGTTAGAACAACACTCTTGTGCTCATGTTTTTTGGAAGTCATCCCGAGTTTTCAAGCCATTACCTAGCCAGAAGGAAGCTGTTGAGAAAAAGAGCCAGGCGATGGACTATATGTACTATAGTGAGATAAGTTCTAATATCACTGCCACATTATAAAAGCATCTAATGAAAAGATCACATAGAATGAAGTCAAGAAACCTCTTTGATTCTCTGGCACATATTAAAAGATATATTGGTATGCTATAAAACGCTACATGAAATACCTTGTACAGTTCTACTCTTTAAACATATAAAAATATTTTATAGATCAGAATATGCTGACCACATATGACATTTCACATAGATATTATTAAATTAGCAAAGTGCTATTGTTTTAATGTGCACCTACTGTATTATTTTTGTTGACAAGGAGACACAGGTCAGATTCTGCTCTTGACTCTTCAGTCTTTCCATGGTCATCAATGCATTAGTGTATCCTGAAGGTCTTAGTTCTCTGTGTGCTAGAGATAATGAAAAATGTTCATGAAATTTCAAGTAAAAAAAAATAAAGCATAATGGTCACGAGATTTTCTTTATTTCTATTGTAATTGTGAGAAATGGGCAAATTTAATAGAAACAATTCTGCAGAAAAGCAGTTTGCAACTTCATGATGGAATTTTCAGTTTTCGTTACTCAAGTATTCAGTGATTTTAAAAAGAAAAATGTGTATTTGAATCCTAATATATGACTTCTGTTCACTGAAATGGTCCCCAGGGCTAATCCTGCATGATCAGTATGGATCTGGGGAGGGAAGCCCACCTGGAGGAAACTGGGCCAGATCTCCTAGCCAAGATTGGAGCTCTGGAATATAGCAAGGCCACACATTATGTTCACATCCCTTAACTGAAACTTACTTACTTCCACAGGGCTGTCATAGAGAAGAGAAGTAGAAATATAGCTTCCTTTACTGGTCATGCCTTCACAGCCATCACAGATGGCAGTGAGTTTCCTAGCTTCTAATCCTGATTGTCCAGATGTGATCCTACTCTTGTCCTCAAGCCGTGACGTCATGACAGTGTGGCATGGTGCCTGAATTGATAAGCTCTGCCCCAGCATTTGGCCCATAGAGAGAGAATAAAGTATAGAGGTGATGCAGAACTGGAAAGGGTAACCACCTTTCTTTTTACTCACCCATTGCTGTGGAAATACCTGAGCTGTTTTGGCTTTACTATGAGAAAATATGAATTGGTTGCTTGGGTTTGTTTTTTAAAAATATCTTAATAACAGAGTCCAAGTTTTTGGTTGGGGATTTTTTTGGTGGTGGTGGGGTTGTTGCCTCTGAAGATGTGAGGAACAAAGCTGAAAAGGCATCAAACCAGGATGCTTTCCTGGCTTCCAGGAGTTCTGAGGACAGAATCTGGAGGGATCTTGCACTCAAAATGTGAATTATGCTGTAAAACATAATCTATTACTTTTTAAAACACAGAAGATTCAGGAACAGATTCCTTAGAGACCACTAGAGCTGTGTAGAATCGTATAAGGATATGTTATTGACTGCTATTGACTGCTATACTTGGTCACATGCTAATCAGACTATGTATATTTTAAAGCCCATTTATAATTTAATTTATGACCACTTGCACTACTTGTATGGTATTTAAAGGTGTCACAGACAGTTTGGATGCAGTTCAAAAAGTAAGCAATGTTTTCTTCTTTCTCTAAATGCACTTTTCTTTCCCTGATGAAAGATCCTGGCTCAGCACGCTGAGCTGCCTTACAAAATATATATATGTCTGAAACATAAGAAGCTTGCACTGACAAAGGAAAAGCCAAAAATAAAATAAAGAAAATGCAGCTAGCTTGATGACAAGCTGGCATGTTCAAATTTGAGGCTCAAATTCAATGTAAATCACAACCATGTGAATCTTACTCTGAGAATTGAAGCAGAGCTCAGATCTTGCAAACAGAATGATTCTGCCTCGATTTACATATGTGTATAGACCTGCTCCAGTCCATGGGTTTCCTTGCTCATGTGCAAAGCTATGTGTGCACTGGATTATCTGGGTAATGCCCTGGAAAAGCTTTCTGATTTTTTAAATTTTTTTTCTGATGACTTACCATCATGACACTTTTTCATCTTTTGGAAAGGCTACCAACAGGAAGGACTGTTGGATAGCATGAAAAATAGATCCTATGAAAATAAAAGCTGGATAGAACACTACCAGGACTATTTTTATAATCCTTTAAAAATGCATGATTATTTGTAAAGACTTGAAAGAAGGGTTTCAGTAGAAACAGGCATCAGTGGTTTCAATGTCTTAGTGTGGTGGGAGTTAGGGGGAGAAGGGGTAAGGGGAGAGAGAGGTAGGAACAGATTGTAATAAAAAAGCCACAAAATAGTATTACACATGGAGTTTAACATTAAATAAAGATTGCCCAAATTCCTACCTGCGAATGCTTTAGTTTGTTACACTTCCAAGTGTGAAAGAAAAGCCACAAACATTTATCACGATTGTCAGTAAGGGCCCCTTCCACACCTCTCCCATGCTCTCCACTCCTTTCTCTGCGTTTCAGAGCTGTCAACATCCATGGTTGCTCAAGCCATTTCTGGCCAATAGTGCGTTACAGGATTGTTTTACATGGCCTGCCTAAGAAGCAGCTTGATTTGAGTAGGCAGGGAAGAGCTTTTAGGAGCTGGGAGCAGTCCGAGCCCTGGCAACATTCAAGGTATCCTTCCTGAGGCTCGTACATGTTGAATTACCCCAGCACACACTGAGTCCTTTGCATGCAGCAACCTCTACCAAGCACTGCCATTTTGGGGGATGCCACTCTCTGGCAGCTAGCAGTGCACTGCAATGCAACCAAGCTGCAGAAGTTGCTCTGCACTGAAGTCACAGGTCCCTTTTTCTCCTAACTGAGGAATGTGAGAAACTTCTCTTACCTCTTAGCAAATTCTTGATATGATTATTCTATATTTATGACTCCCTACTGTGATCTTTGCTCTTTTTTTGGGAGGGGATTCAGTCCCTTTTCTTCATCTTATTTTATCCCTCTTACTGATTATCAAGGTTTGTTCAGTGACCATTCTTACATTTTCCTACATTTTATCATAAACTTAAATATATAGTACAGTTCTCTAAGAGTCTATCAGCAGGGGGAGTGCTTTAGGAATAAAATTATTAATCCTTATTATTTTTAACCCAAACACCAAGCATTTACACAGAGAAAGTTCTTTTTGGATGTCTGAAAATGCTGCACTGGAGAAGCTGTGTTTTTATGTTAGGTGGACACAAGAGAAGTGGAACTAACTCTGGGGGGAAAGGAGGTCTGTGGAAAGGATCTTAGGAGCATCCAGGAATGATGAGCACTCACACGAATTCTGTCTCATTGAAGTGAAATTAAATGAAATGCAAAAGAAGCCCAGCAGCACAGATGCATTTGGCTTCTCCATTATTTCTGAGATGTGCATGTTTCCCCAGTTCCCTTTCTCTCTCCTAAATGGCAGCCATGAGGAATGTTGTTGTGCCAAGGTGACCCACACTGTGGCCCATGGTTAACCCTTGGCAGCTTGAGCTCCCCATCGTGCCAGGCGCTGCCCCAGCACCCCTCCAGGGCCACCCCGTCCCACCTCGCTGCTCCTGTCCTCACGGGGGGCACCACAGCCACGTGACCCTGGCCAAAATCAGGTCTCCAGCATGATGAAGCTCAGCCCAGCACTTGCTGCGTGAAGCTTCAGCTAGCTGCACCATGCATTGAGGGGCTTTGGGTTGCAGTAACCACCACTTCCAAATAAGTCCCACAAACCTTTAGGGAACTTTCTTGTCTTTCTTGGAGCACTACAGTAGATGCCACAGTGGTGGCATCTCCTATCATGCATTTCAGTTTCCAGCTCAAGGAAAATGCAATGTGGATGCTGCTTTTGGACTGAATTCTTTGCAGCACCTGTGAATGAAGAAAGGAACTAGCTAACCCTTATCCTGGTTCTGAGTTTTGTGATGGAGCTAGGAGAGGAAGCCTGGGGTTAGGATTATAAAGGACTAATGACATGACAGTTGTCAGTCATTGTCAAACTGAACTCCACAGCCAAGTGTAAAGGGATTTCTTTTTTTTTTAACCACAGCAGCCCCCCAAGGAATCTACATCACCAAACTATTTTTAATTATGGTGATTACTAATAGATGATTTCACTTGCAGCCCCAGGTTTTTTATATTTGCCACTCTTGGTATTTCATAGGTTTACCTTATGCTGCTTCACAGCCATTGGCTTGGTTTGGTAATTACACAAATAAAAAGTGCAGCTTCAACCTCCTTTTGCTTTGTGTCATCAATGCACAATGGCAGCCATTGTCCACATTTTGAAGAAGGTCTGATGCAGAAATTGGCTAAAAGAGTAGCCAGTATTTCAGAGATTGAAATGGATATCGCCTAGTTGCACAAAGACAATTAAATGAGATATCCTAGGGTTATTTAAGTAATTTTTTTAGCTATCAATGACTTACCAATTTAAGATTCAGGCACTCACTGCTGACCTCTGTTGTGGTTTCCTTTCAATATCTGACCTTAGATTGCATGATGATAGGTACTTTTATATTTGATAGTCACTGCAATTTTTAAAATAATCATAGTGTGTACACACTCTTCCACATATACAAACATGTGGCTTAAGTATTAATTTAATTTTATTTTATTCTACACCTCTACTCAGCTTTCTATAAAATTTTAAAATGTGCTGTAGGCTGTTAAGTATCTTCAATATCCCTTTAAACTATGCAGATAAGCTATGAAACCTGTATGTGTCACCTCCAACTCTGAATGTGACATGTGTTGCAGTCTCACAGAAAAGTAAGCTGCTAGGTATTGTGGTACAGATTAAATTCTTTATTTGTCAGGGAGGACTCACAGATATCCATGCATTTATGCTTCTTCAGTATTATACAACAGGGGAAGTTTTGTTATCCTTTCCCTTCCCATGCTGGGAGTTTGTATGTGTTATCTCCTGCCTGCCTGCATGTGACCTCATAGAAGAAAGAAAATTCAAAATGTCAGACTCAGCTGAAACTCTCAGAGAAATCTATTATGGGACTGCCAACCCACCAGTGAAGTTTGGTTCAGATTAAATTGAATCATTTTACACAGATCTGTCTATAACAAAACTTTCCCAGATGCTGTAAAATGATATCATGATGCTTCTGATTATGAGCTTATGAAAAAGAAGAGTTATACCATTTTGCATTCAGATTTGTGGAGGATGGTTACTGAGGCTTCTCTCTAGTTCCTATCTATACAGATAAATCATGTGCTCTTTCTGGAATCTGGCCCTCAGTACCTTCCAGGGACTACTTGTATTGAGTAGGACTAAAATGAGACTTCCTCCAGAGAAAGAACTTGAGGTATAAGAGTAATGATAATCAGAAATTGGGTGGGATGGGTGAAATAATTTTTTTCACCTTGCTTTGCCTTCCTTCCTTCTAAACTCAACCCATTTAGGTCTTCATGTTCATATCACTCTCTGAAGGAAATGCACAGTGAGACAGACACAGGTGTCTGCACTGTGGCGTTTCTAGCCTAGGCACCTTGTGAAATGTTGAGTTCCAGAGAGACAATTCTGCTGACAGTATCAACATACATTGACACTGGCATGACATAAAGACATACGCATTTAGAAAGCTTTTAGAAATCATTCCATCTGACTCTCTGTTCCCTGTTTCCTTTCTGGCTTCCTTTTAGCATGTTTGCATTTTGCTCCAAATGCAACATTTCTTCTTCTCCATATTTTCCCCAATGTCCCACCATGCTCTGGAAGATTACTCCTTTCTAAGCTAAAAATGAATATTCAGATCACATGGAAATAAAGGGAGTGGTGTCCCAAATTGGTGAAGGAAAACCTGATTTTTTCAGGTAACTTTCAAAAATGTCTCCATCCTTTCTTACATGCTGATACAATTGAAAGCTAAGGATAAAAAAAAAAGAAAAATATATTTGTTCAAGAGGACCAAACCTCCTCCCCTCTCATACAGGGCAGCCAATGTAAGATGGCCAGCCCTAGTGATACAACATAACTGTAATTATCTGTGTGGAGACTGCATAGGAATATGGAAGTGATTTTGAATATGGAAGTGATTTTGAAATCAGCTATACTTCTAGTGAAGTTCTGCAGACATGAAGTCAGGGAATTAACTGACTGAATGTTCAGAACCCAAATTTAGCCCAAATTGCATGGGGAGGCCACTCCTGATGCAGCCAGTCTAGCAAAATAGGAGTAGCAGTCATGTCTGGAATGTTTGGGGCCACAGTCTCTGGTGTGTGTCTGTCTCTTGGTTGTGTATCACTGAGTTACCTTTACCCAAGCAAGCCTGGTGATTTTCATTCCCCTGCAGGAGTATTGGATATTATCAGTTTAAACATGGTTTTATGGTTAATAAATACTCTTCACACTGCTGGTAAGGGCCCCCCAGGGCCTAACAAAGATCATTCTTTGTTTTAAAAGAATCTCATAAATGTAGACTGGTCATTCTGATCACATAGACAGAATGTGTGCCATCCGAACAACTCCCTACCCCCTGCAGTCTGCAGTGTGCTTCAATAATATGAATCTCACTAATCATCACAGTGTCAGTTCAGGTCACACCACCGCAGACTGAAGAAGGCGTCCCTGTGTTAGATATGCAATGGAGTCCCATCATGCTCTGAAGTACAAAAGAGCCAAACTGTTCTGCAACACCAAATGCAGAAAGCTAACCGTGCAAGACACCATGCCTTTTAGGAGAGCAGTGATGGGGCCTCAACATCTCCAAGGGTGAGGCTCTTTATCCCTATTTGGTTTGTCCCCCTTACCTGAAAGGTTCAAATTAGCCACTCAGTTACAAGTTTCAACTTTCATTTTTAATTTGTGCCATTTAGAAATGGCATGCAGTTTTCAAAGTGAAAAACACCAGGGTTCTGGAAATCAGATGCTGTGTGTTTAGGCATCAAATAGCCCAGAGGACTCTACTTAAGTGGAGTCCACTCATATTTCTCCCATCTTCCTATAATTCCACTGAGCGCCTGATCTGAGACGCCTTTGTTTTACTTTCCCGCAATCTTCACAGATAAAAATTTGCTGGTCAGAATTGCTGAATCCCTCCATCACCTCCTCCAGCTCTTCACTGCCTAAATCGTCCCCAGTTGAGATCATTCATTCACCAGCTACAAAAATCTTCTGCTAGCCTTCTGCTTACAAACATCCAGGTTCATCTTTGACTGCTTGTCAAACCTGGTGTTACTCATACCCCTAAGCATAAAGCTCCCATCTCAGCTATACACTACCCAGGGATACTCTTCTCTCCCCTATTTCCAGGTCTTCAGTCCCTTTCCCCATCTGCACTGAACCACCCTTTCCTCTTTGCTGTCTGACTACATGAGTCTGACAGATGTCAGCCTTTTGTTTTCAGAGTTCTAAGCAGATTTCTGAAGTCATGAGTTACTGCTCTACTATTCTTGCCAGCAGCTCTCTTTAACTTTCTTTTTCCAGTGATCTCCACAAGAAGCGGTTTGTGCGTGGCCAGTGACAAGTGGACATTTGTTGGTGTTTTAAAAAAGTCTCAGACAATATTATTCTCTGAAGTGACTCTTCCTTTTTCAGCCATTCTGCTTAACTTTGTATGGCTGCTTTTGAGCTGAGGTGTGTACAACAGTCCGTTTATTATTTGCTGTAATATTTTATAAGTATTTGTTATGCAGCTTCGAAAGTAGTGACAGTAAATCCTTTTCTCACACAAGGCCACTACAAGGAATGCTTTGCTCAATGTTAGGCAGACACCTGGGCTGAACTCAACAAGGCATTTGGCTAAAAATGCTCACTACTGACACATCTGTTTTATCCATCGATTGCAGAGGGAAGGAGAGGCAGAAGGAGTTGTGGCGGAAACAAATTATAAAAGAACCCAACACCTCAAATTATTATTTTAAATTATTTGTGTTGATGTGAATGTAGAAGATTAACTGACTTTCTGGAATCACAGCACCAAAATGACAGTGATATATGAGATGAAACATGCTTTCTAATACACAGAGATGTTCTATTCCTTCTTCTGCTGCAGTGCTGTGTGCAACAGAGAGACACCCAAGATTCGGCTACAAAGCTGAGCCAGAAAGTACTTTATTTGTATTCTTTCACTGCTCTGTTCATAGGCAGGCAATGGAGTACTTTCTCCAACCTGGAGCCCATTTAGAAACAGACAGAGCTACTTTTTGACTTGCATGTCAATTCAGACGTCTAAAAAAATCTTTTCCAAATGTAGTGTTCTTAGACATAAGGAATTCTATTTAAAAACAACAAAAAAAGAAGTTTTAAACCCACATGATTAAAAAACACTAGAAGGGCAGTGCTAGAAACTCATGTTTTTTCTGACTTGAAGACAAAATAAATCTTAAAGGCAAACTAGAGTAAACTATTATGACTTATGTAAGAGCAAGGAAATGATAAATATTTGTCATGTGCCATCTTACTCCTGAGAGTATTCACTGGTTGTGTTCAATTCACATTTTATAAGAGGGTCTCTGTGTGATGTTGTTGCCAAGGACAGTGATTTGCTCTTCTGAGAGCCCATGTGATGGGAAGAATATAGTGTATAGTGAAGTAGACAAGGATGACAATGGGAGCTCTTCAAACCTGTAATCCTTGATATTCCACTTCATACAGGAGAATGTTTTGGCAGCTGGGAAGTCTGATGAAAGCTGTTGCTGATTAGATCTCCTGGTATCTTTATCTTAAGACTCTCACCTGCAAGACAGGCTTTATAATGCAATGTCTTGGGAAGCTCATGAAAACTTGCTCTCAAGCCTGTGAAACCATATGGATTTCCACAGGCTTTGGATCAGCCTGTTCACTGGATAGAAAGGGTCCTTTCATACATGCATGTTTTTATGGGTGGTCAGGATCTTGACTCAACTACTTAATCTTGTGGTGCTAGGTGACATGCCCATGCTAGTTCTTCTGGACACCTCCAGCTCTGGTGACAGCTCATATATTCCTATTTCCACCAGTAGACAGGGAGAAGAAAATTAATGACTTATTTCCTCAGGCAGCTTTGCATCAAAAGTTAATTTGGGACAGAACCTCTTTCCTTTTTGTCACTGTGATGCCTGTTTAAGTAGCCCAGAACATGATTTGTAAGATTTATTTTACTCATTGGTGTTGCTTCTTTAAATCTGTATCAAGCACTCAAACAAGTATCAATTTATGATGGTAGCATCAGGGTTGTGTAATTGATGCAATAATTTCCAACCTATGTGCTTGTCATTCCTTGCAGAAGAAACCATTTGGGGGAATAAAAAATAATGTTTGTCAAATGTCTGTTTGGCAAATAGATTAAACTCTTCAAACAAGATGGTTTTGAGTCAGAACTTATCTTCAATAAAACACAGTTCTACCATTTACAAGACTTGTAAATATAGATCTTGGCTTATTTCTCCCTATTAAATAATATAAAAGAGTTAATGCAGAGGCAGTGACATAAGACAGGAGAACATGGGGCTTTACTTGAAACTGCCATAGTGTTTGTGGTTGAGCCTGTGAGAAGTAGCCCATAATGATTTCTTACAATGATAGCAATGGGAGCTGTGCTGGACAGCATTAAAACTCTCTGTCCATGTAAGCAGAAGCTCCACTTGTTAGCTCACATTCAAGGTACTGGGAATTTGGAAAAGAAAAAAGGATAACCTTAAAATTTACATCAACCTATAGATGTTTCACAAGCAGAATGATATGTGCCCTTCTCTTCCAGGTGTGTGTGTAGCCTTTGAGACTGACTTTCTTTCATTTATCTGTGGGAGGAATTTACAAGGATTTGCATGATTTCAGAACACATAGCTGGTGCTCACCTAGTATCTTTTCCTACAACACAGCTTGCTCTATCCCTTTATATCTCTATCTATCTCTTGCTATATACATATATCTATACATGTATATGTATATATGGATATACATGTCTTTATATATATTTGGAGGGAAAGAGCAAGACAGGGACGTAGAACAGAGGTTTCATTCAGGACTACTTTTTAATTACTGCATCTGTTTTCTGCATTCAAAATGTGAAACAAATCAATTTCATAAGGAGTTTCCAGGTAGGCCAGTTTCCTAACTAGAAATAGTATTATGGGAAACAATGGGAAGAACATCAGGATTGTCCTTTTATTCAACCATAGAAGAATTTGATCTCCAAAAGTATTAAGCAGTAATTGACACAATGGTTTCCAAACATTGTGGCTGGGACCTGACTAGCTGCTTTGGGGTATGCAATCCTGAACACATCACAAATTATTAATTCCCATCAGATTTGAGACTCTACCCATAGCTAAGATGACACCACCTTGGATTTCTGACTCCAATTGATCAAGAAATGCAGCATTAATGCTTCAGATGAAGAGGTAGGCATCTTATAATGCTAACTGTAAAATAAGCCATGCACTGGAGATGTTTCTCCCTAATCTTGAGCAGAAGGTAGTACCCAGATTATACCCTGAAGCATAAAGGATTTCCCCTTTATAAAAGTTTTATCTCATCTAAGGTCACTGTGTGAATTACATATGCTCTGCTTACGCAACTGTATATTTCCCTTTTGAAGCCTATTTCATTTTTTACTTGTTCTACTAAAAAATATTTTGATTAACTTTTGTTTAATTCAGGTCTTCATTTTGAAGGTAACACACTTTCATTTAACACTTTTTTCCCTGCAGAACACTTTTTGTGACAATTCTGGGGGACAAAAAATTGTTTTCACTGTTTTATCTCAATGTTTCATTTGTCATGTTTTGGTAAACCCAATCCTTTGAAATATATTAATCCAGTTTTCTCTAAGAAGCAAAGACTGTAAAGTAAAATATCTGAAAGTTGGTGCCTTGTCATTTCTTCACTTGATTCTTCGCAGTGAAAGCAGTGTTAAGGGCAAAACCAGTGTGTTTCACCACATGCTTTTCCCTCAGGGTAATGGGGAAATAGAGCACCAGGTCTACTCCCACTGAACAGAATGATAGAACTTTATTTTTTAGTGCTGGAGGAATCAGCCCTTTTCTCCTTCTGCACTTTTTAGTTTCACAGTGTGTCTCCTTGTGTTGTACCATCTTGAGAACTGATATATAGCTTTTTCTGATTTACTTCTCTTCTGTATTCATTACACTGTAAATCATTAGAGTGATTCCTCTCAAGCAGTCATAAACTTTTAGTCTCTTGTTATGCAAA
Source organism: Elanus axillaris (assembly GCA_026212715.1). Lineage (NCBI taxonomy): Eukaryota > Metazoa > Chordata > Aves > Accipitriformes > Accipitridae > Elanus > Elanus axillaris. The sequence continues at coordinate 23,517,657 of JANZLQ010000086.1, read as the reverse complement.
ACAGTTTCTGTATCTGTACTTGTCTTTGTTTGCCATTTGTAAACATTGTCTACTTGTTAGATCCTTTTTGTAGTGGTATGCCCAGCACTGACCATGATTTTTTAGAATATTTTAGGACTTTAACGACTGTGCCAAAGGTCAAAAAGGCTAATCTGGGCAACAGTTTCCTTCTGTATTATCTCACAAGCTGGGTAAAAGTATCATGTATTAAAAGTGTAGTCAAAAGTGTTGTGATGGGAAGCATGCTTATGGCAACGTGTTAGTGGCAGAGTATCACATGCCTTTTTATGTTGGTATTAGCCTCAGTGGTAGCATAACACCTTCTAAATGTTTTCTCTTGATGAAGGATCTTCCTTATCATGAATATAAAAGCTCAGCGATACAGCTGACATACCATGAACAGAATGGGGAAGCTGATTTCTGTGGCCTGTATACATTTGTCAATGAGGTCCGAGAACTGTTATAGAAGCAACATTTGCACACAATAGGTTAATGATACTTGGCCATGGTACATTTTTCCTCATGGTGTAACATAACAAAGGCATATTGGAAATGGATGCAATACCTGTGTGATATCATTTGGACTTCATTATATTGACAAGTATGACAGATACAAAAGCCTACCTCAATTGTGGGTACAGAATAGGCATTTATTTTTGCATTTGTTCAGATCTGGGACTATGAAAAAATCAAACCAAAGAGTAATGTTGGCACTTTTCTGTCACATTGTCTCTCCTGTGTGTCATGGGGATGAGAGAACAGTGAGTTGCATTGAGATGGCTCATTGTCTTTGCCAGGATGGCCCTCATTCTTTCTATATGGGGAGATGATGAATATATCTAGACTCTTACAGCTGGCAAATACTGAGTTCCATCTTAGGTGATTAAGCTGGATTAATCTCTGTCATCTTTAGCAGTTCTCTGTGCTGAGATCTCTGACCAACAAGAATTTTCTGCAGGGGCTTTTTCTTTGTTCTCTTTTTTTCCCCACCAAAAAGGGCTCCAAAGAGCAGATCATTCTGCACAGCATTCTCTGCTGTTCTTCCAGGAGAAAGTCTGAGCTGCAGTGAGATTTATAGGAGTGGAAGCTTGCACACATGGGAAGATGCAGGAGTTAGTTGGAGATGTGCCCCTGTATTGGGTTTC
>JANZLQ010000086.1:23470957-23500553 GCA_026212715.1 Elanus axillaris | reverse complement strand
GCTGGGAATCCTCCTCTTCTATCATGCCCTGTGCCCAGCTGAAAATTGCTAGGGTATCCTTAAAGTACCTCTCCAACTCACTGGCCACTCTGAAAGCCCAAGGTTCCTCCTGTATCCCAAGCAGCAACTTCTCAAAACACAATGCTCTCCTCCCATCAGCTTTAATGACCAAAACCATTTCTAGCTTCTGTATCCCACTGTAGACACTTAAGCTCTCAGTGGGAGAATCCCAGCAGTGCCAGGAAGCCCCAGTGTGCCTGGAGGTTCACACAGAAAATCTGAAGGGGAACTTAGCAAGAGAGAGTGCTTTACACTGAAGGACATCCAGTACAGTCTCCAGAGGGGGTGGAACACCCCCCCCTCCCCCAAACCCAGCCACAATGAAAACAAGAAGATGGCTGAGAAGAAAGGTCAAAATACAGGGAGGTGACATATCCCAGAGGGTAATAACAGAGGTGATTTTCCTGGAACCAAGGTCCTTGCTTCTCCACCTGAACTGCAGGTATCAATAAATAAGATTCACTTGCATGTGACCAGAGAACAACCAAGCCAAAAAACTCACAAGCCAAGTGCTTTACAGCTGAATTTGTGTTTGGATGGCAGAAGGCTGGGGCAGTGCCCCACACATTGCTCACGAGTAAGGTAAGTGCTGAGTGAGGATGGGCTGAATGCAGCATATGCCACATCTGTTATTTGCCAAGAGGAGGCTGCTGCATCCGTAGTTCTGCCACTGGCTCCTCAGAGCAAACACGTTCACTACAGTATTCCCCTAAGCAGCAGCTGCAAGAGGATCGCTTAAAATTGCATAAAGCATTAATCTGAACACTGAGACAAGTCTGGTACCGCATAGTTGGACATGAGCCAAAGTGTCCCATGTAGTAAATGGGAAGGGGGGAGGGAAGAAGAGAAAGAAAGGAAAAAAGAAAAGACAGTTCTGTCAGTGGTTTTAAGCTGCCACTTTTTTTTTTAAATGGAAAAATTGTTACAAATGGGTTTTTCAACATATGTTATTAATTTCATTGTACTGGCTTCTTGCCAGTTAAGCATCAGTCCTGGTTTCTTTGCTTTCAGTTTTAACTAGCAAAACTCATGAGGTCATTAACGAAAATGGACATGAACTTTTTTTTCTTGCGCACAACTGTTATGGAGCAACTGACTCTTCTAAAGGCTTTTATTTAATAAAACTTCAGCTTCTTTTTTTCAATAGGGAGATGTGCTCCTCAGCAAAATCTGGTGTTTCTACTATAAACAAAGCAACATGTGAAGGACTTCAAACACATTTACTGGTACTGGCAAGAGCAACAAAATCAGGAACTTTAAAAAACACTCATAAATGTTAAGTAACATTTCATAAAGCTACACTGCTATTTACTTTGCCCAATATGTATACGTGCAAGAGACCAAAGCGGTACTGAAAAATAATAATGAAAGAGAATGTGGTTTGATAAAAATATCTACATATGGAAATGTTGATTGAACATTATTAATGTTTGATTTGGCTTGCAGAGAACTGCAAAATCCACTTGAAGAAAGAATGCCATTTCAAGGATTTCTGTGCAAAGCAGCATCTCCCACATTGCGAGAGCCACACTGAGCCCTTAATCCAGCACGCACACTTGCTGTAGGTGTGGGCAGGGAACACAGGCCCATTTGAAGAAAGAACTGGTTTATTTTGCAAGTGGAAACTGGCGTTATTCACCCCAAGGAGTGGAAACAGAGATTTGGAGCTGCCATGAAAAGAGTGCTCTTACTGGTCGCTAAGGGTGCTCATGCCACTGTGCTGTTGTACCCCAGATGGCTGCAGTCTCCACTCACTGTCCTCTTCCAGCCAGCCCATGATGGCCAAGCCCGTTGTGAAGTCCTCTGCAACCACTGCTCCCAGTACCTGTCTCCAGGACTATGGTGAAGGCTGTGCTTCGTAACCTAGCAAATGAGAGGAGAAAACGGCTCTTCTAAAGGCTTGGCCCCACTCTGCCTTCTGCTTCTCATCTGCCGCGTACATGTAGGAGATGTTGTTGGATGGTGGGCATTGGACAGGACCTGGCAGAGGAAGTCAGCACTACTGTCCAGTAAATCTTATGTATAGTACCTATCATCTACTTCATTATACCTGTAAAGAAAAGAAACAGTCCTTTTAGGAAAGGAGAAAGTTTCACAACAGCAGTCATATAGGCTCTATGGGTTATTAGTACATATGTCAAAATAAATAGTAAATAAATTAATTAATTACTACATCTTCACATTCAGCAGAGCTACCAATATGCACAAATAACAAGGCTGGAGAAATACATGCTCTTATTACTTTATCCTTGTCCTTAATTCCCCCCTTTCTCTCCTATTGTTTAGTACACACTCCTATTACATCATGTCTAAAATTAGATTGCAGGATCAGGCTTTCTTGTGAAATATTTAGCGCTACTTTTTTTAGGCGAGACCAGAAATTCTACAGGAAAGGCCTTTTTTCACTACTTTTTATGTCTTAGCCTGATCCTGCTGCTGCCAAACGAAATTATGTCTTTTTCTTGGCTTCAAAGAATCATGGGCTGGGCCATGCGGCTGGTGACCACAACATGGCATACTTGTTGGATAAAGGAAAATGTATGTGTGCATGTATAAATAGCTGATCTGCCTGCTAGAGAAGATGAAATCATGCTCAGAGATTTCTTTTCTAATTAAAATTATGATTCAATTGGAACCAAAGTCCTTCTCCTATGCCTGAGCAGCCCTGCAAATTATACTAGAAAGAGACACAAGAATACATCTTCCTACTCTAAAGATGCAGAGAGCATAACAGATAGATAAAGATACGCAGAGGTAATCTCATATTGAGGGCTCTATTACACATAGCTATGCATGCATATGCACAAATGTATGCACAGGTTCTGAGAAAGTCTCTGGTGGTATAGGCTTAGAAACTATAGTTTGGCTAGATAAAGGCTGCAGATCACTGCCTTAACTGTCTATCTCTTCCAACAAAGTATTTTCACAGCTTTGCTGTAATTACATTAAGATGTTTTATTTGGTGGAGAAGGAAAAATGAGAGGTTAAAACTGCTACTTAAGGGTTTATGTAATTTCAGCTCAAATCTGTGTCTTACTCAGAGTCCTCTGTGCCTGAAATTAAGTGCCTGTGTTCCATACATATTTATAAATGTAAATTTTCCCCTCCCCTCAGATGATTTGTGAGAACAAGTACTTTAAAGTATAACGGGGCATTTTTAATAGATCCCTATTTTGCATGGTCTGTTCAATTCCTGGTTGCTTTTCTTTCACCCTCAGGAATATTGCTGGTCTTGAAGGTCGCCATAAAAGTATCTGCTTCTGGATCCCCTCAGCTGATCATGGCAAGCACAGGCCACAGTAACTGGTGAACCCAAACCTAAAAAAACATGGTGCTCTTTCTTTTTAGTTTTGATTGTCCTAAATGCATCCATGAGAATATAGATGTTTAGGTAAGGTTGAAAACTATATTAATTGGTCAGCATTTACCTCACACAACTTTAGACATATGAAAGCTGGTTGACTAAGGCTATGCCTACATCAACACTTTGGTTGCAGGCAGTAGCGTGATTTTGAAGTGAATCCTCTGATCATTGCCCCTTACTGCACATTGGTTTGGTTTGCAGAGCAGTTTCAGTGAGTTGAATCTGGATTCCTCTAGAGGGAAATGAGACCAGAAGCTCTACTTCCAAGACCAGAACACTTTCCAACCCCTAGTAGGGACATAAGGGTGCTAGCCCTGGGCAGGTCCTTTGGACAGCTCTGAAACACAAGTGCAAGCTCAAGTAACCCCCGTGAACTGCATGCAGTGCTGATGTTGGGGCCTGAGCACCAAAACTGCTTTGGTCTCCTCGACTATTCCTATTGCATTGAGGTACTTGCTAGTGCTGGCACAGCCTAACTCTTGGCTGGCCACATCAAGCCTTCTTTATGGGCAGTAGAAATGAATAAGCAGAGGCAAATCATCGTCCTTATCTGAGACAAGTATCTCAGGACAAGATAAATGGCAAGGACAACCAGCTTAGATGTACACAGTGAACTTTGGTGTCTTGAGTGAAGACAGTCAATCCCCATCCCACATGCACAATTCTAGATATAGTCATCAATAGGTGAAGAATCAGCTGCAGATCACTCACATGTGGTACACAGAAGGAGCTATGCTGCAGCCCTACATGGCAGGAGGGGACGTGACCCTCAGGGGGATCTATGCTCAGGGTCTCATCCTGGGAACCCACGCACAACTGTGATACAAACTTGGGGCAGGACTTGTAGAACTGAATGCACCTGGGAAAAAGGAAGGACTTCCCAGTTTCTAGCATTGTAAAGGATCTGCCCATTCCTGATGCCTCCTGCAAACTCGACCCTTGTAAGCCTTAGAAGAAATACTGCACTTCTCTCTCCAAGTTCCTTACAGCTCTCTAAATTTTAGTCAAAAAAGAAAAAAAAATCCCTCAAAGAAACAAATATTTTATCTAATTAAGGACATAGAACATATCTGCATTGAAAGAACCTATTTCATAGAATCTATATAGAACCTGCTCTATACAAATATTGTCATAATGTACAGAATAAAATTCCTCTTTTTCCTTTAAAGTCAACTGCTATGTTTCAAACTGAGAGAAGTAGTTTTAGTTTAATTTACTATGACTAGTTATGTTCTGTTTGAGAACTTCTACATTATCCATCTTCTGGAACTCTAAGCAGTCACCATAGCAGTTACTAAATATGTAAATGTTGCAGAAACTACACTTTTATTGCCCATGAAAAATGGCCTTGTAACATTTTGAATGGATGCAGTTCTTTGGTGCTAAAAGTATTTTTTAAAATCCAGGAAAAGATTTATTATCCGTTACTGTAGTAGGGATTAATACACACTCTAAACAATAAAGTTTAATAGAAAAAGTTATGATATATTTGATTGATTATTTTATCAAAACATTCCTTTTCTCATCTCAGAGGAAGACTGAAGCCAATGAGAAATACACCAATGATTTTATCATCAATCAAAGATTTATTAGATAATGTATTTCTCAAAGAAAATCTATCTGTCACATATGCTTGATTAATCTATTAAACAGGCATGACTACAAAGGATACAGAGGTGTAATAACCCATTCACACAGAACAAGTGGCAGGACCAGGACGTAACACTCGCAAATTTAAAGTGGTATAAACATATGCTAGAGAAGGGAGAAATATATATATACATGGCAAAAGGCAAAGTCAACCAAATTTGTATTCTGGCTATGCATAGCTACATACTGATTCTGGTTATAAATTTTTTTAATAGATATGCTGCTCTGTCAAGATCAAAAGCTTCTGAGGAATGTGCTGGTTTTAAAAACATTTCGTTTCCAAAATGAATGACAGGTGCTTTTGAGTTTCACCACAAAAATACATCTTTGATTTTACATTTTATATATTGGAATATAAAGTTTTAATTGAAATCTACAGTTTCCTTGATGTATATATATATATATATATTTAACAGTTTCGTTTACAGAATATATTTTTATTCTCATTCTGACTTGAATAAAAATTAATTTCATTATATTCAAATTTTGCAGAATTGAATTCTGACAGGTTCAGTTACCCAGGTGATGTGTGGTCAAGAAGCAAAATAAGAAAGCACTGGCCTAGGTGGTAGCATTTTGTTTCTGACTGCAAAGCACCATGTACATGACAATTACACTTTCTTCTCTGTTATAGTAGGGTATGTCCTATGACATGCACTTTTAAATTGCATGTGGTACTACTGTTTTAACTAACAAACATAATATTATATATGATAAACTGGCATAATTATTAAATCATGCCTTGTACCCGGGACAATGTTTACATGCTTGAAAACTAAATTCTTCCTGTTCGCATTGCCACTTGGTCTCTTGCAGTTTTTAATACTTTGCTTTGAAATGGTTTCTATTATACTTTGGACTCCACCTCATTTAATCTAGGATGCTGAGCACTGAGAAGTACATGGTCCTTTCATCTTTGGACGGTTGGAGTGAAAGGTAGAAAAGCGAATTACTCTTGCCCTAACAGGAAGCATGTTGGTGTTGCCAACACAATGTGTCATTTGTCCATGCAGAAGGAGGATCATGGAGAGGACAGTAAGATATAGTAGCTTAACCTCTTAGGATAACAGCACAGCTGTCATGCACCTTGACATTCCCCTTTCTGGCCTGAGGAGGAACAGTTCAAAAATAAATGAAACAAATGAAAACACTCAAGCTCCAAAATCCAAATGGAATTCCTGTTCAATAACACAGTCTGAATGAGTGATCAAAATTTTCATTTGCTCATTTGTGAAAATGTTCCTTTTTAGATACTGGGATCTGTGAGTATATTCACAGCATTTGCCTTTGACAATAAAAGTCTCCCTGGTATTGACTGCATAGAAAAATAAATATTGTTATAGTGGGGAGAAAAAAAAAGGGAAGATCCTGACAAGCTCTATGTATATAGGGTGTTTTAATGCCATGATTTGAGCTCATCTGCATTTCCACTGAGTAGAGCTGGTGTTGACTGAGAACATCTGAAGCCAAAGGAACACCAGCACCTGAGAAAGGGAGCTTGGTCAGGATATGAAGAGGTCTTACAGCACATGGCATCAGCAGCAAGGAGGTTGCATTGTCAGAGGACTGAGTTTAGAGCGTGGGCATGTCCCTGCCATGCTCCTGTCGCAAGAACCAGCTTGCAGATTGCCTCCTGGAGATCAGGTTTTCACTGGAAGCTACTGAAATACATGGTCAGATTTGGTTTGGGAACTAGACACCACTGACTTCAGGATCCTAGATCTCTTTTACACTTTTGGAAATGCTAACTTGCCTCTTTAGCTCCTAAAAAGGATTCCAGCTTCTGCAAAGCTCGGCAAACAAGGCTGGAAAACAAGCTGAATCTAGAAAACATATGTGGAATCGGAAAAAGAAACCGGACTTCATCAGAAACAGACTGCCCTGCAATGTTTAGCTTGTTATGTTTTGCTCTTCACTCTCTTCTAAAGATCCATGCCTTCCCAATGTTCAAAATAAATAAAGAGATATTTAAATTAATCCTAGGAAATGCCAAGTAATAACTTTTAATTCTCATTCATGGCAGTGAATGGGTGAAGAAAGAGCTAACTAGTTTCAACCTTCCCTGTTGCTCAGCCTAGCTAGAATTCTTCATATGCCTCCTGCAAACATCTCTGGTTTTTAGGGCTCCTGGAAAACTTTCATTGGCATGGGATGCTGTAAATGGCAGGCTCATTTCAATACCGGAGGCCCAATGCCTGACCCTGGAGAAAATACCCTGACTCATCTTGGCCAGGGTTTGAACACAGCTTTTGGACAGGAACTTGAGCAGATTAAAGCATTAATTTGCCTAACTGGCCCAGCTACTGTGCTTGAAACCTTAGGGCATCAGCTTAGTTTACTAGGCACAGCATCTCTATGTACTTTTATTTCACTGCTGTTTTATAGCAGGGTATTGTCTTGTACGGTTCTCCTTATCTACACTTTTAATGGGTGTTTATAGTTTGTGGCAAGCAAATAAATAAAACACCCTTTTAGAATTAGAAAACTGAAATGTAATACATATAAACCAATCAAGGCAATCCTACAGTCTGACAATGATTAACCGCAGCAGCAGCAAAGTGAAGCTGTTTGTATGTGTTGCAATTACAAAAAAAAACCCCAAACCCTTCCAATGATCTTTTTCACAGGTTAGTAACCAAAATTACTAAATATACCATGTGTTAGATTGAGCTGATCATCAACAATCAAACAGATTTCATTTGCATGAACTCTGAAGTGATTTAATGTTGACTGCACAGCGCAGGCAAGCATTCCTGAGGCCCATCGGCAGGACTATGCTGCTGGCTTGCCTGGGCACGCTGCCTGCACACTCGCTCGGCTTTGCCTGGAATGCTGTGGTTTTGCAGTCCAGATGTGTATGTTGGTGGTGGTTTGGGGGTTATTTTTTAAATGAATGGGGCTCAGGGAAAGCAAAATAAATATCATGAGTTTGCACATGAAAACTCGGCTGGGAGATTCTGAAGTAGAGTAAGATCATTAAAATAAGAACAACTTTTCTACCTTCAGTTCTCTTAACTTACCGCCTGAATGTTTTCTATCTGAAAATGATTTATCAGCAATGACATCCTTCACAAAAATGTGCCACTTACCAGGGAAACTTGTTGAGAAAACAATTGGGCCAATTCTGCTGATTTTCAGTATTAAAATGACTCATCAGCAGGATTGTTCAAAAGTTACTAGTTACTAGTTTGTCTTGTTTGCAGAAAAGGAGGCTGAGGGGTGATCTCATTGCACACTACAGCTTCCTGAGGAGGGGAAGTGGAGAGGGAGGTGCTGAGCTCTTCTCCCTGGGATCCAGTTGTAGGACACATGGGAATGGTTCACAGCTGCGCCAGGAGAAGTTCTGACTGGACATTAGGAAGCATTTCTTTACCGAGAGGTTGGTCAAACACTGGAACAGGCTTCCTGTGGGTCAATGCCCCAGGCCTGTCACTGTTTAAGAGGCATTTTGACAATGCCCTTAATAACATGCTTTAACTTTTGGCCCTGAAGTGGTCAGGCAGTTGGACTAGATGGTCGTTGTAGGTCCCTTCCAACTGAAATAGTCTAGTTCTATTCTATTCTATTCTATTCTATTCTATTCTATTCTATTCTATTCTATTCTATTCTATTCTATTTCATTCCATTCTATTCTACTACAGTCCAGCATAAAACCAAAATCAGGATGGAACATGTTATTCAGAATTTTATTTTCAAGTGAATATCACAGTCAATAGAGTAGAAGAAGCTGAATAATAAATGGACACCCTGGTCAATATGCCGAACATTTTTACTTCGGAGCATTTCAACCTTCAAAGCTTTTCCACTTGTGCCCAACTTTAGGCAGGTCAGTAATTCTGACTTAGCTACATCCTTGGCTATGTGCAAACCCTTAGATGTATCATGGAAGGTTGTAAAAGTATTTTCTGCTCCTATGGCTGTTAGCACTGCTCTGCTTTCTGGTTGTGGTGGGCCCTGCCTTTGCAGATCAGAGATTTCCAAAGAATATTAGTCACGACATTTCCAGGCCTCACCAGAGGCAGAAAGTTCTGGGAAACTAAAAATGTGTTATTAAGCACTTTCCAGTTCTGCTTAACACGTCAGGAGTGTGGATAGCCACCACACTTTGCACTGAGCTTCAGAATATCCTTGGCTTTGTCTGGCATCATTACAGGCAGTGCAGACACCAGCGAGAGGGAGAGCAGGAGCCTGTGGGAACAGGTGCAGCAACTCCGCACCAGACCACGGCATGGAAAGATGATGTGCTCTCTGCCATGCAGAGCACTTTCCATCAGCAACTTGAAAAATCTCATAATTTCCTCTTACTATCTGCATTGATTTTAAAGTCTTTTCAAACCAAATTTATATATGTGCCTTTCATAAAATAAAAAATACATCACTCCTGTGTTCTCAAGTGCATTCACCAAGGCATATGTTCTCCTGCCTTGTGGCTCTTGAGTCCCTGCTAACACCATGGGCTGTCTCTCACGTGTGCTCTTTCCCTATACACTGTTTTTTCCTTGCCAACATCTGCCTCTGCTCTCTTTACTCTGTTTCCCCCACTAGGCAAAACTAAGAGCAGCAGAGGGTTGGGCTGGCTTGGGGAATGACAAAGCTGGGACCCTCCAGCAGCTTGCTTCCACTGGGGTCCCTCAGCTCCAAGTCCATGAGTGGACTGTAGGGGCCATACCCTGGGGCACAGAAAGGCTCAGGAAACAGCAGTGGAACAACCTTCTCTCTTGGAGAAAAAGGAGCTGGAAAAAGGAGAAAAAAAAGCTATCCCAGCTTTGTGGGATTTTCCATGTGTTTGATGGTGGGAGTGCCACCTTTGCTAGGTATAACATACTTGTGATAAAGCAGGTTACTCGTGCAAGTCAGCACAAATTTACTTGGGTGACCTAATCAGTCTTTCTTCAATATTTTGATTTCAATGCATTTAACTTCTGAACTGTTTAAATTGCAAAATGAGTGTGACTGTACAGGCTGCCAGCTGTATGTGTCATTGAGTACCTGAGGGTCCTTGTTCAAAGGACCTTTGAGTGGAAAATTGTATTTGTGATATGCAACGATAGATAATGTAAATTACTTACTTTTTTTTAGTTTAAATGGCTAGAATATTTACTGAATGTGGGTATGTTCAAACCAAAAATGACAAATGAACAGTCTTTAATGGGAACCTTGATCTTGGAGAACATCTGTTTGTTTCATAAAGTTTTGGATGTACAACAAAAAAATAAATAAACCCACATGCATACAGATATATAGATATAAATATATGGAGATATATATATATATGTATCACCATATAAGTTACTATATAGGGTATATATAGAATTATAATTCAGCCAGAGAACAGGGAAAGTATAGTGGCAAGAAGTTTTGATGGCAAATGTTTTTCACATCTTCCCACTTTTGCCAACAATTTGCTGCTCTTAAGGCATAGGACTTACTCAGTTTTTATTTAAAGCTTACACCACTGGGCTCTCATTCAGGAGAAAGTCTGCATTGAGTATCTTTACTAATGAGTGTCAAGGATGTCAACTAATCAGTTTTGTTGCAATGTGAACATGCAGAGAATCAGATACAGCCAGGAAGTTTAGTAGCAGATTTTAAAAAATGCAATTCCCATCAGTCTGGCATTAAGTTATTCCCCAAAGAGGGCAGCCTCCCCACTTTCTGACAGTACTATTTGGTGCTCGCAAAGAGCTTTTACGGTTGGTTTCTGAAGGCTGGAGCAGTGACTACAAACAAGCTTTTCCTCCTTTTTGCTCTCATGCAGCTGTTGGTTTAGCCTCTTGTAGAAATAGATTTGAAAAATAGTCACTTCCTTACATATAACTGTTCACAGCATCTGGAATGTCAGGGTGGGCACATTACAGTAAATGGTGTTTAGAGAGAAATGTTGTGAAAACAAAGAAAGCCACATAGGAAAACACTGACAAAACCATACAAATATGTGGCTTATCTATTTTGACTATTTGCTTTCTTTATGTTTTAGAGGTTTTTCACAGAATGCATGTGGCCCTCACTTCCAGGCTCACAGTATGTAGTTTCAGGATTCTCCAAATGGAGAGAATAGTCTGAAAAACTGTGAATATAATTAGTTATGGAATACTTTTAACAGCTGGAGGGATTTCACACTTACAGCCCAATTTACAAAACTTTGGGCTTGGCACTGTTTCAACACTAGCACTGGAAGTAATAATTTCTCTGGCATTTTCTTGGCTCCTGAAATTATTTATGTCTATACATATATCATTTTAAAATCACACACACAAAAAAAAGAACACTTCTACCTGATTAGTGATAAACGAGCAACTTCAGAAGCAGTGGCAGAAAGAAGTCAGAAAAAAGCAATCCCACACAAGGCCCATACTTAAAAATTACAGCTGATTTCTCTCCTTGTTTAGAAAAGGTCTTGTGGAAGTTTCCTGTGTCAATGAAAATGTTTCAGACATTTTTCTGATACTATAATGGAGTTAATTTCTATGAGATTTACAAGGAAAAAGTATTAACAAGTAGCCAGCACATCAAATACATTAGCTAGGAAAGCAGATTTATCAAGTTGGTGAACAGATACCATTTTCTGAGATTAGATCTGAAAGAAATGAGAGCAATAACAACACAAGGAACAGATGATTATACTTTTCATGTCTTTTCTTGGCCGTATTTTAATAGCAGAATAAGAAGTCTATACAGACCCTGAATTATCTTGTAAACTGCAATACGAGCCATTCTTGTTCTTACAGGTCTTGTGCATTATTTCTTTTCACTTTTGAGGCTCTAGAAGCTACAAAAGTCACCTTATCAGCATATGTTAAATAGCAGAGTGTTACTCTTAAAGGGAGACGGTTATAGCTCTTGCTGAAATAATATCTTACTGAATTGGGGTAATGACTGTGTAGCATCCCATGACTGTTAAGTCTGTATTAGAAGAAAAATGTGTGTTTAGTTCTTTGATAGTCCGTAGATCACTAATACTGATAAAGAAAAATTAGAGTAAGCTAATGACTTTGTTCTGATACCCAAAACAGTGCTTTTTGAAACATGCCATTCCTGGAAAAATATACCACGGAAGGTCCTGACAGTGGTGCACACTTATGTTCTGCATTACATAGATAAATAGTTCTAAAAGGGTTTTTACACAGAGATACAAATGTAGGCTCTATTTGCAGCCAGTGAAGGCGAAAGATATTCACATCCTTCTCCTAAGGTTTGCAGAATAGGTTCATGGCTGCAGACTTCTAGGTTACAGAGCTAGTTTCCTCTTGAAAGCTGTGGAATAGGAGGGACTTCTTGTGTTGTACAACTTCCTGCAGGTATATGGTTGTGCACTCAGGATCAGTCTCTTGGAAGTAAAAGACTCAATGAATGGCTTAATGCATTTACAGTGATTTTTCATTACTTCATTTCCCACCTGCCTTACACCGCTGGTAACTCACACACTGCCTGCTATTTGGAGGAAGAGAGACTGACTCTATCTATTAGGGTCTAGCCTGGAACCAGCAGGATTCAGGCCTTTATCAAACATGCCAATAACAGGTATGGACTTGGTGACTCAGCTACCGCAAGGAACCAGCATTGCTGAATGTCATTTAATGCCACACACCAATTAACTATCCCATAGTGAAACCTCTGGCTTCACCAAGCCTAGATGGGCTTCAGATTGGCAATGAGGTACTAAGAGGACTGAGATGCCTTCAGCAGCGCCCCAGGATGAACATTGCCTGGGCTTTGTTTATCCTTTCAGAGAATGCTGACCTCTCCTCAGACTTTCAGCCATGATGGAGTTTCATTAAGCTATTGCATTAGGAATAAAATTAGTTTTTCCCCTAAAGGCACAAGCATACTTCTGCTCCTCCCCCCATTCCATCCCTCTGGAAACAACTTTTAAATTTTGCAAAACTGAATGCCATAATGAAAAAAATCTACTATTCCAATACTTTCCTTTGTACTGCCAAAATATCTACCTGTACCATTAATCACCACAAGGGCTTACCCCAAATTCCGGTTAATTACATCAACAAACATAGGCTGTAAGCATTCATTAATACCTCAGGTAGACAGGAAGGAAGACATGAGGGCAAATTCCTTATTGATCCATACGTTTAATATATAGCACGTATGTTAAGAATTACATCTTAACACTATGGCATGTTTCAAAAATAAAAACCAATTTTGATAGTCTGAAAAGAGTTGTGTCTGAATACATATTGATAGCAGGACAGTTTTATTGCTAGAGAAAAGTTGCTACCAAAAAAGTCCATAAAGGGTTATTTGGGTAAAATAGATACAGGAGTGAGAATTTAATTTGTTTGTAACTAGTTCTGCAAAAGTAAAAAAAAATAATGAAGGCATTTATTTATAACTCCATGCCTGTCACATTTGGATTATTGAAACATTCATGCATCTGATCCAAAGTCCTCTAAAACCAATTTCTCCCCGGGCTCTGGATCATGTGTGTAAAATCAAACACACAGATAAATCTTTACCAGATTGGGTTGTAAATAACTACACTTCCTGCTCCACCCCATATCTAATGGCTTTAATCTCTTTCCATGGGTCTTTGCAGATATCATCTTAAAAAGACACTTCTATCAACTCCAACAAGTGACAGAAAAGGAGCCTCCAAGGGCTGTAATCCTGCTATGGCAGCTTGAAGTTGGGGTCCCCTCACCTGGGTCCCCTCTAGTGTCTGCCACCTCCAGGCACCCACCCCAACCATGCCCCTGTGCGCTTGGCATGGAAAATCAGGCCAATCTTGCCAAGTTTTCCCACCACCTAACACAAACACCTTTGTAAATCCTACTTCTCCCTTTTCATTTATATTTTAGCACATGTGGGGGGGAGGTGAAATACGAGATATGCATGTGCCAAACAAAGGATGGATCAGGTGTCAGCCGACAATTGTCTCCACTAAGGAGGTCGTCAGGAGCTGGCGAAATCAAACGCCAGGAGGAAATATGGTTGTAATATTAATAAACACCTGTCTGGTATTACTGTACCTGCTGGACTTCTCCCAGCAAGATAATTAATCACCTAAACCTGGCAAAACAATCTCCTAAGCCCCATCATGGCATGCATTACAAGGTCAGTCTGAACCTGTTCCAAAACCCATGCTGGAGACCCTGCAAACTCCAGACGTGGGCTTTTGAGTCAAGGAGACCTGGCAGTTCTTGTCCCTCCCGGTGAGCTGGATCAAGAGGGAAGCACATGGGTGGCTGTGAAGCTTTCAGGGCTTGGCTGCCACCCTGCACTCTGCAGCATCGGGGAGGCAGGGCCCTGGAGCTGGGGAGGTGCCTGGCACCAGGTGATGGAAGGGCTGGTCCCCTCGTTTGCATAAATTGAGGTCCAAGCTGGCTGGAGGGCTAAAATTCATGGGAAATATCATAGACACTCTCCAGTTCCTTGGGGAAACTGTGAGATTACTTTAAGCACATTGTTTTGCAGGGTCAGGGCCTGACCTAGCCATCCAGTCCCCTTGGTATAAAGAGGTCACTCTCTTGACCTGGCTGCAACCCCTGTGCTAACCTAGGGCTGCCAAAACATGCTGCCCTCCCACTTTTATCTTGCTGTGTGGACAAACTCTGATTCAGTTACATAAATAATACTGGCCCATTGGAAGCCATCCAGCCATTAAACCTCTTGACTCAGAGTTTAAGCCTGAGATGAGGATGAGGCCTAATGCATGTGGAGTGGAGATTATCCCACATCTGCCAACCATGGTACGCCGGCATCTGCCGAGCACCTGGCAGGGGTCATGGTCAGATCCACACTACAGATCCAGTACAGCAATTCCTATATTCCCTTCTCTTATTCAAGTGGCAGGACATCATCAAATATGTATTTCTAAGACAGATTGGCCCCTAATTGGATAGCATGCACAGCAGCCCCAGATGAAGACAGTATGTTAGCAAAAGGAACTGTGCCCACTCCCGCAGCCCACATACAGGACTGCTGCTGCCAGAGGTGCAAAGCCTTGGTCTGAGCTGTGCTGCCCAACTACCTGTGCCTGGGCAAGGATGTGTGCATGGACCATAAACAGCCTTTTGCATTTGCCTGTGTGCAGTCATTATCTCCTGAGAAATGGCATGAAAAGGCATCTGCAGGAATTGAAACTAGCAAAGGACATAGGTTGAGATCCAAGGGGAAAACTTCCATTGTTTTACTGGATCCCAGACTTTATCTGTTATCTCCATACTGCCTATCCCACTCGAATGCTGTTAGCCCTTTCTCCTTCAGCTGCACACAGGAGTAGTGCAGTAGCCCCATGGCAGAACATTCACTAACGCAGAACCGGTGTCCTTTGTCCCCCTGCACATGCTGAGCATTTTTGTTTCTGTTGCACATGCAGTCTTCCAGGCTTCTCTCTGCAGGTTCAAGCCCACAATAACTAACTCCCCTTCATCTGTAGTATAGTAGGCTGCAGCTATTGTAATAAAATAGCTGTGATCTTCAGCAACTGCAATCGAACATTGTCTTGAGATCAATTTCCTTTTACAATAAAGTCTTGGCTTTGCCTCAGCATTTATGAAGTGGTGGGAGGCTGTTATCCATTGAAATTATCTCTTTCATATATTATACCATAAAAATATGGCCCTCTATGCATAGTGTTATAAAGGTATTTGGCTGACTGACTGACTTTAACCACCCAAGAAGAGTAATAAGTTCAGTAATCCTCTGGAAATGCATAGCCTGGAGTGTGTTATTGCAGCTAGTACACAGTGCACTCTGCAAAAGCAAATCACAAAAACAATTAGATTTATGCATTTACAATCCTTGATTGATACAGCCTTGACATAAATCACAGAGTTAGAAAAATACACTGCTGGATTAGCAAACCACATTATAATAGCGTGGCTTGCAATGTCATTTTGCTGAGATATTTACAATACCAACAAAATCAATGACAGTCTTAAGCAAGTTGGTGTTGTTACAGGGTGCTATGAATAGACTGTGCATCTAAATTTTTAGTGTGTGCAAAACAAATGCAATCAGGTTATAACTTGGAAAGATATCTCAGGACAGATTCTTGGACTGGTGTCTGAGAATGGCCAGCCCAGTGAGCTCTAAAATAACACTGGAAGAAAAAACTTTTATCAATGTGCCATACGTGTATTCTGGTGCCAGTAATGGACAGAAAAGGGGTAGGGAAAAAGATCTTCTTCAAGCCTGTAGCTTCACAAAAATGGTATAAGATGCAAAGACTAGTGAAAGTCCCACCGGACTTCTCAGTGTGTAACCAGACTGCTTTGAAGTTTGACCATGGTCCACATCACTACATGGTCAACTCAGCAACTGGGACATTATTCATGGCAAAGCATTTCTACACAGCATTAATGTTAGTTTTCCTTCAGACTGCAGCTCCCATTGCCCACAGAAGCAAGCAGTCAGCAGGAATACTGACTGAAGGCCTTTCTGGACCCACAATTAAATATAATGATGGCAAACCGGAGGGGGTAAATTCTCCTTGAGGCCATCATATCTAGAGAGCAAACATTAACAAAGATACTGACTGGAGGAGTAGATATCTTCCAAAATAATAATACTGCTTTTATTATAGTTTATGTCAACCTCAACAGCAGTGTTGCATATTAGCCATCTTAAGACTGTGAGAAGACAGCAGGAAGGAGGGGAGCAGGTGCATTGTATGCTGGGTTTAGAGTGCTTTGTAATTACTTAAGAACATTTTAAGACACAAGTTGTTAAAAAAAATCAGAATGCTTATCCTGGCCAAGTCACCAATTATCCAGTAGTCAGAAGACTAGTGTATCCAGGGGGTTGCTAGTTTCAATGTCAGCTGTGTGAACCAGAGTTTTACAGGAGGAGACAAAACCATTGCTGAAAGAAATGATCAGAATAAAAATCACAAGTGAATATTTGGAAGTTGGTAGATTACCTGGGTAAATAAGCAGGACACGATGCCAGTCCATCTGAGGCCATGTCATCTAGTTTATACATAGCCTTTAAAACTGTCCAGGTTGTTTACAGTTCCCAATAGACATCTCCTGTATTTAAGATCAGTCACAGCTTTTGATTCCTGGTTTTGAGAGCAAATAAATGGTTGTCTGCATTGAGGGTGAATTAGACAGGGACTATGTGAGATAAGAGATTGGCTGTGTTTCTGCTGTTGTGGACTTCAGCCAAAGAAGGAAGGATTATCACTACTAATACAGCACGGGACTTTGAGATGGTCTATCAGCTGGAGCAGAAGAAAATATAATCTAAACTCAAAATGCTAAAGGGAGGTAACTAATATGGCCTGACTTTGACAGTGTCTGAGCAGGGGTTCTGCTGCAGATAGCCTTTTCAAGCCTATGCTAAACTGTTCTTTTCTCCACAATTTATGCTTCAGCAGCAGAAAAGAACATTTGAAATTTGGTCTGCAGTTTGAGGTAGACGATGCACTTTCCTCCCTTTCTTTTGCTTCTACCAGAGTACAGAACCCTGAGGAAGGGGAAGAATTTTGCCAGTAATATTTATTACTGAGTCAGGTCTCTTTGTATTTGTACAATTTAAGGCCAGCCCCACAGCCAGCATAAATCAACATAGTTCCCTTAGAGTTGCATTGCTTTGCTCTGCTGATGATCCAGTCCAACAAGAATAGGAGAAGAATAAAAATAGGGACTCCTGATTGCCAGGAATAGAAAAAATACAGAGTTAAAAAGGCCATGCAAATAGAAAGTGTTGCTTATGAAGTTTGTGTATTTTCTCAGTACTTGCTTGTTACAGTAGAAGCCTTGCAGGTCATGTTTGATTAGCTGAGAAGCTGCAGCATGGGAAAAATTAATCTAGCACTGTATTTTGGGGAGTAGTTTATCAATAGCTTTCTTTACAAAACAGCCTGACAGCTATTTTATATATCACTCATTCCACTGAATCTGCATAGAATAGAAATCCTGCAGCTGCCTCTGTTACTTTTAATCCCCTGGCTTTGCTACCCTGCTAAGGAAGCTAATGACTGTAATGTGTCAGTGTAATCAAAAGTGAGCACTTGGTTCTTGCTGAAGAAGATATTCTTAATATGATGTGAAAGTCTCAACACTTTTGTTTCTGGACGATTTTATTATGTGAAAATGGTCTTCCTCATACTAAGTGTGGTCAGCTGAACTATTCATGGAGAAGATGCTCTGTGTGGTGCCTGAATGCCAGCACACAGCTGAGGGAGATGCTCTCTCTCCACACTCCCCACACAGATGTGCCTGAGGCTCTTTCAAGAGAGCAGTTCAGATAAGGATGGAATACAGCCATTTCCCATAATGTAACACAGTCAGAAGGATCCCCTTAAAACAGTTTTTATCTCCCTTTTTTATAGAGGCTTGGCCTGGCTGCTTTAACCAGGTTCCATTTGCAGAGCTTTTTTATCTTAATGACAGTCCCCAGAGTAACTTCAGCTGTCTCAGCAGCATTGCTTCAGGAATTGTGAAGGAGCTTCCAAATTTTGTGGAGTCTTAGGCTGTGAGTCCCTCAGAAACACAGGCTCTGGCAGTTTTCCAAAGAGCTATAAACATAACACATATCTGGCTGCACAATCAGTGATTTTCAGGGCTCAGACAGACTGCGTGCAGAGGACTGGATCTCATGATCAGGGATGTGATGGCCCCTGAGCTGCCCAACTGTGGGGCAGTAGTGGCTTGGCTGGGGCATTTGGCACCCCATGGGCCCAAAGGAGGTGGGAGCATTGTCCACCTTAAAGAAGGTAAGCAGAGGTGTTTGTGCAGGTTGTAATTGCTGTGATATTCTTCAGAGCCATTGCCCAAGAACTGTGCTAGAAATAAACCTGTAGTGCACACACTGCTACAAAGCCCTACTTTGTCCACTGCTACTACGCTAGTATTTCATACCTTCTCTTGACCTTTGATAGGTGATATTTTCCATTTTGCTCATCATCTTTGAGACAACTTGAGCTGTGGTCAGATATGCCTTAGACTAGGTTGGTAAGTCTACTTGGTTCTTTCAGAACTTGAAAAGTTCTAACATGCATCTCTACAAATACCTTGCTATGTCTATAAATGAATGAGTTCCCACTTACCTGTTCACGTAAAGGGAAGAGCTCAGATAATAACATACTGCAATCAGTTTTCAGGATTTGACTGCCAAGTGCTGATACTTGCTAAAAAAACTAAGTAAATAAATGAAATAATTGATTCTGAGGACATAAACTTTCATTGAGGGGCACTGCAGCGGCCAGTCAGGCACTTCACTGCTAGAGGAAGAATAAATTTTAGATAGGCTTTTATTACACGAGGCAAATGGCTTTACTTTCTCTGTTTAACACAGATACGCAAAGCCTGCCTTTGTACCACAATGCTACCACTCTCTTGGCAGCAATATTAAAGAGGTCCCCTTGTTTTGTTGGATATTAATACCAGGCTGTGCTCTGAAATGTGATTTTAAAAATAGAAAGAAAGTTAATTGTTTCTGGGAAATTTTAATTGAGGCTGATTAAAGGAAGCAACAAAATATATTGACTACTAAACCTCACTTCTTGTTTTAAGTGTGACCTGTAATGGACTCCCCAAATCATTACATGATCCCTGTAAGCATTCCAGGTTTTTCATTTGAAATTCATTAAATGTTTGTGTGTCTGATTTTTGGGGGGGGTTCTGAAAAGTTTTATAGTCACAGCTGCACTAGTTATGGATAGGTTTATAGTGCCTTGCCCATCAACTGGCCCACATGTCCAGTCCAGTTTGTTTGATACCCTACCTTTCACAAGCATTCAGCAGTTCTGGAGGTGTTCTTATAAAGCTGCCAGTAAATGTACCAGCTGGACTCGTTTATGTACATGAGCGGCCTCATTCCGGCTGCCTTACAAAGAGCCAGTGGCAGTAAATCTGTGGTCAGTCCATATATGTACTTTAAAGTATTTTTTTACACTTCAGAAAAGAAAATAATAAAATATTGCTAAGCTTTTTAGTAAGTTATATGTGGTCTTCAGAAGAACTTGAATACTGCGTGGTGAAAAAACAACCTTCTGAGAGTCCCTTTTTCTTTGCAGTAAATTCTTTATGCTGTGCAATTAAAGCTGTTAGAAAAGTCTGCTCTCTTAGAAGCACACTGATGGATTGCATTTTTGTAGAAAATCATGTGAACAAATTGCTCGTTATTTCCTTTTGTGACTGTTGCAGGTGCAACACGAATAAAGGACTTCTTGAAGGCTGCAAACACCTTCTTCACATTGCCCAGGGAGGTTTGGTGGTAAACAGGCCTGCTTTAAAAAGTTCAGATGAGTGGCAGAATGAGAAGGTGCAGACAAGCCACCATGAATAATACATGCAACTAACCTCAACAAAAATTAGCACAGGTGAAAGGACTTCCAAAGGAAGGAAGAAAAAAAAAAGAAATAAGAAATGGTTTTTTTTTCAGCATCTCCAGATTTACTTTGAGACTTCCTTGGCATAATGACAGAAGATGTCAAGAAAGGGAACTGCTTCTCCCTGACCACACTGGCCCAACTGCCAGCACTGTACTACTCAGAAGAAACTCTTTCCTCTCTTTTCCCATCATTTTTCTGGATCTACTCACAGCTCTCCTGTGCTGCGTGTGAATGTCTCAGTACTCATATCAGTTAGTGCAAGGTTTTATTAATGTTTGCCAATAGAGATTCCAGTCAATCCCATCTGAGTGGCTTTCTGCTATGAGGGAATTTACCTCAGCACTTCTAGTAAGAGCAAGGTCCCCGTGATTTCTATTTCTTTAGGTTAACGGGAGCTTTCAGCTAACCATGTGTGTTATTGCTACAACTCAGTGGCGGTTTTTACCAGAGCTAGTTTTCAAATTAATTCTCTGACAGCATGTCTACTGAACACAGTTTACAGCTTCATGGCAACTTTAAGTGGACTTTACTGCTTTGTGTTTTACCACAGGAATACTTACGGCATGTGTCACTGTCTCCTCTACTACACTACAGACCATTCTCTGGAGGTTTTCCTGTGAGATAAGTAAGAGGGTTCAAGCTTCAGCAAAGAATATAGCAGGCATCTTACTAGGATAGCTATCATGTCTATCGTTTTCCAGTCATAGTTCTGTTGCAATAAAAAGATACCAATACACATTTTTGGTATCTGTGCTCTACTGCTGTCCTAGGACACTTTTCATCACTGACAGTGCACCTTGCCTTCTTCTCCCTAGTCTAGAACTTCTTTTGATGGTTACCATCAACTAAAAATAAATAATTACAACCTCCATATGGTACACTGCAAAATATAAGAAGCATTAAGGAATGAAACTCAGAATTTTCTAAAGCAACCTAATACTCACTTTGGTTTGGGGATGTATTTTTTACTTTGTTAAAATGTATTTGCTGCAAGCAGCTGTCCCATGTTCTGGGAGCCCTTTCCAATGCTTCAAATTTCATAGCAATTAACAGTTGCAGGGAACAGTCAAAATACAGTGCTGTCAACCCATACGATCATAAGTCTTTCCTAACCCCATAGCTTGTAAGTCATGGAAATTCATGCTCTAGGAAGCTTGGAGCCAAGCTGGCCTGAGGGCACAGAGGCAACTAGCTGTGCTGCCAGCAAAGTGACCTGAGTCAGGGGCTATGGCCAAGCCTACAGACCCTCAAGCATCTGCACTGATGTTTGTGCTTCACGGTTAATCCAGTCATCGGTTGCCTTCTGCTCACCACTTGCCTATACAGGGACAAAGTCTTTTTCCCCAGCTTTCCAAAGGAAAGAGAGAAAAACCTCTCTCTGGCAAACTGGATGATTCTAATTTCTTAAATAGCACTCATAAATCTGTATCAGTTCAAATTCTTGTTAGCTGGTCCCTTCATTAAAAGTGTAGGAGAGGTGACAGAGGGTTGTTTTTCTGTGTCAAAATTTTGTTTCCTCCCAGCATGAGAAATGACTTGGCAACTGGTTTCATCGGATTGAGAATTCACAGCATAGACATTGCAATCAGGTTGTGCCCTAACAGTTCAAAACCACTTCCAACTTTACTGTTCTCGTATGGGTATTTCTACAGAGAAAATCAATAGGTTCTGATTCTCTCTTACTTTCTTAAACCAAGCTGGTTGTTTTTAACATTAACCTCCTTTTATTTATCTTTCTGCCAAATTGAAAAGGTTTGACCTGAGGTGTGGAGCTGTACATTTCATACCTTCTTACTAGTGCAATGTAGTTTGGGGGCTAGTTATATTATTGTAGAGAAATGCAATACAAAGTTTATGTGTATGATATTAAGGGGGCAGTGTCTAGACAGAGACTGGGTGCCTCTAGACTTGTGTCTACTACAGGGATTGATAGAAAAATGAAATCTCTTAGTAAACCTTTCCTAGAAAACCACATAAGCATTAATGGTTTTATTTATGGCACTAATATTTCAAGCATAACATAATTGTGACTTCAGCCATTCAGAATAGCAAATGCGGCAGGGCCTGATGCATGACTCCTACAAGCAAATGCAATAGATTGTCTTGTTGTTGTTTGGGGAGGAGGGGGGAGTGTCCTCTTTTTAAAAGAATACCTCTTAATCTGCTTTTGTCATTAACAGAAAGGTCATCAGCTATGCCTAGTACTGATATTTTATTCCTAGTTAAACTGCAAATTTTAAATGCTTACGTGGTGTGCAAATTAGCTGCTGAAGAGCAGCCAGGAGTGGCAGGTGAACATGGCAGGGGATGTCAGAAGTGACTGAATTTTGGAAATGGGATGGCTTTCTTAAAATAGATCAACAACATGAGTCATAAAGAGATTTCAGGGAAACTCTAACTCCTACTGTTAGACAGCAAGGTAGAAATCTCTGTAGGGTCCCAAGGCTGAATCCAGAAAACAGCAAGGTTCTGATTATTGGAAAAAGTTGGTGGAATAGACTGTCAATGGTTTTGCACCTTCTACATTGCTGTGCTTTATCAGAGTATATGAAAATACTTTGTGTAGATAGAATAAAACGTATTGATTTACATTGGGAGGACAAATTGTCAACAGCCAAAGAAACTATGCTATATTTGAACAGCTTTGTTTTGTGTGGAAGTGTGGACACTCAAAAAATTTGGAAATTTGAGGAACATGAAAAATGCCCTTACGCACATGTTTATGTTTTGGAAATATTGCAAGAACATAGCAGGGAGCTACCTTTCCAGAGGCCAGGTCTTACAGAAGAAAAACAAAAAAATATTTACAAAAGCCTAATATGAGTAAGATTACTCATCCCTGGCAGTGTTCAAGGCCAGGTTGAATGGAACTTTGAGCAGCTAATCTAGTGGAATGTGTCCTTCCCCATGGCAGGGGGGTTGGAACTAGATGATCTTTAAGGTCCTTTGCAACCCAAACCATTCTATGATTCTATGATTCTATGACTCCCCTAAAAGCCTAATATGAATAAGATGCAAAGAGCAACTTGCTCTGAGGTCAGCATGTGTTTAACTTAAATGTCAGTGTAGTAAAATCTGACTGACATTTTCAGAAGGGGCGATTGGTTTGGGGTATCTTCAGAGCATTGCCTTGGTACCCAAAGTTCAGCATCACAGTATGTGACATCGCAAACCAGCAGCTTAATTTGAATCTTGTTCTTATTCTTTTTTCAAAACATTCATTGCAGTGTAGGGGTTGTTAGATCATAGTTCTGTTCGTCATTATTACTGAACTGTTAACATTTCTCTCATGCAACTTCTGCTGTAGTGGATCTAAGGTTTATTATTATGACATAACCTGGAAAACATTTTAGCGTTTTTTTCTTCTCTTGGCAAGAAAATGCTCCCATTCTGGGATGAAAAGATAACACAAATGAAACCAGACAAGGATCATTGCATTTGCTAATCTGAAGTGAGAGATTAATGTTAGACTCTGGACTAGTTCTAAAAAAAATGCAGGATTTTACTCTGTTTTCAGAACAACACTTGCATCTGCTGAGGTGTGGAGAGAGGGAAAGGATCAACACTGATTTTCCAGTCTCTTTTATGGAATAAAGGTAGTGCTGTCATGTTCTGCAGCTTAACAACTTAAGGATATGCATGTCACTACATCTTGTCCACTGTCACTTTGTTAAAATCAGAGTGTAAGAAAGCAAGAGTGGGCTCATTAGTCACTTGATCTTCTTGGTAGTAAGACATACCTTTGATTTTAACTTTTTATTTAAAATTGTAAAGTTACTGACTTTTGCTAAACTGTAAGGACAAAGGGTTCCTTCTCACTCTAGTGAGAAAGGGAGCAGTGAAATATATTCAGCCAGTGCTCTCTTTGTTACATTTACTCATAATTACTGGGGGTAACTGGTTACTGAGCCCCGTGGCTGGTAAACAGATGAGTTCAAGGCCAGCTTGCTTGTATGCTACTCTTCAGCCTTGTTGTCCGCAATATATGTTGGACCTTTCTGATGCAGGGGGTTGCAATTCAAAGGCACTCTTGGGACCCAGCATGCTCCCCACTGCTCTGCTGTTTGTGAATGATGTGCTGTCTGGTGCTCAACATTGCAGATGACACTCCCAGCTGTAGTCTTGCATTATTGGTGCCTAAATTAAGCTACGTGATGAGGAGATTGTCACACAGTTGCACAGCACTGACTCTAGGTCTTGAGTGCCATTAAACCTGGGAATGGGAACTGCAAGGATGGACCAGAAAGGAAATGCCATGCTGGTGGTTTGCCAGCCTCACCCCAAATCAGCTCTCACAGCACTAAGGTGAATGAAATATATTGCAAGCCAAAAAACCCTGCCCAGAACAGTTCTTTTGCTTAGAAAGAGAGGTACAGAGGTAAGAGAGAGCAACCTGTATTGTTACCAAAACTTTAGATCAGGTGCAGCAGAAACTTCCTGAAAATGTAGTTTCTTGACTGGCTTATACTGACCAAAGTGTGTTTTGCAGCTGGAAAGGGTGCTACTGACATTTTACCTGCCTCTGCTCATGTACTTCCACAGCCTCCATGCAAAGCTGCCTTCAGGTTACCACGTTCTCTCTGAGGCTGCATTGAGATTTGACTTCTCTAAATCCCATTCCTGTCTTTGAAGCTTCATAAATTAGATGTTTAAACAAAACTTTAACGCATCTTCCCATGAATTACCTTCTGTCTTCCATCTAACCTTCAGAAGGCTAATATATTGAAGGAATAACTTGGATGAGACATTAACTAGTAAGATTAAACAAAACACATCAGCTATGGTCTAATATTCAACTCAGCTCAAAGTAAATTTTGTATTCACTATGAAGAAAATGCTCTCTGTTGTCTGGTTCCAGCTTCAGTCTATAAACTGCTATACATTGAAAATTGTATATTCAGGTTTTAAGGGACCTCTGCTCATCTGGTGTAACCTCCTTCTAAAAGCAGGGCTGTCTTCAAAGTTGGATTGCTCAGGGCTACGTCCAGCTCTGTTCTGAATATTTCTAAGAACAGACCTTCCACAGCCTCTCTGGTCACCTGTCCCAGTGCCTGTCCACTCTCACGGTGATATTTATTCTTCCTTTCATCTAAGTGGAATATCCCTTGCTGCAACTTGTGCCTGTTGCCTCTTGACCTTGCACAGGTGCTCTTCTGAGAAGCGTCTGGATCTATCTTCTGTATAGTGCCCTTTAGGTAGCTGCAGGCAGCATTTAGAGACCTGAGGCTTCTCCAAGCTACATGGACTCAGGTCCTCACCCTCTTCTCACACATTGTGTGCCACAGCTCCCTAACCACAGGTGTAAGTGATCAGCTGCACTTTGTGCAAACATGTGAAAAACATCAGGCAGTTCATTACTAGCTCTTGAATGAGACTTGACACAAAAGTAGGTTAAGAGCCTTGGATTCAGGTTGAACATTGCCAGACAGAGGGACATGTTATAATGCAAAGAGGGAGAGTACTCCAGAATATGTTACCCAAGTTCTCTTGTGCCAACATGACACCTGGACCCTCTGTGTTGTCACCCCTTCCTACAGCACCTCACAACCACAGGAACAGATTTTTGCATGTGCTCATAGAAGAAGCCTTTTTTTGAGAAACATGTGGTGCAGTATGGCAGTCAGCAATGTGAATTTGGACAGGATGGGAGAGAATAAACACAGAACTGCTGGCAGTCTAAAGTTTTGCTGTGAACAAGCAGGGATCTCCTGTCTATAACCTCATTTAACCTCACTGGAACAATAAATATTAGAGATCTGGAAAATCCTGAACATCCCCATAAGTGTTTCGCCTTTAACCTGTTGGTGGGTCTGAATTTATTCAATTTTAAATAAGACCAGGTTTGCCTTATATGAGGAGCTAATACGATAACTAAGCCCATTTTCAGCGCAAGGGTGCAAATATCTTTTACATTGCTCCTTCCAAGGCTTCCAGAAGTACCACACTGTGCAGGAGGCATTCAATGTCAGTATTTTGGGGGTTCACCATTAACAATCATGGCTGTGGATAAAAGACTAGTTGGCGAGTGATACCCTGTCACCCACTGTTGTGTCAAATCCAATATCTTACATTTAGGAGGCTTTAGGGGAAATAATAATAATTTTGAGGGGAAAAAAATTAATAGAAGTAGAGGTTTGGCAAAAATAAATGTTTTATCAGGAACAGTCCTTGCCAAGCATAACATTTTCTCAGGAGCCAATCTTGGCAAAATGAATGTTTTATCAGGAGCAGAAGTTTGGAAAAAGTAACATTTTATCAGAAGTGGAGACTTAACAGAAAATGCCTTTTTATCAGGACTGAGGACCATGGCAGTTTAAGGAGAAAGGCTTGCTGAAAGTTGAGTTTTATCAGGAGTTTTGCTTGAGGAAAATAGTGTTTCATGAAGGGCAGGAACTTTCCAAAAATAATGGTTTATTAGGGAGAGGAGATGGTTGAAAATAACATTTTATCAAAATGAAGGGGGGAGGGATGGATTTAGTGAAAGTAGTGTGCTAACAGATTCTACCGTCCAATATGGGAAGCTTTGCTCCTGGAAAAACAGTATTTGCACACTGAGTGCTTGCCCTAGCTAAAATGCTGGTTTTGACAAGCTGTGCTGCTGATAAAATGTTATTTTTGGCAAGCCCATCTCTCAGAGATATGTTTTTAGAAAGTTCTCTTCAGAGAGAAGATGTGCAAATTGACTACAATACCTGCAGCTGAGCCAGGTACTTCCATGAGCCAGATTTTCATCTGTTTATTAGCTCTCCATGGCTTCCTTTCCACCTTTTGCTTTACGGTGATGATGTCGATGCACAGCACTTTGGATCCTGAAAGACCATTTTGCTTCCAAATGTAGGCCTCCTTCATCATTTTGTTTCCCTCGGCTGCTCACTGACTCAGACTGGTTGACTCTTCTCCAAATGTGTGTTATGCATCCTTTCCCACCAGGGCTCTCTCCTCAGATCTGGAAGATTGCTTATGGCTTGTTTCTAGTTCTTCCAGTCAGCGTTTGACACCACTGAGCTTGAGATGTCCCTGAATGCAGTGAAGGACCCAGGGGCAAAAAACACATGGAAAGGTCTTCATTGCATCTTTTTCTGGTGGTAAGAGGCTGATCACAAGAGACTGAATCTCTTGCAAAGTACCCTCTTATAAAAAGGGGCAGGAGAGAGGAAGGAAATGACAGGTTGAGTCTCTTAATACATCTCCATATCTCATCACATCTCAAAGTTCTGCTGTACACTACATTCATCTGTGCCCCAGTGGAGTTCTGGGCAAGTACCCATGTCAGGAGTCTCCCATACGTGTTATCTGTAGGTATTGCCACTATGAAGGAACTAGGACCACACATGAATGTAGGCCTATAGCCTCTTAACAATTTGTTGCTTGAATATAATGGTTGAGGTAGCATGTAATAAACTGGAACAGGAGAGCATCAATCACTATAACCGGATGGATGGGACTCTCCATGGACATTGCGGGAATTTGCAGGGCATCATCAGAATCACTCACTGTTTGTTTACAATGTCACTGAGCACCAGTGAGAAACCATGAGAAAGGCTGACTCAATAGCTATTTTTAAGAAAGGTGACAGGTGTGAGATGGTTATCACAGGCCACTCTGTTGTCCTCCCTTCCAGGTACTGTAACACACTTGTACCAGGAATGAAATGGCTGGCTATTTTGAGAGGGGGAGCTCTGAAGCTGATTTCAACTTGAGCTCTTCTTTTAAGGCTGTAAGAGAAAACATCCTGTAAGGAACTGGTGAATGAAAACAGACAAGCATATGTGGGGAAGTATATTAACTACTTCAGCTGAAAACAGGATATGGGACATGTGAAGCACATGAAAAACCCCGTAGATCTGACCAAGAGGACCTTAATTTTCTTACTATCATAAGGAAGAAAGAATGTCCTGCAGTGTTTCAAAATTTTCCCAGTGCAGGCCATTTATCCAAGTCCCACTGAAGAATTTCAACACACAAATACAGTAAGTTAATGTCATTGCATTAGAGTGATTGTGCTTCGTTGTAGCCAAAGTCACTGTGCTATGATTGACTTTTTACTTGTACTATGTTCATCTGTATATTGTTGAATCACTGATGATTTGTCACTGTATCCTCTAATAAAATATTTTGCTCTTTTATATTTTGACTCTGCATCTGAGAGAGGAGGGATTGCCTTTCAACAGCAAAAGACTCGGGTAAGATTCAGTTTTTCCATGGGTGAATGGATCTAGGTAGTGAAAGCTTTTAGAAGAAACCCTAGATGTTTTAATTCATCTTTTTTGACTACCAGCAGCAACTGGCAGAGAAGTTACACACAGAGCAGGGTGAAGTATGTAACGTGTCCTCTTGGTACTAAGTAGCAGAACAAGCTGGGGGCTTGGGGGAGTATGGGCTGACTAGGGAGGGTTGAGGAAAACTCCATTTGGATCTCCGACTACTGCATTTCACTTCAGGTTCAAATGAATCTCATACTCCAAAGAAAGTCTTACATCAAATCACTGACTGAATTTTAATTTAAAACTCCAGGAAACCACTTTCATGGAAATCTATTTGTATAGTTTCCACCAGAAACAGTAAATTCTTTCCAGTTCATTGGAGATTTTGCCCAGGTGATGTTAACCCAAATTTACAGCTGTGACATTTCTGCATGTTTGCCCCTGCTGGCAAGCTTGACTTAGCTCTTCTGGACACCCCATTTGTGCCCTGCGACTCCCACCAAAGCAGAGTGCTCCCCCAAGGGCTCACCTGCAGAGCTGGGCTGTTCCCAGCTAGCGTTTTATGAGTGTAAGTTGCCCATGAAGTAAATCACCCTGCTGATTTCAGTGTCCAAGCTAGAGTATCCCTGGAGAGCACTCTGCTCCCCCTCCATGGCTCTGCTCACAGCAGTGCTTGGTCTGCGTTTCCCTTAAACAGGCAAGAGAGCAACAGGTGCAGAAGCAAGAGGGCATCTGTCGCGGATTTTTTCTGCTGGGTTTTTTGGTTATTATAAAGTACTTATTAATAACATTGGACTGTTGTTGTTTTTTTCATTTGATTTCCAAAAGATGATTTGTCATATGGTGAGAGTGATCTAGCCCTGTGACATATTGAGAGAGACTGGAGCTATTTCTTTCAGGTTACAGGAATACTTTGCTTGAGCAGAACCAAAGCAACATTTTGGCTGGGCTGCTGAACCAAAAAAAAAAAAAAAAGAAGACAGAAAAAAAAGAGAGGGGGGAAAAATAAGAGGGGGGTCA
>JANZLQ010000086.1:23457651-23470857 GCA_026212715.1 Elanus axillaris | reverse complement strand
GGTAGAGGGGGGGAGGGGGGTAGAGGGAAAGAAAGAGGATAGAGAAATAAAAAAAGAGGGAAAAAAAGAGAGAAAAATCTATTCTATGCATAAAACTAAATGAAATGCCAAGTAGTTTCTGTAGTTTCTGTCATAAGTTGTTTGCAGGGCCCCTTCCTTGTGTAGGATCGTTCTGTGCATCCCCAGCTGCAGTCCTATCATAGTCTTCCAGGAAACACAGTGACAGAAAGACCTGCAAGACCTTATACCTCTCCACCAGAAATTACTCTCAGCCTGATGCCATGTGTTTATTATAGTAAGCTATGTCATTGACCCTAGGGGAACAAGGGCTTGGCTCCTGGCTATTGAAATTACCACTGATCTCTGTCTAAATAGCTGCTGCATTTACAGCTAGGCAGAAGATTTTAACAGCTATGGAACAATGGAAGGGAGAATTCATAGTAACATTTAAAGAAAAATTGTCATTTCTTTTTTTTGAGAACAGTAATAGACTAAAATTCAGCCTTTGCTCACTTTTATCATAATAGCATCTGAGTTGTTTTCAGACTTTTCCAAGTTTCAAATAATAGTACTTCCTCCCCCTTACAGCTCATATTTCTCAAATCCTTAGTACTGTAATATCATGCAACGCAAACATTATATTCAATTCTCTTCCCCTCCCTCTTTTAGACCTTTTTGTCTTCCCTAAGAAAACTGCAACACAAGTAACATTCATCCCTTGTTTTCTCTACCTATATTTCGGTCTCTGAAGGGAATGATAATGATACATTTAAATGGCTGATAGAGATCTTGGCCTGTAGCTTAGGAAAACTTTTCCCTCTCTCTTTTGTAAATGCTACTTTCTTTCTGTTTTTTCTTTTAAAGGAACTTTAACTGCCAGGAAACTCCTTCAAGAAGGGGCTTACAATTTTCTGAAAAAGTTCAAGAAGTTTTGAGGCTTAGGATCAACTGAACATGACTGCTGCACGGTACTTCTGTAATAACCATAGCATAACTGTCTAGCAGAAAATACAGAACTGACCAATACATACATATAAATATATTTTTGCCATGGAAAGCTCAGCCCATGGGCTGGATGGTGTTTCCCCTTGAGCCCACTGCAGGCAGCAGGGCTCGGTGCCCCTGCTCCGCTGTCCCACATCTCCATCCCGGGTGGCAGCCCCACTGTAGGCTGCGGTGATTACAGAAAGGAAGGCATTTTTCCCTCTTCCTTTGAATTTGCCTGGCTTCAGGGCTTTAAGTGTGACCACTAGTGTCACTGAGCTTAGCATTTGGTGGTTTATATATGATAAAGGGGTTATTACACAGTGATCCCTGTATGTTTAGGTCAGCTGTGGCAATCAATCAATGGACACTTTGCCTTTGACAGCACATGCTTCCATAGAAAAAATTCTCTGGCAGAGGCCTGTTAGCTAGTAATGACAGAGTAACCTCTGTCAAGCAATATACTTGATAAATTTTGCATGTGCTGTTGACTGACAGAAGCTCCAGCTTCCTGTCTGACCAGCATACACGGGCTTCAAATAGCACAGAATGCCCTTTCTTCTCCCCGAAAGGAGCGGCTGAAATCCATGCGGGTAGAGTCAGACCTGCCTCTGTGGGGGGAATAAAACAATGCCACGCAAGGGAGAGACGCTTTTATGCCTTCACAAAGCTAAACTTGCTCTTTCCCCTTTCCTTGCCTTTCCCTGTCACTCACAATTACCCGAGACTCAGTTACCCGGCTTCGCGCACTGGGCTGTGCGAAACGCCTGCCTGGGTGAGCGGTCCAGGCTGAAGGGGTAAGTCTCCCTCCCGGTCCCACTGGTCAGGGCTGCCTATCTCTAGGATCAGCGGGGCTGCGGCCGTCGCCCTTTGTTTAGTCTGGGCGGAGGCGGTAATTGTCTGCAGCTGCGGCTCCTGCGTCCTCGCTTGCCTTGGGTAGCTCCGAAGCGGGTCCGCAGAAGCATCCCAGGGTTTCCTAGCGTGCTGATGCTTGCCGGTGTTTCGGTATAGTCTGGCAGTGGGCAGCTGGGGCCAGCCCTGGCAAGTCCAGCTTGCTGCTGCTGGCAACACAGGTAGCTTAGGCGTGCATGGCCATGGTGAAGGCACCTTCACCTTACAGATCCCCATCGACATCCGTGATATTGTCGGGTAAATGGGTCTGCTGGGCTCTTACCTTGAAATGCCCGACCACGTGCGGAGAGGCACAAGGGCATTCCTAGCCAGCCACTTTACTGGTATCTTCTCACCACCACGTTGAGTCCAGGCAGCACGGCAGGCTTTCATCCTTCCTCTGTCAGCTGCTCCTGCAACACCAGTTTGTGTTTCACCATAGGTAACTGATGGCTGTCTGTAGCAGGTTGTGAAAAATTAAATTTCCTTGTGGCCAAGTAGAGCTCACATGAAGGAGACTTAAACCCACTTGCTCCCTCACTAACCACGTGTATCTGTTTGTTTTGGAGAGAAGGGGTTTTCATCATTTGCTTCCACAGGGGCACAGTCTGATTACAAGGAATTAAGCCTGAAACCACCCTAATCCTAAATGCAGCAATACATAAAGACTGTCAGGTAAGTGTGTGATCTCAGCTCCCGCACTTGGCTGTATAGGGCAGACCCATGAGGGAGGAGCTCGCAGCAGCACCCTACTGTCAATTACTGTATGGACTAATTGAAGTGTAATTTAAAGGGATTCCAAAGCCCACTTGTCAACAGGTGTTCTTTAGGGTATACTAATCAAAACAATCTTGTTTATGGAAAATGTTATTTAAAACCAACATGTAAGCTGTAATAATAAAGTGACACAGTTTCTCAGCAATTGCGACGTCACTTGGTGAAAGCTGGCCACTATGAGAAAATATAAACCTGGACCCCAACTGCATCTGTACTCATGTGTTTAAACCACTGCATTTCGAAAAGACGGCACTTTTTGCATTTCGAAAAGACAGCACTTTTTGCCTCTAAAATGCTCCTTTAGTTTTCTTGTAGACATCTGCTAATAGTAACAAGAGTTCCTCCGGGACTACCAAAGCCAAATGTGTACTGAAATAGAGTCTAGAAGACTATCTAAATGTGAATTTTCATGTCTGTATTTTTGATTTGTTATGAGCATACTTCAGGCTTTCAAGCCAAATGCAAAATGATGACCCAGGCAGTTAAATAATACTCATCATCCATCTGTCATTCATTTGGTAAAGGAACACTACAGAACTTACGATATAATAAATCTTCAAAATGTATTCCTCCTTTCTTTCTCTCCAACTTATACTTGGAAATCATATCAGAGAAGTTGCATGTGGAGATTTTAATTATGAACTGAAAAGAATATCTCCACAATGAATAACCATAATGAAAAGTGCTAAACTTTGGAAATGTAAACAATATAGCAATTCAAACCAGCCTTAAAACTTCTGAGACAGAAGATTTAAAGATTAACATTTCTTCTGGTGGGATATAGAAATCTTAATAAGATCATTTTATATGGTGAAGTATGTGGTTGCACAGAAATAGTGCTACATTCATTCACAATGGGAAACATCATTTTCATTCAGGAAATTTAAAAATGGTAATTTCAAAAATATGTGTTTAAGGAATACATTCATAGTCAGGTCAGGAGTAATTTCTGATGGAGACAGATCTTCTGAAAAGGTCCATTTCAATCATTTTCCCTGCTACATAAATGTTGAGTGTGTACAGATGATGATTAATTAGGCACATTCCATCTAATTATTCATTTTGTGGAGCTTGAAATGGTGAGGAAGGCTTGTTGTAGGTGAAGTTAAACTTTCCCTTAAAATATAGGCTTGGGGATAAAATTCTGTTTTTTCTAAAAAGAGTATAAGCAGCATGAATATTTCATCCCCTGTATCTAAAAGTTTACTGTTGGGTACTTGCCTATTTTCTCTCCTGCTGCATTTAACGTCTTACAGAAGAAATTCAATTCACTACCAAGGTGTCCTCTTCTCTAAACAATCTTAAGCAACATTTTGAGAGTCATAAACTGTTCTTCCCCATCTTCAGTCTACAAATGTGGTTGGAATGCAGTTTTAAGCAGGATGAAGGATTAAACAAACAAAAAATAATGAAAAGTGAAAATATGCACACTGTGCAAAAGCATGGTCGAATACATTCTGCCTTGTATAAACTTCACCCAATATAGGTGGGTTTTAACGTATTTCCATTTCTTTAAATAAGAAAACATCTTAAAGCATAGCCCATGGGAAACCCAAGCTTGATTAGTTTTGCCTTTTACTACAGCCTGCAGAGTGTAAAACACAGCACATCAGAATTGAATTTGTCATCTCTAGACCTCACAGGAATTTTAGGAACTAAATAGTTAGGAAGCATCCTGGTACTTCTCTTTGCTTTAATCATAGTAGAAGTTTCAATTTAAACATTCAGGAAATCTCCCTTATTTAAAGCAATCAACTCATTGCTGACAGGGCCTGGCTTTACTGTGTTTAATTTTTTGGCATCATGAAAAACTTGACTGGTTACAGCCAGCACGTGAACAGGTCCTGTCCCTCCCCCTCCTCCCCAGAAAATGTATAATATCCCCAGATCTTTGCTGTATCGTTCTTAGCCCTACACATCCTAGTATATGTGCAAACAAATGGGGTATCAATGCAAAACCTCAAATGGAAAATGTACATAATAACTAATATAGCCAAAGAACACCTTATTGCCAAATAGCTCTCCTATGTCATTTGGCTGCAAAAGCTTAGAATCCATTTTTTTGGTCCAGTTATTTAACTTTTTTTGACCCTTATTTTGAGCATGCCTCTTCTCATCTAGTTAGTTGTAGATTCACAACACATTTCTAAGATTGCAGCCTATTCTGGGTGAAAGAAGAAAGCACTTGCCTTCCCTGCATCTTTGAGCTGTGGTGTTGGTATTCACTTATATTAGGTTGCACTCTCAGCGAAGGAACCTCTGGTGAGCCCAGAGGCTGGGTATCAGGTCTAAGGTGCTTTAGGATAAGCATTGATGACTGACTACAAAGATGTATGACTGAGTACAAAGATGTAATTCCTTATCAAAGACTGTTGGTAGGTTAGGCCATAAGTAGATTATTAGTATGCCACTTCCATGCTTACTTCAGCTGACAAAGTATCTACAGTCAGATCTCATGTGAAAACTATTATTTTAGGAATCCAAAGAGATGATGCCTTGGACCAGTGTCCTCTGACTCTGAGTTGTACTTACAAGGCCCAAGGCCATGACTGTGAGTCCATTGCGGCCCAGGTGAGCACAGGCTGGAAGAGCTCACACTCAGGGTCAAGGAAGGATGCCCTAAAGCAGATAGGTTTGAAGAACACCAAGCAGTAAAACAAGTTTGAGCTATTGTCCAGGCATATTTTCCCACAAGACAGGGCAAAAGGTAATGCTACAATACACAGCTATTCCTAAAGCTGCAAAGATCAGTGCAGTCTGCACAAAACCTCTGCTCACAGATCAAACAACTTCCAGCAGCCGCTTTCCTGTGCTCTGCTTCTCTGCCTGCTTTCCCCTGCTGTCCATCTATGCCCTACTGACCGGCACGTTCACAGAAGACAGTCAAACGGGGTTTTCTCCTGCTCTTCCTCTGCCCCATGCCTGTGCCTGCACCTGCAGTCACATGGCAGCATGTGGTCAAAGGTTACCCATGAACCTTTGTATGCAGCTCTTTGGAGGGGCAAGTTCAACGCCTTGGGGTGGGAAACCACTGAGCTCCAGGCCACCAAATTACGGCAATTCTATTTTTCCTCTTTCCTTCATGATGCTTTTACTTTTAACAAGAGTAAAGATATCTTTTTTTTCTTTTCAGCCAACATCCACCTGGTGGCTTTTTTCCAGCACAACAAGGTGTTGAATCCCAGAGAGAGCCAAAGAATGATAAGCACACAGTGTCCTGCTCATTGCGACCGTGCAGTACTTCTATGCTACTTCTTCCTTGATGAGTTTTACTCAGGTGGCAACAAGGTTCAGGTGGGATGGCAACTCTTTCTTTTTTGAGGTAGGGAGGGATAATAAAACACTTTTCTTTTGTGTCAAAATGTGTGGGGTTTTTTTCCCCTCATTTTAGTCTGTTTTTATGTGGCTTCCCCGAAGCTGTCTAGATAGTTGGGAAGGTACTCTGGGGAGGGACGGAAGGTGCTTGAGAAGAGGCTGAGTAGAAGCATGTTGGTTTTCTGGAGGGTACTGCTTCAACTTTATCCAGCTAATGCTAAGTAGAATTGGTTATATTAAGTACTCGGTATTTACAGATAAGTATTTCACTGGATGATGCTGTACCAATAAAAAAAGTACACATTTTCAGATTCATATACAGTTTCTAGTATTTGCAGAGTCTATAATAACTCCATCTCTGACTTGCCTCCCTCTCATCTGTGAACATACTTACCTCTTAAGAAAGCTTAATGAGTAACAATGCTGGAGTCTCCATCAGAAAGCAATTTCTCTATCTTCCTAATCATCTGTGGACACTTCTGAGACGCAAATTACCCCAGGAAGCTGTTACAGTTCCCACAAGTACTTCTGCAATATAGACTTTTAAAAAAAAATCTTATACTTTTCCTCAACTTCATCCAGAGACCTACATCTGAATGCAAAACCTAGGACCAGGAACATGGAAGGTATTTGTCTAAGTCTTTGAAAGACTTAAACTTATAACTGTATCTCTGAAATCTGTGGAAAACTTCTACAGCCAGGAAATTTCTCACCTTTTAGTTGTACTGGGATTGTTACAAGTGCTACAACTTATAAATGAATCAGCATAATTATAGGTATCAAAGTCAACCTTTTATGGATATTTTATAGATAAAATGTCCATAAAATGCCTAACTATTGGTAACATGCGAATTATAAGACTGTAGATCAGGAAAAGTTTTCAGCATATTGACTATTCAGGCTTATTTGTTTGGTACTACTTTCCCAGTTTGAAGTTGGACTGTCCTTGACACTGCCTTGAAAGGGGGACCTGTGCTTGTCAAATCACAACTAAGAAGGTAATGTGAACTAATCAGAACAGCCATTAGGCTTGTATTGAGGAGTTGACAATACCTAATGTGAAACTGTGCTGCATTTCTTACCTTGCAGTAGTTCTCTAAGTCTTGCTTACAGCTGCAGTGGATTATTTTTTAAGGCCAAAGTCCATGTAGCTCACAGGCTAACATTTCAGGTCAGGCAGGCTCCACTTACAGAATTCAACTGCTGCAAATAAGCATCTCTCTTCACTTTTTCCTCTACTTTGTTTCCTATGGTCACATTCACAGATTCTCACCTTTTGCATTGTTTCTGTACAAGCCCTTCAGCTTCTGTTTATACCACCCCAAACACAAGTTAGCATAGTTCTCTGTTCCCTGTATTGTCCCTGTCTTTCCATTTGATGGAAGTATATTAAACAGAACATTACATATAACACCAGATCATCCTAGTCTCCTGTTGCCTACTGGACTGACTGTGGCTCAACACAAGTAGAATTAAAGAGTGCTGTAAATCTTAGACTGTGCTTCCTCTCCTGCTACTCGGGGCCAGGCTGTGAACTCACACAGTCATGTGTGAGTGCCTTGTGTGCCTCTTCTTCCCATAGGACCTAGCTGAATTCAGCATTAGTTTGCTTAACTTTTATTAAATGTTGGTTTGCTTAACTACTTTTTCCAAATGTTGGTGAAAAAGAAGCCATAGTTCCTCCTTCAAGGGCAAGGATCATACTTCAGGCTGGCATCAACACCTCAAAAACCAAGGCGAAGCAGCAGTTGTCAGCATGTACCTTGGCAAAGTGGGACAGAGTGAAGAGCAAGACCAGTCTTCTGGGGAAGTCTGGAGGCTTGCTGGTATTGCTGGCACATACTCCAGTACCTATTTGACACAGAACAGTGTAAAAGAATTGCCTTACAAGTGGGAGGGCAGGGAGGCTCCTGATGAATCCATCAGAAAGTCTTGCAGCTTGCACAGGGTGTGAAAAGCAGGCTCCCTGTTCTCTGCAGCCATGCCCTTGCATGAAGGGCACAGACAGTATTTGTTTTCTTTATGAAGGGTCATCCATTATAGCAATACTTCATAAAGCAAAAGCTACCTGCATAGACTATATTTCAGGGAAGACAAAAGAAAAAAAATCATTCGTGCAACTTCTAAGACCGATCTGTGTCACGATCTTCACGTGGTTTAAATCAGCAGAGCAAATAACACAGTTATTGAAGTTAGGCTGATTTTCGTGAATGAAGTTGAGATCTGACCAATTGCATCTTGGCTGTGGTGCACTCGTATAAGACATCTAGCTTTATGCCTGTCAGTTTCCCTCAGATGCTTAACACATGCCACTAAAGTTGAAAAAATGGACATCCTGAGTGAGTATCACTGCATTACTAGCTAGATGCATTTTTTCTTTTAAGTCATGAACAGGGAATGAGAAACAGGGACCAATAGTAGATGGCTGTATTTCCTGAGCAAACATGGCTAGAGCTACTCAGTGCTTTTAGCTCAAGCTTGTGTAGCTTGCTAAAGATCATTTAATTTTCCAGTTCAGGCTTGGTCCAAAGATGAGTGGAGTCAATAGACATATTTTTTAATTAACTTCAGAGAATACTAATGAGACTGTTATGATACATGTCTTGGTAAGCACAATGAAGGAAACCATCCACATTAGACAGTCATGATGTGGCTACTGATGGAGAAAGCCTGTGCAATGACAGGCTCATGTTTGTCTCTGGAGATAAACTATGTACTAAACATCTTGGCAGAACATACATGAAAATTTTGGCCAGAGATAGATTCATGTCTATCAAAACAGAATTAGTATTATGTATCCTACGTCCTCTCACATTTTTGGAGTGGAGATGAACATCCTTCTTTAAGACTCTGCTGACCAGTGTTGCATAGAAAAGTCCAAAATCAAGCACAAGATTAATTTAGGTTCCTGTTTCCAAGATGTTTAGCCTCAATTTATGCATTCAACAACTGGATAGCTTGCTATTCTTTTTTCTGGATCAGCAGTCTTTGGCTCTCTACCCTATATAGGTAGTCATGTCAAATTGAAAGGTGTGAATCTGACAGAATAAAACAAATCTAAGCAGAGGTTATAGACAGAATATGCATAGTACTAGGAATTACGCCTCTATGGAATGCAGATTTACAGTGTGGTACTTCTATAAAGAAATATATCCATATTAAATAACTTGAGCTTTAGAAAAAGAAAGCTGGAGTCTTAACAAAAGCTAAAAAAACCCCTCACATTGTAAAGATGAAAATCTCTCAACACGAAGGCTTATGGGGTCAGATTCCAATGCTCTCAATAATTATTATATAAATCTGGATTACATTCTCTGAAATAAATGGATTTGCTTTATTAGTACAACTGGGGGAAAAAATTGCCCCACTGGATAACTGATGTTAATGCACATCTGTCCAGGCAATTTCAAAATAAAAGAAAGGTCTGAGATACTAGATGCAATCTCTTATAATGATTAATATGCAAGAAGATTGATAGGTCCAAACTTCTAGCTCAGATACTGCATTTGGATTACAGACCAATATTGAAAAATTTATTGTGAATATTCAAGCTTTAAGAGAATATTGCCCTTAAAGATGTATGGGGAAGAGTAAATCATATTTTTTAATTATTTTGTCATATTCTTTGTTGTACAGAAAAAGATGTTTCATGCATTAAATAGGCAACATCAAGACACCATACAGAACAATTGCAATCTACAATACCAGAAGGGAATGACAAAGTACAGAGAAAGCAGAAAAGGGGGTAACACAGGAAAGAGGTTTTTAAAAAGATCACAATATAACTGAATGGTGTTATGTCATTGGAAGGCTTATTATAAAACTTTCAGATATATAATGCCTTTTTTAGGTTTCCTTTAAAGTAAAATATACATGAATAAACTTTATGAGTTATGTAGTAAATGTAATTAAAATAAAAATACAAAAATCCATTTTAAACACAAAATAGACTAAAATACTTTAAGCAATCACTTTCATAGTTTTCATTTAAGCCTTAAGGATATCAGCAGTTTCTCCTTCTGTACATGGCTGAATGTGCATTTGCTTGCTGAGAGCAGAGAGAAATTAGAAATTCTTCTTGTATAATAGACTTTATTATTGGAATTTATTTCTCAAAGCATTGAATCCCTGGTAGCATTAAATTTTAAAACAAATTATTATTTTTTTCAGGTGTGTATTTCTATATTTTCAGCCTGTTATGGGACAGTTAAAGCCAATTTTTATAGACTTTGCTCAAGTGAGTTGACCTTGTGTAACTTCCCACTGACTTTAGGTTGTAGCACTCAACACCTCCAAAATGCAGACTCTGAGGATCTTGCCTGAATTAAGCCATCTTCAAGAGCCAGGCATGCAAACCCCCTGTACAAAATTGAGACTTTAAAATGGATTAAGTAAATGAGAAGAATCATCATCAGTGGTTGAGATTCTCAATTCCCTTCAATGACAGCTGCAGCAAAAGAGGTCCTGAAATCCCAGGGTACCAGAGAGTGAAGGATTTCTGTAAGGAGCTGTAAAGCTGCTTGCCGAGAATCCCATCACAAACAAAGAAAATGGCAGGTGGACAGAGAGGTCTGTGGGAGCAAGGCTGGGGTGGGCACCAGTTTGGTCTAGAGGACAAACCCAAAAAGGGCTGTGCCCTATGCCTCTGGGGAAGGCAATACCCCAAAGATTAAACATCTTCAAAGGCATCTTTCCTGCCACTGCTTTGGCCATAAGACATGATCTGTATGGTTTAGCCTCCATGGTGAACTCAGAAAACAAAGAACCCAAAAGATGGAGGCACCTGAAAAATGTGGGTCATATTCCTCTGAGCACCAACCTTTGCCCAAGAGGTCCATATACTAATAATTCACTTTGTAGTAAGACAATCTTTATTAAGGTCAAAATAACACTGGAAAAATATATAAATCATTCTCAAACTGAAGAATAACATCAAGCAGGGGAATAAATATAAACTGACACATAAATTACAACCACAATATATGTATAAAATCAGCAATACAATGTGATTTATGAGAGTATAGCCTATGATCCCATGATTCAAGACACCAGTAGGTCCAACAAGCATATATAATTGTAATAAAGCCAGGTTTTCCAGAGAGACCTATTTGGAAAACATATTGTTATTATTAGGTTGCTAGTGCATTCACTGGATGTAAATCAATCTTTTCACTGTAGGTGTTGACAGTGGCAATTCTGGCCATGACAAAACTTTATGATACCAGAGCATCAGCAGTCCCACCTGCAGGATTATTCATTATTTATATGTTTGGGGGTTTTGACCAAGACAACTCCCAAAGATGGTAACTTTTTGCTGTCTTAGCGTGGCCTTCCCCTTGTTATACAGCCTTTTCCTTTACCCCTTACTTAGTACTAATTATCTGCTGCTTTGCATGTCATTAATTTGGCTTATTCTATAATTTCAGTCAGGTTCAAAAGATAATTAGTGTGGTTTCTATTACTGGCCAAATAGCTCATGGAGTCGTTAGCTGACTTCAAGGCAATGAAACGCATAGCCCTGCTATCTTATTACAATGAGACCTTACGTTATGTTTGAGAACAGCTTCAGGGAAGACCTATGCCAATGATCATCTAAGGCAATGGTGCAATTTATTGCTAGAAGGCTTCCTTTCACCAGGGCATGAACAGTCAGCAAGGACTGCAGTTTAGCCCATTCTGACAACTCAGCTCACTAGGATAAGCATCCTCAGCTTGCCAGTGTCATAAAGCTTACGCAAGGGATTGTGCAAAGGTGGAGGCTATGCAGACATCTCTTTGTGGCTCATTTTTATAAGTGATGTTTGCAGGGGGGTGTGATCAACCCAAATGCACATCAGTTGGACAAATGAGGCTGCTATGCAATTTAGCAATCTTCAGTCTGAATCTCATACATGCTAAAGGTTTTTTTAAATTGCTCTGAATGCTTGCCCAGTGCTGGCACACAAAACTTCTCTGTGTACGTGGCCCAGGGGATCAGTCATGTCCCCAATGTCACACCAGTGTCACACAGAGGGCAGAGGAGACAAGAGAGTCTACTGCAATCATCCAGGCAGGATGTCTTAGGTATCTCTAACCTGAGAAGGTAGCAGTAAATACTCTCCCCCCTTGGCTTTCCAGACTCCTCTGGGTAGGTCAGAGATAATTTGGCATGGCTGGAGGAAAGACATGCATGCTGTGAATCTGGCTCCCCTACGTATATGCCCTGAAATGCATCCACATGCTGGTGGTGTCTCTTTGCTCCCTTGAACAGGAGGGAGCTCTTGGGCTTGTGCTGGTGATTCCCAATGAGCTCAATGATTCAAACCAAGAAAGAAAAAATTAGAAAGGTCAGCCTGGTATTACCACTTTCTTTATTCTCTTGAATCTCTGGAGTTGTGATATTGTCTTCATGTGCTATGTGAATGGACCCAGTAAATAACTTATGCTATGCCTTAATGAGTACTTCCAAAGAAGGCCAGTTTAATTAAATTACAAGACAAGACATAAAGGGGACACCATCCTGCTCTAATTCAGAACACTTATGAATTTTATTAGTAAATTCTAGTATAGTTTACAATTCTGCGCTTTCATTTTGAAGTTCTGGACAATGTCCAAAGTAAAAAATTAAAGCTATTTTCTCATCCAAATGCACCCTCATCTCAGTTTCAAATTGCACATCAAAAGATTCCATACTTTCCTCTTCAAAAAACTAAGGTCTTAGGTGCAGAAAACATCTCCCCTCCCGTGTCCCCATAAACCCCTCACTGCCTGCTCTATGGCTGGTTTCGCTGCCCTCCCAGCTAAGCAGAGCAG
Source organism: Elanus axillaris (assembly GCA_026212715.1). Lineage (NCBI taxonomy): Eukaryota > Metazoa > Chordata > Aves > Accipitriformes > Accipitridae > Elanus > Elanus axillaris. The sequence continues at coordinate 23,458,098 of JANZLQ010000086.1, read as the reverse complement.
GGCAAAACACAGCAGCTTGACTTTGGGGGATGCAGTAAGTGGCCTGTAGGCTTCATCTGCATTGTTTTGTGTCCTTTTAATTTTGTTAGAGCCTGGAATGGAAAAGAAGAGAAAAGAGAAGAAAAAAACCTGGGGTTTCAGTGATGTCTTCCCCAAACACCTTACTCAGGATCAGTCTGTTGAATACTTCCAAACTATTGTAAAGCCCAGGTTAGGCTTCAGATTTATAATGAAAATACATTGTTTTAACTCAAGAGCATACAGTGCCTGGTCCAGTGTTGTCGTGGTTTAACGCCAGCGAGCAACTAACACCACGCAGCCGCTCAACCCTTCCCCCCCCCAAGTGGGATGGGGGAGAAAATCGGGGAAGAAAAAGTAAAACTTGTGGGTTGAGATAAGAACGGTTTAATAGTACAGAAAAGAAGAAAGTAATTATAATGATAACAC
>JANZLQ010000086.1:23429810-23457551 GCA_026212715.1 Elanus axillaris | reverse complement strand
AACATTCTTCTCATACTGAACTCAAAACACAGCACTGTACCAGCTACAGAAGACACTTAACTCTATCCCAGCTGAAACCAGGACAAGTGTCTAGTGTAATCAATTGTCTTTCATTTAGTGCAACTTCCCTTTGACTTCAGGCAAGACCCTTTTTCTTGGTGTAATTAACTATTTCTTTCTGTAGTGGTTGTCTTTCATGTAGCTATTATTTTGGGGAAAAGGAGTTGCATTTTTGTTTTTCCTGCAAAGTTTCACCAGTGAAATGCATGAAAACAGAGTGAATGAAGCTGTAGATAGAGCCAACTAATAAGGAAAACCCTTACATGCCCCCAAAGAAACTCCATTTGCTCCCCCACTTCCTCTCTTTTTCTTGTTTCATTAAGTAAAAGAAGTTACTGCTTTCTTCCTGGTTCCTACTTTAGTTTAGAGTGCTTTTAATTATTTTTTTTTAGAGGACAGCTGTTTGTCATGCTCTGAAGGTTAAAGTTGGACTTAAGCAGCTTACCCTGTAGAATGAAATGTAAAGTGAGGATTTTTTCAGCACATAGACAAGTATTTTATATACTGTGATTTTGGTGAAAGGTTATTTTTTTTAAACAGTTCATAAAGGGACTGTGTTGTGACCGGAAATTATTTCTAGAAGTCAACTACTAGCTACTTTCCCTCCTGTTCTCATTTATACCTTATAAGTTTAGTGAAATAAATACTGCTGAAAAAACATCTTTTTGGCTTCACTAATAGGAACATAAGAACAAATTAACTGAAGGTTAGTGAAGTTTCACTGTGTTACCCCTGGCCTTGTCAATCTTTCTAGTCTTGGTTTTTTAATTTTATTGTGGATATGGTAATTTTCTTTGCCTTATCTTTTAAAACGTTCTTCCAGCAACATAAGCTGAAAGCAAAGATACAGATCTTTGAATTCCCTCTGAAAAAAGTCATCTTGTTTCCAACTTTCTTTTGCTTCCTAATGATGGTGATCTCACTCCTCTTCTGTAGTTCAAACCCACATTTGTGGCTACCAATCAGTCGCAGGCTTTTGGCCAAGCATCACTCATGTCTTCAGCCTTCTACACCACTAATGATCCCTTAAATCCCTTTGGGGTTACAATATTTACACCTTCACAACTAGATAGCTACGGAAAAATAAAATGGGCAGAGCCTGCTGAGTTATTTTGGCATTTAAATTACTTTCTTGCACTGAGAGTGCAGTCATATCAGTTCCACTTAGAAGAAAGTTAGTCGGTAATGAAGTCTTCAGTCTCTGATGTTAGTGCAATGCACTGAGCTGTCAGAAGCTGTCTGGTGGCCCTTGCTCCTCTCTGTTTTCCTTTGTCACTGTTCTTTTGTGTCTTCCAACTTCCCTTCCACTCTGACGGTCAGGGCAACCCAAGGTAAAGGCTGTTCCACAGACTCCAGCTGTGCTACTGAAGTGTTTAACATCGTCCGACATCCCAGGCATTGAAATGGATGAATAAAAACATGATCAAACAGCAGAGAGAATAACGGAGAAACTTGTGGAAGGGTAACAGTTCTTATGACTGGAATAAGTGCATCTGAGAGGGACAAGGCACTTGCATACTGTCCATAATTCTCATTTAGTCAAAACCTGGTCTAGAGCAGGCATAGCCTCCTATGACATTTTGTAATGCACAAAGGCACAGCTGAAACTATCTCTATCAACACAATCTTAAATTTCTCTTTTTTATTTAGAGCAAAGTAAGGCAACACATTTGCACAACTTCACATAATCCTCCATGCAAGCATTGTAAGGACCTAATTAACATTAACACAGAAAATTTTGAGAAACAGAGAACAGAGCACCAAGATTAAAAAAAAAAAAGATGATGAGGAGGATTATCTAAAGGAATTTTTGGTCACTCTGGAGTAATTTAACAGCAGCAAAACCAATTCTGTTCAGTAATTTTTACACTTGGAGAGTTACTGTGTTTGGGGAGATTGGAAGCAAAAGAAATGACAAAATCATGTGCTTAAAATTATGTAAAAATAAGTGAGCAAGTGTTGAAATGAGAAAGACGCACTTTCTACCTGCCACATCATTGTGACTCCCTAGATATTCTCTTCAGGGAAGGAATCAAAATCCACATGGTGGCTTACAGTCAAAAAAAATTATAATTTAACACAGATAGATACTTTGCTGTTTCCATTATATCATTAAATCAGTTTAGAGCTGCTGCAACCTGCTTTGCCCAAGGAAGGATGTATTACTCTGCAAGTCTTGTTTCCTAGCTTTATTAAACTGTGAATACAAGAATCATGCATGACCTGCACAGGGTATAAGGTCAGCTGGGTTACATCACTACTGGTATGTGAACCAGCTGTCAAAAATACAATAACAATACACTCTGGGAGATTATGGAGCTGGAAGATTCTAACATATGCAAAGCATAGAGGGTGATTTTTCAAAGAGGTGTGCGCTGTCATCAACAGCAGAGAGCAGAGTAACTAAATTCCTTTAGTGGATTTTCAAAATGTACCTTGTAGCACTAAGACACAAGCAACCTTATTAATTCAGCCTTTTTATTTGAAAAATACAATTTTTGTGTTTTGTTATTGACAGTTTCAGCCTTGTAAGTAACTGAGTCCTGGTATGCAAGTTCTCAGTGCTTTTTATGTCATAATAAGCACTATCTCCAGACTATTCAGAAGTCTGAACTACTTCTGCAACTCTAATACTGTGAAACAAACAGCCAACCTCTCACTGCTAGTTCACCCAAAATGTGTGACAATTTGTGATGCATTTGCAAACCAAGTGTTTTGATCAATCATACAAAGATCATGTAACTAAACTAAGAAAATTCCTCCATGCTACTAAGTAATTCAGTGTAGTAATAATGACTACAGCAGAGTGGAGAGTTCAGTGAAAATTAGAAGCAAAAATAGATAGTAGATATATTAATTAGGTCAGAACTGGAAAGGCTTTTGTGATCTTGTGTTTAACATTGTCACTGGCCCATCATACAATGTCAGTCATTAGCTTTCACCAAAAACACTCAAAGTGGGTGTGGAAATTTCAAGATGACTTTTCAGAGTTCTGTGTAAGTCTTTGCAGTGTGATTTTGCTACACTTTAACCATTGCTTCAGAATGGGTGGTGTTACTTATGCCCTTAATTACCCTCTTGAAATGGGGCTTTTATTTCTTAATTGCTGACAGAGTCCTAATTCAACTTTCTTAGAGAAGCTGGTCATTTTCCTTTCATTTGCAATCTGCTTCATCAAGCTGCTGTCTTCTGTCTTTCTCTTTGTAAATACAGTAACAGTAAATAAACCGTACAGTACACCTTAAAGTGTTAACCAACCTCTATTGAAATCCTGATCCTTTAGGGCAGTGTATTTTCGGTACACACATGTATTGCACTAGCAGCTGTTCCCAAATATATTGATGTCTCTTATTTTCAGGTTTTTCCCACTGCTTTCCCATGTCTTTATTTTTTTTCCTACCGACAACCATGTCACATAAAAATGTTGTCAGATTAGCTTCTAATGGCTTTGAAATGTAGCATGAGTGGAAAAAAGCATTTAAAGAGACTGACTTGTTGCTTATGTTAATCTGGTACATGTTAGCATACAATTTATGAAAAAAACCCAACCATGAATCTTTGAATTTTTGTTGTATGAGTGATACAGATACAAACCTGCTACAAAATGGAGGTAGAAGACTGTGTGGATGAAGAACTAAAACTTTTAATAGGAAAAATGTGCATCTTTATCAAAGTATTCAGTTCAGAAACAGCACAAAGCAATAAATGAACATTGTTGCCACATTAATGATTTTTAGCTACAAAAGCTATAGTAGGAAAATAAATGCTAAGTACTTTACCTACATTAACGTGCTAGAAATTTCAGGTCCTCCATTTGAGCAGCAATGAATGAATGATAATAAAATGCAAGGCATTAGTTATACTGAATAGTTTGTAAATACCATGTAGAATCAATTGCTGGAAACTCTTTGGTAAATATTATAAACAAGAAACGTATTTGTAGAAATTAGGCTGACACTGGCAGAAAGATGGGTTACATTTTTAGGTATTTGTTGCAAACAATCATCCAACCAGCTGTACCATGTAGATATTCAATATTAACACATATTGCTAATGTTTACATATAGCAATGAGATGGACTCTGGGGACAATTGAAGTTTTGTAACACATTTGTCATTCAGTTTTCTTTGTCAAATTACTAAATGTGATTCACTCAGTTTAAGCTCCAGCTCTTCCAATAGTAAATTTGTGGGTTTATGCAGCCTGTTTCCCTACAGCAGTGATTTTCAGACCAGGATTTGGGAGACTGTAAAAGTTGTCTAAGAAAAGCAAATCTAATGGCAGAAGAAGTAATTTCACTGTGCAGAAGTTCTGTATTAGAAGATTTTGAGAAAAGATCTGTGTACCAGAAAGCAGTAAGGTTACTATTTCTGTAGAAGTAAGACAGAAAATTTATCCAGATTATAGGGATGTTTATCATGAAAATACAAGATTAATTTTAGAAACTCAAGATGGATAGTTTCACCACAGAACACTGGAGACTTCTTCCAAGTAATATACCTCAAAGATATCTTCCTTACAAACTGAATTATACTTTTCTTGTTTTCACCTTATTCTTCCTGATTGTTCCCTCTTCCATCTTCATGGTATCCTCACTTTCTTTAGTGTTACACTTTTCCAGCATTTGCAATGTGTTATCATGTCCCCTTATTAATCATCACCTAAACATACTACACACTGGTAGCTGCTTTAGGAAAGTCCAGAGTTTCTTACTGCAGGAGTACTCCCAGCTTCTTTCACCAAGAAAAACACTTCAGGTCTTAACTCTGAACTGAGCTTCCAAAAACACTTGCCTTGTCCCAACTTTCAGTAGTGCAAATACCTATAGTAAATAACACCATCGTTATTCACAATGATAAAAATTTGAAGTCTTCAGAGATTTCCAGACTGGTCTCCCTCCTACATGGCTCAGAGAATATTTTCAGCAGACAATAAATTCAGTGAAATATGTCAGATTTTTTTGTATGGTGAGGAGAAGATTAGCATCAATTATGAGACTGCTTTTGGCCAAAATATTGGGAAAAAAACCACAAAACATTAAGGTACTGAAAAGTTTTCTTCTGCACAGTATTTTTATCTTCAGAATTGTCCCAATATTTAAAAGGAACTGCAAGGAAGAAGAAAGAAGATTAAATTATGCTGAAAATAATACAGCAGGGGACTGAAGTAAACTTCTAAGGTTTCTGATTTGAGTCACATGACACAAACATTCCCCAGGTTCCCGATGGAGGCCTGATCTAGCTTATACTTGTATACTTTTTACACCTGAGTGCCTCAGCAGCCAGAATGTGTCGATCCTCAAATGTCCTGTGGGGAGAAGGAGTATCACTGCCCCATTTTACAGATGGGATGGTGGGGCAGAGGGGTACAGTGGCTCCTGGTTCACAAACGCTGCCACTGATGGAAAAGCATCAGTCCTTCCTCCCTCTCATCCCACCCCAGCGTTACCCTTCTCTGTGTGCCAGCAGAAGCATTCATGCCACTACCAATCAAATCCTAAACCAGAGACCTTCTTGTGTTGAAAATGAAATATTTTCTTCTGGGCTGGGGCAGTTGCAGCACATGCATGCCCTGCCTTGGGTCCCCGTGTGGCACCTCTGCAGACTGCACTGCTGCTTTTGGTGGCAGCCCTGAACCTCCTTAACAGGGAAAAACCCATGCTAAAGCCTCTGTGGGACTTCAACCCATGTGCTTTGTGCAAAGATGTCTCTGGTAAAGCAAGGAAACTGCAGCTGCATCTCCCAAGCTTGAGGTAGTAACTAATGGCTGGATCAGCCTTCCCCTCAGTACTGAGCTGGGAACCTCCCTAGCTTATAGTTTAAGTTTCTAGAGCTAAAAAGCACCCAGCAGTAGCCAGCAAAAATTTATTAAGTGCATAGGTAATATGAGTAATCTTATTAACATCCTTCCAGGACTAAATCTAGTATTACTAAATATACTGTATGCCAATAATATTGAAACAAAGATCCTTAGCTGATCTGTCTTTTATTTTGTTAGTAAAATTCAAAAAACAAAAGACAAAGGGAAAAATGGAATCTTTTATAGGAAATGTAACTGGAACTGTTTAAGAATAATGGAATGTGTAGCTGTGGGTATAGCCTACAACATAAAGTAGCAGCAGTTATAACATTTCTTCTCTCTAGGGCAGAAAGAGGGGTGGATTAGAAAAAGGACAATAGGTATGTGCCAGCATTTTGTTCGCATATACATACACAGAGGCATCTTTTCCATCTTATGTTGAAATTTTGGGCATTTAGGGACAGTGACCTGGCCATATAACAGTCCCCGGTACAGTACATCTTCAGAGTGGAGTTAATCTTTGATTCTTATTTCAACTCTGCATTTTACTCCATTCATCATGCCTACATGCAAACTTTGATGCTGTCAGTCACTGTGGGATGATGAGGTTGAAAAGAGAGGTCAGAGACAGCTTTTCACCTTCATTCATTTTTCTCATTTTCCCAGTTTACTGGTGAAGACCTAGCTCACAGGCACAGGGCTTTTCAGAAACAGCTAGAGCTCATGAAGGCATCATGCTTGTACCTTGGCCATTGGTTAGCGACCTTCAGCTAGAGGACCCCTCTCCAAGGCCATGCTGTGGACATCACTACCCACTATTTGTTGCTACAGAGCCAGATTACTTCACTCAAAGCAATTACAGTTAGGCTACATAGCTCAGCTATTCAAAGGTGCTCAGGGCAAAGGTGCTTAGGGTCATCCCATCACCCCTCACCTCCTGCTTCCACCTTGTGCCCAAAGACACCATTCCCCCAAAGACTTAGGTTTGGAACAACTCCACTTACTGCAGTGAGGAAGAATTAGGGGACATGCCTTGCAAAGGCCAACAGAAGTATCTAGGGGAGCACCGAGATAATGAGGATTCATTAGCCCGGCAGAGCTTGGCAGCCTGGCTCCTCACACCTTGTCTCAGCTAAAGCTGGTACTCAAAGCTAAGGGCCAATATACTGCTTGAATTTGCAGTGAAGACATGCTTAACGGGGCTATTACATTTTCCACATAAGGGAAATCCACCCCTATTTATATCCAGCTTAGTACTTCGGATTCAGGCAGAATACTTCTGAAACTACATCCATCCAATATTAATAGCATCTGTCTTGCAGATTAACTATCACATTGTGTTTTTATTTAAACATCATCACTGAGCAATCACTCACTAAATTATTTAAAGGAAACAACAAAAAATTGTTTTAAGGTCACAAGAAGGATGTCAGCGGGCCAGTATTACTAAGCATTTTAAAACCTGGAAGATTTCATTTTAAGGAACTGTAATAATGCCTTTCTTTGGCATATGTAATTTTACATTTTATACTTATGAAGATGGACATTTCTGAAGTGTTTAATGAGCAGCAATATAGTTGCTCAGTTAAACTGCAGAGCCTTATACTATTTTTAATATTATCCAGTAAGTAATTCAGTGCCATATGCTTTGGTTCTTTGACTGCCAAAGAATGCAGCAAGTTGCTTTGGAGGCTGTCTCTAAACTCCACAGCCCAGCCAAAACCATGTCTGTGGTACAGAACTATTGATGTCCTACCAGCATGGAACATAAAAATGGCCCCACAGAGAAGTTACACAGAGGCTCTGCTAACTCCATTGAACAGGATGTGGCTTGGAGCAATGTATGGAATCAGGGTGAAGCTTAAATGCTAGACATGCTACACTGGAAAAAAACAGTATGATCTTGCAAACAGTGAGGTGCTTACTCCTCTTGGTTGCCAGATGACCTCTGCTCCCCAAAGCATAAGCCACATACTAAACTTTCCTGCAATGTCTTAGGGTACATTAATGTTTTGGACAGGGAAACAGCAAGCAAGCAATTCCATTTTTAACTCCTGCTATCTACCTCTCACCTTGGCAGGTATAGAGAACTGAGCTAGAAACTGCTGCATGAAGGATAGAGAATGGGAAAATAAGAAATTATCATCATCAATAAAAGGGGAACATGAACAGAAATGGAAGAGATCTGTTAGCTATACATGTCCACTTATTTTGTTGTCTTGCTTTGCACTATATAGGTTATTTTGTACAATGTTTATCTGTTAGGTACAGTATTTAAATCTTTACTTTTTAATTGTTTGTCATACTGGGTCAAGATTAAGCTCCCATTTTACACTGCTTCCATAAACTGTAACAACTAAGCACTTCTACTCCCATCTTATTTTTTCAGCACTGTGCTAAATAGTTCTGTTCAGTAATCATGAGAAGCCAAAAAATGTTCCAGTGTTTTCATTCAGCATCTGGGTACTCACTGATCAGCCCTGCACTAATGGGAGCCCCAGTATAATCTAAAAACCAGACCCAAAGATGCGTACCAGGACCTCCCTATGGAACAGTTCCCATGGCACTGTCATCCTGCAAGGGCTGCAGTAATCAAGAGACTCATTACAATAAGAAATTGGTTCATTTCTAAATCAGTTCATTTTGCTGTAGTAGTGCTGATATGATGGTAGAAGTGTGATGTGATGAGGGCTCTGAGCTCAAAACCTGTTGTGTTTTTCTGGCTACAATAGTGGGTCTATAAAAGACAGAGCCTCTCTACAGGCTTTGCTTCATTAAATGAAGACAGATAAAAATCTCTCTCCTCTCAACAAAGCCACTGAACCTCCTGTGCTTAATATAATAGAAAACAACAATTAAAATTTACCTCACACATAACACCAGTCTTAGCCTTTCTGGTCATTTTCTACACAATTTAATACTTTTGGCCTAAAACCAATAACGGTTGAGAAAGGACATAAATGGAAACAAAGGAGCAACAAATCTGAAACAGATGTTAGGAAGCACTCCCAGCACAGGAGAGCTGATGTGCTGAAAAGCTACCTGGGGGCAGGACACTAAAAGACACCTCTCAAGAAAGGCTATGAGGAAGAGCAGAACAACGGAGGAAGACTTGATCCAGATACCTCCTCATCCTCCACACCTCTGACTTCACCACCTGAGGGGATTCTGCTTTTCTTACACAACATGATTCTGTGGCCCATTCAAGCCCACTTCAGAACAGAAGTAAAAATGTGAGGGAGAAATTTTGAGTGAATTTCAGATGAAAAGAGTAAGAAGGAATAAAAGCACTGTTGTGTTCTTTTCCCCTCTAACAGAAACAGGCAATTGTGGCCCAGGATAGAACTCTGAGAGGATTAAAATCCGCCATCCAGTATCCACCTATGCCATTAGCACTTTGTTCAATAAGCAGGTAATTTTCTCAATCTGGAAGATGTGTGAGAAATTAATCTTTAACCAGTGCTGATGATTGTCGACAGCTATGCAATTTATAGAATGCTTTTTAGGATTCTCTCTAAAATACCAAAATTACTACCAGTTGAATAGGGCACCCACTACAATTAGCCCCACACAGCCCATTCAGTTATCCTTAATGATTAACACTTAAAGCATCCCGTAAAGTACTTTGCAATCATTGACCTAATCCTTCAAAAGCAGGGGAAAGACAAGCCCAGCAAGGGGGAAAATGAGTCAGAAGGTAACATGGATTTCTTTGTCAGGGATCTCAGGACTCAGTCCTGGATTCCCACCCTCAGTCTATTATGGCTGCCATCTCAAAGAGGCATTTGCATGTTTCTGTCTCTTTTTAAATGTGGACAGAAGCATACAGGGGAATTCATTCCTTCAGGAAACCAGAGGGTCTGTACTGAGTGGTTCAGGGAAGGATTATCAATGCTCCACACTCCTAAATCCTGTGGCCGATCCTCACACCCTGTTTGTTAATCCCCATGGACATGTGCTAAGGACTGCAGTGATGAGGGGCTGGGAGGTGAGCCCTGCATTGCTGAGCCCGGAGGCAGTCTGAATAATGAATTACACTATAGCATTTGTAACATATGAGTGACTAAAAAAAAAGATCTTTAGCAGCAGTTTTCTTTATCATCAGCTTCAGAAGACAAAACTCAGGCCACTCTGACTTCTTGGCATTTCTAGAGGAATCAGTTCTACTCCACCCTCCCAGCTAGTAGCAGGAAAGAGCGGTGCTTGTTTAGGGTGGAGTTTTAACCAGTTCCTGGCCAGAGTCTGTTCAGCATCTTTTCATACCTTCATGGGACACGGCGAAAATACAGAACCCCTCACTACCTTCTCTTTTGTGAAGATTTGTTAAGTATGCCACCTGCCATTGAGAATGGGGTAACTCAAAGAAGAGGTGATTTGGCAGGCAGAAGTGAGTATCACATTTGCGATGACTTCTCTTTCTGTCTGGTAGATGGGTGTGGTTGGTTTAGACCAAAGATCGTTAGTGTACACTACTTTTTTCCATGCATCACACTCTCCAGCTTTCTGGTGCAACATGGCAATCTGCCACAACCCAAGGCACCAATGGCAAATGTGGATTGACTACTTTAGCATTTCCCCCCCTCTGCCAACAGCATGGCCTAACACTGTGGGTGCTTTGATAACATGTGATGGATTGCAGTTGCACAGCCTCTTCCCTTCATACTAGGGCTGCAACCTCTCCTAATTAACAGTTATTTTGTTGTTGATGGTCTAACTTGTTATCTCATTTTAAGTTTGCTGTTACCTCTCACTAAGAGATCAGGCAGTAAAGAAATTATAAGGGAGTAAAGAAATTATAAGGGAATAAAATACAAGAGTTTCTAAAAAGTAGCTAATTATCAACCCAAAGTCTTGAGTGTGTAGCAGTTTCATATGTGCAAAACTTCAGTTTTGCAGAAGGTTTGAGTGATATGTGATAGTATGTTGACACTTTGTCATTAGTATGGTGGCACTCTGTCTTTACAGTGATTATTAGTATAGATATCATTTGCATTTTTCTAAAGCTATGCCTACTTTTATCTAGGTAAAAATATTTCTACTTTCTTCCTGATCCAGAAATACTCTTGTCTGAATTACAAAATTCTGTGCTACAGAAGCAATGCAACATCAGAATTCAAAGCCAAAAAATTCCATGTCTACTAGGAAACCCAGTTATTTTCTTGTTGAGCTCAGCCCACTAAGCAAAACATTTGCATTACTCACAAATCAGCAAGCAGCCAACATGCTTAGAAATGAATGTAGTTCTGTCAAACCCATCTGCACATCCTTCCTTAGTGGCTGTCACTGCAATGAAAATCCTTTGCAGCTGTCATGCAAGTGGTTGACACAAATGATGCCTAGAGGGGATATGCTCTAATTATGAAATGTTAACTTTTTGTGACAGATAACACATATGTAGCCAGTCAAGTAACAAGGGTGTGTCAAAGCAGGTTTTGCATTTACACTATATGATCCCCCTTCAGTAACTAAATTCCGCATAACAAAATAAGAAGGCTCCTAGTTTCTAAAAATAAACTCTCTTCTTATTAGGAGAATGTTTTGCAGAGGTAGTGTGTGCACTGCTGGCACTTTGGCAGTGTGTTCAAACTGATTTCTTCCTATGTCCTCCAGACTCTTCCTTCTGGTAGCTCATGCTCCTCCTTTGAAATATCGTACAAGTTCCTATATCTTTGGCATTATCAGTCTTCTATGTTGTTTGGTCTCTATATGCTGACTTGTGGGGCAGTAAGAAGTTATTAGGCCATAGTCCTTTACAGGGATATGCTTCTACTGCTGTTCTGGTGTGGCCTGTTAATCTCAGGATCATCACACATTCTGCTCTTCAGGCCAATCTCTCCTGCCCTTTGGAGAGATTAGTGTGGCTGGGATTTGCTTCATGTTTGCTGCTTCCTTCATCTGTCCGATGCTTTCCTGTTGTCTCTCTTCTGTTCACATGCTTTGCTTCCTCATACTCCACCACGTAGGGCAGCTGCCAGTTGAGCCACTTGTTATGTCCTCAAGCTTCTGGCCTTGCCATGTTTCCCCAGAAGCCTCCTGCTACACTGCCATCACCTTGGACTTACATCCCTCCCCATCTCTCCTTAGTCTGAGCTACCTGTAGAACTTGACTCTGGCTGAATTTCAGCACATTCGGCATGGATACCTGATGGTTAAGCTAGTTCGTCTTCCTATTAGCCTGTTAGGGTGGATGCTGTCTTACCATTGCTTCATGGGGACTCAAGGAAAGGTGGCTTGTGACCAAACTGCCCTCTGTGCTGAATTTTTTTAAGCACTCGGTGATGTCTCATTATGAGAAGCCTTCAGTTTCCTAATATCATGTTTAACTTTCATGCACTGAAGTGGTAAGTGGCTATAAATGTGCAGCCCTTCCCTTCATGTGAGCCATGAGGGTCTGTGCAGGGCATGGCAATTGCTCCAGGCAAGGGACTGGGAGGGAAAGATTTACCCCAAGATGAAATGATGTGCTTTATCCCAGTATGCATAATTTAGAGCTATCACTCTAGCACAGTGTTTAAGAAAGTGTTACAAAGAAAGATGGAGAGCTGGATTTCACTGGCCTAAGATGTATGCGTGCAAGTTAGGTTGTAGGCCTGTTCTTTACTGAAGCTAACTATGGAAAAGACAGTTTATTCACAGTGCCTGGGGTGGAATAAGGATCCCCAGAGCTCCCTTCCTTGCCTGCAGAAGCTACCTAAATCATCGTATGAATCACCAGGAACCCTGGCAGGCTGCTCTTCCTTCCTCTAGGGTAGGCAGAGGCAGGGTTTCACAACAGCAGAGTGGGAAATGATCTGCTGCTCACACTTACAGATGTCCAGCTTCTGCAGCTTCAGGAGGCCCTGGAGCAACTTGGTCCCTTGTTTTTTGTTTTACGTAGGAAAGCTGCATGCTGTCCTTTGCCCCCCATACAATCAAGGCTGCAGTCTCATTATAAATTAATTAGTATTTGCAGTATGCCCCAAACTCTGTCAAGCTGCCCAAAATCATACTGAAGGTGTGGAGAAGGATGAGGGAGGGAAAGGAACAAGTCCCAAATAAACAAGCAAATAAGCAAGCCAAGAAGCTTACCAAATTAAAAACAAGTTAATGCGCAATGCCCTAAATCCACTCTCTAGAGCAGGTTGATCAGCAGTCTTCAGTTTTTCAGGTTTGGTGCCACATGGTATATGCAAGCCATGACAAGACTCTGAGGAATCAGGGAAGCTGGAGTCTGGCTGGCATATGAAATCATTCCTGAAGTGCCACTGCCTGTCACACAAGGGATCATTCCGACATCTTTGCTTGCCTTCAGGACTTCTTTCTAACAGATGCAGCAGATGAACTTCTCTTACAGTTTTCCTCATGAGTATGAGACCAACCCACCGCCAGTCCGGGATGCTAGATGACAGAGGAAGGTGGCTTCACTCATAATAGCAAGACTCATGGCATTCTTGTGAATGAGCAGTAGGGACCTGCTCTTTTGCAGAAATGCTGAATGCTCTGATTTACTGTCACCGTGGGACTGGGAGCATTAAAGGCTTAGGATTCCCAGCAATTCTGTCCTGGCATATGAACTTTATGGCATCCTCTGGGCTGAAAACCACCCTGAATTGCAAGGCAAAATGCTACAGCTGGGACTGGAAATCTGCTGCAGCTCTGGAGTGTTTTGTGTGCCCCAAACCCTGCAGTGACCTGTCTGATTAAGACAGTTGAGGAGGATTAGCTCCAGCTCAAATCACATTTCCCATGGGAGGAGGCACAGAAGCTGCTGAGGCAGGTTGGTTGTGGCTGTGGGAGTCAAGTCACAGGCTCTGGTCTTGGGTGGGTGGCAGGGAGCCAGTACCATCCTGCAGGACTGTTGCTCCTCTCCTCTTCCCCAGTTCCTGACCCTCATCCCAGACAGGGGCAGATGTCCTCCTGGGGTCTGAGAGCAGCCAAGGCAAGTCAGACTGTGGAGAGCAGGCTTAGGTAATGGTACATGGCAATGATTCACAGTTCAGCTGTTTCAAAGGTTGAAGTAAAAGGGACAAGGATGTAACTCTCTAAAGGACAGATCATAGCCCTCGCCAATAGGTCCTGTGGTTGGTTTAACAAATGGTTTATCTGGTCTTCAGTTTCTGTTAGCTGCTGGAGTTATGTGACTTTAAAAAAATATCCACAAACTACTGACAACTAATTTGTCACATGCTTTTTCGACAAAGACCTAAACCCAAGGATTTTGTTTAGAAAGAGGGAATGATGGTGAAGATTCACTGGTTTAGGTTTCCCCTTAAAAATCACTTGCACCAGAAACAGAAGAAGAAGAAAAACTGCCTATATTTCCTAGCTAGGAATAATCTCTAAATACAGAAGAAGTCCAGAAAGAAGGGTTTGGGCCTCAGCAGACTAAAAATCACTTACCACACTTTCATGCCAACCTCAGCACATCTTGGATGTGAGAAGCAACATTCATTATTTGAATGTCGTGCAGCATTTTACAGACTTAGGGGCTTATTTTCCCCTGTCCTTCCTGAGACCCTTCTGAGTTAAAATAATGGTTTATTATTTGAGCAGAGAAGCATTCCTGAAAAGTGTTTTCTTTGCTTTTGCTCATGAATTAATGATGGAAATGAACAACTGGCAACTTAAGTCACCCTGGCACTTAGGAAAAAAAAAAAGATGCCTTCAACATCAAGTTTAAGATCTGTTTACATTTCTTTAGAAAGAGAGTAGCTTTCCTCTCTACTGTTAATATACAGACATTGGTTCAGTCTTCATCAACTACATTTGTCCTTTGGGTCTCATTTGCATTGAAAAAAAGAATGACAGAAAAGGCAACAATATTGTATGATCTGATTTTTGTTTTCATAATTGTTTAAACATGGCTCCATACTGTGGCATGGACTAGAACTAATCTGGTTGTAAGTTTGCGGCTATGGTTGGAGGTCTTTGTTACAGCAAAATACTGACCTTATGCTTTATTCATACTATGGAGATAGCAGCCACATTAACATATACAGGTGTCCTTCTTTAAAGTCAAAACAGGTTTGATTCATGTGCCAGATGCTGTGCAACTTTTTGGTAAGCCTACCCAATCCTATAGCATGGGTATTCCTTTCAGCTCTGACAATATCTGATGCTGGTGGTATATTTTTGCAGTTATTTTCAGTAGGAGTGAGTTTTTGACAGACCACAAAGGAGAGAGAAAGAGACGCTGAGCTCACAGCCTGAAGGTAAAGCTAAAACTGTACGTACCACCTTTTTCAAAACTTTTTCTATTCCTCAGTACTGCTGAAACTCAATAAATGACTCCTCATTAGCAGACATTAAGAACTGTTAGAAAGGATACTATCATCTGATAATGCTGACAAATATCTTGTTGAGCCATCAAATAGCACTGAAGTAGGTCTCATTTATACCAGAGGATCAGAGGCAAGCTGTGCTGTGACAAAAGATTTGAAGCATCTCATCTCCTCTTTCCCAAAAATAAGTATGGAATTTGAATGATCCCAAATTCACTGCTGTTTAATGATGGATCAGTTTTGGAAAAATTCTGAAAGTTGCTTTTTTAGTTGTTAACCCTTGCTTTTATCACAAGTTCATATTTCCCATAGTGAGATTTAGTCCTTCTGCTATAAAATAAGACATCATGGTAAGGAAAGAGAAAAAGGAAGAAAGAAAGGAAGAAAGAAAAAAAAAAAAGGTTTCCTGAACTCCTTGTAGTATTCCCCAGAGGACATCTCAGCATCAACTGGAAAGTTTCACAAGCTGTCCATGAACATCAGAGAGTAAAGGCATATTTGGGCTGTGGCTTTGGTGAGTCAATCTGCTCACACTTCATCAGGAGTGTCAGGGGATCCTGATAAAATGATAACGATGCTGTGCACTGGGTAGAGGAGAACATAAATAAGCTACCTAATTCCATTTCTTTTAGCATTTCTTTATATCCATATGCTCGAATCATATCACACCAGCCCAGCCTTTGTACTCAGAGAGTTCCTCTGAATTGAATTAGGTAATATATTGAAAGCCGTATTTCTTGTAGTGCCTTTGGGTTTTGTGTGTGTATGCACATTATTTCCCTATGACTGTGTTTTTGTATATGCAAAAAACAATTACAAACTGCTTCTCCCAGTCATTTTCCTAGAAATCAAGGTCATCCCCTGGGATTCATTTGATATAAAAGCTTGTGGTGAACAGATGAATTTACATCTAAAATTCAAGTCTATGATGGAAGAGTTATTATTTACCCTTTTATTTTAACATAACAGACAGCACTGAGTAAACAGTCTGCAGGCAGAGCATTGATTGCCCCCCTGAGAGCTCCAATGTTAACTCAAAGCTTTGGAATATCTCTCCTTTCCCACTGGAAAGGATGCTACTGACAGCCACCAGCCCCCACACCACTCCAAGCCTCTGAGAAGAGAGCAGCATGGGAAGCACAGTGTATCTCTGACCATAGAGGAGACCACTGGTGCACCTTGCTTCAGTTTCAGATGAAGGCATCTGATTTTATTTGGCTTGCCTAGGTGATGAACATGAAAGGCAAAAAACCTAACTTACCTCAAGAACACTACCTCAGGTAAAGAATGGGTCCTTCAGCAACCATGGGCTCTGCTCCTCTTACATTGCATAGGATAGCAGACGTAGTGCCCATACTTGTTACACTGAATATGCAAGCTCTTCATGGAAGGTCTGTTTGTCTGCGATATCTGTAAAGTACCTGGTGCTCTTCCAGTATGTGCTGGTGAATTAATAATAGTAATTTTGAATTCTTTCTCTTTACAACTGGCCACTAAGATGCTTGCATACAGACAGGTACGACACTGTGTACCCAGATGGCTTATATACTAGACAAGCATCTGCAGGCCCAATACCCTGGACATTGTTTACTGCTGTCATTTACTTACTACAAGTTTTTGCATGTATTATTTCATAAATGGATATTATACAACCACCTGCTTTACAGCTCTGGCCTGTGTCCTTGCTACATCCCAGTGAGCAGCTCTTTTCTCCCATGCAGTGCATAACCAAGCAGGGTAGTCAATGAGGGGAAACCAGGTTCAGGCATATTGTGCTTGGTCCATGTACCTGGAACTGGCACTGACCTTGAAAAACATAGGAAAGAAAAAAATAGGAAGTTTTTTTGTTATCCCCACGAGCTGTTCCATAATTGCAGTTGCTAGATCTGATGCAAAGGGGGAGTTCAGAAAATGCAGTTGGGGATCCCAGAGAAAATGGTGCCATCCCTTTTGGGTAGCAGCCCACAGTTAGATCAAATTATGCTGATCATGAAACTGTATCCTTAGACAGGAACCCACAGCTGCAATTGCAGAGAATCCTGAAGCATGCGCAGAGCAACTGGAATATTCTGGAAATGCAACTGGGAAAATTCAGGAGTTCACAGAAGATCATGTGCAAAGTGCAGCAAGTCAAAGTTCTGCAGGCTGGCATCATTGGGGAGATTTTCATGAGGATGCCAAAAGGCAGCACACTGCTGAGACAAAGAACCTTACCTTTACCATGTTTCAAACACTTGTTCCAAAGTATGGGACAATATATTTGTCAAAGAGAAGGCCATGAAAGTATATGTGAGTGTATATTTTGCCTGAAGAACAGCTGAAGAAAAACTAAATTGTTCTTACTGCCACTTCTCAGGAACATTCATCCTGATGTCAGCTCTTACACAGAAAATTTATTCTGGAACAATTCAGTTTAGGCAACAGAAAGTTGTATGATTGGAGAGAGAAGTGGTGGCCTGTCTGCCTGCTTTCAGGTTTTAGATGCCACCTGCCCCATCTGCTGCGGTTTCTTGTTACCCATGGCTCGACAACCTCCTCCTTGAGCTGCCATTAACCATCAGAGGTGGTTGCTTCTGCCATGTCCTGGAGGCCAAGAACCTCAATGGGGGCAGCACATTACCCTGGCAAGTCATAGCCTCCCCCTTCAGGTGATAAACCGAGTCTCACACCAAGTCAGCTTTTGTCAGGCTTTACATTCCTGGCTATTACACTTTTCCTCATCCTTCTTAGTTCATCATGCTATGCTTCTCTGTTTGCCATCCTCTAAAGCACCAATCTAATATTATTGGGTCCTGATCATGCAGATCAATAGTGATGGAATCAGAGAATCATAGAAATGTTTAGGTTGGAAAAGACCTTTAAGATCATCAAGTCCAACCGTAAACCTAACACTGCCGAGTTCACTACTAAACCATGTCCTAAGCATCACATCCACATGTCTTTTAAATACCTCCAGGGATGGTGACTCAACCAGTTCCCTGAGCAGCCAGTCCCAATGCCTGACAACTCTTGTAGTGAAGAAATTTTTCCTAATATCCAATCTAAACATCCCCTGGTACAACTTAAGGCCATTTCCTCTTGTCCTATCACCAGCCACCTGACAGAAGAGACCAACACCCACCTCACTACAATCCCCTTTCAGGCAGTTGTAGAGAGTGATAAGGTCTCCCCTCAGCCTCCTTTTCTCCAGGCAAAACAATGCCAGTTGCCTCAGCTGCTCCTCATAAGACTTGTCCTCTAGAACCTTCATCAGCTTCATTGCCCTCCTTTGGACATGCTCCAACAACTCAGTGCCTTTCTTGTAGTGAGGGGCCCAAAACTGAACACAGTACTCAAGGTGTGGCCTCACCAGTGCTGAGTACAGCGGATGACCACTTCCCTGCTGCTGCTGGCCACAGAATTTCTGATACAGGCCAAGATGCCATTGGCCTTCCTGGCCACCTGGGCACACTGCTGGCTCGTATTCAGCCAGCTGTCAACCAGCACCCCCAGGGCCTTTTCCAGGCAGCTTTCCAGCCACTCTTCCCCAAGCCTGTAGCGTGGCGTGGGGTTGTTGTGACCCAAGTGCAGGACCCAGCACTTAGCCTTTCTGAACCAAGGATTGCCTTTTAACACTGTTAAAATTACGTTAATTAAAGGGAATAAAGTGCTCCCCAAAGGTCTATGCATTGATTCTTTAAAACACAGGGATATGCTGGAAAAATTTACTCATTTTCATTGAAATAGTAATATGGAGCCTATTGCCTCCCTCTCCCTCACAGGGTATGATTAGTTACCCATTGAGCCTCCTACTCTCCCTATCTCATTAATACACTGCATTTGACTTCACAAGCAACAGCTACAGCTGTTCGTTTTATGTTCTATGTATCCATCCCACAAGCTAGGACATAAAAAACAATTGCAGAGGCCTCCCCTTGAGCCTGAACATACTGAAATGGACTCCCTGCTCCGTGGGAGGAAAGAGGAAAGAAGGACAAAAAGTGGACTTTGCCACTTTTCCAAGAAAAGTTCAATAGGTGTTGGCCATGGCTGCTCAAGGAGGCATGGTAGGACCGAGGCAAGGAGAGAGATCCTGCTCCCGAACTCCTCTCCTCCCTCCCTACTATAGTCCTTGTCTCAACAAACACTCCTAGACCTGTGTGACTCAAACATTTCCATGTCCTAACAGCATAAAGACAATTGTTCTGATTTATGAGGTTTTCTTCCTCCTGTCTGAACTGAGAAATGTAAAAGGAGACTCAGGAAAGGACATCCAGAAACAAGGTGATGAGCCATCACAAAATGCCTGACTGTCCTGCTCTCACTTACAGTGGGATCCCTTTATGCTATCCTGCATGTAGAGTGAATGCACTTGTGCAGAGAAAAGACGTCTCATGGGAGAAGAATTCAGGTGATTGCTCCTCATATTTTCGCTAAAGCATAGTTAAATCACATTTTAACTCAGACTTTTCTACAGCTCTTCAGATAAGTACTATGGAACTGATATAAATGACTAGGAGCTTACCCTCTTACCTCTTAACTGGTTCAAGGAGAACAAAAGGTACATTTTTTAAAGGCCATTTCTCACTGTTTCAATGGGTTCTGTGGCTGGGTTCTCACAGAACTCTGGGGCAGCAGGCTGCATGATACAAATCTATATGAAAAAATACATGGGCAAGGGAACAGAGGAATTAAATGCATTGTAAGAATAGTGTGGATGAATGCTCTTTCTACAGAGCACATGGCAGGTGAATTTGTCTTAATTAATGATAAAGTAGAAACAGAGAATGGGCCAACATCAGCAGTTGAAAAGTTCTTAAACGTACAATAATATTTCTTTGGAACACAAAAGCACTTAAAATTCAGTGTTTATTCTGCTTTTGGAATGATGAAAGACTGTGAAATACAAGCGTGAAGACTTTAGGATGTCTGTAGGTACTGTTGTGGTTTGAACACCCTGGTGCTGAGTATATCAAAATCCCCATAGAGGTCTATAATGGTCTCTCTACATATTGCATGTCTAGTATCCATAGTACTCGGCAAATTTAGCACTGGTATATCCCTAGCATGCAGGCTGAGGTTTCAAATTACTGATGAGGCCTTCTGCTTCTTTAAATGTGGTATTAAGAGTACCTTAGAGTTCTGAGCAATATCACCCTTTTTTAGATCTGTCCATTCATCATAATATTGTGCCAGGGTTTGTTAGGTAAACTTGATTGACAGACACCCATCTTTTTCCTCTGCATGGCTGGAGGTCAGCACTGGTAGAAGGTAATGCTTTTTTAATTAGCTGCTAGGGTATTAAATTTCCTTTGTGTGGATTGCATGTTGCATTCCTGTGAGTCACTATCTGAAGAGACTGTCTTTGCATTCACTATTCAGTATAACACAGACAAGTGGAGAAGAGTCATAAAAGATTCGTATCAAAGATAGCATGAAAAGTCTTGGATCTAGATAACCTCCAGGTTTTTCAGCAGTGACTGTGAGACAAAAAAAACCCAACAGCTTTAAAATGATGATAGAATCCAATTCAAAGACACACTTTACACTCTGCACCAGGAATCACAAAGCCAAACTACTGGCTATAAAACTGTGGGCATTATCTCAAGTCCTCTATAGATACTGATTCCTCAGCTAGAATCAAAAGGATCAAAAAATTTGTGTGCAGATAGGGACAACAAATCAGGTGTTCAAGATGACAGTAATCTGTAGAATACCATTGGAACTGGATTTTTCTTTACCTAAAATCTGCTGGTGCATAAATATGTTGTGGCACATGCTCTAAACATTTCCAAAAATCCTCTAACAAGGTAGGGGTATTTGTTTGAGGAAAACACAATACATGAATGAAAAATTATGTAAGAATGTTTCTGATAAGCTTACAGTAGACTAAAGTTGAAGGGAAATTGCAGAAAAAATAGAATGACAGGACATCTGCGCAGATTCCACATAGGTGGGCAGCAGGTTCTCTGTGCTCTTAAAACTTACGTAGAGTCATTTATCATTGTGCAAAGTAAAAATATGTAAAGCGCTGCTACCAGGACTAAGCTAGCCCTGCAAAAAAAGTTCATGTGAGACTCCAAAACTCAAGGACTTCCCTGGTAGTAGTCAGCCAACTGCGGCTTAAGAGCAATAGCAAGGTCACTAGTGGCAGCTAGCACTGAAGATACTCTTCAAAATAGAGTTTACTAGAACCACACAGTGTACTTAATATATGAATGCAACAGTGACTTTTTGGAAAAAATGTCTCCTTTCTTTTCTGGTTGGAAGTTCCACCTATAAAATGTTATCATTACTAAGTACTTGCTCCTGCAACTAACTCAATAAAGCTATAACTCAGGCAAGGACTCATTTACACTTAGATTATCCCTGCAATTCAGAAAAAGTTGAACAAAATGAGGCTATACATTCTGTGCATATAAACAGTGAGATCTGGCCCCAGTCCAGGTGGTGTTATATCCCATAGCATGTAGAAGTATGTGCATATGTTATGTGTAAACATTCATAAATATACTTCAGCTTTCCCTTCAATAAGCTGACTCGTTAAGTGTTTTCACTTGAACTAGGGAATTGCTACTTAGAATAACACTTCCTAAGATAATGTCCCAGTGAGAGACAGACGCATAGGCTCATGATAAATCTTGCCTGCACACAAATTAGTCTGTCTGTAAGGGAAAAGGCACTGCAGACAGGACTGGAAACACTCGGATCTCCAGCTAGTTCCAGGTGGTCTTAGCCAACTTATTAGCTACAGTGCAGAAAACTAAACAAAAATGCGTAATAATGTCCCAGATAATCAAATAATGTTGCAAATAGGTTATTTTGAATCAAACCTACAGGCTATTCAGAGAAGTTTGTAAATTACTCTGTTTCCCTAAGCATTTTCTGTGTGAATAATGTCCTGTGTTATGTGTCATGTGTGAAGAACTTCTGTAAAATATTCTAAAGTTTTATCTGAAGTTGAATGTGTTGCCTCACTTTTCCCCTCTTTTCACACAAGCACACACAGAGTTATAATTCTTCTCAGTAGACTCTGTGTGCAAAATTCTAATTAAGTTTAACAGGTTACTTTTGTTTATATGTGCATATGATGACAGGAGAGGAAGATACAGAGGAGTAAATTATATTTATGGGTGATCATTCAATTTTTAAAACATATGGAGACCATGGTTTTCAAAACAAGAATTAGTTGCTTAAGAAAAAGAAAAAATTGAACAGAACTGTCACTTAAATCTCAGCTTCTTTGTTGTTTTTTAGAACATTTTAACATTTAGGACATTTTAGAATTTTTAATTTCTTTGTGATGGTTTCAGAAGTTCATTTAATTGATTTTTCTACTGCTTGCTTTTCCTAACCTGTCTGCTTTTGTATAGCATGGTGGCAAGTAATATCTGTCATGCCAGTTTGCAATGATTTCTGGATCCTTGGTTATTCTCAGCACCTATTTACAGTGTACAAAGTGTGGTGTCTGCATTTCAAATATATAATACACTTTTTGCTTGAAGATGAACATAGACTCCAAGATTGAAGGCAGTGTGTCAGTGATAGGGTAGGATACTCACTGGAATTTTTTCCCTGTTCTTTCTGTAGTGATTCTGATTTAGGAGAGAAGAAAAAGAAAACTTGTCTTTACTTTTTCATCACATTTAATCTGTGGAAAATGCAGGAGTCTCACTCAAGATTTATAAACAAATACACCATTATGTTTCTCATTAGTTTGAAGAATACCTGTATAAGTGGTGGTTGTCAGATACAATAAGTGCCCCCCTCCTTTTTTGCTTATATAATAATCCCAGCATTCAAAAGACTAATCACTACACACTGATCTACAAAGCATCTTATTTCCTCATCAAATTTCCCTGCTGGGCTTAGCCATGCTTGTCAACTTCCCAGATCCCCCTTTCAATAACTGGTTTATTCTTAACATGTTGCCAAAATGCATTCCTAGGAGTAAACCATGGAAGAATGAAGTTCTAATTTCTTCATCTCACTCAAGAAGAGGTTTCTACCCATGCTCCTGGGAAAGGTCAAGAGTAATTTTGGCTGGAGGTTCCCTTGATAGAAGCAGGCACGTACAGCACATTGGAGCCCTTTGTCTGTAAATACAGATGACCACCAAAGATGATAGACGAGAAAAAAAAGAGAAGAGGTGAGAAGAGAGGAGAGGAGAGGAGAAAAGAGAAAAAGAAAGAAAAAGAAAGAAAAAATAAAAAGAGAAAGAAAAAGAAAAGAGAGAGAAAAAAAGAAAAAAGGAAAAGAGAAGGAAAAAAGGGAAAGAGGAAAGGAAAAATAAAAGGGAAAAAAGAAAAGGAAAAAAGGAAAAGGGAAAGAAAATGGAAAGGGAAGGAGAAAGGGAAGGGGAAGCAAAGAAATTGATTAAACAATGTCATGGTCTTCTATGTTAGCATTAACGTCAGCTACATCTCCTAGGCAGTGACAAACCAAAGTTCAAAGACAGAAACTGCCCCTAACCTCAGCTGTGCTCTCCTGCTTAAAGCTGAACCTCCTCTGTCATCCAGGACAGGGGACAAAGGCAAACCCAGTTCACAATACAGAAAGCCTGGAAGCTACACATAAATGGTCATGGTTTATCTGTTCTCCGGATGAATATGGCTTGCAGGTTCTAACGCAGCAGTGAAGCACTATTCCCCAGATCAGTACTCTTCTGCAAATTTAAACAAATCTACGTTGAGTTGAATGACTTCATGCCTGTGGAGCAAGAACTGAAGATGAGCATTTACTGACTTTCTAAGCATTCACTAAAGTGAATTAGGGATGGATTATTAAATTAACGAGAGTCTTACTTGCCCTTTCTTGTAAAGACTAAGCTTATTGATTTCACAGTCTTGCCTATTCTTTTCTAATGTTTTATTTATTATGAAACTACTTATTTATTATATTCATATATATTATATATTAAGTAGCTGTCACTGAAAACAGAACAGCAAATGGAAGAAAAATCCATAGCTTTTCAATATTGTTTCATCTCCTACTTGATGTCTGTCATGGGTTTCACACAATAAGTATTGCATCAGTTGAACAACATGAAGCAGAGCCCTTAGCAAGGTAAGTCTCAGGTGCCTGCCTTCCCCAAAAATACACCTGTGGTAGTTCCCAAGCCCACCCTTTCCAGGCACGTTTTAAACACAATGCATGACTTGCCGACTCCTACCTGAAACATATTATTTTCTCCAGATGACAGTATATGAAAGATAAAAGATGTTGTGCTGCTGTAGCTTTTTTGTTTGATAATTTTGACTTTTACCTTATTTGTCCTAAATTCCTAGGCAGGTCCTGTATACTGGTCTACTATATCAGAAACTAAATGACTGATTTTCTCCACTGGCAATAAAATAACCATTCTCTGCAGCTCTGCTTTAAACTTACCAAAGGAAAGGGAAC
Source organism: Elanus axillaris (assembly GCA_026212715.1). Lineage (NCBI taxonomy): Eukaryota > Metazoa > Chordata > Aves > Accipitriformes > Accipitridae > Elanus > Elanus axillaris. The sequence continues at coordinate 23,433,051 of JANZLQ010000086.1, read as the reverse complement.
TCTTTTCTTTAAGCCAAATAATCCTTTGGATCAGAACTTCTCTGTTTTACTCAGCGTAAGTCAAAATTATATTGAGTATATAACCAATGATCTGCTTAGAAAGTGAAGATGACAGCTTTTTTATGACCAGGGCTTTGTGGTTTCCTTTATAAAAATTACTCTCAAATCTTGACATTTTCTTCTTCAGAGCAAGGAGAAAAAAAGAAAAAAACAGACAAAAAAAACCCCAAACCCCCAGGTTAATTCACAGTGTTTAGACTATGGATGTGTGGATAATGCTTCTGGCTGCCAACCCATTTTAAAAGGAGGAGACAAGATACAAAGGCTGCTTCACTGTTGTTGAGGTTAGACAAAAGAGCAGTGCAGAGACAGAACACCTCCTTCACAGCTGAAGAGCATTCTCAATTCTCCCTCTCTCTTGTTCTTATCTCCCTCTCAGGTTACTGCATTTTCTGTTCCCCTCATGCCATTGCAGTAGCACTGAGGACAAGTGAGATAATGCTTGGCCCAAATCCAGGCAATCATTTTGGAGTAATTAGTTTAGGTACTGCACACCCAACCCATAGTTTTTTTTCAGGTAGGTATCAAGTGGCTCACATTACCTGATTACCTGCCTGTGTTTGGATGGCCAGCCCCAAGGTTCAGTTAAAGCTCATCCCCAGGTAGCAAGCGAGGGCTTAATTGAATGTGTCAGCTTGTTCTGGGAAATCTGGCTCTGCTGCAATGACCTATTTCTCCTCCTGCTGCTGTATGTGATCTCCCTTTTGCTGTTCTGCTTCTTTGGCACTTCTAGCCCAAGAACAAAGTCTATGCTGTGATGACCTTGGAGCTGCTGTTAATTCTGATATTGCTGCTTTTTTTTTTTTTTTTTTTTTGAAATGCACATAACATTTGCATTTTTTCAGACATTTTCAGTGCTGCTGTGCCTGTGCATAGCCCACCCCGGGAAGGTGAGAACCAGCCGAGGCTTTCGGGAATGATGCCTTCCTGGCAGGAGCTAGAGCCGGACGTTCGAAATTTCCAACGGGCCTCTGCCGAAAACAAGCACCTCGAGGTCTCCCGTCTTTGAGGAAGGCCGAATGCCCAGTGCTGCTGTGCCTGTGGATAGCACACCCAGGGAAGGAGAAGACCAGCCGTGGCTTTCGGGAATGGCGCCTTCCTGGAGGAAGCTACAGCCAGACATTTGAAACTTACAACAGGCCTATGCAGAGAACGAGTGCCTGGAGGTCTCCCATCTCTGAGGAAGACCGGATACCCAGCGCTGCTGTGCCTGTCGATAGTCCGCCCATGGAAGGTGAGGACCAGCCGCGGCTTTCGGGAATGCCGCCTTCCTGGTGGGAACTAGAGCCGAACGTTCAAAATTTCAAACAGGATGTTCGGAATTTCCAAAGGGCCTCTGTCAAGAATGAGCGCCCCGAGGTCTCCCATCTCTGAGGAAGGCTGGATGCCCAGAGCTGCTATACCTGTGAACAGGCAGCCCAGGTAAGCTGAGGACAAGTTGGTACTTTTGGGAATGACGCCTTCTGGGTGAGAGCTAGAGCCGGACGTTCGGAATTTCTGCAGGCCTCTGCCAAGAATGAGCGCCCCGAGGTCACCCGTATGTGAGGAAGGCCGGATGCCCAGCGCTGCTGTGCCTGTGGATCGGCCACCCAGGGAAGGTGAGGAACAGCCGTGCCTTTCGGGAATGCCGACTTCCTGGCAGGAGCTAGATCCAGACGTTCAGAATTTCCAGCTAGAGGTTCAGAATTTCCAATGGTCTCTGCCGAGAACGAGCGCTCCGAGTTCTCCTGTCTCTGAGGAAGGCTGAAAATCAGCACTGCTGTGCCTATGGGGAGCCATCCAGGGCAGGGGAGGACCAGCAGCGGCTTTTGAGTATGGCACCTTCATGGCGGGAGCTAGATACGGACTTTCGGAATTTCCAATGGGCCTCTGCCGAGAACAAGCACCTCGAGGTCTCCCGTCTCTGAGGAAGGCCAGATGTCCAGCGCTGCTGTGCTGGTGGATAGCCCACCCAGGGACAGTGAGAACCAGCTGTGGCTTTTGGGAATGAGGCTTTACGGGTGGGAGCTAGAGCCAGACATTTGGAATTTCCAGTGGGACGTTTGGAATTTCCCCAGGCCTCTGCTGAGAACGACCGCCCCAAGCTCACCCGTCTCTGAGGAAGGCCGGATGCCCAGCGCTGCTGTGCCTGTGGATAGGCCACCCAGGGAACGTGAGGACCAGCCATGTCATTCGGGAATGGTGCCTTCCTGGCAAAATCTAGAGCCGGACGTTGGGAATTCCCAACGGGAGGTTCGGAATTGCCAACCGGCTTCTGTCGAGAACTAGCGCCTGAAGGTCTCCCATGTCTGAGGAGGACAGTATGCTCAGCGCTGCTGTGCCTGTGGATAGGCTGCCCAGGGAAGGTGAGGACCAGCCGTGGCTTTCGGGATTGGCGCCTTGCTGGCAGGAGCTAGAGCCGGATGTTCGGAATTTCCAATGGGACGTCCGTAATTTGTAATGGTTCTCTGCCAAGAACGAGCGCCCCGAGGTCTCCCGTCTCTGAGGAAGGATGCATACACAGCACTGCTGTGGCTGTGGATAGCTGGCCCACGGAAGGTGAGGACCAATGCGGCTTTCGGGAATGGCGCGTTGCTGGCAGGAGCTAGAGCCAGATGTTCGGAATTTCCAACAGGACATCCGGAATTTGCACTGGTTCTTTGCTGAGAACGAGCGCTCCGAGGTCTCCCGTCTCTGAGGAAGGCTGGATTCCCAGCGCTGCTGTGCCTGTGGATAGGCCGCCCAGGGAATATGAGGACCAGCCAAGGCTTTCGGGAATGGCGCCTTCCTGGCGGGAGCTAGAGACGGACGTTCGCAATTTCCGCACCCCTGTGCCAAGAAGGAGCACCCCGAGGTCTCCCATCTCTGAGGAAGGCCAGATGCCAAGTGCTGCTGTATCTATGGACAGGCAGCCCAGATAAGCTGAGGTCCAGTTGCAGCTTCAGCGAATGACGCCTTCCTGGTGGGAACTAGAGACGTACGTTCGGAATTTCCAGCAGGACATTTGGAATTTCCGCAGGCCTCTGCCGAAAACGAGCTCCCTGAGGTCTCCCCTTGTCGGAGACGAAGGGAAACAAGCACATCAGATGATGATCAACAAGTCTCAACTTTATTTGACAAGCGATGTTTCTTTTATAGGCACTTTAATTAGCTCATACATATTGCAAAACTAAAGCTCCTTATTGGCCCATCAGCTAAATGC
>JANZLQ010000086.1:23410836-23429710 GCA_026212715.1 Elanus axillaris | reverse complement strand
TCTTGCTGCTTTTTTTTTTTTTTTTTTTTTTCATTTATTTAGAGATCTGGGGAAGAGCAATGTGTACTATGAGGGCTGAGCAATCCTTCACCTTGAGAAACCATGGGCACAAGTAGCTGGTTGTGCACTTTTCAGGTGGATGCTAAGGGTTTTGAAAGGTACACAAAGTGCGCATCTCCTGCCTTCCCACCAATTTTCACAGAAATTAGGCAGCTGTGTGTCAGAAACACACTCCTCTTGCATTCAGTCCTCACATGAGAAATACTGTAATAGGGACAGAAGATGACCGCTGTTGACATGCACTGTATGCAGACAGCTTCTTTGCTACAACGACATTTTTGCAGTTCTTACTCTTCCCTGCCCCATCCATCCTTACAAATCCTTTGCCACCCCTCCCCATGCACCCTTCTAGCCCAGGGTCTCTCTGGGCCAAACTCCTCTCCTGAGTACCCACTAACCAGCAATAGTGTCTTCCCCACACCTCTTCACCTCCTCCCTGACCTGTGGGGACCCTTCTAAGGGCGGGAAGGATCTATGTCTCCACCTCATCCTCACCTCACCTCTCTGCTGAGAATGTGAGCAAGGCTGCAGCTTTATGCCATCTGTGAAGGTAGCCTGGTGCTGTGGATATATTTCCACCAGGAACAGGGCTGAGGCTGCTAACAATTTTGCAAAGACAAGAAAAGAGCTGCTGGATGCTAAAGGCTTCCAGCCAGTACTAGCCTGGATCAGATACAGATTGGCAGCCTTGAGGTGGATGGCTCCAATTTCCCATTACCAATTCCCCTGAGCTGCTCAGTCTCCCATGGTGAAAGCTTTAATTTAGGAGAGATCCTGTAGGGCTGTGTTGTTCTTGTCCTCTCTGCTTTGCTTCTAATTTTTAGAAGCAAGTCCATGAAGTCTTGCAGCCAGATGCTGGCTAGCTCTTGGGTGAATGTAAGCAGGTGCCCTAAGAACAGTTCAGCTCAAGAACTAAGGCTGTGGTCTCTATTTATATTCCTAGAAATCAGAGCAAATAGCAGTATTTCAGTCCCACATCACCTAGCTGATTAGCTTTGCAATCAGTGTGTGAAAGAATTTGAACTCATCAGCTACTCAGAACTTTGAATAGCATAACCCAAGCAATGGAATAAAATAGTGGAAAGACAATTATATTTCTTTATACAACAGATTGCAAGGCCAAAAAAAAGTCAAATATATTTTCAGTTAGAATATGATTCAAATTTGGGCTTAGAGGTGCAAGCTATTCTTGCAAGAAAAGGTAACTATGTAAATACAATGTTGCTCAAGAGGGACCTTGGTTATTTCAGTGTTACTTGATTTCTTTAGAAGGCAGCCAGATTCTGGACTGGCATGAGTAGATTGTTTCCTTCGAAGCTGGCAGAACTGTGATGATTGCAACAGCTGAAAGTCTTGCTCGGCACTGCATCAGTGCTATTATAATTACAGTTTTCATCCAGTAAAACTAAGTATATCAACATAGTCACGGCTGGCTCCACGATTTTCAGCAGTGTAGGAGAAATTGGATGTCACTCTCTGGTGGACAAGGGTCCAGAGACAGGCTCCTTCTGCCAACGGAAAGACAGTAGAAGGAGAACGGCATGCTTAAGATGGAGAAATGTGGGGAGCTGGGCTTCCTGCTGCCCCTGCAGCAGTCAGGGGAATAAAGGGAAAGGGGCAGGGGTGTTTTGGAAGTGACCATCTTGTCCTCATGGCCAGTGGTTGCTGCCCCCACACACTCACCCCGTGACAGCCCCAGGCAGGCAGGTCCCGCGGGAGGGCTGTGTGAGCCCGGGTAGCCCCCCCAGGCTACCACCCCCACTGCCTATAGCCCAGCACCAGCTGGACTAGCACACCAGGAAAACATTAACATCATGTCTATGGGTTCTTTTATCCCACCGCATACCAGGTGCGACAGGAACCTGCCTGTTGTTGGTGAAGAACCGGCATCCATCTCTGCCAAAGGAGCCCCCACCTCTCGCCTGGGAAGCTTTGCCTTCCTCACACCATCCTCTCTCCAAACACCCCCCGGCAGCTCAGCAGCATGCCTGCCAGCACTGGCATCCTCGCTGCAGTCTTTGGGCAGAGGACAATTACCAACATCGTGCCCCAAAAGCTTAGTGGCATGAAGTGGAAAGAGTACAGGGTGTAACAGAAACAGGGAACATATGGTCACCATACAGGATTACCTGACTTGAAAGCACCTCTTCTTTCATTCAGTAGCAGCCTTTATATTAAACATGGGCAAAAACCCGAGGTCCACATCTGCTGGAGGAGAGGGAAGGTCCTAAGTTTAAAATGAAAAGTTCAGCTCGGTACATGTTGGCTTTTCTGGGCTTTCTTTAGAACTGAGGCACAATGGCAAAACAGGCTCCCAATATTACAAGCAGGGTCTCAATACTATGACTTTTTTTCTAGCAAAATAAATGCTGATTGTTTCTCTATTCCCTTGTCTCTTTTCTAAGCTCTTTCAATTCTTTTAAGAACCCATACAAATTCCTAGTATCTGATGGATACATTTTCTGGCAAAATGTTAAAAAGATAAATAATGCAATTACTAATTTCTCAAATAATGGTGCTGTATCTGAAGCATAACCAAAAAACATTAAGACAAGTTTGCATGAGTGATGAAAAAAATCTGGAAAAGCACAAGGAGATGTGGAACAGTGGATAAATCTCCTTGGCAACTAACCCACTACGTGGTATGATGGCAAGTTAAATTAGAAAGGAAATACTAGGATTCATAGTTTAAACAAACAGAATTAGCAGTGGATAATGCAAATTTTGCCAGTGACGTTAAGAAAACCATCAATAAGAATATTGTTCTTTCTCACAAAAAATAGTGTCAGCCTGTGGGGAAGATATACTTCTTGACAAATAATCTGAATGTGACAAAGACATAATCTAGTTATTCTTTTGGACACATAAGGCATTAAAATTAATGGCAGTTTTTCCACTGCTTTTAAGGGCATAGTCTCATAACTGAATTAGGATTTGCAGCAAGTTTGACAGTCCAAAATGTCATATTATATGTATTTTACTTTTTGCTAACCTACTATTCAATGGAGAAATTAGAAAAGGATGTAAAAATCATCAGGCAGAGGGTCTGACAAAACATTCATCTCAACACCCTGTAAAGATAATTCTCAGCCATCTAGGATGGATATTGAAGAGGTTCTGGCGGATAAACAGACTGGCAATAAAAGTCTCTAGGGAAACATTGATTTCCCATCATTTCTAAAGAAAGAATGAACTGCAGAAAACAACTGGCTACACAGGTGTACCACCTTCAGTACACCATTTCAATCTCTCTGTTGCCAGTGAAAAGAAAGGATCCTGTTATTCTGCAATAAGGGAAATCATAGGCAAGTGTAGGTTTGGTCAGGAAAGGCCTAAATAAAACCAAATTTTTGTATTTTAAAACCAGACACAAGAATCCATTAGCAACTTTTCTGTTGGCTGGAAATGTTCAAAACACATTTCAAAGAGAACAGAACTGTGAATAGACAGACTTACTCTGAGGCATTATCAATCACTGGTGTCTTCATTTAATAGTCATGATGGGTTTGACTGCAGCTGTACCATATACCTGGAGAGGAGATTTCTGGTGCAGCATTAGGAGCTGTATGGATGGGAAATTGTATCCTTGAGAACTACAGTTCCTTTTGTGTGCTTTCTGTTTTCTGCAAAAAGGTTCTTACAGTTACTTGCTTATGGTCCATATTTTGAAGATGGGATGGGGAAGGAAGCTCTGTCATCTCCTGCCCATTTGCTGTGCTGGAAAGCAGCAGCTTCATAATGCACTATCTACTGCGCTCCTGTCTCTACTTACTTGTCTGGACCCACCTCCCATATAGCACGTGCAGGGGCTATGAAGTGACTTCCTTTAAGCACAACTTTTAGCACAAAATCTACCCATAATTATAAAAGAAAACAGATCACTTTTTTATCTGTGTATGCAGTAGGGAGTTTTTGGCCAATTTTCAGCCTCAGTTTTTAAAAGTTTTGAAGTAATGAGCAAACCTGGAAAAAAAAAAAACAAAATTAGGATGCTTTGGAGTTAAGTCAATCATTGCTTTGACAACCAAGCAGTACCTGCTCTGACAGCTTTCTACTCCTCCTCTCCTGAATATTTTGTCTACTGCCTTTTCCTCAAACAAGTAATCTCATTTCATCAGCCCAATATAAACACGACTCGTCTCATCGTCGCTAGGTCAGAGGGACGTATTTAACACACTGGAACTCACCAGCACTGGCTACTTCTGTCTTAACAATGGAAATTTTGACAGAAGAGAGAAATGGAGGAATCCCATGAGTGTTTGGAGCCATTAAATGTATGCCCAAGCACCCTCATAGCTACTATTACCAATTAACAAAGCCTTGGCAGAGTATTGAGGAAACTTGCAATCTGATTCTGTAAATAGTCACCCATGTGAGAAGGGCTACGCAGCTGAGTGGTTGCAGTGAGTTTACTACCAAAGTGCATGTGCATAAATGTTCCCTATGTGCTTAAGCATTTGCAGGAATCCTAATCTTTGCTCGTGCTGTTTGTAAGTGTCTGATATGAAGAACAGTTCTGAGACTTTTCATCACTTGTCATATTTTTGTAAATTATCCTAAGTATTTTAAAGTTTTCGTTATTCCAGTAGTTACCATGTTTACACGTAGATACACCAGATGGGTCATGGTATTTGACTCTAGACTTCTTTTTTAATTAGTTTTGCTGACCAGGGACCCACTGTTGTTGAAACAGATGTTGCAGCCCTATAATAGCTCTCAGCTGCCAACAGCAAACTGTGGAACTCAGCCCTCACCATGCAGAACAAATGAATGTAATAAGGGGACAGTGAGCTCCAGACAACAGGGACACTCCACAACATGTGTGTTTACCAGTTCTATCTTAAGGCACATAAAATTTTAAACACACTTCTTTTTCTCATCTAAAATATAACAACTGAGCAACTATTTCTCAAAAATGCATGTATTGCCACAGAATAAATGCACTCTTTTCATTCCTTTATCCTGCATACTTGTTTAACTATCTTATTTTTGCTATGAGTCACATGCTGCAGGGATCAGATGGGCTATTCCACACTTGAAAAGAAGACCTAGTGAAGCTCAACCTGAGGACTCAAGTGAAGTCTTTAACAACTCATGTCCCATTCAGATAGGTGCAGAAGGGAACTGTAACACTTGCTCTCTAAGGCAAGAATTGACTCCCCTGTGAACACTCCCTGGGTCTTCTTTAGAAGGACTGAGATTCTGAGCCAAGATGCTGATCATCCTAAATCAGTATCTTCTTCTGTATGATAAACACTTTATTAGAACTGAAAGGCACATATCTAATTTTTTTACCCAGGTATTACTCTTTTCCACCTACATCTATGTCATTAAATATCTAAGAAGGTGATTATTTAAGATCAGACTTCATTTTTTTCTGTCTTGTATATTAAATTCTTACTATCCAGTTTTTCTTTACAAACTTCCTAAGTCTTTTAGGCTATTTCTTTCACTCACAGAGTTCTTTAGTACCATTACTCCATGTTATGTATAACTCATTTTATAATGTTAATAAAAATATTACATAGATCAGGCACAATGTTGATCTCTGGACATGTCTTTGTACCTGTTTTTGTTTCAATAAGGGCATGAATATCTTTCTTAGGTTGAATGGTGTAGTATTTTGCTAGCAGACACATTGATACTGTAGAAATAATGCATTTCTGTGAAGACTTCTAACCCATGTGCAAAAGTAGAAGTATCAGTAGGCATTTCTATTCAACAACAGGCAAAAGCACTCTTGAAAAGCAATGATGCATATGCAGTGCTAGTGGAGAGCAAATTAGGTAACAGCTTGTGGTGTAACATGGTGTAAAATTTAAAAAAAAAAAACAAGAACCCATAATTCACATTGTTACAAAAACAGAGCCACAAAATCTCATGTACAGTTACTATGACACTCAACTTAGGAAACTCCATTAACTCTTTAATGTTTTAATATCACAAAAATGCCAACAAGTTACAAAGGATTCAGAAAAAAAGACCAAACCAACAAAAAGAAACCCGTTAAGAGAAAGCTAGAAAGGCAGATGAGGAATGGAGGAGTCTTGGGTTGACCTAGCATCAGTGGTGCAGGAGTGGCTACATGAAGGAGGCAAACAGGGTACCCAACTGAAATATGGGAGACAGGATGCCATCTGCAAATAATTTGATTAAGCTGTATTTTCTACCCCACCAAGGGCTTTTCCAGCACCATCAGTGATATTTCCAAATCCCTTCTGTCAGTTCAGAGTACAGCTCACTTCGAATGCCACTGTGGTTCACCATAAAAACACTCCTGGGATCACGACATTATTATTTACAACTATCAGAAGTGTTTAAAACAGAAGTAGATAAACACCAGGGTGAAGAAAGGCCACCCAACGCAGACCAGGCTGCTGGAAAAAGGGATAAATCCACCCTCCCATCATCTGTCCCTGTCCCAGCACTTGTGACCATGCAACCACACCATGAACAGCTGCTTACAAATGGTTCAGGTGAACCAGTGGTCTACCCTGGCTTACCCAAAGACCACTTGATTTTTGGAGACAGCATGAGGGGAGCAGTGAGCACAGGCAGCTGAAGAAACCCAACATGGGGACACTTTTCCCTGCCAGCGTGCCCTTAGCGTTGAGCAGTGACAGGAACAAGCTAATGGGAACTCAGTTGAATGAGGAGTCTGCTGATTTCTCACATCCTCTGTAGTTGTAACAAGGTGGCAGTAATATTCGGGTATCCCCTAGATCTGTGAGATCCCGATTTTAATGGGCGTTTGTGAGCACAGTAAAAATGAAATGAAAAGACAAGGATTTAGAACAAATACTGGCTCAGGAACCTTTCTCTAACACATATACAATATATAAATCTGTCTAGTAAAGCAAGTGCCACATAGATTAAAAGGCTTGTTCAGTCCTGGTCTGGATGAAGCACAGTAGACCACAGAAGCCACAGCCTTTCCTCTCTTCCTGACAAATACAGTTTTCCCTGCTCACGGTGATTGAGAATGCTGCTCCAGAGATCATTTCCCAACCCCAATGTTTTGATCATGTTACAGCTCTCCCTCTTTGCCTCATCTCTGCCTCATCAAACATAAGCTAGCATGCTTCATTTCGCAGCCCACTCTTGTCTTGGAGTCATCACCAAGAGCTAGACTCCCCCCTTTAATCCATCTGTGTTGAATTTTTACATTTGTAAGCAACCACATCTGTGTGACTCCTCATGCTGGGAAGAGTTTGCTGTAAACATCCACAGTCAGCTGTTTTTCAGACCTTTTCTTAAAACTCATTTGCCCTTATGATCAGGAAAGAAACTAGTAAGACTTCTGATGGGCTGAGACCTCTGCTTGCCTGGCTGACAGACCATGCCTCTGCTTGTACACCCTCTGCAGCAGCTTTCTCCTGCAGGCCTTTCCTCTGTTCTTAGACTCGATGCCACAGTCTTGCCTTAGTGGCAAAGCCAACAAAAGGTGTTCCTGCTTCTCTCCAGACTTAAGCAGGAATGAGCTGAAGGCTAGTCAAATGATTTAGTGTGTCTAACTTGTAGTACCTTCCCAGGTGGTAGGTGCCTACGACTCCCTACAAGCCAGATCTCTTTCAGGTAGCCCTACTTCTAGTTCCCAAAACATAAGGCATTCCCTTGGGAGTGCAATGGCATTTAAAGGACATTTTGAGACACTAATGTGGAAGCAATCCCCGCTCAAAACTGTAGAATGAAGAGCTTTGGAATGAACTGTAGAATTTTCCATTCATGAAACAACTTTCCCCACTTTTCTACAAAAAAAAAAGCAAACTCCTTTTGTTTTGGAAGAGCTGCATATGCAAACACCCCAAGAGAAAAAAAGAAAAAGTGGGAAGGGAAAAGAAAAAAAGGAAGGAAGGAGGAGTGAGAGAGGGAGAGAAGTAAAAAAAGAAAAAGAGAAATGAAGGTATCTTGCATACATCTGATCTGCAGGAAAGCATCTGGCTCATGTCTGTAACAGAGAGAATAAGGATCACATTCCCAGAGACACATAAACGTTACTCCTAAGACAGAAAGTATGATTCATTTTGCTGTCCTAAAAGGAAAGGTATCATTTGGCCTGCCTGCCAGCAAAGTAGACAAAATGTATTGCAGACGCCTATGTAGCGAAAGAGTTTTCTCCTGCGCTTTCATATTGCTGCTGATCGCTGGTGCATGTGCGGTGCTGGCTCCTTGAGCAGCCTGGCAGGCTGGCTGCAGCAGGCTCCTGGAGTGGGCAAGCACAGCCAGGTCGGCATTGCACGCCAAGGATCAGAGTTGGACCGTCCTGCGGAGGAGGCATTGTGAGCACATTTAAAGCTGTAATCTTAGTCCACCAATAATTGTTCTACTGCTGGGGAAGTCTAACACAGATACCCGCTTCTGCAGGGGCACGTCTCCAGGTTAAAAAGTGGCAAAGGGTATCAAATGGAGCATAATGGAACAAGAATCAGTGTAAAATATGAGGGCAATGCACACTTACTCATTTTAGCTTTTTCTATTTAATACATAGAGCTGTAGCAGCTTTTAAAGGTATGTAATTTTTTTTCTGCATATGTGTGCTTTTAAGTGCAATGTATGCTCTTTATATGCATGCATGAGCAGTTAACTTACAGAATTCATGCATCCTTGTGTGTCTTGCATATAAAAAGTGTTTTAGAAATGAACTAAGATTTCCTGCTTTGCATGTAAAGCAGGGACTAACTGCAGGCAATTATGAAGAATTCTTTATTGGCAAACTATTTCCTTAATGTCTTCCTTGAGGTTTTTGTTTTCTGGGGATGGGGAGGAGGAGGTGCCTTCTTCTGGAGCACCTGGAGGAGGTCAGCCTGGAGCCAGACTTCAGCCTGGAGAGCAGCACAAGCCTGTTCCAGGAAGGCAGTTCCACTGGTCCTCAGAGAATTGTCCAGACTTTATGGGTTTGTCTACATTCTTCTCTGCTGCAGCTAGGTGTGCAGTCAGGCATTTTTATCATGCTTCCCTGGCACTGTACTACAGCACTTTTGCATTTTTATATTTTGAAATCCATCCTGTTTCCTTTGTGCTGTTCCATTCCCTGTTGCTGGCATCCATGAGCAGATGTGATACAACCCAGCAGATATTTTCAAGTTCACTTAGTCTTCTCCCCCAAACTGCACTGTCCCAATTGTAAAACCTTTCTTTTCCCTCCTGGCACTGCAGTGCTTTCATAATACAGAAGGAAAACTGTGATATAAAGGCATCTTTTCATTCCAGCATTTTCTCTGCACTACATACCGTGGCTGGCCAGCTCAGAAGCCCAAACATTGAGTTTTTCCAGCAGAAGCAAGCGCCACAATCACTCTAAACTTCAATAAGAGGGACTGAGCAGGAGGAAATGTACCATTTCAACTGGAATTTAAATCCCTCCCTTAGGTGAGAGGGATGTTTTCTCGAGGACTTTGGGGGGAAGGTTATCTTGTAGGCACAATAACTAGGAAATGAAATGGATCATCAGGAAAATTCTCTGGGCTTTTTTTTTTTTTTTTTTCCAGTGCACATCAAGGAACTGTTTCCCTTCTAAATCAACTCACTTTTTCTTATTAATAGTGATTTGATCATGTAGGCCTGGGGCAATACAGAGCTATGTGAAAGCTGATATTAGAAAGTGAGGGAAAAGAGAGAATTAAAAGCAAGATGAGGGAAGTAGATAGGACGCCAACTGCTTATGTGGTGTGCCTGATGGGAGCCAATGGGTCTTTCAACGTGCATCTAAACTACTTTTATCGGATTTTAGAATGAAATTAAACAGGTCACTTTCTGTTCTGGGGGAGGCATACTTAACTCACTGTCTCCATCATACCAGCAGAACTAATCACAATTAAACCTTAAACAAGAGAAAGGGTCTTATATTAATTCTTGAAGAAATGATTGGCGGTTTTCCCTTGTGAAAATAAAAGTGTGGTACCCTTGTCTATAGGTAAGTTTCGGTTGCACAGGAACACAACGCAGCAAAGGTGCTGCCTTTTTCTCTGCCACAGATCTCTCCCACAGCCCCCCCAGCAGCTTCCCAGCCATCACCTTGCGTTTTCATCACGCCCTTACCCCAACGCCCAGACCTGCGCTCGGGTGCCCCCCCGCATAACGCACACCCTGTGGAGAATAACGCCGCGAATCAGTAACGCCGTCTGGCTAAAGGGCTTGAAATCAAACCACCAAGACAAGAAGGTGCAAACCTCACCCGAGAGGAGGTCGGAGTGCTGGCGGCACACGGCTGCACCTTACCCCCGGCGGGCAGCCCCAGGCCCGGGGCGCTGGTCCTGGCCCCGCCGCATGCCCCGGGGCCAGCCCCTGCCCGGGGCTGCCCTCCCTCCGCTGCCCAGGGCTGCCCTCTGAAGGCTGAAGTTAGAATCCACAGCGCTGGGTGGAAAGCGCCTTCGCTCGTTCCCGAGGAAATTATTTGGAGGGGACTCCAAAGTTTTGCTGCCGGGGGAAACGCTGGGAAAGCAGACTAAAGAGAGCCGCGTTTGCAGAGGTTCTCAAGCAAAAAAAAAGAGACAGCCTGAGGGGAGCTTTATGTGGGGCAGCTGCTCTCTGCCCCTACATGAGCAAAAACCTTGCAGCACCGAAGACAGCTGACACAGCGGAAACTGTTTGTCTGACGCATACTTTTGAAAAGCGATTGTAGGAATCGGCAAAATAAGGAGTACTTTAAAGCAAATGTTGGCACCGACTATATCAATAAATTAGGCTGTGCCGCTCTGCTTTTTGTCTGCTAGAGGCTAAGAATGGGTTGGTACTTTATAAAAAAAAAAAATTACCTGTATTGCCCTAACACTGCCCTTGCGTATGACTGCATTGCAGAGAACCATGGACTGTCCACCCTACAGCAGATACAGGCCTCTTTGTCCCTATCTGCCTGAACCCATCAACAACAAGTATAGACTAATCATGTTTACTCATTCTGCTCATTCATATTTTTCTTCATTCACATTTCTCCTTATTCACCTTTGTAAAAATAAAGCGTTTCAGCAGCAGACAGTTTGCCCGTTGTGGGAAGGGAAAACAAAAGCACAGATGTTTCAGTAGGTATCACACAGATTTACTCCCAGCCCACATTGCTGGCTAGCTATTCTACACTTAGAAATGTGATTGAAACCATTAGCTCAATTTTAATGAACTCCATGTGCCATTTCAGTTTTTTCTCCTGGAAAAAAATGTCTATCATATAATTCTCCGCACACATAATTGAGATAAATTCCAATTCAGGCCATTTCTCAAATGTTTGGTTTAAGAGAATACTTTTTGAAAAGACATTTGTGAAAAATAAACACAATTACATACACATGATTGGTTCTGCTTATTGCTTCCTCTAGGCATTAGGAAATGTGTGTGCATGTGTGTTCATTTATACAATGATGCTCACAGCTACAGTGAATTATTGCATGTTATAGCCATGAATGTACTCTAAACCGAACTGCTTTCTCAGCCAGATTTCCTAAGGAAATGAGTCTTATACCAACACAAGATACTCCAGTAACTTCTGAACCCTTTGACCTATTTCAGCTAAATTCGATGAAGGTGGTAGAGATCTCAAAGACAGCAAAGCTCCCACTGGCATGGGAAAACAGGTGGCAGGCTAAAAGGAAATACCATTAATGCCCACACCCTGGGTATGCCACAGCATGACCTTGCTCCTTATTAGACTTCAGAGAATCCACGAGGGTACCTGAACCCTGGGTTAGGGAACCGGCCCTATTAGGAAACCTGACTTGAGTCTTGGGAACTACCTGCTTTTGTTTAAAAATGAACTATCAAATACCTTCCTCACTGATGTGCTCTGCAACAAATTCTTTTCTTCCTCCATTAATTTATCAGCCAAAACAAGATTTCTACAGTTTACTTGTACTTCTTTTGCACAGTATGTAGGATTAAACTAGTGCTTCTGTTTCTGCACTATGAAGATGAAACTGAGGCACAGAGAGGTTAAATGAGTCCCCCTGAAGCTTCTTAATGGTTGACACAGGAACTGGATCACAAGCCAGCAATGTCTCTATTCTGCCTAGGACAAGGATTTAGGCATAAATGCTGTTTTCTGAACCTGATGGGCACGGGGGAGGTTTAGAAAAGCCTCAAAGTTTTCTGGTTTGCAAAAATGTCCTATTAGCATTGGCCCATGTGGATGCTATTTTACTTCCTCTGCAGTCCCACCAACTCTATTAGCAACCCACACTATACAAAACCTAATTGTTTGAAATAGGTTTTACTTTCAGATGAAGGGTCTAGCTACTCACTGGCCTATACTACTGGTGAGCTAGCCCCTCTTGTTTTCACCCAAAAAAACTCCAGCAGAGGTGGACAAGAGCCTATGATGCTCTCTGGGGCTGACAGGTCCTTCCCCACCTGGATCCTAAGGCAGGAGAGACTTGTTCAGAGGAACAATATTGCAGCTGGCATGTAGCAAACACAAAATAGGATCCTGCATGTACTCTGCACACCGTTACTTTGTGTACAGGTATAGATTACTAACATTTCTAGCCCCCAAAGTGTGTAATAAATAATAGAGTTTAGCTCATTTACAAGGCATGGAGTCTCTATGATGATGTGAAGCCTAAATGGAAGCTAAAGGCAAGACTCTTTCATGGACTGTGGATCTTGATCTGAACGCCTAAATGTGGCAAGCTTGAATTTCTCTTAGTTTCCAGTAGGATATTCTTTTTCCCATCCTCCATTGCAGAGAAGAATAACTATCTGCAAAAGGAAACTACTTAGAGATAGCAGAGTCTTTAATAACAGCAGAGTGAGGAGAAATGCCTCTACTCTATCAGTGGCCTACAGGTATCATCTTTACCATGTGGGAGTAAAGATGAGTTCAGCTGCATATACAACTTCTCCCTTAGTTAAGGTACATTGTTTATAGAAAGCAGCACTCTCTGACCAAAACTATGCACTTGTCAGCTGGGCATCTTGAATGAAAGGACTTTGAAAGATTATTTAACCAGCAGACAAGAATCTGACAGAAAACTGTTATAATTCAGTATTTAACCTATTTTTGTAATTACTAGGGCTTGAATTACAGTAACTCCAATTGAGATGGGGCCCAGATGCCAGGCACTGTACAAACACCTAATAAGAAACTGCGGGTGCTCTGAGTCACTTACATCCTGATCCTGCAGATGTTTAGGAATGTGTTTAACTTTACTACTGTCAGTATTAATGGAGCTGCTCAGAGAACTAAAGGTAAAGAGTTGAGACCAATGAGAGCCAGAGATTTTAAGACTGAAGTGTTTAGGTGTCTAATTCCCACTGGTCTCAAGATATTAATTCAATCTGGCCTTATATCACTTACGGACATTTACACAGCAAATCTTAAACAGACTCAAACAAGTGCACACATTCACATCATTTACCTTCCATACCAGTGCAAGGCTATTTCCAAAATGCCCTTCTTGAATGCCTCCTCATTAACTTACATGGGCATTTTTAAACTGAAACACCCAAAGTATCTCAATATTTGGGTGCTCTGCTTTTCACCTTCTCAGGGCACAGTGCTGTAATGCCCGTAGTGCCATTTCCTCAGCCCTCTGTGCCCTGAGAGCTGCCAGTTACCCAGAGGAAATACCTCGGTCTCACTGAGGCAGCAGGCAGGGGAGAGGGTCTCCCTTGCTACAGCCACTGCCCATACCCTAAATAGCAGTATTTTAAAGATTGCTGTGGATTAAGAGAGTGGAGAGGTTTCTTTCTCTTCTCCCCCTCTCCCTTCTGGTGAGGCTGCAGGCTGAAGTCCCCCTCCCCACCAACTTCTCCCCCTGTTTGCTCCCTCCCTTCCCTCACTTTTTAAAAAATACAGTTTTCTTTCAAGTCCTCTACAGTTACAGTGTTTCGGCCATCAAAGTCCCCTCCCAGCCATTTTCATTTACCTTGTGACTCTGACCCTTTGTAAGGCTGAGGTTTTTCAGAGTAAACTGATCCCCGAGGTCCCCAAGGATGTTATTCTCATTTATTCACTCAGCCCTTTGAATGGAGCAGCCTGGGGTTGGCAGCGGTTCAGCAGCCCTGCATTCAGAGAGCACACAATCCTTTTTCTTTCAGGGCCCTTTCAAAAGAAGGCCCAAGGTTTGCCGAGGAGCTTGAAAGGGCTGTCAGTCATGCAGCAAGTTACGTTTCTCTCCTGGCCACCACTGAAAGTGATGAGCAGAGGAGGGGTGAGAGCAAGGAGCAGGCAGTAATCACAAAGGATGATCTCTCAGGGCCGTACCTACGTGGGACACTCTGGGGACATCTGTGCCCACTGCCACTGAGCCCTCCCCAACCTGGCAAGGACCCCGAGCCCCAGGAGAGGGGACAGACTGTGGTCCCTACGGGATCAGCTGTGCAATGGGCACCCCTTTTCTTCAGGTGCATGGTAGGCTGAGGGAGCACTGCCAGTGCCATCTGCATGTACACTGGCAGTCAACTCTGACAGCTGGCCCTCCTTTGCAGGAGGGAAAAGGCCCCTCCTTTGCATTTTCACCGCAAAATGTTTGGGAACAGTCCCCTGGGACTGATAAGACAGAGACATGTCTGTGAGTGTCCCAGAGGGAGGGAAGGCTGTAGGAAAAGGCTCATGGTTATGTACCACTGTACCTGCCAACTGGTGTGTCACAAAAGGCTAAAATTACTTGCCAGTCAATTATCTGATTAAAGAGAGCCTTTCATTTGAGATTAAAAAAAAAAAGAAAGTGAAAGAAAAAAAGAAAATCCTGGCTGAAAGCAATACCTCTACTAGGTTACCCAACTTACTAGACATTCCGTTCTTCGCTTTTTACTTTTGGCAGTGATGAACAGCAAAGTTTAAAAAAATCTAGAAACATGGGGAGAATAAACATTTTGCATTAATCAAACATTTTTCTACATTTCCGTCCTCTAACACAACAGGATCTCATTTATCTCCCCTTTCACAAAAAGGCCCTATTTTGTAAAAGAAAGAATGACTGCCCATTTTACATATTTCCATTTTTGTTCAACTGATTAAATAAGGAACCTTCTCCGGGAAAGCTATTCAGGTTTCATTAGTTTACCGTTACCCTGGAATCCCTTTGAATTACAGCAAGCATAAATTATCATTCTGTCAGCTAACATCAGAAATACCTCTTTAAGGCTCCTGGACTCAGCAACGGCTGCTAAGGTTTGGGAATAAATGTACGATGTGCTGGGGCTTCACCAGCTGGTTAATGACCTGCTGCAGTAGTTATAGGGCCCAAGACGAAGCTGAGGAAGATTAACTAATCTGGCCAGTCACTAGTGTGCTGGCTCTGAGTGCCGAGCAGCATGGAGTGCATGATTGTAAACTTTATTGTCTGACCTCTGTTGAATTAGGAGCTGGGGTTTGGGGGGGGATGGGGGGGTGTTAATGTTTTATTAATAATGTTTCCAGTGTTTATCCTTTCCTGTTTGAGTAACTGAAAAGGTGATTTCCAAACACAGGAGTCAGCAAAGCTGTGTTTCTTCAAAAAAATGCCATGTTCTCTACACACAAGTCAAACAAACATGGTTTAAGCTGCAAATTATACCTGCGTTACAACAGACAAAACTGTGGCCAAATGTAGTTCTTCATTCACATCAGTTCACACGGTCCATCCTTCAATTGCTAACCAACGAGCTACAGATGAAATCTTCCACAGAGTGATACCTCTGTAAGCCACTAGCTCCAAACCCCCTCAAAGTTCAATAAAATCTGAAACTTTTCTGGTCTAACCCATCTCCATTGCATTTGATTTCCTATCCAGGCAGTGTGAAAGAGTAACAGGAAGGGAGAGTGTTCATACAAGATTGGCACGGCTAAGAAAAAAACCCAGGTATGTTACTGTAGTTACAGTGCAGCTAAAATGAACTCCCTTTTAACACATCTTAAATCCTTTCACTTTTATGCAACTGTTTACGCTGCTACCCAACCAAGGACATAGACAGTATCTCTTAAGTATGAAATATTTTTGTAATGAAACACTCATCCTCTGGACTTCTTCATATGCAGGGAAAAAGTATGTCTGATGTTAAACATATTTTCCTAGTTGGTTTCTACTTTGGACAGAGGAAAAGAATTGGCAGAAAATATATTACCTTTTTTATGTTTTTCAAGTTGCTACAAAGCAATTCAGCCAGACTGGATGAGATCAGGAAATCCTGTCTCCTCTCTCCTGTAGCACTGACCAGTATCAGCTTGGGTGGGCATCTGTGGGGTGGCCTACCTAATGGAGAAATTTCCTCCAGCTCCTGGAGATTGACTGCATAGATGAAACTTCAAAGCATTTATAAACCTTCTAAAGCTCTTTCATTAAGATTTTCTATTTGAACTGGATGTTCCCATTAACTCTAGAAATCTCATTTCTTTTTTTGAATCCTTCTAAACTATTTATCTTATGTTAAAGAATTTCACAATCTCCATCAAATATTAAAGTAATTAAATTCATGGTGGAGTGCCTCGAAGTCACATTCAGCTGCCTCCTCATGGCGGAAAGATGAGGCTCAAATTCTAAACTCTTTGGTGCCTGCACTGCTACTGGCAGACACGTGCCCTGCCCTTCGTCCCTAGGATCCAATGTCATCTTGATGTTCTCTGCAACTCAATTGGCTTATACAATGGCTTATAAAAACTGCAAGGAGATACACCCACTGGCATGTGTGTCAGGGTCAATGGCTCAATCGCTCTCCTGACATATGGAGGACCTGGATTCAAATCCAGTCTCCAGAAGCCAAGATCCCATTTGCCTTCACGATGATGTTCTCTTGTGAAAGCGTTGCCCGTCTGCTTTATCTCCATTCTTTTTGTGAGAAAGGAGGTGTTTTGGTGTTAATTACACAAGAAGGTTCCTTTCCTTGCAAACTAAGTGGAGAAATGCATTTAGGTCCCAAGAGCCCCTACTTGACATTTCCTGCTTGTTAGCCTAAGTGGGTTTCCACTCCAAATGCAGATCTTGGTGAGGTTTATTATTTACTGCTTTATTCTGCCTCCACACTAGTCTCTGGACTGAATGTCAAAGTAGACTTTGTTAGACTGGCTATTGCCAAGGTGCTTGAATACTGTTGTGAAGGAGAAAAAGAACTTGCCAGAATACCATCCTGCAGCTAGGTAAGTAATTATCAGACTCTTCTCAAGAGTATAAGGTATTATGATATCACTAGCTAAAATTGCAGGGGTTTTTTTCCCTTATCCCACCCAGGATGAGCATTATATTTGGGGTCAGATGCGACTGAACAATGTGGGTCAGAAACGCTCTTATGGATGCAACTACTGTGTCTCGTCTCTTCTAACCTGGAAAACGGTGCCTCACCCATCTAATTTTCACAGCACTCTCTGTGTTAAGAAATGACTGTCAGAGAGATGCCATTCCATGTTAGTTTGCCTTAAAGCATAAAGCTGTCTTGTTACTGCATAGACACAGAGGTACTTTTCAAGTTCTTAAACCAGGGTTTCGGTGGGATTACCCTGTTGTACAATGAGAAGAGTGAGTTGCAGAGGTTTAGGATCTTGGGCATTTGAGGGAAGGGCAAGGGGTGTTTTGGAGAAAAAGAGTAAAGGAAGGAGAATGTGAGAGGATCACAGTCACACTGGGGAGAGGTGAAACGTAGTTCTCTGCTGCTGCAGGGAAAACAAAAGAAACTGTAGGGGAGTAGGAAAGAGTGTGGGAGCCCTTAGGAAAGGAACAGAATGAACACAGGGAGTAAAGGGAGTTGCATGCAATGGAGATGGGGAGCAGGAGCGGAGAGTTACACAGTCTGACAGTAGCAGATGTGCTGTGGGCAGGAGGCAGCTCTGGGTTAGATGGAGTGGGGGGTTAAAAGCAGGGCAATGGGCAGCACCAGCACATCTTTCCCCTTCCCCCCTCCTCACACGTGTAGCTAGAGAGAGGCAGGGTAATGGCACCTGGGGACTCAGAAGGAGTCATGGGTTTACCTAACAAGCGGAAAATGGGGCAAAAAGACACCCTGCCTTTCCCTGTCATGCCTACATTAAGCCCAGGTCCTCCTCTGCCTCATCTTCATGTTTTTTCCCAGTCTGCCGCTTTAAAAACTACTCACAGAGCCCTGTCTGAAGCTGAACTGGCTGTAGGGAACTGAGACAGCCAGCCATAGAGATGTTATAAAATCCCCTCAGTGTCAATTTATTAATGCTAATGAGACTTGTGTATGCTCAGAATAGATATATTGCTACAAGGGAAGCCTTCATGCAGCCAGAATCAGTCCTCATGGCTCCACTGAGATGTAATCTAACAGTAAAAGCACTGCTTGAACAAACATTTTTATTGTAGGGCAGGTTTCCCCCCTCCCATACAGCAGTCCAAAAAGCAGCGCTTTCCATCCAGACACCCATGGGCAGACCTGGAAAATCATCAACTACCTGGCAGTATTTAGAGCCATTGTTTTCTAAAACAAAACCTAGCCTCTCTTGTGATGCAATACAGCTGAAAGCATGACATGCAGCATCCCTAGGTGTGCCGCAGTGCCATGCTGGTGCATGCCACAGCCTCTCCGGCCACCTCTGGCAGCCCAGCTGGTGTGGCACAGTGTGTGCCAACAGCAAAAGGTGTCAGGCACAGGAAGGGGGGGTTCTCACAGCAGGGCAGAGATTTGGGGCAGTGCTGCAAGTAATTTCACAGCCCAGCAAGGCCTCTTGGCTCCTTCAGTTATGACAGGACCTCTGAAGCAGCCTGGGATGGAGAAAAAGCAGTGGTGGCAGTGAGCTGTGTACATCCCAACCCTCTCATGGCTGTACAGATGAACAGAGAGTTGGCTCTGGCCCAAAGTGACTCCCTAGGAGCTTTGCTTTATAAATGAAAATTGCTTTAATTTCCCCAAAATTTTAATTTCCCAAAAAAAAAAAAAAAAAACGAGGGGGGTAATG
>JANZLQ010000086.1:23387832-23410736 GCA_026212715.1 Elanus axillaris | reverse complement strand
TAGGGGGGGGGGGTGACAGGGGTGGCTTCTGTGAGAAGCTGCTGGAAGCTTCCCCTTTGTCTGTTAGAGCCAATAACTACTGTCCCTCCCATTCCCCACCACATCTCAGAACCATGAGTTAGTAGCAAAAGTAAAACAAAAGCTCACCAAGAGAAAAAAAATGGCCTGGGAGAGGCCAGCCAGCTTATAAGAATTAAGGAGTCTGATGCACAGGAGAACACTGTCAGTTTTTCGAAGACCCCATGAAAAACAGCAGGGCTTTATTAAAAGCTGATTCCTTATAGCAAAACACTATCCAACAACCTAATCCTCTGGTTATTTCTTTTAGTGATTCCCTGAGCTAAGCAGAGGTAGTAAGTCCACTCTAGAGATGGACATCTGCTCTGGAGATGGACATCTGCTCCAGAGATGGACATCTATGCTTAAAAACTGGGCTGTAGGATCAGGGCCTCTCTCCTTAGCATGTCTCAGCTCTTCCTGCACACAGTGAAGCTTTTGCAGTTTCAGTCCAAGAATTTTGTTGCTTCCTTATAGATCTCCTGAGTTTAAGACTAAGGGGTGATTAGATACCTACTTAACATTTTGCATAAAGAAGGCCTGAAAATCTTACTGCCTACATGTGACTTGAACTCAGTAACCTGACTGTGAGTATTACACATCTCCCAGGAAGAAATTGAAGTTTAACCCGAAGTTGGCAAGATAGCAAACTCTTCTTTCCCTCTAATAGCTTGTTTCAGTGGTCGATCTCCACCTCCCTTGGAAATCAGCTCTTGTTTCTACACTGGATTCATTTGGCTGCAGCCTCTCCCCATCAAAGTGCTTGAGAGCACCCCGAGGCGCTCGGGCGGGCAGAGGGTGCTGCACAGGCAGCAGGGGCTCAGCCCCCCGCACCTGCGGGCAGCCAGCGCTGCTTGGAGGGCTGGAAGGGTCTGGGCAGAGCCGGTGCAGCACACACATAAGAAGCTGACCCACGTCCCCACCAACCATGCCTCCCTTGCTGTGACGTTTGCCGGGGAAGCATAAGCCTTTCAAGGCATATGGCTTGTAAAACCACTTTTAAGTTCATTTAGTGACTTACCCCAGTGAAATGCACTGCATTTTGTGTAACCTTACAAAATAAATATCTTAACGATGTCACTGTCCACTTGTTCTCAGCCCTGTGTGTGCTTGGATGGGTACAAACACACAGGCAAAGTGAGGTTTTTAAGTAGAAAAATGTCTTTTCTTAGGCAAACTACTGTAATTGGAAATGGCTGACAAGCCGCTCTTTGGTCTGCAATAGAAGCAGCAATATTTAAATACAAGTTGAGAACAATTATCCTGAGCACAGCAGGGGTTCAGAAGTCCTTATACATGTGGGAAGGACATTTTTTCCTATTTTTTTTATATGGGGAAAATATGGAGCAAAGTAGAGCTGTGTTACTATAGCCCTCCCTAATAGCCTTGCAAAGACAGAGACAAGGAAAGCCTCTACCTTCAGTGCAACCCTACAGCCAGCTCTGCACCTGGGATTTGTCACAATGTCAAACAAAATGTAACCGCATGCCCTTTCAAATGCATTCCAGCGGGACCTTCACCTCTCAGTGGCACAGCCACATCCAAACAGGGTGGTTTGCAGGGGAAATAGCTGATGGGCTTCAACTAGGGTGCAATGCTGCAGAGCTGATATGGCATACTGCTACAGGCATCTATTGTGTAACATATGCTATAGGATTAGAGTTAATATGTGTCTTCTCTCTATGTTTCTTCTAGAGCAGCCTCATGATTGTGACCAAAGCAGAGGATATGACAAAGAAAGGGAGGATTTGGGAGGGCTCGATAGGCAGAAGAGTGGTGGATTCACCACAAGAAAAGGCAGACTTTCAGTGTTGCTTTTGAAACTCTTGCCCACAAGAGCCAATGGTGCAAAATCATGTGCTTGCGAGGATCTTGGCACATGCAAATAAGTCCACTGAACTCAGTTATTTTCAGTCATAAATATGTTTAAGATTAGTGTCACAGTAACCAGTACCATAGTAAGGAAATACCAATAAGCAAACATTCACGCCAAGAACATATAAACAGCACTTTTGTGATCTTTATTCAGTAGAAAAAGTCAAAGGCAAATTAACATGCTGATAAAAATAAGACATTGTTAGCAGCTGAGCTTTCCTGATAAAATCAGAACTGAGAAGCTTTAATTCTCTGAGGTTTTTATTTGTTGGGGTTTTTTATTTTATTTTTATTTTACTAAGCTCCCCTGGCTGCCACAACTCATAACATGCTTAGCAGAAATTCAAGTATAACTGAAGGTCCAGCTGAATTTCTGTCTGCTGGTCTCACTGTCATTATGTCATGTTTCACTTAATTTTTCTCTGATGCAACTGGTGGAATAGACAAAGGAAATCTCTAGCACAGAAGTCTTCTGCTGGGAAGTATCAAACTGCTTTTTTTCAGAAGGGACTAACACAAACCATAGATAAAGGAAAGAGAAATATTGTCATGTTAATTTATCCTAACAGAACCCAGTGAATTTCCCTCCTAGATGGGGTTTTTTTTGGTTTGGGTTTTTTTGGGTTTGTTTGTGGGGGTTTTTTTGGGTTTTTTTTGCATGCAGCAGACCAAGAATTTCTCTACAGCAAAACTGGACTTCTGATATTATCTTAACCTGCTATGACTGAAGCTGTAGACAGGGCTTATGATCCAAGGCAGCTGCATTGCTGCAGCACAAAACACAGCTGAAAATGGCAACAGATTCCTTATCAGCTTTTATAGTGCAGCAGAGATAAAGTGACTTGACCAGCCATGGAAAAACTTGGGACAACAATAATAAGTAACTCCCTTGTTTTTCTTCGTTGTTTTGCATTGGTTTAACCCAGCTCACAGAAATAATCTAAACTGCAGTATGACTCCACAAAAGTTGCATTAGCAGACTGAGGTAAGACTGATCTGCTAAGGTCTATCATAACCTCTGATGATAGTCTCCAAATGATAATCTTCAAACACCTTCACTACATGCAAACTTCCCACCTTGTCAACATTTGTCTTCTGTGGATTTATACTAGAAATGAGGCTGGATTCAACAGCTGACCTATTTTCTCTTTCCTTGATTATTAGGGAAACTAAGGTCTGAACTTAGAAGCTGCTCCCTTGACTGAATCAAGGCCACTGAACAGCACTTGCTTGGGAAGTTTGGTTATGGATCAAGACTTTGGGGCTCAGGCTCTTTCCCCCAAAAATGGAATGCTAAGTAATTTTACACAAATCTCCTTTTTCTCTTATCCATTCCAGCAAAATACACTTTAGCAGTCAAAATAATGTTTTACAGTTACACACTGGTTAAAGAGTTACTCTTATAAATAAATCAGTGAATATCATCAACACTATTTTAGTTTACAAGCAGTGTGTGCATTCTTATACTGTTGGATGAATTCATTACTCTCCTGAAAAATAAGAATCCAGTTCTTTAATTCTAGCTATACTTCTTATTACCAAGGCTTGTTCTACCTTTGAGAAGGTGGAATCAGTCCTCATAAAGTTCTGTCCTTGAATGTCCCCTACTTTGGACTTCAAAGATAGACAATGACTCTTCTTAAGCCATTGCAGTATAAAGCAGCCAAGATGCTGTTGTGTCCCAGCCCCTGTTGCACCTGTGTCAGAAAGGTACCTTGAAATTACCAGGTGCTAGAGGAGTGCCATTCAATCTGGGCTCTACTTCACAGTATCTTAATCCCTGATCAATGTTTAGCTTCTAAAGTCAGTAAGAATAGCTGATTCTAGCCATGACACTAACCCAGATGCGATTATGACTTGCTAAGATGTATGATGTGAGGTTTTACCACAGTGTTTTAAGGGGCTTTTAACAGAATTATGAAGGTAGGAGGCAGGAACATGCTATAAAGAAAACAATAAATAAGTGAACCACTCTCAGGAGGAGGGAAGGAAATGGCCCAGTCCCCTGCAAATAAAGTCCTTAGCAAACAAGGCTGGATCACTCCTCTTTATGTAGAGAGGGAGCATGAAAGTGGATGGTTTAGGTTATTCTGCCAATAGCAGGAAAAATGTGACTAAAATCTTCCCAGATCCATAAGCCGCTTGAAAAACTGGAGTAACTAAGGGGGATCATCACTGCCAAATACAATGCCAGTCAGGTAGGGACAAATTTGGCACTAGTTCATCAGACACACGCACACGGGGACATGCGCACATGCATGCACACTCTCCCTTCATCTCCCTTGGGAAGGAAGAAGCCAGTCTCCCAGCTGGGGCTCCTAAACAGTAAAGGAAGCTCAGGGCTCCCAGGAGCCTGGGAGAAGCCCGTGCCCAGCCTAATGCAGAAATTGCCAGACTGTGGCAAGGTGTGTCTCCTGGCAAGCAGTAGCCAAAGTCCCTCTGACAAGCAGCATCCAGTGCAGAGAGTACCTGAGATGCAGGGCTTGCCGCAAGCTCCCATTATCATGCATAACAGGTGTGATATATTGATACAAGTTTCTGACAGAAGGGGCAGTGCATACAGTAGAATCAAAATCTGAATTAAGTCATCTCTTGGATCCATCATTCCCGCACAGTTATGAGTCAGTACAAGGTAGGACAATATATGAAACTGAAGTTTTGACCCATGAGGTGTTAAACTCCGTAGGGTGCTCTCAGTCCAGTCCCTCCTGCAGCCTCTGGGTACAATCCTTCTTTCCTCCTAAGCTGCTGTGCTGGTCTTGATCCTTAGGGGGCTGCCAGTCTCCACCTCAAAGCCAGCTTGAGCTCTATGGCGATGCACCGATTTTTAGTATAACTAAAAGTTATACTAAAGTTATACCCTAGTATAACTAAAAATTGGTCATTTACTTTGGAAAGGAAAATCCTTTGGAATAAAATATGTAACACCGGCACTAAACATGAAATACTGGTAATACAGTGACACTTACCTTAGGTAACCAGCCAAAGGACTGACAGAAAGCTGTGCTGCTTCGTAGAAGTCTCCTGGTATTCAACATAGCTGAGTGAATAACTGAATTTTGTTTGTCTGAAATCCTAAATAAAACACTGCTGAAAATGGGAGGAGAGTAAGAAAGGGTAATATTTTGCACCAAATGAAATTAATTTTGGGGAGGTTCTTGCTAGACTGAAAAAACGTAAAATATTTCCATTCCAATTTAGATCCTTTGAACTGAAAAGGGACCACTGAAATAAAGGGCAACATTTTGGCACCATGAATAAGCATGCTATTTTTTTACATAATAGCATAGAGATGAAGGCAGCAGCTTCCAAACTACAGTATATTACGAAAATTTACAGGTGAGGTTGGAAGCCCTCAGAAATGGGCTCCCAAGGGAAGAAGGTGGGAGCCCTTGTCTTCAGAGCACTCACTGTGGGCACCTTGGGCTCAATTCCTACCTTTCACTGAGGGAACAGGAACCAGCATCTCCCACCCCACCTCCCTGAGTGTATAGGCACAGGGTGGTGGAGCTCTCCGTAGCTAAGGGAAACTGCCCTAAAATCACCACCTCTCCAAACATTGGTACCATGAAGCTGGATACCAAAGGACTTCTTTGCACAAAACTGTTTAGCAAACTCAGATTAACGGTGACAGAGTGACTGAGACACCCTTTTCTGGTAAACAACTTATTGCTAACAAAAGCAGACCCTGCCCCAGACAGCAGCAGCTCCAAAGGTGTTGTGAGATGATCTCTTCAGGTAGGTACCATCAGGTAGAAGCATAATTATCCAAGGTGCATTTGTTACACGTCTGTTACAAATGGTACTAACTCTAGTATGCTTAGTGCATGCTGGAAAGCCCAAGGAATTGTTTTTGGAGGCAGTTGCTGAGGCATGCACAGTGCGTCTCGCCTCATAGGAGGTCAGTTCACCAGCGCTCTCCTCACACTTCGTCTGACCAGCACACGTGGCACCACACTCTGCAGGCTCCTCCTCTTCTCCAGGCTCCTCTGCTCCTCTCATAGTGTTAATATGACAGGAGAAAATTGTTTAAAAAGCCAGTGTTGAGCGGGAAATTTTATTTTGGTGGTTGTTTCCAGGCATCATGACTGTATACATAATAACTAGAAGGTGATAGTGCAGTAATGAGATTTAAATTTGTCTTTTAATTTGGTCTCACTGGGAGAGTTATTAAGAGCATGAGCCAGTAAGATTGTTACTTTTGCTGTGTAGAGATCAGTCAACTAGGCAGTAAATATAAGCAAATAGCTCATTTTATATTGGCAGCGAGTGAAACAGTGGCTCCATTTTGATTATATGGATGTAAAAAATATTCAGTATGGCACATTTGATTTGTAAATGTAGTGAATGAAAAACAAAGTAGGTTCAGTATTAAAATTAAGCAAGTTACTTTATTTGGACAGGAGTTAAATTCAGTGTGGAAATGCTTCCCATAATATAGCAAAATATAAAAGGATTTTTATATAGCAACATATCTTTTATATGTATCACACATACCCACAAACACACATGAAGACGTATATGTGCATATATGTATGTGAAGCAGAAATATATAAAAATGGAGACAAAATTGAATTCTTACTGAATCTTAACAAATGCACTTTAGCACAAATATAATCACATCTACACTGGACAGCTTCGAACACAAAATCTACTCTCTAACATGGATCTCTGTTCTTGCCAATTAAAATGGGAAATCTTCTTTTGAAGAGTATCCATTTACATCCCAAGTTGCTAAGCTACAGAACAGAAGGGTACTGTTATGCACATCTTGTTTTCAGAGGCCACATCTCTGCATTCAAGGACACTAGCACATACTGGTTCAGTTGTTGCCTTTGAGAAGTCTTTTAACGAAGGCCTTGAGATTCTGGCCCAGCAGTGGGAATTCTGTTATTTAAAAAAAAAAGGGGAGGGGGGAATATTTTACTCATAATCTATAATGTATTTTGACTATGACCTCATTTTACCTTTGCAAAATGTAAAGGCAGAAAACTGGAAGTGTCTTTTGCCACAATTTTTGCTACACAGGCTGGCAAAGTGTTCTGCCACACTGGTCCCACTCCTTTCATTCCCCGTGCAGAGCACTTCTTCAACAGTTACCTCCTACAGAATGGCTGACCCTGTGGACTGCAACCCTCCTGCTAGCTCTTCCGAGGGGGACCAGAAATGCACACCCACCCTATCAGCATCTCTATTAGCCAGCCCCATAGGAGAAAAAAATGGTACCCGTGGTTTTAACAGCAATGCGTGGATATCCCTCAGCTACAGTCCTTACAGAATGGTTATGCGACGGGCCCCATAGCTTTTAGTGTGCATATTATTCAAAGCCACAACAATCTATGGGGGTCTTCCAGGTTTCACCCATAACCTAGCAGAAATACGTCTACATAGATGAGGACTAGCAGATCCTGCTCTGACACAGTAGCACTGACTTTAGAAGCTGTAGCAACATGGAAGTGTGTGATGCCCTTTATCTTTGCTGCTTGCAATAAGACAGCCATATAATTTCCAGGCTAGAGCTAGCTTACCCGTCAGCTCAGAGGGAGGCAAAGTCAGCTCGGCCCTCTACAATACAGTAATAGATTGCATGTACCAGATCCATGGTCCCTGGTTACCATGTAACGGAGCTGCTTGAACTGTGGTCCATGCACTGCTTGGAATATCTGCAAGAGTGATGGTCATGGCGTTGTGTCTCAAGGTGCTGCTTTAACCTCTGTGTTTCCAGCTGCTAAACAGCAGGAGAATCTGATAAATATGTAAGAGATTTCTTTGTGCTACATTTTCACTTACTTCACTTAGAAGCAGTAGGTGA
Organism: Elanus axillaris; assembly: GCA_026212715.1. NCBI lineage: Eukaryota > Metazoa > Chordata > Aves > Accipitriformes > Accipitridae > Elanus > Elanus axillaris. The sequence goes on along the minus strand of JANZLQ010000086.1, from coordinate 23,402,992 downwards.
TGAAAAGGACAGGACAAATTGTGATGTGTATGGCTGTGAAAGACAGAGAAAAATACAGCTGGGCATCTCTAATGAGGTACAGTCCAGTGTATGAAAAAAAATAAAAAATGGTTGGGCTGAGCGCCCTGGCGCAGCATAGGCCCAGATTCTTTGCAAACAGGAACTAATTGCTAAAAGCTCTCCAGAGGATTTTTCTTCATTCCTTTCAGTTAGCATTGGCAAAGAGTTAGAAATTTCATCAAGAGGAATGATCTCTTGTAAGTCCTTCTTTCTTAAATCTTTTTTCCCTCTTTATTGATGTGAGGATTGGCACCAATTTAAGCAACTTCTTTCATCTCTGAACATGGACGTTCTTAAATTGGTTTAACAATTTAATCCATTTAGCTGAAGTCCAATCCAGTCAAATCCATTCAAGAACTGCATGGAACAGACTCTCAGTGTTTTACCCAAACCATTGCTCCGTTAGCAAGAAGAGTAAGAACGGCAACTTCAGTCAATGAGCTCATGTTGCTCCTTCTTCTGGTAACCCACCCTTACACCCTCAGCTGACTTCTGGAAGACTTAGGGGGCCTTGTAAATTGGTTTCCAGTGAGACAGAAATCAGTGTCTCTGAGGTTGACTGTGGCTCTACAGGTAAGCTGGCTTTATTTATACCTACATGAAAGCTGTTAAAAAAGAGGCCATCTCATATGGCTCCTACAAAATCTCTGTATCTTAGGGTCTAAACTAGCACAGCAATACCTTCATCCCCAAAATTAATCCTCCTTCAGATCTGTCCTTAAATATAATCAATATTAGAGACAGTGATCTGCCAGGATGGGTTTTTTTTCCAAGGGATTTTCCAAGTAGTAGCAAAGATGAATGTCAACCTAGTATTTTGCTACAGGCTAAACATTTGCTCCTAACTGAAGAAAAAGGATGGTAAGTCATCTGGTCCCTCCAGCCACATCACACAGTTGAACGCTGGAACGGTTAATGGGTTTTGTATGCCTATGTTATAAGGAAGCTAAGAGAAGCTAATTTACAAGTCTGATAACATTTTGCCCAGTTGGCCAGTGGCACTCTGGGAGGTTTGCTGGGTGCTGAGGCATGTGGGAAAGCCCGTTGTCACTGGTGTGGCGCGGGACCAGGCTGACCCATTGGCTCTTCCCGTCTGCCTGTTCCAGTCTGCAGCCTGCAAATTACAGGCTGCACTCCCGCTGTAAAACACACACACTCCCGTCCCCCAAGTTCGTTATGTTATTTTTATATTCATGAAAACATTAAAGTCAGGGTAAAAGGGACAAATAGTCCAGATTTGAAGATTTTCCAGCTAGACCAAAAAATGCTGCATGGCATGTGTGTTTAGCATTAGCAGGAAAATAAATGTGCTGTTTTCAAATTTTTGCTTCAGGGTCAGCCAACATCAGTCTACCATGTAACAGCTTTGAGGGGGGAAAAAAGGCTTCACTTAAGGATATATCTGCCAGAGTAAACAGTGCCTCAAACCAGGCAAATCTAAAGCACATGCCTTATTGTCAAGTTTGGTTTAACTTGTTTTACAAATCAAAACAGCAGCTCAGTTTTTAAAACCTATTTTTAAGTCCACTAGTGTTTTACTAAGGGGGTTAAAGACCTACATTAGTGTTTCAGTCCCTGCATTTAAAATCAAATATGTTGTACCAATTTCTCTTCTGTGAATTAATGTCTTATCCCATTCTTACAGGCAGCTCTTCCTACCTCTTCATCATGTCTCACAAACCAGAGGGTAGGACTCCCCAGTTTAACTGTCCTGATATACCCTGCACTCTGTGGGCAGTCATTATGTAGCCCCTGGGGCTTCTTATGAAATACATTAGTGGTCCCTGCAGGGTGAGAGCAACTGGTCCCCAATACATGTTGGAAGCATGCAAAATTTTGTTTTCCTCTGTGTGAATAGGAGGAAGCTTGTGCTCAGAATTTACTTCTCCTTAGGAAACAAAGCACATGCCAAAAAAGAAACCTCCTGCACTTAGGATGTGTGCAGACAATTCTTCTGATTAATGTGGGAGTTTTTGCATGCATATCTGAAGGAAGAATTTGGCTCTTTGCTGTTTAAATAAAACACTGAAGAATATTTAAGGAGCAAAACCAAGTCTGGAATGTTTTGAATACATTTCCAAGAAATTCTAAGAAAGGAAAAACTCTTTGCCAAACATAGACAAACCTCATCAAACCCTATAGCTTCGTTTCAACTTTTATTGTTTCTGTTCCCCCACAAACCAAGCCTCAGCAGGTAATTCTGCTTGCTTGACTGCAGCTGAAGTTCCATGATTATTTTATTCCAGAAGCCTGACCTGTGTTGAAAGGAGGCAGATGGGGTGGTCCCTTCCCCCTTCTTCGTCTACCCAAAGCTACTTGTGCCCTTGTGGCTGTGTGTAACTTGTTCAGTTCTGTATGGAGCCGGATCAGGGAACTGATCCAGCTGAAAATCAGCTTTCTCTCACCCAGCCCTTCATTGCACCTTGGTTCTCCAACACTGCATGGCTGGATGAGCAGTAATGTGAGCACAAGGAAAGGATGGGGATGTGCAACTGCATGAACAACAGAGAGGAAAAGCTGGGATTTTCATCACAGCTCCCACACAACACCAGCTGAAGCAAACATACACCTTTGACCTGAATCTAAGGGTGGTGTGCTGGTATCAGTCTCACTCAAGAACTGTTCCAAGACTAGTGGTGATTAAACACTCTGCATGTCTTCATTGAACATAGTGAAGATTCTTTTCTTTAAAAAGACCTTAAAACTTAATTTTAGGTTTAAACATCCCATTCTCATTTCTCAAATATCAACAACAAATGTTTCCAGCAGAAGGGAAGATCCATTTCTCTGAGACTGTATATAGCATGTGAAATGGTTTCAATATGTGGCATATAACCATGCACACTGATGCATGATAAATAAGGGGAAACCTAAGTGGAAAGATATTCCTATTTATTGCTGTCTGTGTTGTTGCATCAGCTATGTGCAACACTGCTTAGCATATCTATTGTGAAAGACTAGTTTGGTGACAGCATAGTTATCAGGGAGTCTAGTTCCTTGTCAGCTGCCTTTTGGGGTTCTGGTGGAGCACTGAGCAAGCTTTGGATGCTACTGTAGCAATAATAACTCAGTTTTAAAAAGTCTCTGGAAACCGAGAATTTACTACAAAATGTGATCTAGATCAAGCAAATATAGATGTCCCATTTCATATGGAAAACTATTAAAACCAAAGCCATATCTCTAGAACATCCAAAGCATTACTTAATTGACATATGTTCAAAAGGTAAAGAGGTTAAAGTGATGCTTAATGGTCAAATGTTGAAGTTCATTCAAATCTGCGAGCCATTACTTACTCCAATAGGACTGGTTACGTGTGCATAACTGCTCACCAATATCAATGTGTGTCCAATAGATCACATATCTTTCAATAAAGCTGTAGTAGATGCAGTCATTCAGGTGTGGAGCTGGAGTGAGATCAGAATTTGGCTTCAGCCAGTACGTTAGCAAGAGTTGCAACAGAAGTATTGACTGTAGCATGCAGTTGGATTCAATGAACAAAGGAAATAAAGCACATATGATTCCTGCCAAATATTATCCAGATTGCTCCAAGATGGGCTGAAATTGAACTTTTTGGAAGGATTGGTGTTTGAAGTGTTTCTTCCCTCTTGAGCAGCAAGTAGGACTGATTCAGCTCGCAGGTATTCCTGCGAAAATTGCTTAAATGGCACTCACCAAGGCCTCCCATGCAGAAACTTGGGAAGCTACATAACTCTCTGGGAGTGCTTGGGAATGAGCAATACCTCACCAGGCAGGTGCAGGAGTTTAAACACAGGAGTTTACACAGATGTGACTTCACAGGAGGGAAAGGGAGGTCATCCCTCATCGTTTCCTTTTTCCTGTGTTTCTCCATTTCTTCTATGCCTTCCAGTCTGGACTTTGAACCTCAGTCCCACAGGCTGCATCCTGCCTCGAGTCACCCTCCACCCCATGCATGAGTGACATGGGTGGTGGACACAGATGGCAATTTTGCCCCATTATTTAGCAGCTGTAAAAGGAAAAATTACCTCAGTCGGTTGCCAGCATAAAAAAGGCCCCAGTTTACCCAAGCAGTTCCTTTTATTTACTAAAGGCATTGGCAAAGAGCCACTTATCCAGCAAGTCTCCATCCATCTGGAGGCCTGGGCTGCCCATACACCTGGTGTCGACAGCAAGTGCCTTGGTCTTTCAAGGTTTCAGGCCACAAGGACCGCAAAGAAATAGAAACTCCTTTCAGGGTAGACTCAGCTGTATCTGTCCAAGAACAACACAAATCAGGCATGGATCAGATCAGTCATGTACATCCCTGTCGTGACGTTGTCATATGTAAACAGCTTACCCAAATCTACTCGTTGACTGCAATCTTCTACTGTCAGGTTTGTGGAGGAGGCTACGGCGGATTTGGACAAATGTCTCGCAGCAGTGCCTTGTGGAATACGATAGCTGAGAAAGCATCCTGATTGGATCACTGCGCAGAAAGCCTTTGTTGCCAAGAGCCAACACCTTTAATTTTGCTTCAGGCTCAAATTTAGCATGCAGACATTCAGCTCAGAGGAAACCTTTTTACAGCAGCTGGCCATTTTAATTATAGAAAGAATATAAACAATAAATTTCTAATATTAGATACATTTCTCACAGTCCTTGTTACTGAAAATAATGTCTTGGGGCCATATCCAAGGCCCACTGAATCAGTGGAAAGCGTCCCACTGACCTCATTGTGATTGGATCAGGGCCTCAGTTTCTTAAAATAAAATTTTACAAGGTGCAGGCTAATCCTATTCCACATATTTTTAGTAAAATGGCTGAAGTTTTTTTTCCACCCATTAAGATCCATAAGAAACCAAGACACGGCCACAATAACCTCTTGGCACCGAATATTTTATAAGGAATTTAAATATAAATATGGGGGGTTGAGACTGTTTTACACCTGGGCTTCAAAATGGCTGGCTCAGAGCACAGGCCCACCAGCAGCCACAAGGGCCCTTTGCAACCGGCAGCACTGCGTTCGCTCTGCAGTGCCCTGAGAGCGAGGGGTGGTCAGCCTTTCCCTGGAAAACAAGCAGCAAGCCAAGCACAAAGCTGCAGGCAGTGCCGGCCGCTCTAGAGCGCTTACCAAATTCCACCAATGTTTCATTTATTTTATTTTTCATATGTAGCCAGGCTCTAGGTGGCTGTAAGGAGCTAGAGCTACCAAAGCACTGTGTGACAAGCTGTCACACAAGGTATGTCCAGCCACACCAAGCCCAGAAAGCAGAAAAGAACTCCCAAGAACATCTGATTTTGTGATTTCCCAGCCTATCTTCCAGCCCATAAAGTTTCAGATAAGCCTTAGATAAGCAAATGTGGGGGGTGGGGGAAGAGGGGTGGTATCCAAATGAAAATAGCAGCCTGCTCCCTTTATTCTGCTCCCAGCCACTGGTGCAAACTGAAAAGGAAACATCTTGAAAGGAGCAGGAAGGTTAGGAGCAAGTGGAGTCGCATGTGAACACAGGTTGCTTCTCCTGCACCCAGAGGAAATCCACATCTTTGGCGCTGCAGGAGCAGACAGGCCAGCAGTCAGAGACTCCCTGCACTAATATCTCTGGCATGACAAAAGGTGTCATTTTTAGAACATATAAAAACTATAGAGGAAAGAGGAGAGAAAGCAGATAGCATGAAAAAAAAAAGCATAAGAATGTAAAAATATCGGTGACACAAACAGAATGGTAACATTCCCAACACACCCACTGTCTGGCAGTTATTGCCACCCTATTTTGGGGGTTGCTTTTAACTTTACCTCTACAAGCTGCATGTTGCCTCTCATGAATTTTAAGGACCCTGTTTCTAGATGTGTGAAAAGCCCATACAACCCTCCTGACCAGTCTGGTGAGCTCTTTGCATGCCAAAGCTGTGTAAAAGCTAGAGCACAAACGGTACTGTGCCCCAAACCAGAACTGACCCAAATCACTGTCATCTGCAGAAGGCCTGATACAATGCTTTTCCAAATTTTATGGATTTTAATGGGATCTAGAGGTGGAGTTCCACTAAAATGCATGCAGCCTAGTTTGCAATTAAAGTGCACTCACAACCTGACACATTCAAAGAGCGTTTTGACACGTCAGCGTGCGGATATGAATGCCACAGGTCAGATGAAAGAGAATGGGCTAGAAAAACACCAGGAAGACAAAATGGATCCATGACAACACCATCCAATTTCACCATCAGGAATAATGTATTTATTTTATGCCTGAGACCAGGTTTAAATTGCCAACAGCTTTGTCATCATACACTTTCATCCCTGGCTCACTTTTGCATACAGCATATCACAAGACACAACAATTCATTTTCTCCCATCTCGCTTCCTGTCAAACCCTCCTGCATGTTGTGTAGGAATTTCTTGCCCCATAACTGGGGATTAAATAGCCAAATGATCCAACAGTGTAGCCTAATGCACACTTTGTTTGACATTTCCAGCTTGCGTTAGCCCGGTCTAGCCCCCCTTCCCTTGGCCCTCTGAACATATGTTCATATTTTGAAATTAATTTTAAGCTTAAGAAGTATTTTTCCCTAAGCTAAAGAAGGTCTGAATGGCTGGTCCTAAACTTAGAGCCTCTTCTAAAAGAGGGCAAGTCTGCCTGGGGAGCCCTCCAAGAATAGGATGCTCATGAGCTTTCTCCTCTGCAGTATCTGCAGGGTTGTCCAGACCCAGCAGAGCCAAGCAGAGGTAGGAAGAGCCTATCATTGCAGCTTGCCCCCCCAGACCCTCCTCAGCAGCACCGAGGCAACCCCTGGACCTCATTATGAGATCTGCCTCTCCAAAGCAATTTAGAAAAGGAATGGTAGGAACAACACAAGGACTAGAAAAATGGTCTTTAAAAAAAAGATACACAAAGAACACTTTTTATTGTCATCAAAAAGATTAAGAGTGACTCTTGTAAGCTGGTGCATGTTGTAAGCTCATGCGTGTGCCAGAGTAAATATCTACATAAGGATTCATAGGGTTGAAGACAGAACAGAGTTTTAGATGACATTGTCTAATCTCCTGAATATATCTATTGCCAAATTTTACCCAGTTACCCTCAAATTAATCCTGAATTTGTGTAGCTCAAATGTTACTGTTTCCAAGTTTATTTGGATGATCAGTTTGTATCAAACAACTTGGCCAACAAATTTAATCAGATTTATTCTTTGCACATATTCAAAGTTTTATTCAATGGTCATTAATTTGTGGTTTCAGTAGAGCAAGTGGTCACTCAAGTTCCACTTAGTTGCCCCAGTTCTTGGACTAGATGACTTAAACATTCTTACCATTTTTTTCCATATACCTGAAATAATTTCATTTTGTCAATAAATATATGTTGTTATGCAAGAGAAACATGTCTGCTAGTCTGCTAAAACTGACCCTCCAAAAGATTTGTGCAACTACAACTTGCATTTACAGAAAAGTGCACAATAAGCAAATGAAGATGCTTGGAAACACAGCCAAGGGAAAAGGTTTCTAGATGTCATTGAAATGTCTATAAATAAGTTTTCTCACTACTTACCCTAGTGGTTTAGCAATCCAGACTGTGGGTAACATTTTATGTCAGTGTAAACTATACTATTTCCATTGGCTTCACAGGCGATGTGACACTGAACCCAATGCTAAATTTGCATTTTTGTGTTTGGAATTTGCAGACAAGAGAACAGACAGCTATTTGTAGTTGTACTCTAGTCAGTTTAACAACAATGTGCAGAAAAGTTCAGCCATCCATATTCATCAGCAAGAGGAAACGCCTCATAAACTTAAAATGCTACACTAAGGACTCTTTCAGTGTTACTTCTCTCTTTTATTTCCTTAAAGAGCGCTTTGTTTCCACTGCTGTCTTGTTCTCATTCAACTCTGAGAAATACAACCTGCATGCTTTACCAGTCTGCCACCCTCAGATACACTTACAGCCAAATATTGCTTCCTCTTCACTTTTTAAAACAAACATCCTCTCACTGCTCCCCCCTCAGAAGACCCTACAGAAGCGGCCAGGATACTTTGCAGATATTTGACAGCTGGCACAGCAGTGGCGTGTTCTTTTCAGAGGAGAAACTGCAGAAGGCTGAAATGTGCTTGACACTGAGGGACCAGGCAGGATGAGGCCCCCACCAGTCCCAAGGGCCACCCTGCAAGCAGGGTCTCCTGCAGCTAGAGACCCCAGGGCTCTCCTGAGCCCAAAGCTGACGGGCGACAAGGGGAGCACCGGGCAGTGGGGAAGGACAGTGCTTCCCAGGGCTCTTCGATGCTGCAGCTGGTAGCAGTTTCTCCTGGGAAGGGGTGAGGATGACAGGGCTGACAGCCACCAGGCTGTGGATAGGCAGTCTGGGTCACCAGGGTTAGGCTCAGGACAAACTAATGAGCTCCCTCCCCCCCCTTAAAAATAGCTTGGTTTTCTGCTGTTTACTTTCCACAACCACACAAGCTTCTAGTTCTGTGAAATAAGGACTTCACACCCTTTTGTCTAGCATGGCAAATGAGGGCAGCAGTCAGTCCACTGGTTACACACTCATCAAAACCATTCCCCCCCCAACAGTTTGGTTTTTATGCTTCTTGAGGTATTTCAGGTTTGCATGTAGCAATCACCAAACATATTTGTCATGTCAAGATGCCATTTTTCAGCCAGCTGAGTTGCTCACACATGGCAATTATCAGCCTTAGAAGTGCTTTAAAATGTAAAGACTAAATATAGCAGCAGTAAACTTTAAACCAAACTGTGGGTGACCTCTGCATGAGAGGTGAGTAAACCCTGCCTATTGTCCTGGTCACTCAAGGTTCAGCTCCTGAGCTACCCAGCTTCAGTGCCCAACAAGAGGTGCATTCCTAGAGGCATAAGTTACACCCAAAAGTCAGTGTTTAGGCAGCATAGGCCACCAGAGCTTATAAAGACCATACTTTTATTCAAAGGAGGGTATTTCTGCTCTGTAAGGTCTTGCAGCTAAAATTTTCATAAGGACTTAATTCTCTGAAGTCCCATCTTCAACAACATCTAAAAAATTGACTCTGAAGATACGCAAGTGCCAAAGCTGCATGAGTACTGGAATTTAAAAAGCAACAGTACAGGCTTGATCATATGATGCTTTTGACACAGTCTTGAGCTCCTGAGACTCTATTCTTGAGAAGACTATCCAAAAACTTCTTTGTCTTAAAGTTAATGACTAAAATATATTTTTCTCTCAGTGCTGCAGAGACAGTTGGATGGGTGGGTTCTTCTTGTCCTGGACACTTAAATCATTCAGTTTGATTGCATCACTGATGTAAGTGTTAAGCTGTTATTTTCAATTTGCCTCCAGGGTCTCCATAACTACCACTCCAGATGACAGGAGGAACAAGAACAAGAATGATAAGCACCTGACACTGTTGGAAACCCCCTACATATCAGATCTCACAGGGCACATACCATTTTACCACTGTAAATACAACTATTACCTAGGGTCACACAGCTTTAGAGAAGTAACCAAGTATATGTGGTAGCTAGCAGTAAATGCTCCCTTGTAAATTACATTTATTATATGTAAAACTGGATGATATGTGCATATCTTTTCTTCCTTGCAAACTAAGCAGAAAGCTTTTGCCTCATTTAAATAGTTATTGAAACACTACTGATAACTGACAATCTCTCTGATCTACCTCTAAAAAGAACAGAGTGACTAAAAAGCAACCCCCTTAAATATGAGAACTGATTCAGGGAAATACCTACTAAGTCTTTAACAGACAAGTTGGTGCCTACCTTAATGAGATTTAGCAGTGTGTTTTCAAAAAGCATCCACACTGATGTTTACAAAATGTATACCCATAAGGAAAATTTAGTCATAGGTATTCAGAATTTGCAGCAGCAATCGAATACCAGGCATTAATTTGCACCTGCACTTCAACTAGAGGTTCAAAAGGTAGACATATATTTGGCAAATAAATAGGACCTCTTCAGTAAATTTGACTTTTAGTATTAGAGAAGACCCCATTGGATAGGGCATTTTGGATAGGTTTACAAAATTTAACACCAGTTTAATGCACTGAAATATTGCTTCCATATCCCCCTCACTCAGACGATGATATTCTTTAAGCACATGTATGATGCTAAGGATAATGAGTGTGGGAGGCACTTTCTGCTGATTTTCCCAGACAACACTGTCTGTGTAGGAGCAAGGTATTTGTTCCTGGGCTGTTAAATGAAGGGGAAGATATCTCCTTTACTTAGGTTTCTCTGTCATTGATGATGCCCAAAAAGAAAAGACATTTCTGTTTTCTGAAGCCTTGTCTAAAGTTAAGAATTTTGTTGGGATTTGTTTTATAAGTTAAGAGGATAAGGCCTGCACACCACTGATTAGCACAGGCTGTATCTACACAGACCACTTTCCTGGCCCCCTGAGATACAAGGGACCACTGTGCAGATTTACAACCAGCAGATTACTTACCTCCAGGAATGATCCCCAGATCTGGCTAACCCAAAAATCTTGAGCTTTCTTCCTGGGGGGAGCAGCGCACAGCCTCATATACGTCATGTCCCCTGTAGGGACACAACAGACTGTTCACACCCAAGCAAGGAAGTTTAGATGCCAGCAGAAGTCCTTCCATGGAAACTTTCACACCAGTATAGCCTGCAGTGAAGTCCCGTGTCTAGCCACAGGCTCCCGAGTACAACAAAGACATTGACATACTGGAGTGAGGCCGGTGGAGAGCCAGCAGGATGGTCAGGGCTGGAGCCCCTGGGGTGGGATGAGAGGTAGGGAACTGGGCTTGTTCAGCCTGGAGATGGCCATGGGGCATTTACTGCTGGCTTCAGCTACCTCATGGGAGGGTGCGGACAAGACAGAGCCAGGCTCTCCTCAGAGCTGTGCAGCACTGCACTAAGGCAGGAGACAAACAGCATTTGTTATAATATGAAAAAAAATCTGATTAGATATTAGGAAAATATTTTTACCATGAGTGTGGTCAAACACTGAAACAGGGGCCCAGAGAAGGTGTGGGATTTCTGATCCTGGAGATATCAAAACTTGACTGGACAAAGTCCTGAGCAACACAATCTAAGTTGGCCCTGCTTTGAGACAGAGGTCTGGACCAGGTGATCTCTGGAGGTCCCTTCCAATCTAAATTATTCAGTGATTCGGTGAGAATGAGTCTAAGCTATACCAGCAGAGCTGTGCCTCCTCTATTAATTGTCAGCAATTTTAACTGTTACATGAGAGTTTGGAATTAACTGGATATATAATCGGCACAGGAAATTAGATTTTATCCTTTAAATTAAACTGTCATGGTAGGAAGGAACATAAGCAGGGATTGATAGTGCTGTGCAGTATATTGCATAAAATCAACTGCTTTCATTGCTTTTTCATTTCTGGGTAGGACTTCACCTTCCCAAGTCCAAAAAGAAAAAAACTCTTTTAAAGCAATATAAAATCAGGCATGTAAGCAACTCCTTTTTTCTTTGCTTTTATGCCTCATGGCTCTGCCTTCTTCTATACATTATTTTGGTTTGTATCACATGGTCCTAAAAACTGTTGTCATTGCTCCATTCCCTCAAGCTGCTTTATCTTCTCTTTGTCTTTTCCTTCACTGCCCTGGTTCCTGGCCCTCCCTTTTCCACTCTTTTGCAAGTGTTAATAGCTATCTTCAGCTGTACCTGATCTACAGATCACAGAAGAGCTAGAGGCTAATCTAACTTCCTTCATGTGCAAGGAATTAAAGTTATTTTCTATATAAGTAGCTGGAAATAATGGCAGTCACTGTTCAAGACAAGATCACTAGGGACTGTCCAAAACCAAAGCCAAGCTCCAGGAGGGGGCTAGGACTTGGACTTAAACTTGAGCTCAGACTTGGAATCAAATAGTAATTTGGGAACCAGAAGATGACCTTTTTGGCAAACTGACTGTTTGAGAGAGGCATAAAAGCATTTGTGACAGTCAAATGTTCAGAACCCAGTAGAAAGACAGTCCTACAAGCTGTTTGCAAGGAAACTGCCTGTTGTCATTTGTTTTCCTTATACTCCTCAAAACAGGGTTTCCATGCATTCCTTGTTAATATGCTGAATTGCCACACCAGTTTCCCTGCCTAATGGAAATAACCTGACAAGCCCATGGGTGTTAGCTAAAATCCTGCATCAGCATGGTGACAGCACAAGTAACCAACACAGAAAGCATGTTTGACCTCTGAGAGAAACCTCTCCTGCAGCCAAAGATAAAAATAGTAAAACATCAGTGTTTAATATTTAGCAGGTATAAATGGGGTAAATCTGAATCTTGGTATGCCAAATCTATTCTGAGTCTTCTCTATAAACTTTTAATCTTCATCACTTCTGTGGTTCTTAGACAACTACGTTAAGCTGAATGTAAAATTGAAAGTACATAGGCATACACTGGGATATTTTTTTTTTTCAAGAAGCCAGTAAATACAGCATCATTTCACTTAGACTCAGAAGGCATCCCTACTTTTTAAGGTATGGAACAATAGAACTAAGAAATTAAAATTCATCTGTGAGAAATGGTTGGGTTACCTCTGATATCACAGTGAAATCACTTAACAACCTGAGCTACAGACCTAACCTTAATTCTAACTATGACAAGGTCATTAATAATGTCTTGCTTAAAACCAGTTTCATGCAATCTTTACCTGTATGTGATTTCACCTGCATGTATGGGCACATACAGAACAAACCTATGTAATTTCATTTTTGAAACTATCTGTGCTCAAGTGAACCCAAGATAAATTTTGCATTTCTTAAGGAACTCATTCATTAAACTTAATAAATGAACTAATCTGAGATTTACTTTTAAAGTCTCAAAACATCAAATGATGCATACAAGAGAAAAGATTCTGAGCACTGAAAGGATATGATTTCTGTACAATGTGTTTAAAGGAAAAATTCAGATCAGTTTTCATTGTTGAAGACCTATATAATCTGATGGGGAAATAGTTCTAGAAGTTGGTCTTTATTTGCATTAGATTAGGGTAGTGAATTATCATCTGGCTTTTGAGTGGTGAAGAACAGCTGCAAAATGTGAGTTCCCTAACATGGAGCTGTTGGTGACAAAATGGCATCCTCATGTAGCGTATTCAATTCATATGGCATCTGTAAGTGTTGTAATGGTAATACTGACCTCAAAAGTGCAAAATACCAACACGGTTTTCCGGAAACAGCAGTGCTTGGGTGGCATTTCTGACTCAGTCTTGTGATCCAAGGTGATAATAGGTTGGTGAAGAAGCTGCAGTGAGGGCACAAGCTTATCAACACAGCTCCTTGCTCTATGAGCTGTGTGAGACAGAGAACAAAAGCCTCCAACAAAACCAGCTGCTTGTGGACCAGGTTCTTAGCATGTACAAAACCCAGTTTCCTCAGCCTCAATATCATACTTGAATTGAGTGCCTCCAACATATACCTTCTATTTAGTTTTACAGTCAGCACTAACTTCAGGGGTGGCAGAGGACAGTGTTACCATTGTTGCTTTGACTCTTATGGTGTGTTCTCCAGCCTGCAGTTCAGCTATTGTTCCTGTAAGCACCATATGCCAAAGACAAAAGCATACAAAAATAATTTGTATTTCCAGCAGAACCACAGAAGAAACTCTTCCAGTGACTTTGCAAGGATGTATGTTTGGCCATTTTGCTACAAGTTACTCCTCCTAAGAACTCAATGACAGATTATTTCTGGTTAATTTATTATTTAAGGTGGTGAGATAGCTGCACTTAAACAGGCAATTCTCATTTGGTGGTATGTATAGGAATAAGGGATCATTTTTAAAGTGGGATTTCTATAATTTACTATTAGAAAAAGTTGGGTTCACTGGAATTAGAAAAACAAGTCATTTTTGGCTATTGCAAAACAGTGGGGTTAATATAGAGTACAAAGATATAGTTCCTCATCCAAGATACCAGTTAAATTTGCAGCCCCCAAACTATTGCAATGTGGATTAAACAGGTTAGCTGGAGCTGCCAGTGTTGGGCAGGCTGATGGGAAAACTCCCTTTTCATGGAATTGCAAGGGAGAAGCAGCAGAGTTGTAGGAACTGTAGGACCTCAGCTGGACATGGGACCTTCCTAAAACACACATGGAGCTGAATGAGGAGGGCTTAATTTTGGTAAGTTTTTGAAGAAAAACTCAGAGTGACAAATAAATATGAAACAAAACTTGATTTCAAGAACAGAAATTGGTCTCAGGAAAACTCAGTAAGCAAAAGATCCCTGCTTGTACAAAACTCACTCTGTGTGCGTGTGTGCATGCATGCATGCACATGTGTGGTTCCTGTGGTTACAGTATAGCAGGCCATTGAATTATCAAACCAGTAATTTTGCCATTAGTTTTTCAGTTTGCTTCTTGCATGCATATTCTGTGGTCAAATCCATTAGTAAGTTATAGTGATAAACACCTGGAGTCTATCAAAAACAAAGAGAGTCTTATTCTGTAGGTACAACCAGCCTGGTGAACATACCAAGCAGAGACTAACTGCATAATATAGAACTCAAACAGGAATATGTTTTTTATGATGTGCCAGCATAAGGGAGATCAAAGACTAAAGCCAAATAAATAGCAACTGGGTACCAGCAAAGGAAACATATTTAGGCCTTAAAGTAATCAGAAACAAACCCAGGGTATGCCAACACCCTCTGAATTCAAAAGTAACATTTTCCTCCTTTTCATAAAAGGTTCAAGAGCTGGCAGATTTTGCTTTGGTTTTAAATCTACTGTTTTTTATGACTGAGAGGGAATTTTCATTTCTCACAGACAATGGAACGTGAAGCACAAGAATCATCCCCTCATCCCATCATCCACTTCTTTCTGGTGGTTTTAGGGAGTTACACCCCCTGCTGCCCTCTGACTGAATTTTCCTTGGCTGCTTTGTGGAATTTGCCAGCTTACATTAACCATCTATTGAGCTCGACTCCTTATCTGGAACATTGCCTGGCAAACTGAAACAATCTGTCTGGCACCTGGGGACTGGCAGAGCAAATTTTTCCAGGTGGTACAAGCAGACACCCAGAATTACATGCCAACACTATTTTGTGAGACAGTTTGATCAAAAGGGAAAAGCTCAAATGACTGATGTTCAGTGTCATGTTTAGTACCTGCAATGTATCTACATAAACAGTTTTAAATGACTACTAGTACTAAAAAACACTCGCGGGGGG
>JANZLQ010000086.1:23345922-23387732 GCA_026212715.1 Elanus axillaris | reverse complement strand
GGGGCGGGGATGGCAGAGGGGTTGAAGGGGGGAGCAGGGGGAAGATACAAGGGTGGCAGTGAATTGACAGACTGAGCCTGGGGGCAAACAGTTACATCTGTGCTTGATTTGTCAGGGATTTACATTAGTGAAACTTTAACTCTGCAGATGATAAGTAAGATTACACTTACAGAACAAGTTTATGCAAATAAAGCTGAGTCTACAGAGCATGTGAGTCCAGACACAGTGCATTTGGCAGGTTTCACTGAGGCTGGGTTTAATAAATTCATTTACATAAAGTATTAGAACATATGGAAAAGTAGCATGGCAGTTTACTGAGATATAAATAACTTTAATTGAGAGGTCACAGGTATGCAAAACACTCCATACATGCAAAAGAAAATCATGGAAAATGAAGGGGCAGAGACTTGCATCTTGCTTTTATTACATCAAGCTAAACTGTAGGTACTAGCTGCCCCATGCCTTTCTGAATGTCACTTCTGGGTTTAGTTCCCATTACAGAACCCTACTTCATGACAGGTATGCAGATAAACAGTCCCTTTTTCTTAAAATCAAAGCAAAATCGATGGTTCATATCTAGCACCAGGAGACAGCCAGAATTCAAAGAATCTGTAGGAAATTACTTAAAAACTGTGATCTAAATAAGCAGAGGGGTAGATAATTCAGTTTTACCCAAAAGCCTGATAACCTGCTCTCATGGCAACAACATCTCTTTTCAGCAGCAGAAGTAACACTGAAAAGCATATTTACACCTAAATCCAACTTGCATTACAAGTTCTGTGATACATACTTATTAGAATTTTGGCTTTGCAAACTAACACCCCAGTAAACTGGTAAGCATGAGATAACAACAAGGTGTACATGATCAAGCAGTTTGCAAGAACTACACTATACCCCAGGATTAATTTATAGCCTGGTAAGCAATTCTCATACCTTCTCATTATTTTTAAGAGTATAAAATGACAGTTTCTCAGTGTAAATCAACAATGTGACAGAGCACAGGCAAACCTTTTGCAAAGGACTATAATGTCCATATATTTATATTTCAAGTAGTTTCCAATAAAGATGATATTAAAACAGTTGAAATGTTGCTTATACAGAGCTAAAAATAGCTTACTTTGAGTTTTTTCCTTTTTCCAGGTTTTTTGATAAGCTTTGCTTAGTTCTGTCCCTTCTACTAGATATTAAGTACATGCAAACAAAAGATTTGTCCACATGCATACTCATTTAGACATAGTACTGTACACATGCCACACTGAGATGTACAGGGGAACAACAATGGTAAACTCATCTAAAGTAATATACTGGCCTCTGACCTGGTTGTGCAAAAGCTCTATGTAAAGTGATTTGGCTTTAACTCTTACCTGGGATAGAGTGATCTGTTAGAATTGCTGCAACATACACTGAAGAAATATATATGCACAAAGTAAAATATTTCTACCACCTGGTCTTAAAACGGTCAGTTTTGTTCTTGTGCAATCCAATTATATCATTGCTATATTCAGATAGAGTGGGAATCTGGTTGAAATATGGGGCAGGAGCAGCTGGGCTTATGCAGTCAGTGTGAATGTTGTTGCTGTACATATTGACCTTATCCAAGCAATTCAATATGTAAAACTAAAAGCCAAGACATATAAGCATGAGGTATGAACATATCAGCAGCCATGTTCAAAAGGGATTAGCTTTTGGAAGGGCCAGTTCAGCTGTGTGCTGCTGCTGGCATCTGTTAAGAGCAGGGGAAAACACTCCTCATGTCTTGGTCCATGAGCCAGATATACCACTTCATTCATCCTTGTGGTGGGATGTTGATAACATCTGAAAGCAAACAAAGGTGATGATTTGGAGTGGCTGCTAGTAGGCACTCACAGTTCTCTTTCCACTTACCATGCTCTGCTTTATTTGGATCATTTCCCCAACAGACAAGATTATAACTTGCCTTAGAAAAGCGGCCATGATCACTAATGATTACAAGTTATGATCACAGTCCAAACGTAGATGAGGCTGCAGCACCCCCAAGAAATACAGCCCAGGTAAATTAATGAGGGTTGTACAATCCTGATTCTGTTTCTGAACTTCTCACCTAAGGAAATACATGCCTAAGTAATTTCTTTTCCTCCAGTGTTTATTTATGGTAGACAAATGCCAGCAACCTCCAGCTATTCGGTTCTCTCTGTGGCTGGACCAGCTAGTTCCAGCCTATCACTGGCTACAGGCTCAGGGGAGAGAACTTCTAGCCTCTGGTGCTCCTCTTTGGCATTCAAGCCATTACCTGCTCCTGAGTCAGCTAGTTTTGTGAAGTCAGAGTTCAATTTCATGCTCCTTGAGAAACATTACAAAAATTATCTTAAATTTCCTGTAAACCTCTATACCAAACTCCAGTTATTGTCAACCTATTAAATCTATTCTTAGTCCTTACTGCAGAATACTAATGTCTAAAAGAATTATTTCAATAAACTGCATACTAACTACCCAGTAGGTTACAGGTAAAATTGCCCTAGAACAGCCCCAAATCTGAGCTAGAGAGATATTGTTGCAGAGGGCAGAGTATCTCACACTACTATGAGTCATTCTGGTTAGCTTTGCTCCACTGTACAAACTTTCTCCTTTCCACATATCATGCAGTCTGTTCCTGAGGACTCCTGGTAAAAACAGTCCTATTTCACTTGAAGTGAAGATAAAGCATTTTTCTTACACTATAAAATGTACAGAAAGGCAGCTTATTTTTCCCTGTCTTTGACCAAGTTAATTGGATATTCGAATTAGAATCATGTTAAGTAATCTCTGTCAAATCCTATTAGCTCCCTTGCTCTCTTCCAGAGTATCTGCTGAATGATACAAGGCTTGTAGAAGAGTAAATCCTTATATAACTTATGAGTGCAGCCGAAGTATTTTGTTTGTCAGGGTAAAAGAGACCCTCAGGCTTCCCATCATCCACACCACAGGGAGAGCTCACCATTCTCCCATGTCACCCTTGGCAGTAACCAAGAACAGCAAACTGGAGATACTAACCTCTGCTGTGATCATAATTTTCAGTTGTTCATAACCCAGGTTGAGAATTTAAATGCAAAAATATACTGAAATCCAAAGCTATAGTTCCCACAGCAGCTATAATTCAGTCATTGGTATTTGGATGTATATTGTGGAGTATAGACACAGTAATGCAAAACACGAAAGATACCTCTGGTTTATGGTTGGCTGGGGGAACCATAACGCTGAGTTTCCTGACTTTTGTGCTAAGATCTCAACCATAAATATTGCTTTAATGTAGCTTTGTGCAGTGTGCAGTGCGTTTACATTGGCATTGGGAGGTGCTCATACGGAAACAGTAGAGAATTAGTGTGGTATGCTTATTAAATGAGTAATGCTTTTAGAGTAATTCCTGGGGTGAAATCATGGCCCCAGTGAAGTCAACAGAGCCAGGGTTTCAACTCAGAAACATCTTATTTATTCAGGGAAGAAAGCAGCAAATATCCTAGTGGTTCTGATCTTTATTATAAAGGAAAGAATTTCAGATCAGCTCCCTCCCTCCAAATCAGGGCTCTGAAGGGGTAATCAATTTATGCTAAAGAAGTGATCAACCCCCCAACCAGCAAATGGGTTTGGGTGGGAGGCTGCCTCCACAGAAAGGCTTAGAGGTTATTGGGTTTGTTTCATTTCACTTTGTTGTTCTCCACATTAAATAGCCCAAAGAGTCTATTTTTTCACAGAAAGTTGTTTGCCAACTAAAAAAATGTCTTACTTACTCTAACTTTTCCCTGTTCATCAGTAGATGACAGTAGATTTAATGACCTTGTAGATTATCAAGCAGCTGAAAAAGGGTCCCCATTGAAAAACTTCCAGCAGAAAAGGTTCAGCCAATCTTGGTATTAATTCCAGTTGTTAATTTCTGCATGGTTATTTTGACGGAGGAAGTGACATACCTTTATTTTTCCTGGTAGGATGCTACAGAACTTTTCTCCTAGAGGGCTGGGTTTTAGCTTAGTATGATTTAGCTTGCACAAAACAGCCTACTTCATTATGCAGGTAAAAAATAAATAAATGAGATGGGGTGGTCGCAAGAAGAGAAAAATTTTGTATCTTTCAGTCTGTGACCAGCCAGAGGAATACTCCATTTGTGCCAATCTGCCTTGTGTCTTCAGCTGGGAAAGACACTGTGCAAACTGATAGCAGATGGTAGAACGGAAAATAAGTGCTTTACATGTTTGATTGAGAGCCAGCATTTTGTCATTTAGTTGTCTCACGTCATTGCACTGCGTTATGTTGTGCAATCACATATGACATGCCGAAATCAGCCTTACCAACACAGTATTTTCTGAAACAGGACTCTTGCCCTGATGCAGTGGGCAGGAACTTGGTGTTTACTGTTTACTGTTCTTGGAAAGGCTTCCTCTGTTGGAAGCCACCCTCTGAGGAAAATTTCTGCCAGCTTATCCTGATGGGAAGGGCCAGCAGTGGCACTTGGAGAAATCTCTGTTGAAAGACTCTTGGGAGAAGAAATTCAGAGCCCTCAGCAAAGGCTGGTGCAGGGAGGGGGGCTGTGGAGAGAGAACGAGGGTGGTCCTTGCAGTGTGGTCATGAGCCATGCAAATCCAGTGCCACCGACTTGCCTTGCAAAATGAAAATGTTCCAGATCCCTGCCAGAAAATGTCATGTGGCAGCACACTGACATACCCTATTTTTAGCTGCAAAGGCAGCTATGAGTTCAGTTCTTTCTTTCTTCGCTGAAGCAAGGCTCTTAGATTGCTCTGCCATGAGTATGAAATGGTGCACATTGGAGACTGGTTCAGATTATTTGGGGGCTAAATCTCTGCCTTAGTGCATGGTAACCCTATTTTAAGCTGGTTTTTTATTCATGAATCTCAAATCTACCCATTTCCATGCTGGTCAGGCAATAGCTCCTCTTCTCCATTACATTTCCACATTTGAGCAAGAAAAAGAAGGGAAAAGAAAAGGACAGAAGACAAAGATCACTGCATGTAATAATTTGTGACAATCTTCTGCCATGAGACTGTTTCCATCATGCTGCATTTGCCTCTTTCTAGACTTTTTAGAATGTTCTTTGCATGGCAAAACACCTAATAAAACTAAGAACAGTAAAACAGATCTCCAAAATTTCGTTAGAAGCCAATGAATGCAGGTCATTAGCTTCATGATACTTTCTAGTTTAGGCTTGCTGAGCTTGTCTTGCCTGTGAGTCTCTTTCCTCAGTGATGTTTTACTGAGGTGTGATCTCTCCTTGTTCTGCTTTTCAAAATTCCTGCAGTCAGTGGATGCCATTCCCATAATTTCCACATTTACTGGCATTTACTCCCAAACCACATTAGATGTTTTCCCCCTTTTATAGGTGAAAGCTGCATCAGAAATCAAGAAGTAGGAAGCTGAGACTGTAACACAAGTTGGGATAAGAAGCCTGACCACAGTGCTTCAAATGTATTCCATGACTTTCTCTTGTAAGTAGACTTGTTTCCTCTAAGGTAAAAGCCAGCAGAAAAACATCCATCAGCTCCAATAGTGTCAGGTGTTGGGACAACACAACACAAAAAAGTGAAGAAATTCTTGTATTCAGTCCATCAAACCTGGTAATCAGTGCAACTGCTAGCTCACTCCTCATATAACTCCTGCTTCCTTCCCCCTAGCTGCTTAATAAATCTGAAAGTAGTTAGAGGAGAGGCAGAAAGGTAAGCTGTCTGGTATGTCCCCTTTGCTGTCACTTTACATAAATAATGTAAATATTTTGTTTTGACAAAGCATTTTCAATGAAATAATTTAATATCTTTTGACAAAAATATCTCAGGGAATTATGGCAACTCAAAGCAGCTGAGGATCTTCCTCCCAAAATGGTCAGTAGGAGCCCATATGTACAGGCACACGTGCTTAAGAGGATAAAGAAAGCATATTTGGTAGGCTTCAGTTTGGAGATCAAATACATTCATGACCATTTTATTCACAAAATAGGGGAGGTGATGCCTGCTGTATTGCAACTCAAATATAATATTCTCTAGAAACAAAGACTCGCTATGTCTTCTTAACTGTGTATTAAAATAACACAAACTTTAAGCAGCAAGGTATGGTGATTTAAATTTCTCAACTGAAAGTTGTTGCTTGCATATATTTGGTAGACATTTTGGCGAATTAAAGAAAAAGAATCAAGTGAACCTTAACATAAACCCTTAAGAATATTACCATTGCAAAAATTGTCAGGAAAAGATTATTGTTTAAAACACTGCAGTCTTCTGTGACATAAGTATTTTTAGAGGGGTTTTTACTTTGCATTCGACACGGCTTTATGTTTACAATTTGTTATGCGGTTTTAATTCTGGTTTTTATAATATTTAAGGTATGGGTATAGTTTTTCTTTAATTTTTAAACTACACCACTTATTTATTGATTTCTGACAGAACCTGGAAACAAAACAAAAATTAGGGAAGTTTTAAATATTAGTTTAAAATGTCTGTCCGATTTTTAGGTTGGAAAATTAAAAACATATTCCACAAATGTTAAAGATAACACATAAATTACCTATGACATAGAAACATAAATCCTTCTATATAGTACCAAATCGATTTTCCTTGAGATTTGCATCCAGAAAGTCCATCAGCTTCAATGGGAGTTTGGAGTGGTACCTTATGGCACTATGCCTCCTTCCTGCTATCAATTTCTGCAGGACATGCCCTCATCAGAGAAGCAGGGCCAGCTCAGCCCTCATGCTCCCAGGTCGCAGGTAGTTCACCCTCCACACCTGGAAGGGAGCTCAGTGTCCCTGCAAGAGATGGGACCTTTCTGACATACTTCTATAAGCTTTCCAGGCATAGTCTTTTGGGGTCCAAAGAGCAAAGAGCCAAAGTCCAAAAGCAAGAGCCAAGAAACACAAAATTATTTAATAGGTTAAAAGCTAGGCCTTCAGTTGAGACATGCACGCTGACCTTCCTCACAGCATAAAATTTCTTTATGAAAAATTATTATTATTATTCCCACTTTAATCGGAGCAGAGTCAGCCATTTGCTATTTATTCCTTTTCTAACCTTTTGCATTGGCATGTACCAATAACTTGTCCAATACCCATAACTCCCATGGGACAAAGAACTGGTACGGGTCTGTGGAAACTACTGAAATCAATAAAGCTACTTCAGACCTGGACAATTTTATATGGAAAAGAAATCGTGCCCATATTTTATACAAGGGATCTTTGTTGCTGAAATCTGTGCCATAATTGTGGGTTTGTTTGTTTTTTTCAGCTTTCTTACTGGCAAGTGCACCATCCTGACCTCTCTTTCTTTTGGACGCTTTTTACATAATAGAGAGGTATTTGGCAGAGGTCTTCTTTCTTTCTTTTTTTTTTTTTTTTTTTGGAAGAACTATTATATTTCCCTAGGGTACATTTGGATGCTGAAGCAAATGTAATTCCGAAAAGCAACTTTTTTTTTTTTTAAGGATATTCACAAGTTTGATCAAAGACAGGTTTTCATCTAAGATTATAATCCTTCTAATCCTGAGCTGAAATGTCAAATGCATTATTTACTAGGAGGTACCCTATTCTGTACAGAGAAGTGAATTTGCTCTCTAGAAAACTGTAGCATAAAAAAGCACGCTGTTTAAAGCAAAACAAAACCAATATCATACATCTGATGAAGGAAAAAATGCAGCTTGCATATTGCCAGAGTGGTATTTTTATCTCAGCACAGAGCTAGCGGTATTCACAGACCTGCCTCTTCTGTTCTCTTTAATAGTAACAAATGAGAGATTTCAAATAATATCTCAAAGGCCAAAGCACTGCTGAAAATGAATTTGAACTATACCATTTTCTTGGTATGTGGTGGTTGAGCTATGGTCAGTGATACTGTTCAGCTACACTGTGCACAGAAAAAGCCTTTCAAAGAAACTACTTGTATTTCTCTGCCACGCAGAGTCTGTAAACTCACAAAGTAGAGTCTGAGGAAAAGGTGAAGAGTGAGATTCAGACTGCTTCCTACAGTGTGCGAATCAGCACCGAAAAGCTTTAATCCCTCCAAAATCCAAGGGAGTGATTCAACCAGCTCCAACAGCCCTCCAGGACTAGTGGCACCTACACTCGGTAGATGTAGCTCATTTTGGAACACAGAGCTCCTGGTGGCTGTGTTTTAAGCTCCCAGCTATGCACAGAAGCACTTTTCAGTGGACCACATAGAAAGTTAAGCTTTAGTGCAAGCAACATCATTGTTTGAACCTGTGCAGGATGGGGCCTCAACTCAGCCTTATCCTGGCTATTTTGGTAGGTGGCCTTGGGCACAGCTCAGGCACTTGAACAGCAGGAAGCACAGTACAAAGCAAAGCAGGCATTGCTGCCTTTGTTCAAAATAATAAAAGAAAAATGTTGATGATGCTAATCCATGCCTAGGATTTTAAATATTGTAGAAATTGCCATTTAAAAGCACCCTTAGGCTCCAATCAGTGCTTAGCATCAGTGGGGAACATCAGGCCAAGATAAAGGCTGGCAAAAAAGGGATCTTAAAACCAGGACACTCAGAGAGCAGAGCCAGATCTGTACCTTCTCTATTGCCTCCAGAAGAGCCTCAAAGAGAAAACGATCCAGGAGAGAACAACAGGCAATCTCAGGGGTTGCCCCACCTCCCCAGCCAGTTGTATGGGTAATATTTAGTCACATCCCACTCCCTCCCCTGGAATGGTGGAAGTGACCCTCAGCAGGCACCTCCAGTGGTTGATATATCAGCAAAGATGAAGCTGTGACATACAAATTGATTTCTATTATTTGAGGTATCTCTTCAAAGAAACTCTTATGCCCTCTGGTGTGAAATTCTAACATGAAATTCTAGTGGAGAAATTCTAAATCCAAGAGAGAGGCTGGGGTAAGCAGCAATTCAGTCCAAAGCAGATAGTAATTAAGTAATTTTAGGAATTACCTATACTTAAAGAATCTCTTCATTGCTTTATGGAGACTGCAGGGGAGTCTGAACAAGCTGACCCAAATGCAACATCCAAACCTGCTGAGTTTCAGCTACTGCTGTTAATAACATCCAGAACAGAAAAAAAATCTTCTAACCCATTAGGTATAACAAATTGTTTTCAGCCTGTCATCTTCCTCTGCTCTATGTGCTTTCCTAACTCATCATATTTACATTTGTATCTTCTCTTGCCTATTTCACAGAGTACATGAAGTAATGTATGTATTTCTCTAAAATGTGAAGATGAAAATGCAAAGGCATTGATTCAGATTAATATCTACCTTTTGACTTGTATACAAAGGAAGAAACTGAACATCAGGTTCTCCTGGTGCTCCCTGTCATAGTGCATCATCATAACACAATGGCAAAGCCTGGAAATGGCATATAATCAAACATTCATAATGTAACAGTTTCCTTTCACAGTAAGACAAAAAACTTGTGAAGCAGCGAAACTGACCTATGATGAGGTCTGGTTTGTAACATTCAAACTGATGTTCATGGATCTTGGGAAAGAAGGAAAACTTCACTTGTTTTGGAGATTTTGGAAAAGTGGCGATCTTAAATGAACTCTGCTAGTGTTGTCTAAGAGTTGGCATGGATTTGCTCAGATAACTTCATCCAAGTTCTGTTGGTTGGCCAAAGAGATCTTAAAGTTAAAAACCAGATAATCTAGTAAAACAAAATAAAAGGCCTAATTAGTGATGGTAGCTCTGGCCTCATAAGAAAATAATGGGATGGATTTGGAACACAGATCAGAGCACTAGCTCCACAGAAGTGTTATTCCAGCCACATAAGGTCTTAAATACACCTTTAAAATGTATAATATAATGCCAGATGGTTGAGCCACATCTGAGTTTTTCAGGGCATTCAGTATGCAATCAAAGTTAGGTAATCACTGGAAGAGAGTAAAATTGCTAAGGACCTGCCATTATAGCTAATGTGCGCACTGATAAATTGAGCCTTGATCTCATTCAGAAAATTCTTCATGGGTGGCATTTATGTGAAATAGGTGTTAACTGGAATATCCTAGTTTCAGGTCATGTTTTTCAGCTGAAAATGTAGTTCTTTCTAGTACTTTAATAAAATAAAATTAATATAAAGCAACAGTTTGTTTAACTAATAGGCAAACTTCTGAATTCTCTTGTTATAGCCAATAGGACATCCAGCTCTGAATCAAAATCTGGGCAGTTTCACTCTTGAACACAACCAATCCCTGGCTGGACAGTTTGGCTGCATCTACAATTTCTTTTGAAAACCTTATGTAGGTGGTGGCTAAACTGTTCAAGTTCTTTGTAGCGCCTATCACTACTGTTGTCTTTAATCAACCTGTCATTTACAGGGTGAGATTCAACTTTATGTTAAGACACATAGCTTCAAATATGTGCACATAGGTGTTGAAACTGGCATTGTAGCTAATCAAAATCTACCCAATGCCATCAACAGTGTCTGAATGGCAATTCACCTCAATCCAAACTAGACACTTAGGGCATGGTTGATTGCATTAGGTGTCCCATGCTATTTGAGGTACTCTAGGGTATCTGAAACACACCCATATGGCAGGTAAAGGTAACACATGCCCCACAGGAGGCCTGTGATTTCCTAGACTGGCAGCTAGGAGGTCAGGCAGGACACCCTGGAGCATCTTAAATGGTATGGTTAAATGACACCTGCACATGGACAGATAAATCCAGTGACTGGTCAACCAAATCTCGCTTTAGACTC
Source organism: Elanus axillaris (assembly GCA_026212715.1). Taxonomy (NCBI): domain Eukaryota; kingdom Metazoa; phylum Chordata; class Aves; order Accipitriformes; family Accipitridae; genus Elanus; species Elanus axillaris. Next base: position 23,377,071 of record JANZLQ010000086.1, on the reverse strand, counting down.
CATAGACTGTACAGGTAAGTCCTCCGTTGACAAGACGACTTCAGACACCTAGCCCACGTGCAGACAGACAGCTGAATGTAGAAGCTTTAATCCTGTAGAAGCCTTCGTCCTACCCAAGCTGTTAGTCTGCAATGCGTAAAGACATATTCAACTCTGGCTGTCTAGGAGTTCATGGTCCTCTCCATGGGCTACACGGGACCTCTATCAGAGGCTCCCGGGTTTTATTATACCCCATACTAGTTCGCTAGAAACAAATCCCACAAACATAGTTGATAAACACAGAGGTGGCAGAGCCAGGTGACAAACAGCTGTCCATCCAAAGGCAAACATCTGCTCAGGCCTGCACTAGGGAACAATGTGGGATGAGATCCCAGATTCTTCCTCTTCCCATGGGCCCTGAAGATAGCCTCAGCCCATGTCTGAACACCAAAGTGCACCCATATGATGTGAAGAGTTTTCACATAGACTCAAGCCCACTCTTATTTCCCAAGATTATTTATTCTTCTATCGCAGAAAGCCGCTGGTTACATGCAGTGTTGTGGAGAGAAAATTCATGAAAAGCAGACAGGATTGCCATGGTGTGAGGGTGACCATGGACCATGTCCTTGTTTACCACATCAGTGGTATAAAGGAGGAAGACAGAGAAGTTTTCTGGAGGAAAAAAAATAATATCACTTAGAGCAGGGACATGATGAAGACCTTACCAAGTGGTTTTATGTTGTCCAAGTTAAAATTGCCAGAACAGTTACCCTGGTATAAAAATCATGTAAACAACAGGAAATAGCACTTCTATTTTGCAAGTAACAGTGAAAGGTAACAGGTATATTAACTAATGGGGATACAGGTATGGATATAACTTTCACAAAAACAGTAGAATTTTCCAAGTCACCAGCTTAAAAAAAAATGCAACAGAATGAACTGGTTTTGTCTTCAGGCCGTTATCCTTCCTTGATCACGGGTCAGGAAGGAACTAATGAGAAACCATTATTGGACAAGGAAATTGCTTGACAGTATGTTATTTATTCAGTGCCCCTGCCGCCCTGCTGTTTAACTTGTAAACAATTGCAAGCACAGGCTGATCAGCAGAGCAGGCACCGAATGTCGATTCCAGAGGCTGGGTGTAAATACATTTAAAAAAGATGTCCAGCTAGATCCTCAGCAGGTATCCTTCCATTAAGGGCCTCGCTAATGCCTAACTGAGCCTCCTTATGTGCCTAATCCCCATGTGGACTTGACTGATTGAAGATTTTTCTGGGCTTATCCTGTGAAGTCATGACTTGTTGCAGTACTTTCATACAGCCCTAACATTCTGGTGGTTCATTAGTAGCAAACACAGCTGTTACAAAGTTATAGAAGTTATAGCTTAGGGCATGAAAAGCAATGTGGGAGGATTATCTGTTTATTTTTCACTCTATTTTTAAGGAGATGGTTATACAAGCCCTTGATATTAATTTTCCCCATGACTTCCAGTTTTTAGTCATTCAAATGTGTCAAATATGTAGCTCAGACCTTTTTATTTCTTTCTTTCCTTAATAGAAAACTTGATTTTTAAATAAATAGCAATGTACAGTGCTCTTAGACTGTTTCTTCCCCTAAAAGGCATTTCAACTTTTCACCAGAAAATAAATAAATGTTTTAAAATCATGCTTTTAACATTTGAAAATACCTTTTCATTTTAGTGAGAAGGAAAAAAAAAGATTATTTCCTCCCACTCTAGCAAATACAGCTAAGTTGCTTTATTACTAAAGGTTTGAAGTGGCTATGCCTCCCACCCCCAGTAGGATTTCTTAGGTATCTAGAGGAGTTGCTCTGGACATGCCTAGAATGTGTTAGCCTCAGCAAAGCTGAGCAGCTTGCCACCTGTACCAGTGGTATCAGGACCACTGCTGAGACCACCCTGCAGGATCTGACCAATTAGGGAGTCTCAGAGCACACCTCGGATTGGTCTCTGCACAGCACAGAGAACCTGGTAGAGCTGCTATCTCACCTCTTATCACTTCAGGTTAAAAACCCCACTTATCTGTGGCATGGGAAAGTTGTTCCAGCTCTGTTTCTCCTGGGCTCTACAAATCCAGGATTATGGTCCTCCCTGTCTATCCTCCTCAGGTTGTTAGAATTCTCATTGACTAAGTAATCAAAGAAGGGAGCAGCAAAGCCCTAGCTTCAAGATCAGTGGTTGGGACAAACACTTGGGAGAGAGGAGACCTATAATGACTTGACCTGACTGATACAACCGTTAGGTTCCCTAATTGTTGCATTAAAACCACAACAGCTTCAATGGGAGGAATTAAAAGAGATCCCCATCAGAATGCCATTGGGTTGTGGCACTTAAAGAATTTGTCAAGGTGGAGGGAAATTCAGTTTTACATGCACTTCTATGCCAACAGGGGGCTAGGATGGAGGGGACTCTCCTCCCCTTCGCTGTCATTACCTCCAAGTGGCCAGCGGGAGCTCATACCCTCAGCCAGGACCAGAGAGAGTCATGCTCCACACACAACAGAGGACCAAGCCCCTGAGATTGGAAATGTCTTCAGAAAGACCACATTTTGCTGCGCTCTCTTCTGGTGGAGCCCCAACCCCAGTCACCATCTGGTGGGGCTGCTCTCTCTGCACAAAAACACTCCAGTTTCCTGGATCCAGCAGGTCTCTGGTTGTCTTCAAAATTATGTGTACGGCTACTGCCAAACCCTTCTCCTGCTTTTCCACAGTCTACTGCAAGCAGGAGAGCAAACTGGGTGCCATGCTGCAGCTGCTTCAACCACACTCCTGTTAGCTCTGTGCCTCAGTCCGTGCAGCCATAGGCCACTTTCTCTGCCTCTCTGGAGAAACCATTCTACAGACTTGTACAAGGTCAGCCTGCACTGCAGATATCCCTCAACATTTTTCTTCCTCGGGGCATTGCAGCCTGTTTAATGAAGTCTGCAAACTTGCCAGCTCCCCAAGCTTCCCTAATTAGGCACTTGTGATATGACAAGCTTCTTAACAATATTATTTACTTTTCCTGAGACACAGCAAGGGAAGGTTATGTTTGTCTCCCTGCAGAAACCAGTAGCATGATGGATGAAACTTCAGGAAATATTATACTGGGTGGTTGCTTAAGTTTTAATATAAAACATACTTGTGTCTGGGCTGGACCTGAGTTTTTCAGTAACCTGAATCCCTGTAAGGATATTTTAATTTCCCTCCTTTGATGCAATTAGGTTTTAAAATCTTTCAGCTCTTTTGTTTTGCTAGGAAAGAAAATCATTTTAATTCACACAGCTTCTTTTGATACTACACTAAGATGTAAGAGGGGAGCCCTCTCTTCCACTGCCTGAGTTACCTCCAATAGAAGGAAAAAATCCCAAATCAGTTCAACTAGCTTGTCAGCCATGTAGACAAGTGTGCACACAATAACCAAAGGGGAAAGAGGAGAGGGCAGGTACCAAGACAAGGAGACAAGCACCCTCAGGGGTGACACCCTTTGCAATGTATTCCTGTGAGGAGAGCAGAAATCCCTCCCCACTCTCCCACCGCTCCCACTTCTGCCCCCAGCCAGAGCATGGTGCTGGCCTGGGGTGCTGGGACCTACCTTGGTGGCACCTCCTTCAGCAGCTTAAATTTAGAACAAAGTGATGCTTTCTTCAGACTGAGAGAAATGGCATTCTTCCCTGCAGCATCCACTTTCCTTAAGACCTGTTCAGTAAAATGAAACCAAACAGCATTTGGAGATTTCCTGCAGTGGAGCCAATCTATCTTCAACATCCAGTCCCTGAAATGGCAATAAACATGGCTACAGCATCTGAACCACAACTTCCCAGTGAAGCCTGGGAGTAATGTAGAGCTGCTTCTTGCTTCTCAAACTGAGTGTCTCTACCAGTGCCAAGGAAGATAGCAATTCTCTGCCAGTCACCTCTGTTACAGCCTTTCCAGGACTTCAGGCATCCGGGCATCACATTTACCATGCTACTAAGCTGCTGTCATGACTAACAGCTTTTTCCAATAGTAAGCTCAACCAAAATAGTAGTCCCAGGAAAAATATAAACAAAAAAAAAGTTCACCACATTTCTCAAACCTCAGGAAAAAAATAAACTTCACGTGATGAACCTCAGAACTTCATTTTACACCTGTGGATCAACCTTAAAATCAGGAGGTACTGGGAGATGGCTTCTGCTACATTATTCTGGGGGTGAAGAAATATTTCCCAAACAAATTTAGATAGATAGATAGATAGATAGATAGATAGATAGATAGACAGGTAAATAGATAGTAATTGCAGGGAACATAACACTTTTCAATACATTCTAATGAACCACCAGCCAAACCAATTTAGTTATGCAACAATACTTGGTTTCTCTCCTCTGCAGTACCTCATGCCAAGGAAGGATTATAACAACAGCAATTTGTTTCAGATTTACTCTGTCAGATCAGCTGCTGATAGCTTCAGACCACCCTAATCTGGGAGAGAAAATGAAGCTATCTGTTGACAGAAAAGCCGTTGCTGATTTTCCTGAGGCAGTTCATTGTTTATGTAAAACCATTAAGGAAGCCAAGGTGATATGAGTTCAAACTCTTTTTTAAAAAGATAACCAAAAAGACTTCAGATTTCTGATTCCATCTCAGTTCTCCTTATGAGATACTGCAATCTTCTTGACTTGGATGAAAGGCAAGTCTGAACACCAGTTGTGACCACAATGTCTGCTACTACAAAATATTTGGTTTCTTCTCATAGAACACTAAACAGTGGCTTAGCTTTGGGAGCTGTAAATAAATGAACTACATTTTGAAACAAACCCCAGAGTAGTTTACATCATCTTAACTATAAACTGTAAATTAGGTGCAATGGAAGTTACATTAGATCTTTATATGCTACTTAGAGGTAAGGCTTTCAAAGATGTCTAAGGAATTTAAATATCCAATTCCTATTAATTTTAATAGTAAGCTACGCTCAGCTCCCTCAGGTAGTTTCAAAAACTTCATCTTAACAGACTGCGTTATAAACCCTAAACCTATTAGATCCTTGGAGAGATTCCCACTGAGTTCGGGAGAATTGGATTAGGCTTTTGTCACCTTTCCAGGCCAGGGATCTCCTCCTTGGGCATGAGGGTCTGCAGCATAGCAGCAGGACCACAAATGCCTCCCTAATTGCAATCACCTAATCTGTCATTGCAACTATTTTCCCCTAGAAACAGAGTGAAAAAGGCCACTGCAGTGCACAAACAAACTTAGAAAGACGGCATACAACTCCTGCACCAACCTAAAGAGTCTGTAAATTTCCAGACTTTCTTGCTTGAGGAAGCCAGCAGCTGCTGTAGCCTCCACACATGCCTGGAGAGAGCAAACCAAGCCATCCTGTCAGAGAACTTCAATGCCAGGAGGGAGACCAGGAGAAGGGTATTACATTATTTTATACCAAGGTTATCAAGACTGTCAAACAGCTTACGTCTGACAGCAAAACTCCCATTGCCTGCGGTGGCGCCGGATTTCCACTGGCCAGAGCACTGGAGCACTGGGGCTAATTGCAAACCCGCAGGCACCACAAGCACCCTCACGGCTCAGGCCCGTCTCTGCATCTTCTTACCGTAAACTCTGGCCAACACAGGGAGGGCATGTCCTCAGGTCCGAGCAGTGCTGACACACTGCAGATGCATCATCTCAGGACCTTCACTGCAGGGCCAAGCCCTGGCTAAGCAGTGTGTCCATTACCTGCGGCATCATTTGAGGGAACTAGTTAATTCTCCATCTTTGCAGGAGTGGGCTCTTTTTCCACAGGACTTGTTGGAAGCATAAGTTAAACTGAAACTTCATTCATACATGCAATTTAAGTTTGCTTTCTCATCATAAGAACAATGCTGTTTGAGAGACCAGATGACATAATGCTGAATATTGCCAAAATGAGAAAATAACCACAGGTAATTTTAAACCAAACACAAAATTATATTAGTTGCACTTGAATTTAAAGCCAAATTTTGGATTAGGGCTCCATTTATTGGCAATTCTGGGAAAAGGTTTCAGTATAATCCCCAGTTAATGAAACCTTTGCTAGTGAATTTCCTTTGTCAACACTGCATTTAATGTGAGAAGTGCTTATACCTGCTAGATCATCAAAACCTGCAAACCTAATAGACTCAACTGGAATGTAAAAAACAGGGAGGATTTTCATAAAACTTTAATAAAAGGTTTTGGCCTAGAATGGTGTAGGGTGATTCCTTTAAAAACAACTCTACTATTACCATTCTCCAGTTTCCAAATACTTTTTTGCCATGAAAATTGACAGACAGCTATGCTAAAAAAATATATATTGTAAAGTGTTTCTTGGAAATGTTGCACAAGTAAAAGAAAAAATTCAATTGTAAAATCCCTAGAAACCTAGCCAAGCTGAGCCTCAGCTTTAGATCCTCTTGGACTTGTGCAGTGCTTAGAGAGTAGGATAGATGCCAAGACCCAAATAAACTGGTCAGAGAGAAAGGTAATCTTGACCACTGCTAACAAGCAGCAAGAGGAGAGGCTGGTTTAGTTCACTGAAATGCTGAGCTCCCCTGCTGCAGTGCCAGGTTTCCCTCAGTGTCAGGATGCACGGTGACTGACAGGAGCATGACAGAGAGGAGATCTAATGTGATCTCCATCCAGCACATCCATCCCACCCTGCCACAGGCACAGTCTGGGTTTAGCTGGGCAGGGATAGCTGCACTGGAGTCATTTTAGAAAACCTACATTTAATGAAAGAGCTGCAGGGTGGCATTTTCTTGCATATTTTTGTGAGACCTCTGTGCCAAAGGTGAAGTTGCTTCTGTTTGTATGTCACTCAGAAACGCTCAAGGGTTATCTCTTGCTGGTAGCATTACTTAGGGTATAGGAAAAGTGTTTCCTCTTCCAGGAATTCAAAGTAAAAATGCTTTTGAACACCACTACAGGACTCTTTTTCCCACAGCTTGGAAAACTGCAATTTTGTAGTCAGCCCCGACACTATCTTTCTCTTCATCCAATTAAATGTCTCTTGCACTATAGTGTCATTGCCATAACTGCTTATCCACCTGAACTTTAGGTACTCCCTTCCTCCTTCTCCTATATGAAGCCAGCTGCCACAGGGACCTGGGACCCAACAGTGAGAGATACTTTTTAAAAAATCCTTCCCACTGCATGTCGCATGTGCTGAGATAGGACTTTGGAAATTCAGTTAATGCTTCCATGAACACAAGTAATGTGTGAACGTGCCTGTGGCTGTGTACTTCCCTATGAAACCTTAGAACTAGGATTAAAGTGACTTTCGGGTCAAGCTGGATGATTGCACTAAAAAAGAAACTCTTTATTTTTCCTTTAAAATTTTAAACTCTTCATTTCAACCATGTTGACTTTGTGTTCACAAAAACAGGAATACTCATGGAAACAGTATTAAAAATATTTTTAACTACTTGAGAAAAGCAAATTTTGAAGTCCTACAAAAAATATTTGCAGTGGAAATCTCATTCCTCTCATTCAGTCAGGAAACAGAAATACACCATATACACTGTACAGCCATTACAGCTGTTTGAAGTGTGCCAAGAACTACTCATAAATTAACTACAGACATAGAATTTTGTAAATAAGTTTGATGAATAACTAATCAAAATGTTCTCAATGGCAACTGAACTGAAAAAAAGTGGAAACATTTGTTGGAAAATAAGGTATTAGAGACTGCATCTGTAGCTTGGCTGCCCAGTTATCTGAACAACTGTGTTACTTTCTGCCAAATGTATCCCGGCTGACTGGTAAGAAAAACTTTTGCTTTATTTTTCTTCCCTTTCTCTTGCCTTATTGCTAGCTGAGTTTCTCACAACAGTGCTGCCTGAGTGGGATCTATGGACTGTGCAGCAAAAATCCTAGGAAAACGGGGAAGCTGCCCCTCACTAAAGACATATCCCTGGGTAGCACCCTATACCAGCACACAGACCTCATCCTGATTTCTTGAAAAACCCCCTTCTCACATTTATGCTTCAAGTCACCATTTTTAAAAACACCTATACCCATGCTTAAGTTTCCCTCTGTTTGACATGTGCCTCAATGTGGTACAGACATGTCATTGATGTTAAGCAGTCTGTAAGCTTGCTTTTCTATAGAAATATTTTCCTGAATTTGAGCTTAAGCACCCAGTTACCAGATAGAAATACAGATTCATAATCTTTTCTGCTTCTAGTTTATTACAGTTATAATAACCACAGTGCTGTATTGTCTAATACTGTACGACTAGTCATATCCTTAAAAAAATTGTATCATTAGATTGATATCAAACTTTAGGTGAGTAGAAGCGAAAGGCAGGGTATCTGCAGTTGGGATTCCACTTGAGCATAACATCAGCTTTGTCTTCATTATTCTAGCCAAGGGTAGAAGAAACGCAAGTAAAACAACAGATTTCAGTGATAGATGGATGATGTGACATCAAACTTCATACATGTTCCTTGAAACATGGACTCAACCAAACCCCCACTGAAGCCAGTTTGATGTCAATAAATTAGGGAGTTGGATTCCTCTTCAGAAGCATTCACTCTCCTGGTTGGTGAGGAAAAATTAGCATTACACCTGCCAGCAGCCAGTGCAACCTAAGTAAGCAAAGTTAAAGGAAAATTATTATCTTTCTATGTCAATTGTTCTGAAAACCCAAAGCTTTCTAAATCCAAAATTTTTCCTCCTTTCCCATGTAAGCAAAGTTTTCTGTGATGCGGTAGGGCTATTTTGAAGATGTTCTACAGGATGAAATTTCAGCAGTAATGTAAACCTCCATTTTGAGTTCTGTTCTGGTGAATAAAGGTAAATCAGTTACTGGACTAAAAATGAGAAGTTGTATCAGAATCAGATTACCTTTCACAAATAGAGTTGGTCCATCAGAAAAACTAGTTTTCAAAAGTAAGGAATGCTAAAGCAAAACTGGGAGGAGAAGATTAGATGGAGAAACCTGGAAGTGCTTCTTAAAAATAATTTATTACATTATGAGAAAAAAGCCCAAGAACACTATTGCACAACTGAGGATGACAAATTTGGCTACAAATGCATCTTTGACTCAGTGGCAGAGGAAAAAAAAACAGAAATAGAGTCATAAATAACAAATCCAAGAAAAAGATACAGCAAGCAATATACACTGTGAAGAGTGGAAATTTGATAGAGAAAGCCAAAGATGTTCACCTGATCAGGCTGGCAATAAAAAAAATCAGAGCAAAAGCAAACACAATGTAAAATAAGATGGCAGGGGTTAGAATATGTAATAAAAGTGGTGAAAAAGCAAAATAATTCATTCTTTTCTGTATTTAAAAAATGCAGAAAGATGGGAAACTTTCCAGTGCCTTTGTAACTCAGAACATCTCTTATGAAGGAACATTTTACTTCGAGACAGATTGTACCCCTTTTTCTCAAAGGAGACATTTTAAATGGCCACATGTGAATGGGTACATCTGGAAACAAGGGGTGTGAGTTGCAGACAGCAACGTGGGAGTCACAGTCCTGGAAGGAACCGAAGCTCCTAGGAACCGAGGGGTCGGTACGGCTGACCCTGCGTGACCCTCATTAGAGCCACCACATGAGCCCTCAGCCTGATTTTCCAGCAAAAGGGGTGAATATGGGGGTGCAGTGTAACAGGGTAAATAAAAAAGGCAAAGGAGAGCGTGAAGCCACCAAAGCCTGAGGTACAAAGGGGATAGGGAGAAGGAGGAGAGAGTCCTGAGCCCTCTCCAAAGGTGACCATGCCCCACCAGGACAGTGAGCTGACACGGGAGCCTCGACCTCCTACTTCTTGCTGAGGGCAGGGACCTTATGGGGTGACGAAGAGCACGCGGGCCGGGGAGTCCTCTGTTAGGTGCTGTACCACTTTGCCTCTCCCATACAGGTCATGATCCAGATACTGTCCTGATATTTCTTTTAAATACTTACCAGCTAGTTATTTCATTGCATTTCTAGAGCCTGTAAATCCACTTGTACCTGAGAGGGATGCCTGGGCACCCAAGCCCTGCTCTCCACTCACAGGTTTCCTCTGCTCCCCCTGAAAGAGGCTCCTCTGGTCCAGTGCCTTTTTGGCTGACGGGACAGACCCCTTTGATTTACTTTCTGAACACTGGAATTTATTGTGATTTGCAACAATTCAGCCCGCAGCACTTGAAATGTTTATGACATTTTAAAATATTAAGAAATATAATAGTCACAAGTATAACATAAATAAATTTAAATATAATAAACTCCACTTGCTTCCAGCCAATGCAAACTATGAAATGAGAAACTCGAGGACTGTCTGCCTGAGGAAAGACTAAATACACTTATACACACACACAGAAGCCAATGGATTTCTCCACCCTGGGAAATGTCTTGAGGCTTAACCCCATACACCATGAAAAGTTTTTTGCTGTTGGTTTAAAGCAATCTTCCTTCGGGCCCATATTCAGAAGCCCATCACAGATGACCCGACTGAAGGAAAGCACACTCTCAGACAACCCAGCAAACCGCTGCTCAAGGCCTGGCCAAGGGGGGGCCTTTCCTAAGCTCTAAGTTTTTAAGCACTGAGGGCTGACCAGCATTTCCCCTCCTCTTCTGGTATTCCCCATATTAGTGTCTGTCTCCCCGTTTTGTGCTCTGTCTGCAAACTCTCCACAGCAGCTACAGTGCCTTGGTTTATGTTGGCATCATACTTAGCATCACAGGACCATGCCCTGTGACCACACTCTCCAGACGCTATCGTAAGACTGGGAAGTAAAGTCTGCAGGTGCAGTACTGCTACCACCATGTGCAGGTAAGAAATATAAAGAACAAAGTGAGTATAACTTTGATACTGGTTATTTCAGAGGTGAAAATACATTACAAATATCTAAAAGGTCTGCCATTTCTCCAATAGAGAGAAATTATGCAGATACACACACAGCATTATACCAGTGGATAAGAAAGGGGAACACTAGAGCTAAAATGGGGGGAAAGTACATCTCAAGAGGCTGAGATGTTAGTGTACAAAAGAATTTTCTAGGAAAATAATATCGCCTTCAGCTTTTTGGCTGTTAAGTGCTGTATTGGACAAAACCATTTATAGATATGCAATAACAAACAATCTTGTACTGTCAAAAAAACAAAGAGATGATGCAGAATTTTCCTCCTCTGGAGCTGATAAATGTGAACAGCTATCTCCTTTTTCCTTTTGCATATAATATGATATGGATTTCACTCCCCTTTTAATGTACTATTTTTCAGACATATCGTCCAAATAGTCCAGAATTATTTTCAGCATAACAGTTGCCTGTTAATGGTTCCCATTGACTAATCTATGGTCAAAAATAACAAGAAATTTCTTTGGCTCTGCTTCTATTTGAGGAAAACATTTTACACTTAGAAAAATAACAAATAAGAAATAATTATTCTTGGTTAGCTAAAGACTCCACCAGTGTTTTTTACCCTTATATCCATCAAACTTGCAAGAATCACTGACATTTACATACACACTTTTAAGGCACGGTTTGGCTCAAGGGAAGAAGCAAAAGAATCCTGTCTTTTCACATGACATCATTCAGACTTAATTTTACTTTAAATTCTATTTTTTATTTTCTATAATCATGATTATTTCCATCACAGAGAAGTTAAAAAGAAGTATCTCAGTAACTGCAGTCACATCAGCAGGACGCAGGAAACAGTATTAAACCATGTATTTTCTGACTTGCATATTGATATTTGATTCTTCTGGATTAAATTTGCATAGTGCATACTTGATTGCAGTTAAATCATTATGAAGTTATTTTCAAAAAATCTGGTTTTGATGTTTGATGTGAACAATTTCACCACCAGACTAGACAGGGTTAAGCTTGTCTGTGAGCACAGGACTAGCACAGAGCCTAAACCCTTTGCTGGCCTCTGAAATTATCTGAAATGGATAGACTTCTGCACTGCAACCTGTGTATCACAGTATTACATTGTATTTGAGTATTTTTAGATTTGCTGGCTTTAAAAAAAACCAAAGAACAATCCTTTATTACTTTGAAAAATTAAAGCTTTTATTAGTAAAATACCTTCTTGCAGTGCTCAAGCCCTTGAGTACAAGTTCAACAACCTGAACTAATGCTCAAAGCTAAGAAAATTCTCGCAAACACCCAAAGAGGTGGTTTGTGTCTTTGGTTGAAAAGAACCTATTTAGTAGAGTGAAACCTAAGCCAAATTCATTTTCTTCTCCAGCAAGGAGAAGAAAAAATTAATTCCTGCATCCCTTTCTCCCAGCACATAAAAATGTGTAACTAAGGCTCATCACTTTATTTTGCAGAAGTACAAATAATTCTTCATAGGTGCGTTTCCCGTTTATATTCAGAATTGTATAGCAGCACCATGCTGTTTCATGCAGCTGTTACAATACTGGATCAAGTTATTGTCCATTATTTATCATTTCAGAAAGAGCATGAAGTATTGCCCAGTCCTTCTAAAACAGGCTACTTGGCAGAAGTGGCTTAAAATAGAATAAAAAAGAAATACAAACAAACCCTGGAAAATACCTTCATGAAAACTGAAGAATTTCAAGGAGACTTCAGAATAAAATTATTTTCTTTGTCCTATTGCAGATTTTTTTAAAATCAAAAACCAGGGAGCTTCAAATCTAGAATCACATTCTCAGCAAAGATGACTTCACATCACAATAATAAATATATTAAAATATTTATTAAAATGATAGAATATATTAACAATTGCTACATAAAATTCACCTTCTTTGTGAAGAAGGGATCTTCAAAAGAAAACAACTTGCAAATGAGGTATTTTTACCTAGCTAAAATAGAAGGTAAAAATGAAGGCATGTGATGTTACAGCTGCTATGCTTATTAAGGGCCAGCCTCTCTGCCACTTTGGTCCCATCAGGTAGTACCTGAATTCCTTAAGTAATCCCACTGAATCCAATAGGAAAGCTCACAGAGTAAGGTACAACTATTGTGATTAACAGTGGCAGAATCTGACCTTAAGGTCATTTTAATAAGTATTCTGGTGACTCGCTATTTCCTAAGGACCCCTTTTCATAATACATTCCATAAAAATAAGCTCTAGAAAGATACAGTTTCTCCTGCTCCAATATTCCAGACATTTGGAAATCCTGGTGAGAGCAAAACACTGCCTGCTTGTCACAGTGATGGAAATGCCCAGCAGAACATCTGTATGTCGAGGGACACGTAAATGAAAAAGTTGAACTGTCCCCTGTGGGTCTATTCTGGAGCTGCCCTGGCTTTTCACTGCTGACACACCAAGACCACAGGTTGGACATTGTCCTCCTGGTCTGCACATCACAAAATTCCCTACCTGGCCAGTAGGTACTTGCTTTAGAGAAAAAGGAATGAAAAAAACTAAAGGTGAGGAAGCTTTATTAGATCGTTTTGTTCACCATCATCCCAAGGCAAGATTATTCCTTACAGGATGTTCTTCAGTACTTTCTCTAGTCTGCTTTAAAGCCTCTATGGCAGAAGGAATATAGGTCAAGACTGAGCAAGCTTGGCAAAACTGCATGGGGAAACTTACATTATCCCAGCTGCAAGCCAAAGAGTATTAGTCCATCACTTTTAAGAGCACAAAACCTACTGACATTTTAAGCACTAGCTTCACTTCAGCGAACATCAGCCCTCAGCAGGGCTGCAGCCTGCCTGGGCCACAAATACCACTCATACCTTCGGGACCAGAGCTCTGCTGGGGAGTGGCCACACAGACTGCAGAGCGGGATTTGCTTTTGTGTACGCACTGGCATGAAAGGGCTAGGTAAAGCCGTTATAAAAGCACAGAAGAGGTGTTTAATCTCCCATGTCAGGAAGTAAAGAGGACATTAAAACACACACTTAGCTGCAAAACAAGCTGCATGGCTGCATTTAGCTCCCCTAAAGAAAGCAAATGCTCATAACGCAGAGACTTGTTTCCAGCTGAGTGTTACCTTACTGGGTAGAAAGATACGGCTGATGCCGCTGTTGTCTTTGCCAAGGCAAAAAGTTCCCAGGTCCCTAACTTAGGGACTGCTGCAGGGAAAGAACCACATGATCTTGGAGTAACTTCTGCCCTTGCAGCTTCCCATTGCCGATGGACGGCTCCTGCACCCAGCAGGCTCTGATGGATCGGGAACCCACAAAGGAGAACACCCACAGGGAGTTAAATACAAGTCCCAAACATAATCATTCCCCTCCAGTATCTTTACTGATGTGTCTAAGCCTAAATGCTGAAGTTTTAACTTGTTCCTGGTTATCAAGCTACCTTTTGCCCAATTTCATGAGTAAGTTTATACTCTGAGATAAAAGTAACACACAAAAATGTCAAACTATTCCTTAACTACTAAGTTAAAGTTCTGGCATATCAACAAAAAGCGTCTTCCAAAGTGTAGAAATATCTTATGTAAACAGAACTTGTTGTCAGTATTTCAACAGTAGAAAATATAAAGGTGGTCTATTCTTTCTCTGCATTATCTTCTAGCTGTTGTCTCTGTGCAATAAGAAAACAGCACATGGTTTATGTACTGACCTGTCTAGCACAGAAGAAATGGAAAAGGTACAAATCAACTGGTGCTGTCACTGAAAAAATACTTCAGGTTTTGAGTGCAAACTGTAATATCCTACAGAGATTAATATAAGCATGCCAGTTTTATGGTTATTCATTATTAAGCTTCTGGGAAAATAGAACACTATATCCTGATAGTTTTAAGTACATATTACATCCTCTGAATCGCTGCTGATTATTTAGCCCATATTTCTGTCACTGTATTTCAAAACAACCTGAGAGAGAGCATTCTGAATTTGTAAAGTTACAAGAAAAATTGGCAAAAGTAACTTTTTTACCCTTAAAAATGACACTTAAATGCTGATTGTAGCAGACTCTTATCAAGAGACCAGCCAGAAAATGGAAGGCAAGAGCAGGAGACACCTAACAGTATCTTTGAACTGACCCTCAAACGTCAGCTACCAAACAATGCTCTCAGGATCACACAGATTGTACTTCGCATAATGTGAAATAAAAGCCCATCACATTCTGCTCAAGCGAACAATTTGCTTTGGTCACAGGAATAAGAAGCTAAATATTTATAGCAAACATAGGTACTTACAAAGTCTTGTTTTAAAGTCTGCTCTTATGTTGGCCTTGGGAGGACAAGAGTAACCTGGCCCACCCCATTTAAAGTGTAAACAGATCTCTCAGTAGGTAGAAAGAAAAGGGTAAATTAATTAGCCAGCTTTTATTTTGTCTTACAAAGCTGTTTCTTGAGGGGGGGGGGCGGGGGGCTGGATAAACAAAACAGCCCTTGCATAAGAGCCTTTAGCAATATACCTCAGCAAGAAAAGATGCCAGCTGAATTCAGAGAAATAGCCCACACACAAACCCTGAGCAGAATTACAGCACAATTTATGTTTATTGAACTTTTTATCCACATCAGAGGAGCATGTTAAGGCCTGGCTTAGACCGGGCACTATCCTTGTAGTTATGGAAAACACTACTGAGGAGTTCACCGTTACAGTAGGCACGACAGAGCAAGAGTGAGAGAAAATGAGTGTATAAGATTAATTTTGCAACGAAAAAAGGAGTATTAGGTAGTCTGTGGATGGGTGGTTCAGAGGAGGATGAGGAGACCCACACCGGCTCAGGTGATTTCCCAGGACACTCTCCTCTTGTGCTCTTTGGGTGCAATGGGTTCAGCTGGGGTACCTGAGAGTTACTCCCTTCTACAGACCCTGGTCTAGTTTCTGGTTAAACGCTTTGAGCATTTAACCACTTCTGAAAGCCTGAGCTGTGCTGCCCACAGACGTGGCTGTGGAGAAGAGTGAGGTACAGCCTGGCAACAGCAGCAGTGAAAAGGTAAAAATTTCATAACTTATTGCCTTCATTTTGAACTCACCCCACCTAGCCTATCTTCCCTGCTTCTTGAGGAACATTTATTTGTGATCACTAAAGAGCTGATGATTATTTTGTTTACCACCCACAGCAGCTCTCGTTGCAAGGATACAACCAGCACCCCTCAGCTCCAGTTCCCTGGGGATTCATGCTGCTTTTATAGCCCTCAACTCTCCTCTTCCTGAAGGCAGGACTCCAGAGAAGAGCTGCATGTTTTATACACAGCATCGAGGTTGCTAAAACAATCAGTCCACCACAGATTTCTTCCTTAATATATGTGGCTCATTAAACACTACAGCTTTAGGTTTATAATTCAGCAATTCTGCTGAAAATACAAACCCCAACCCTGTATTAGGTAGAGGGCCACACTCTGAACTCAGCTGGGGAGCACAACTAGTTTTATATAGCCATATCCAAGGTCAGAATTTGATTCCAGCATTACCTTGACCTTAAACAAAACCTCGAGGGGGGACCTGCCAGTAACAATGGAGGCTGAGAGGAGCAGACCTCACTGGCCACAATTCCCTTTGCAGCATGGCCAGCATCCTTGGTAGCTCCTCCAGGGAACCGTGTTCAGATCTCCATCACCAAACCCTCAGATCTTCTGAGTGGATATTTTGTGGGACCTTTTCACAACACTTGATGTGCTAGACCCCAAAGAGAAGATGAAGATGAAGGAGAAGGAGAAGAAGGAAAAGGAGAAGGAGAAGAAGGAAAAGGAGAAGGAAAAGGAGAAGGAGAAGGAGAAAGGAGGAGAAGAAGAAAAAGAAGAAGAAGAAAAGCAACCCTGGGTTTAAAGTTTCTCAAAATTTCAGCCTGGAAATTGCACAGGGGCTAAGGAGTCAGCCCAGGCCCCCCTCCATCCTCGGCCAGATCTGCATCCAGCATTCCTGTCTATGTTTACAGCTGGGGAGAAATTGAATTACCTGCATGGTATTATTTTAGCATAAACGAACAGGAAGACTGCACCAAAATTGATGACCCAGCGGGTGTTGCCCCTCCCTGACTGTACTCTATATGCAGAGCTTTCTAGACTCCAATTTATTGGTTTGTCAGAAACTTCAGTTATTTTCATCAAGTTGAGTTTTACATTAAACATTCCTTTGCTTAATTGGAACCATGCGGATACATTTGGGCAGCATCCATACTCCTGCTCAAATAAAAGGGGTACTTTGTTACAAATTCAGCATACTTTGCTGTTAAATTATATTTTGCTAGCAATTACAATTAAATATGAAGTTCATACTTAATAGCAGACCTTGTAATCATGCGGGAGTAGTTCTCCTTCTGAGAACATCATGCATGGGTGGGGAAGAGACAGCCCTGCAGCCTCATTTTAATAATGAAATAAACAGTTCTGGTGGTAATTCAGGGATTTTAAAACAGGGCAGTGGCAGGATGGAAATTGTTTAAGAAGCTTATTTAACCCTCTCACCTGCTACTTCTAGCTCGCTCAAGAATTACCCACCACCCAAGTACAGGCAGACAGGAGCAGCACCAAGAGACTTGGGGAGGGATCAGGGAGTGGGGCAAGGAGTGGTGTCATGCCTGGTTGTATTCTTGCTTTTAGTCCCCTTGTGAAAAATGTTGAGGATAGCAAAGTCATTATTTGCAGAAAGCTTTTAGATTTCTCTTTTTTTCTCTAATTGAATTCTGAATTATAATAACAACAATTCTCTAAAAATGTTCTGCCTTTTTGGCATTTGTCTTGGAAAACAAGTAATGTTGTTCTTCAAATTGAGATTTCATTTTAAATTTCATTTTTTATTTTATATTTTTACGCTTGATCCTGTTAGCCATAAGTGTGCCTGTTATGGAAAGGTATCAAGTCATTTCATTAGAAGATGAAGAGGAAACATTTTGCTATGGAAAATCAGATTTGATACTTCAGTCAACTATGCAGGCTCTTTCAATTTTAAAAACAGAATGTGAAAGTTGCAACTATAACATGTTATGGTGGTATTTCTACTATCCTGAAGCGTTTCCACTGACATGTCATGGAATTATAGTATACAAATTACAATGAAAAATGCAAAATATAAATCCTACAAGAAAAATTTCTCATTCTAAATTAAATTTTTATTTTTTTCTGAAAACAATGCTTTAAATTTGCATTCGTACATGACGAAAACTCATGAAAAAAATCTAGGGGACTAGGTCTGAGGAGACACTAGGATGAAATCTGCTTTACTAAAACAAAGAAAACCCAAGATTAACCTGATGAAAATATTTCTGCCCAGCTCATGCTGATTTCCTAGTTTTTACCATTTGCTGTCTTGCAAATGAACCTAATTTCCACACTGCCCATTTAGAAGGAACTGAAGCTTTTTCTCCACATACAGTTGATACTGCCCAGCTACTGTGACCCATCATTCAACACAAGGCATGCCCTGCTTTCGTGCCACTAAGCCAGGTTTTGGTATGTTTGAAAGAAGGCTCCGTGCATAATCAGCTGAAAAGAAAAGCGAATGACAAGATTGATGCTGTGTCAGCAATTCAACGAAACTGCCCTTACTGATGATGGTAGCTGCTCGCCTTTGTGGTCACACATTAGTGGCCAACTGGAGAGGTGCATGTATCACAGGGGCTGCAGGGACAGGATTTATGTCCCCAGACACACAATTTCCACACTAAGACTTGCAGTGCACGCTGCAGAAAACTGCACCGAACATCTCCTTGCTGCAGTGGGGAATTTAAAGGAGTTTTTTCCTTCTTTAGCCTGCCCATATATCCCATTTTTTTCTGCCATTGTTGTTCCTGCATAAAGCTCACTCGGAGAAACCAGCTCTGTGCAGGCATAAGGCTTTCAGTTCCCTAGGACAGGGCAATTAAATAACTCTGAGAGCTACAGAAAGCACAATCCTACAGTGCTATCACCCTATTACTGCTACTCCACTGGGGAATTAAACCCAGAACAGCAGGGTCTTCTCACTATAACCTGTCTTACTGTTTCCTTGCAGCAAACTGCTGAACACTTCTGGTCATCCCCAGAGCTGACATCTCTCTTGTGGGTCCTGAGGGATGGTGAACCATTTCCCCAGGTTCAGCCTTTTCTGCTTTTACCTCTCCTCTCTGCCTGCACAGCCATTATACCTGTAAATACTGGCAAGTCCATCTATCTCAATTATAGATGGGTGAACCTTGTGGCACTTGACACACTGAAAATCGCTTGAAATACTTTGGGGGTTCCCAAGCTAGTTCCAACTCAGAAAACACTTCTATTTGGTGCAATTTAGCTCCATGAATATCTCATCACACTGCTTTCCAGTTGCAATTTCACGTTAAGCTGGGAAAAAGATTTTTCTTACACTGGGGCTTTTCTAAAAAGGTGACAAACGTGACTGCACAGAGAGCACATCAGACTTTGGAATCTGTGTTATTTGACTTGTTTTGAAATTTTACAAAATAACGATCCTTAAAACATCCAATAAGTACCCTGCTCCATTACAAAGTCCTGATGGGTCCCAAAGGGCTTCCCTGGCCAGCACCTCGTGGTTTATTTCTCAAAGATTCTCAATGCTGTGCTCCAGCTCACACTTTCTCAGGAGGTGTCCAGTTTTCCCCAAAGGCAGACAACATAAGAAAATTGCAGCTGAAGAGACAAAACCAGAAATATTCCACTGAGCTTGAAGCATCGTATTTCTTTCAGAGCTTGAATCCAAGTCCCCATCATCCTGCAAGTAAGCCTGAAAAGGTATTGCACTGAAAATGACTGCTTTGCAGCAAGAGAGGCCTTCTGCTCTTTAAATAAGTCCCCTTCAACAACATGTATTCTCATCTGTGCATTTTTAATAGAAGCATAATTTTTGTCATATGTTATAATTAATAGCATACAACTAAACAGCGTGTATAAGACTGTAATTCCATCTGGGAGTTTGTTGACATTGATAAACCACTCGGGGTTTACTTTTGTGGTTCATGCCATTACAGCAGCTCAACAGGATTACAGCCCTTGTTAGGTATAGCTGGTTATAGGCATTATACCATATGATAATGGCTGTATGTCTTATTAAAGAAAAGATTTAAATTTAAATACATAATTGAAAATTCTCAACAATAGTCTAATAATATGGTGTTGAAAATTATCTTTATGTTATTACCTGAGTGGCTTGTTTATTTTATTTAAGATTCCTCATCTCTGGCAATGAAAATACTTTAGTTGGATTTAATTATATCTATACTGAGGGACCGAAGCATTTCCCTTGTAATTTTGTGGCATCACTACTTTTATAGGATATGAAAACCAGAACATTGCACTGCCCATAAAGGAAAGTGAACCAGACAAGTCTAGTAATTTCATAGCCTAAACCGAGTTGAACAGATACATGCAAAAGTAGATAAACAGTGAAAACTGGTTTTACTTTTTTTTCTTCAATTTCCAGGCACTAACAGTGATAGCAGTGGCACTGCTAGGGATTGTTTAAAATATACAGCAACATTTCCCTTTAATTCGATTATAATTAATAGATCAGCCAATCCGTGTGTGCATTTCCCTCAAAATGAAGCTTATATTAAGACACATTTCTCTCTTGTCTGCAAGAAAAGCTATGAAACCTACATGAACAGGAGCTTTCATTCTTCTGCACTTTACTCCCAGTTTGTCTGGATCACCATAAGTTTTAAAAATTTCAGTCATGCATTCTTGTTTCTAGTGCAGCCTCCCTCTGCTAATTGCCATTTAGTTCACAGTGAAATACCTGCACTAATGAGCTCAGCAAAGTCCAGATGTTCTAGGTCAGACAGAAGGGAAATATTTCTGATCTGAATTTTTCTACTTATACAAACCACTGAAAATGGCCAGCCGCACCTGACAGAAGACTGGGGGCACTAAGTCTGATGTCCTGCTCTTCAGCTCTGCCCAGTGTGCTCTGTGGTAAGGTTATGATCTGTAACACCTCCTGTACTGAATCGCCAGATTTCACTTTTTGCACCAAGTAAGTGTTTAGCAGCGCCAGCAGGAAAATCACCAGGGTAGGTCGTGGCAGCCCACAGGCAGAGGGCAGAGGGGACAGAGTGCAGCTACACTTCTTCCCCTTCCCACTGGAGACTTTACCCCGCTGCTGCTCACCCAGCGCCCACGCACCAGCCTCAGGTGCCTCACTGCTGCTCCCAGATGTTCACTCTGTTCAGCCACAGGAACTCTCGTGTACTGGGAGAGAGCAGAGGTACTCACACCATCTCCCATCAGCAAAATCAGGGGAAGAAACTAGAGGGCAAGACTGCCCAAAGAGGCAGTGGAAGCTAACCTGCTGAAGCCTATGTGCTCTAGATCATCATCCAGAGCCTCTGCAGGTGATGAGAAGCTGCCAGGCAGAGGCAACGTTCACAAAGCGTCTGCGCTGAAGGCCAAGCTACCGTTTAAAGTGTTAGGAGATATTGGGGTACATTTGCCCATTTATCCCAATTTCATGCAGTTTCAGACTCCACTCTAGACTAGAAAAATTGAAACCTCATTTTCAACGTAATGCCACTTCCACCCTGTGGCTAGGGCCTTCTCTGTAGTACAAGATCTTTGCAGATGTAGCTTTCACAACAAACTCTCCAAGTGGAGATGTGGTGCATGCTGGCAAGAGATTTTTTGCTAGCAGTGTTTATACCAGCTACCCAAATGACATAAGTTATACCTCTCAATAGAGCTTTTTGCTGGTATAAGAACATTTAGCAGAGCTGACGATTTAATTAGTGGTATGTTTCTTTTCTTCTCTTCCCATGCTCTTAGCTGACAAAGCTGTATACGCAAAATGTTTGAATGCAGACAGACCTATTACTTCTGGGGAAGCTGTGCAATGGCCAGCAAATGATTCCAGCATTGATGGGGGAGTGGAGGGGGCTGAAGCAATACAGCCATGACGTGCAGTGAAGCAGCCTTCTCATGGATCCTGGGAAATGTCCAACAGTAACACACAAAAATCTGGGGTGGGATTTGGTGCTGCAGGTTGCTCTTACAGAAGTTCTCTGGAGCCAAGCTGGAAGGAAACAGAAGACAACCACCAATGAAGCTAGTTTCTCCCTGATTTAAGATGCCTAAATCCTTTCACTCAACATGTGTACTAAATTCTCATTAGTCTTTAAATATCACAATAGTCAGAAAAACTTTGGTATGGCACCTGCCCACTGGACACTGTCTTTGTCATCCAGATATATGTCCTTACTCGACTAACCAATGCAGATTTTTCTTCTGTTAACACCCTACAATTACAATTACTCCTGGGAGGGTGAGATGGAAAGGGAGAAAAGCTTGAGGGGGCCAGAATATTCTCTTTTGCACATCGTTAATAACATTGTCAACTAAATAATTAAATCATCCTCATTATAAATGCAGCGCAGAAAGAACACAACTTGACTCCAGGTGGGAACCACAACACTGTCATTTTTTTTAAATAGTGTTTAAAGTAGGCAAATTTGATCTGGAGCCTTTGAAAGAATAAATTTGGAAGACCACCAGGTCATTTTTACAGAATCCCTTTTGAAAATGTAATGGCACTTTAATGGAAGTTACACTATATACACCCATAAACAAGACAAAATTAGTGTATATCAGTTATGATAATGTTTTCTGCTGAGTACTGAAAAAATACTGGAAAACCACTTAATAACTATGTAATGGTTTATAATCCTGTCAGATGAGTGATTTCCTGCTCTAAGGGGAGACATGGCCCTGCAGTTAATTTCACTGGGTTGAACTCAGGGACTGTTCCTATGCATACAAGTGCTCTTAGGAGTTACCTTATTTGTGATGACATAAAAGGGGGTAAAGAACCCACCCTCTGCTCTGCCAAAACCCAGAGACATGAGATAGTTTTGATATTATAGACAGGTGAGAGAAAAAGCCATAGAGAAGATTTTTGGGGTGGTTTTTTTGAAACTTTAGCTTTATCCTAGGATGAGGGAGCCTGAGCATCTCTGCCACAGCTGAACCAGGAATGCTCCAAGCTTTACTGACAGCATCACTACTGTAATACAGCTACTAATAATTTGTTTACCTCAGGACTGACAAATTAAATAATTCAGAAGAAATTAATCAGGAAACAGAAAATTAAGACTCAGTAACTCGGACACTAGGGCGGGCATGGTACATCTACCAGAATTGTTGGGTGATTTGCAGTTGGTATTGCTAAGCACAGCTAGAAGGTGGTGTCACCCAAAAGAGGTACAGCTGTGCAGCAAATCCCCTTTAGCCTTTTCCTCCTTTTTCCCTTCATTTTCCCCTTCAACAGTGGCTCACCATTAGATCAGAGCTGCATCTTCCCCATCCCACACTGATCTCAGCACTGACCTGGAGTGAAAAGAGTTTAGACCTTATCTGTTCTGCATTTTGTAGGGTCACTTTGTTTCCTATATTCAGTGAAAGCAAAATTGCGCAACTTTCCTAGGGTTAGACACATATGTGGTTTTGCCCATAATATATATTGCTATGGCTAGATACAAAAGGTGGACACACAGTTCTGATTCTTTATTACGAAGGAGGGGAGAATCTAAGCATCCTTTGTGCCTATCAGAGTTTTTCAGGGGAAGAAAACCCCTAAACATTACTTTTTAGAATGTACCATCCTGTATAAACATGCTGTGGGAGAGGTGGCAAGGATCTTCTGTTGTATTAGGTGTTTTCATTCCAAATAATTTTATTTCTAGGACTAAATAATCTCCAAACCTGATTTAAGAGTTTCCATATCACCTTCCACTGAAGCCAGTGAGGATGAAGGACCCAACTGTGTTCATGTATTTGCTAGTTCTTCCTTTAAAAGTAGGGGCAGTTACAGCATGATCACATTTACTGGGATTTATTTGACTTTCAGCATACCTGACTGGCCATGTGGGTTTGCAGACTCATGGATTGCAATTTGAGCTTTGGGGTATATCCAGCTTGCGTGCTGAGAAAAACTGCAACTTTGAACAGTTTTTAGGTGGTTGTGGTCAGGGTAAAGCGGCCGTTTGGTACAGTGTACACACTATTTTTAAGCACTGACCCCGCCTTTGATCTCCTTCCAGTGCCTTCCCTCCCATACAGGTCACTAACAGAGCACAATACACTTCTTCCTCTGTGGCAGTTCCTGGGGTTTTGGGGGTTTGGTTTTGGTTTTTTTTTTAAGGAGGGAGATTCTCCCCATTCTTGCCAAATTTGGATAACAGACAAATATTAGTGGCTGCTAGTCAAACTCCAGCAGAAAAAACATGGATTAAGAAAACTAAAGGTTGTTCAGCTCAGGCTTTCTGTAACTTATTAAGTCAAGGCTACTTAAATGGGGGACTCAGACCCAGACCTGGCCTGAGGTAGCTTTGTTCACAGCACCACAAGGGCCCACACACCAGAGGTATGCCAACATCTGGGTCAGTTGTCAAAGGCTACCTTTGCAGTTCCGAAGGAGTAGGTGCTTCATTTCACTCACCATTTTAAATACCTACTTTAAGATGAGATTGTGACCCCCATTTTTTTTTCCATTGGCAATAAGGAGAGTCAGGGGTGATAACTGTACCTTGTAGGTACTTAGGTTTGATAAACCAGCCTTGAAGTCATAAACAGAGACACCAAGGGAGAGATGAGGGACCTGACCAGAAGACAGTCAATAGCATTTCTGGTATTTTGTCCCATGGACTGCTTCTGCATTGTACTTTAGAGAGTCGCTGAAAAGAAAGCAAACGAAGTCCCAAGAAATTACTTGGACATAAAGGACCAAACTTCTTTCTCCCCATTCCCAGTTCAGGATTGTATCCACAGAACTACAGATCAGGATTTCTCCTGCCTCCTCTCCTTCTTGCCCCAAGACTTTAGCATTCCTGGCTGCACAGGTCCACCTTCAGCAGGGCAGGGGGAACACTGCCTACATAGAGAGACTGAAAGGGATGGATTAGTTCAGAAGAGAAACCAGTAAAAATCGCTACTACAGAAACTTCCTAACACAGGAAACAGCTAACAAAATGGACATTTGTTTGCTAGAATAAAAATATACCAAATTAAAGTATTGCACATTCTAAACATCTTAAGTACTTCAGATTCTTAAGCACAAATGAGTGTGAAACTCTGACATCATTATTAAAGTCAAGAAAGAAATGGGTAGAGATAACATGAATACCTGCAAGTACATTACCTCCTTCAGGGAGGGAGACACATGTACGCACACGTGCACTTGTATGTGTGCATACACATGCAGTGGGGGCGGGTCAGGAAAGGAAACAATTTTATTTTCCTAGACTCTCCAGGAAAAATAAATTTATATTATTGTGTATCTTTCCTTAAATAAACAAAGTTGAAAAATAACAATGTAGAAATTTCTCCTTTGTACCAGCACAGATTTCTGAAGTATTAGACTATAATACATTTTATAATACAATGAATTTGTAAATGTTTTCAAGAGTAAAACAAAGAATATTATCTTAATCTAATGCAATGATTTTGCAACATTAACTGCTTGATGTAAACGGTGGCTGCTGTCTTGACTTTATGCATATAACAAATGAGCTCATGTTTAAAGCTGTAAGGATTTGTTTGGGCTTCTCACAGTCTTTCTGTTTGCCTTAATGTTATCCTACCACATTATCTTCTAAGTATAGGAAGTTTACTTGGAATTTTTTTTTTTTTCAGTTGACCACAATTCCTTGACATAATTGTTTTAACAGTGCCTTTATGGCTAGGCTGTTTCAAGTTTGTGTAGCATACCAAAGTTATCTTGCAAGAACCTGTTGAATTTCTTTGTGAGTTTTCTGACAGGATCCAAAACTTTAAAAATGCTATTCTTTTCTTCCCTGAGGTCATTTTCTGATGATAAGAGCTAATGGGCTTCTAAGCTCTCTACTCAAAATGTCTTCAAGGCATTTCCTTCCACCTTGTTCTTTGTGTTATGAATTTTCTCATGGCTACCCAAGTAATTTTCACCAAGGTTTAGCACAAAGTTTCACTAATGCCTGCTCAACAACTATCAGTGTGCAGATTCCAGGTTTTCCAGGCCCTTCAGACGCTGCAAACTGCCTTCAGACCTGGGAACTGCTGCAGCCAGAAACAGCCAGCCCCTCAGAGATGGAGAGAACATGAGGGACCACTGGGACTCTCCACAGGAACCAGGGAGACATTGCACGGATAAGACTTGGTCTGAAGAAAATTAATTCATGATCCAGTTATAAATCAGCCCACTACCTACATAAACACCTACATTTTAGGAAAACAGAGTTGGCACACACTGACACTCTCCCAAACCCAAACATTACAGTAGCCATGTCACAATCATTAATCTCTGGTTGGCACATCATATGACTATCAAAGTACAGGATGATGGCAAGTGATTTGTATTTTGGGGGACTTTTAATCAAATATTCCATAGATTAAACTTCTATTCTATTATTACCAGCAGACTGTGACTTTGAGTACAAAGATTGGGATCCATGATACATACATTTAACCCAATGCAGTCTACATTCTAAACGGTTTCCAAGCTAAGTAGATTAAACACACAGTAGAAATAAAAAGCCACACTACCCTCACTCTTTGTAGCTGGTGAGCTGAGGGACAGATTTGCTCTAGGTTTCACAGCAATCACTGGCAAAGCTGGGAAACAACTCAAGATCCGTATCCTAACCATAAAACCATGCTTGCTCTCCTGGAATAGAGAGAAACAGAAACATGCCAGAGATGCAAAGCAAATGCCAGGTTGTAGGATGGGCCCCCAAAGTATTTTATTCCCTGGAGAGAGATTAAAGTCTTGCAGTACATATAAACACCTGCCTAATGACGACAGAATTGAATTTATTGCTTCATGCAGCAAAAAAAAAAATGCCTCAGAAATAAGCTATTAGGTGTACTATTGGGATCATCCAAAACATAGCACGTGTTGTAGTTATCACAAACTTCAGGTGATCAGGCTAAACATCTGCAGCACATGTACTATCTGTTGAACACCAAAGCACAGCTCATACAAACTCTGCCCAGGACCCTCCAGAGATTGTCAAGTAGCTGAGACATGATAGACTCAAAAGAACACCTCACTTCATGAACCTCCACCACTACCCCAACACAGCAGCTCCAGTGGAAGCACTGCCAAATGGCTAAGAAGCACGCTTTCTCCTTCAGCTTATTACACTCTTAGGTTAGTGAAAACACATTTCTGAGGCTGGGACAGTAAGTTTGAACTGAGACCTTAACACAGAACTGCTGCACCTCTTCCTTCAGGAATCAACTATCTTCTATAAGCACTTAAGCCACAAAGTATTTCTAAAAGAAGAAAACTGGGCTTAAAAAATGTTGATCAAATGCAACATTTCAAACAAATATTTCTAATCCCTCTTGATAGATCCACAAGGTCGAAAAACAAAGCTATACCATAACAAGCATCCATTGGAAAGAGCAGTATCATGCCCATACAAAAAAGCTTTCCCACTCTACTTGGTTTAAAGTTGGTATGAGTAAAGGCAATTTCCATTAAACTAAACCTGTCAGTAATGTTAAAGGTGAGGTACTGTAATTTATATATTGGCTGTAACACGGTTAAAATCCTGGTACAAATGGCAAAACAATCTACACTGCAGTCATCTGATATTGTTGGATTTCTTTTCTCTTATATAAAAAAAAAGTCTTCATGGCTTTTTATTGATAGAAGATGTAATCAAAATGGTCACTCTTGACTGAAGAAAGTTAATCATGCAGGTTGAGGAGGAACCTTATTTGCAGATCATAAATTAGGTGAAAAAGATCCATGTTTATTTATTTTCATTTCTTCTCCTTTAGACAAAAATCCCTATTTTATTATCTGGAGCAACTGGCAAATATTTTAAAATACAGTCCTTACAAATTACAAATTCACTTCACTCCTCAGATCTCAGGCCAGCAACAGCTAAGAGAAAGAAAAAAACAAATAAATCCTTGCCCCCACTCACCCTTTCACCACCTTAACAGTTCTGTTCCTCTCAGAAAAAACTTAAGAGAACGGGTGAACTTTGCAGTGTGCCAGAGAAGCCAGTGCACATGGGCTATTTAGATCAAAGAGAGAAATGCCTTCTGAAGTGCCAAGAGCTCCCTCACTATTATACAAAAAAAGTGCCAGTTCACCTTTTCTGCTGGATGAAATATCATGGAGAGAAAAGAGCTGGTGTCTAATATGGGCAGGCATGGGTCATTAAAGACTCTATGGAATGGAAAAAAAAACCAACTTTCAACTCCTTTTGGAAATAGCCCATCCTGGTACATAAAGGCAATATACTTGCAGGGCAATAGTTGGCATGTGCCAAATTCAGCCCTGGACTGACTTCAGTTTCTGAGATGGCTTAATAAGAAGTTCCAAGTGAAGTGCATCACAGCAATGCAATTCCCAATATGTCAAAGGTACAGGAGGCAGGTCAACTGCAAAACTGGAGCAACCTTAGAAGGAAAAATACTCAAGAGCTTTTTAATAAGATTTCCTGCAAGTATCTAGAAAGCTAACTGGATTAGGTATGTTCACAGTTCTAATATTCTCAACTTAAATGATAGTAAAAAGGCTTATTTCTTCTTTCACTTCTATGATCTACCACTGTGAGCCACCTTCAGTACCGGCTAGCCTTCAGTTTTGAGCCAGCTGCTAATCGAGCAGATTCCTGAAAAGGTCCTGCTTCTTGACTTCCAAAGGATTGAAGTAGCCATCTCCTCTTGGCTTGCTTTCTCTGCAAGTGCTAACGATTCCTTTTGTACCTTTTTAAGTCTGTGATCATGAAACAAGAGGCTTTAGGCAGCCATTTGAGCTCTTTTAGCGCTTTGGGAGCATACCCATCTTATCTTTTCCTGTCAGAAATGCCCCAGAGGGTGAGACCGATGTCCATTGCCCAGTTTTCTGTCCCACACGGTGGCTGTTGCAGAAGTTGCTAAGGGAAAGCATGTGAAACGAGACACTATCTGAGGTCCAATCCTCATGCTCCTTCCACATCCTGCTATTAGATTTCGGATGTCAGAGGGAATATCTCTGCCTATTCCCAATAGTATCTGGTTTGCACCTTTTATCCATTAATTTGTCTAATCCGTTTTGAACCTCTTGATGTGTTCTGACTTCACGCTTTCTTGCAACAGCAAGTTGTAGAAGTTTATCACAGGCTTTGAAGAAGGGTGGTTTTAAGAACCTGTTTTAAATTACATCCTATCAGTTCCAATGCATATTCTCTGATCTAGTATTGTAGGATTTGGTAAACAAGTTTAGCACTCATCTTCTGCACTGCCTCTTGAAGCTGTAAATCAGCTTCATCCCTCCTCAGCATTCTCTCCAAACCGAAGTGAGACCATAAGCCATAAGCCTGCTATTACTGCCTCATAACAATTTTAGATGTCCTTTTCCATATCTATAACTTTCTTTTTTAAGAAAAAAACCTACACTTTTCTCGAGATGTGGAGACCAATTGTATGTAATACTCAAGATGTGGAGGCATGAAGATTTTCTACAGTGGCAAAATGCCATCTTTGGTCATGTTCTCAGTACCCTTCCTGATATGGGCAATTTGGGCTGCAGCTGAACACTGAGCCAATGATGACAAAGAACTGCTAACTCAGCATGGTTTGGATTATTTTAAAGCACCATAGACTTGTTTTGGAGATGCCCAAATTAACTCCAGACAAGAGACTAGATCACACAACACAGGATAATGCCATGCAGAGATACTTGCTTAAGCCCTTGAAGATTTATAACCACATTTACACAGTGCACAGAGTCCTCCCAGGTTTGGCAGTACCTTTGCCAGCTAGGGTGTCTACAATCACAATGCATGGGGCAAAATGGGCAGGCCAGCAGTCCCTCTGGTGCAGTTGAAATGTCTTCAAAACAATACCTCTCTTCTGGGGAGCCCTCTCCTCTCTCTGCAAGGCACCCAGAGTTCTGTATCCGATGTGAACAACATCTGAAGTCCATGTACTATAGAGTTAATAATTATTCATAAAAATCAGTGACTAACAAATTCTCCCCAATTTAAAACTTGTTTTCAGCCACTGAGAAAATTTATCAGTACCCCATCTGAAGGGCAAGGCATAGCTGTTATGTGACAGAGGAGGATGAAAAGTATGAACTACTTCCTCTTCACTCAGTACTGCACATCTCTCTCCCTATGTACGCCACTGATGCACCTCAAAAAATATTTATGAGTTCTCATTCAAATACTTCAGCTGATAAATTTAATATCACATTCCCTGGGGTAAGCAAAAAAATAAAATATTGCATTGGCCTTCGCACATGTGGAGATTATATTACTTTACAATGAAACCCAGCAAGCTGCACATTACAGTTTTTACCACAATCTCCTTGGTAGGAATGTTTCAAATACATTACATATGTGTGAATACAATATAAGCATACTGAAATGCTTTGAACACTGTAATACATCAGACACTTGAGGCAGCGAGGAAAAGAAAAAAAGCCTTCACCTATCTTGGCTCTTATCTTAAGTTGATACTGTCCTTGAAATGCCTAGTTTGACACTGGTATCCTCTAGTCTCATAGACGGTGCTACTCACAATGAGCAAAGTGAACTTGCAAACAAGTGACTGCTTAAACATATCCCCCAAACCTCTGTAAGTTTGTACCTTGTTCATTAAATATCTCTATGAAAGAAAGCAGACGAGAGTGCTTGCTCTGTGTGGTACAACTCCTGAGAAAAACAGATTAAAGCAGTCGCAGCTGTACAACAAAGCCCTTTGGTTTATGCAAACACATTTCTACACGCCGTAAAAGCCTAAACATCTGACTGACTTGGATTTTATAAGGCTACGATACTGGAAAACACGCATAGAAATCGACGATATTCAAAGGCATCTAAAGAGTTTCATTCCACATTCGTTTCCTCTGTCGCCAGCTTGCTGGAATCCCCGCAGCACCTGCTCCCAGAACTCCAGTCGCGGGCCGCCAGGCACCTCGCAGGCCGGGTCCCTTCAGCCCTTCAGCTGCACACGGCTGCCATCTCCTGCGTGCCCGGGGAAGCGCTGCCGGCAGCCGCAGCCCCGCGGCGCGGCGGGGCCGGCCAGCGAGGTGCGAGTGGCAGCGTCCGTCGGTCCTGCAGACCGAGGCTCGGGCACGTCGGAGCGCCCCGAAAATGAGCGCAGGCCGTCAGCCCCCCTTGGCGGACACGTCTGGGCGCGGAGGAGCTGTGCAACCTCCGCACGGGAGCTCGGCGGCAGGGAGAAGCCTTCATCGCCATTTTCAAGCACGTAACCATAGTCCGTCTTATTTTTATACAGGGCAGCCTTCTCCACGGCAGAGCCCTGGGGCGTTTTTAGGGTCTGCTGGTCTGCTTTGCCTTCGAATTCCATAAGCCAACTGTAGAAACAACAGCATATGACCACATGTTCAAAGAATATATACGTGCCAACACACTTGAACAGGGTGGGACGTGCAGCCTTCCCCCCCCCCC
>JANZLQ010000086.1:23314858-23345822 GCA_026212715.1 Elanus axillaris | reverse complement strand
CTCACAGAGGGCAAACCCACTTCTTCCTAGAGAGAGCCCCAAACACCCTTGCTTACTTCCAGCTGCCTTTAAAACGGCACAGGCACACGTATGCGTGCAGGCATCTTCACTTTTCCACTAAATTCTTGTCCCTTGACAGTTGTCCTCCCTGTGGACCAGTGCTAGAGGACAATGAGAAACATACTTTCCCACTCATTTCATGTATGATTATTGGCAAGAAATGAATGGTGAGACAGTGGTCTCTTGAGCTTAGATTCTCCTGTGTCTCACTGACTCAGCCTCTTGCTATTCCTGCTCTGCCCCCACCTACTATTAATTACGTTGACCAGTCTGCCTTTTTTTCCCTACACATCCAATCCTCCACCTTCACTCATCATCTGGAAATGCTCCTTCTCACCCCCATTTTCCTATTACATCTCAAGTCCATGAATGGAAACACCTGAACTTCCTAATGAAAAGATTTTAAGAAGTTAGCTGAGGGTTGTTTTTTTTTTTTTTTTTAAAGTAAATAAACACCAATAGAAATAGCTATGTTGCTTTAACTAAAGTTAAAAAATAAAAATATTTGAGATGGACCCTCTACAAGGAACAATTTCAGGCCACAGAAAATAAGCTTAGTAGAGTTCGCAAAAACATAATTGGGACCTTATGGGAAGGGCTAGCTAACATTATCTATATTCACAGCCATACTAGCCCAGTCAATAACAACATGACGGATTTTATTGTAGGATAATGGAGACAGCCATACAAAGGGCACTGCAATTCCATCCCTGTTTCTTGGCTGTAGGCTAGTTTGGCTAAAAGTTTTTCTCTTCTGAATGTATGAAAAATCACTCATAGCCCATGTCTAAGCAGCATTTTTAGGGGTGTTTTCACACAACTGCAAGTAGAAGAGGCACATATATTCCAATTAACTTTCATTTGAAGAGGACATGTAAACGGGCTTGAGGGTCAGACAGAATGATGATGCTGTTCACAATGATCAGAAAAGGATCGAGATGTACTGGTCTTAAAAGGAAATGTTAAAAGCTGTCATGCTGAGTTTAAAACAGATAGTTAGACAGGCAGGAGGGAATAGTCAGAACCAGCTGAGATTTTGATTTGGATATAAAACATATCCATGGAAGGGTGAAAGTCGGCCTCTGCAGAAACAGGAATTGAAATTATATGTTTTTAAAAGTACAGTAGCTTGCTAGATTACATGCACATAAAAGGCATTTCTTGTACACGTGCTGACAAACACCATATTTTCTTGCCCTGGAAAAAAGCAAAGCTGAAGGGTGTTACTTGAATATTGTCCATTCCAATAAATGGATGAAAAAGAGAATGTATACCATAGCTTGTATTGACATACAAACACTTTTATATATATGGATATCTGAGGGTGTTTCATTTTTTTTGTGGAGAGGTTCTAGAAAACATGACCTCCATTCCCTTAAACACATACTCTTAAAACTAGAAACATTGTGGGTTCCGCCTCCCTCCCCCCCATTTGCCTTCCTAAACCTACCCTAAGCATCTGTATTATGTTATCCAACACACTGGCTGCTAAGAATACAATCAATATAAAAGGTTACTTAGGGGGCATCACTTTTTTCTGTCCTCAAAATACAAAGCTTATTTTAACAGGGATTTGAACTCTTTCACTGTGGAAAATGTCTTAGAACCATTGAAAAAAAAAAGGAAAAAATGAAGCATACTGGAATTACAATTTTTTGGAGTATGAAAACAGGAAATTTGCTTTAATAAACATTTTTCTGCACATCAGCATAAAATACATTTTTTGTTTCATAACGTGATTGTAAAATTTTACAGGGCAGGAACTTGGCATGCCAGGCACTGACCTAAATGCCTATTATTTCACTGCTTTTAGAAAAGAATATCTGACCGCTTACGCATTGCTATTTTTGTAGAGTACTGACATACAAACTCTACTGTTGTGCTTCAAAGAGTAAAACTTTTTCTTACCTTACAGCCACTAGCCTCAGTCAGGCTACAGCAAAGATGAATGGATTCCTAACATTGACTGAGCTAGAGGACTAATTGAAGGTAACAAATTTCCAATTAGATAAGCAAAACAACAGCTAGGTTGATTTGTACCTATGCATTTTTTCCCTTGTAGATAGCTATTTTTATATAAGTCTGCATGGTGCCTAATAATCTTTCAGCCATATGAAATGAACTATCATGAAGTACCAGATGATCATGAAAATGATTTTTAAAAAAATCAGGTATAAACAAAATTATTACAACAGTTTGTAAATTTTTGAAAAGCATGGTGGTTGTTACTTTACCTATTGAATATATCCCCATTTTATGCAATACTGTATTGCTCACAGAGGTCTCAGAGTATTTTATATACTTTTGCTTAAATACTGTAAAAAGTCCCCCCAATTGCTTTTGAATTGGAAGATGAGGGGGGAAAACTCCTGTAAGTCAAAGTGATTTTCAAATTAGTTTCCACTAGTTAATATAACATGACTCGAACACTTTTGGAATTAAAACAAGGAAGCACAGTTATCAAAGGCTGAAAGTTCAGGTATTTGTATAGTGGTTTACTTCCATAAAAGATTGTATCACCTTTTAAAACAGGTCAGCTACATGAAACAGTTAATATGGATTATGGGCTTTTTGTAGGTGGACTTACATTCAAAAATAATGCCAACACATGAGAAAATTATTAATGTGTGTAGGATTATATATGACAGCATACTAACCACTTCATCTGCTCAATTTTGTTTAAAAGACTCAAACATTTGTTTGCTGACCAATGGCCGAAAAAAAAATAAAATCCTGTGTATTTACTTAACTGTCTAAAACCACTGAGAAAATAATTTGCCATTACTTCTGTTTTCCTTTGGGCTACATAAATCAAGCCACAACTGTGCTCACCTAATATCCAGTATCTGGTTCAATGGCCTAGCACTAATTAAAAATCCTACTAATGCTCCACACCCCAAACACATCATTTTCAAAGGAGAAGACAAGGCTGACAAATGGCCGCATGTTCAGAGTTCCTTTACATCACTGGGTGAGACCTTCATGAGGCCTCCATGAAAGAGAGCGTCTTTTAGGGACCATATTTGCACCAGCTTCAGTAACATGGACCTAAGTGGGGCACTGCCTCACAGCTGAGATACCCAGGTTCTGTAGTACAAAGAAGGAACAAAACCTAACAGGTAGATGCAATTCTAAATCAGGAACATTAGTCAGAAAATACTGGGGCTTATGCTTATTTGTTACAGAAAGTGTTAAGGATACTGTGTGTTTTAATACTAAGTATATTTTTTCTTCATGTGGCATTATTGCTCAGCCTCCATAAAATACTTACGCATTAAGTAAGACTGGAAGATACACTTTCCTCTTGGCAAAGCAGGCAGAATAAACAATGCTTTCCAAAGGAATGGCTGGGACCCACAGAAGTGCTTGTGCAGCATGACAATTTGCTGCATATAAGCCCTGATCTCCCAATGTTTGTGCTACTGCAAAACATATCAGCTTATTACAATGGGAGATGCTGACATGAATGAGCTGTCCTGGTAAGAAATTACCTTCAAGTGAGCACTCAGGCTCCGACTACACATTACCAGCACACATACTTCCTTCTTAATCAGAATTAACGTGGAATAAGCATGGAATAGCACTGCTGTTATCCCAGACTCCAAGCGATTGAAACAGTAAAATGAGAAGTCATGAAAAAGAGTGGAGGGCAGGTATAACCAGCTGCCCTGCAGGAGCAACAGTCAGGGCCACAACTCCACCAAAGTAGCAGTGCAAATAAACAGTGGTGGGGCTGTCCAGATACTCACTTTTACATCCAAGGCAAAATGCACAGGACACAGAAAAGCAGTACTGGCCAGGATGACACACAGGTGGTTCCAAAACAAAGTAAATTTAACTGTTCTCAAGATATTTTAAGTCTCGCATAGGACATTCTTCCACTACAGTCTAGAAGTCTGTACATAGCACCTTCACAATAACTTATTAGCATTTCTTCAAAGCACTTTGTTAGCTGCTTTACATGGAAACATAAGAATTCAGGCCTGGAAAGGACTACCAATCTATGCAAAACCATTAAAACCTGTTATTAAGTCCAGAAAATCATTCTGCTGCTTCTGCCAGCCAAAAGCCACAAAACATGCATTGTTGAGCAAACCATTCTGCGTTATCACTGTTTCACAAGGAAAACCTGCAAGGGACATTAAATATGATCAGGAACAGAGGAAAAGTCAGGCTCAGTACTGGAACTCTGTTTCCAAAGTCTCCAATTCCCAGTCCCCTATTTAATGCTAACTACATCCTTTCAGGGGACAGGTAATGGGTACCTTTAGGGTGATGAATACAGACGGCTGTAGAACAAAGTCTATTCCTCTCAAAGTTTATCTGAAATCCCGCAGGACACATCAGTATCTATACATCTTCTGCAGCAAAACAAAAATATCAAGAAAGTGTGAAGAAACTGTGTCTCTTTAGTCTACAAGCACAGGTCTGAGACAAGCATATACTCTTCCAGTATGAAGGACTAACAACCACTTGTCTTCCTTGGCCAGTTTGAATAAAACCCAAATTAGCTTTCACAAAAGATGAAGGTGAACCAGGAAGTCTGGATAGAATTTAGTTCTCAATAAATTTTTCAAAATAAATCAACACTAGGGCTAGTCTTAGGTATAAAGTAAAAAGGATAAGTATAAAGAGGCTTTTATCAATTCTCCAACACTGACCCTGCATAGGTTCTAAGGTCACTCCCAGGAAATGAAATGTTACAGGAAAAAAACCCTAACTTGATACCTAAGCATTTTGATCAGAAAATTAAGATCTCAACCCAATTCCTTCTAGCAAAGATGTTTAGGAAGTGTTGCTTCTGTTCCAATGAAAAAACTTGGCATGAAAAGAGAGTTATAATTCCCTAGTATCAATATTCATTGCCATGTAAAATAAAGTGGCTTTAAAAAGAAAACCAAACATACACCTGAACTTCTATTGAGCCATTGTTCCATTAGAAACAGACTAGCAAACTTGCTCATGGACTACAGCTCTCACTTGAAACCCTTTTCCTAAGAGTTAACTGATACTTGATAGTAATTAAGGAAATGCATAACCCAGCTACTGTTGGAGTAGCAATTCCAATATCCTATGATATGAAAGACAGAAACCATTATGATAATGAAGATATTTTTCTCACACTGACTGAAAATTAAGTTAAAAAATGTGTTAAATGTAGAATATTCTGTAAAGGTGAATAGATGGAGTATGCTGGACTCTTCCCAAATTTCTTGCAGGTTTAATGTAAAACTCCTTAAGGACCTACTTACACTACAGTTAGGACTAATAGCCTGACTAAACATAAATCCGAGATGTGTTAAGAATTCTTAAGTCTCACACTATAGATTCAGTGTGCATGATCCCCATACATGGCTTTACAAAAACCTAAAAAATTTGCTGTAAGGAATTTCACTGCTCCTGTTAGAAGTAAAAAGCAGTACACCAACTCCAAATCCATGAAAACAAATGTATCGCCTACCTTTAGTGCAAACATGAAACTGGTGGTTGTACTTTCTAGCCTAGCCATGAATGTAATCTGTGGCCTTCTTGTAGGTTGTGAATGCTCACAGACCCATCTTTTTCTTTACCCACCATATCTCATGTCTTTCCAGTGTTATAGTTGACAAAATCCAGTGATGATACCACAATGCAGCATATTACTTTGAATCAGCTTTCTCCATAAATACTGAGCAAAGTATTTCCAAGAGGAACAACTTCAGATATTACTCAACACAAGGTGAACAGCCTTCCACATCCTCTATGGAGGTAAAGCAGTAACAGCCAGGCTTTTTCATAATTTTATTAAAGCAACAGGTTATCAACTTTATTTTTACTCATCCTTTTCAGTGATAGCTCCTTTTCCTTTCAAGATCATGATCTCAGAATTACAATTCACCTGGACATGAATATTTCTTCCTTCTTGCACGGACATCCTTCCCATTTTTTCCACCAACAGCAAGTCATAAAATAGTCCCCTCTGAAACTTTAGTACATGTGGTATTAGTGCTTCGCATCACAATACACCATTAGTAGACTTATGAGAAAGTTGTACCAGCAGGAATTTTCCAGGTTGAGATGACCTCAAGCTTAATTAATCAAGTTTCACTTAAGAGCAGCAAATCCAGCTTAAAAAAAAAAATACCTAAGGTCTATTGCTTGCCCACACTAAAGCAACCAAAATTTTACCAAACAGCCCTAAAACCTTAAGCACATTAATTTCACAGTCATATACATCCAGAAACTATCTATACATTATTTACTTGCCTAAACTCTTGTAGTCAGTGAAGTGTTATCTGAACCAGGAACCACGCTCTTCTCCATTCTCCTGAGTCATTTTGGGTTAAAAAAAATAACAAAATTAAAAGCTGTATTTTTGCCAAAAAGCCAAACACCTGGAAAAGCTGTTTACTTGCACAGGCTCAGCAAAGACTTCCTCAAATCTGAGAATGTAAGCCTATAGATTTCATCTTTTTAAAAAATCTTCACCCAGTACCCTGTAGAGGCTTACCAGATTGCACATGTTACCCCTTATGCAGAGATGTAAGGAATCAACAACTTTACTACTCGTAGCAGGTAAAAAAAAAAATGTTCTGCTACAGAAACATGTTCAACTAAGAAACAATTTTCAACCTCAGCAATACACAGGCCTTTGAACCCAGGTACTGAGCTCCAGTTTTGGACCCCAGTTCCCTCTGTGAATTCCACTCTGATAAAGCAGCCAGCCAAGGAAAAGCAAACCATAAATCCTACCAGACTGCCAATGCCACCAGCACTTCAGACAATTCATTCTCTAGAACGTAGCAGCAACCATTATTATAAAAATATGAACAGCATAACTATTTTATCCAGAAGTCTTGCAAGACACAGCCTCTTAAGACAGGACAAAAGATGGAAGTGTGCTTCTGTACGAGTCAGATACTCAAAATTATTAGCCAAACTCAACTGACAATTCAAATTTTTCAATAGTTAGTGTCTTCCAACTCCATTTAGAAAGGAATATTCTTACAAATTACTCCTATTCTCAGTGTTTAGAAACCTCCAGTAATTTAATAAGATCTGCAACTAAGGCTTTTAACTACAGGAGTGAATTTCTGCAATTTCAACTATATTCAAAACCATCCAAATGGAAAATGGTAACATTTGTATGTTTGTGTTAACTTCCCTCTATTTGCAATACTAGCTTGACATTAACTAGAACATTAAAAGCTACTTTAACTCCATCACTGAGAATTTCAGACAAGTTCATCACAAGGATAAATTTCTTGGTTTTCTCTAGACTTGGAACAAGTGACTTCATCATTAAGTACATCTGAAAATGTTACTACTACAGGAACCTCTCAAAAATTCAAATCACCCAGATCTAGCTACTAGAAAGCTGTGACAGGGCCAAAACCAAGAGATCCTTCAAGAGCTTTAACGAAAGCTGTAAGAAATTACATCTCAGCCCAGCATCTGGAAAAGAAGCCCGCTTCTACACTACATGAATGTTTGGGGGCATCAATGGAGCAATTCCTCATGGCTCCACTTAAAGCTGCTCCACAGAAAATGTTAGACAAATAAAACAACTTGCAGGAGAGAGAAAATACAGCAATCTTAAATTCCAGTCTGAACCCCACCTAGTTTCCAAAAAGCAAGAAATGGACAAAACCACAAATTCTGTATGTCATCCAACTACTATGGAAACCAAGACACTGGGCAAATCAGAGGTCAACACTGCCTTGTTTGAGCAGTAAGATCTCAACTGCTTGGGTACCTTGACTACTGAGAAATCTTACAGAATAAGATCTAGAAGTACATAGCAATGCTTCTTACAAGAAGCTAATTGCACCCACAATTTGCTTCAGAACTGATGGGGGGGAACCCAACAAAACACATCACAGGTCAAGTAAGTTCCCTGAATAAATTAAGATAGCATTTAAAAAATTCCTGCAACATCTCAAAAGACTTGCATAAGTTAAGGCTGTTCTCATTTGTTTCAGCAGAGGGAGCCAAAGTTACATCACAGATGCAGCAGCACTTCAGACTTTCCCCAACAAGTTGCTCAGAATTCCTGCAGAAGTAGAGGCCGAAGTACTGCCAAGCAAAGGCAGTAATCAACCATCAGCATTTTTGCAACTAAGAAGCTGTGCAAAGTTCCCCAAGTTGGTAACCTCTGCGGTAGGAACAGAAAACAGAAACACCCTAGAATAAGAATGGCAGGGATTGCAGTTACCTTTTTAGCAAGCTGACAGAGTTAACACACTTAATAAACTACACCAGAAACCTGCAAAGTCCTTTCATCTTCTGATGTTATCCTTTGCAACTCAAAGAACTATTCCACAGATACCCACCCATTAATCACACACACATTAGTCAGGGTTAAAATTTATTTTCCATTCATTTCTTGCACTTGAAGTACTCTTCAATGACATCTTTGGCCTGAGATTCCTTGCCATAGTCCTGTAATACAATATAAACCATTAATAAAATACAGAACCATTCAAAATTTTACAACCCATTTTTAAAAGGATAACCAAGATTGCCTTAAGGAAAAGTGTCATTCTCACATTTTCCCCAAATTCCATACAATTAACGTCAAGCAATCTGCCAGCTTCTTGCCCTTCATTCTCTAATAAAAGACTATTCTAATAAAGTACTATTCTATTTCATTAAAGTTTAACACCCATTGGTATGGATCCAACCAAATTCTTCACTTCTCCTTAAAAAACCCAAGTAAAGTATGTGAAACAGTAGCATAAGTATGAAAACACATTCAGAAGGCATTAGTCTTTATTGTGAAGATGTAGCCATTTCTTGGGACCTCAAAGACAACAAAGTCTTCAAGGCTCGTACTGTGGCTTTGCTCTACCAGTGTCATTTTAAAATATGCTCTGCAAAACATTTTCAAGTTAAGCAGACACACTGAACTGGTGTATTCCCCTGAAGCAAAATTTCATCTCTTCTAGTTTAAAGGTTCTTCCTTTAATGCTTACTGGCCAGTGGGCACAGATACTTTAAGGACATAACACTTAACTCACAAAATGAGTAAATAAACATGAAAGAGAACATAGAACAGGGAAGCAGTTTATCAACAATGGAAAGCAACTGTTTAAATAGTCCCTCATCTAAAGCAACATTATCTTTACTGCTTATTTTCAAAAGTCAAGAAATGAGCTGTAATCAGCATCATCTTACTTTGACAACCACACAACTGCAGCCCACTACTTTGCGAGGTTTTCCTTCTCTGTCGATCTTGCAGAGACCTACCCATTCACCCAGTTTCTTGTTGTCATCAACCTGTGTAAAACATTGCATCACATTAGGACTAGCCATTTCTAACATAACTGGGTTCAGCAAAAAAGCCGCTGTACTCTCAGAAGTATTGGGTAACGGATGGCTGCTTTCCTCACAAGTATCAGTAGAGGGAGCCAAAGTATCATCATTGTACAGCTTGCCAAGTATTTTAATTTGAAGAAAAAAATCTTTTAACTTTGTAAAATAGCCAATACACATCCTTTGCCATTTACACACACAGCTTTTGCACTGCTTCTATGACAATCACAGGGCTAAAACAATCTCTGCTGCCAAGAGAAATTTTGCTTAGATAAGCCATATACTGAACTACAGTGTAGTGTTTCAAAGATTCAGCACTCTATATGCTGAAATAAGCAGTTTATAACGCAAGCAGGATAACTGTTCTAAAGTTGTGTCTAAAGCTGCACCACTCACCTTTATTAAGTTGATCTGATGTTCTGCACAAAGTGCTTCAACTAATTTTACATACGTGGGTTCATCACAATTTGAAGCCAGAACACAAAGATGGGCTTGGCGTCTAAAAAACAAGAAATGAAAATTGACCAATGTAACTTCAGACACTGCTTTATCTTTCTTTATAAATCTAAACCACAAAGAACAAAATTCAGCATGTGTTTCTAGAAAACCTTTTCTAAGTTTAATTTTTGGTTTTGAGACACCATATACTTTTGAAGTACTACATACGTTTTTTTACATTCTACTACTTTGTTTCTCATATATGTAA
Organism: Elanus axillaris; assembly: GCA_026212715.1. Taxonomy (NCBI): domain Eukaryota; kingdom Metazoa; phylum Chordata; class Aves; order Accipitriformes; family Accipitridae; genus Elanus; species Elanus axillaris. The sequence continues at coordinate 23,335,762 of JANZLQ010000086.1, read as the reverse complement.
CAGGCTACTTTCACACCATTAGCTTTATTATCAGATTCTATTCCAGTTTTGAAAGCTTCTAGAAATCCCACTAAATAAATTCTCAGCCATTAAAGAAAGGTGTAATGACTGGATAAAAACACCAGGTCCCATAAAGAACGGTGTCATGATTAGTAAGCAACCAAGTTACAAATTGCTTTTTCTTGTATACCACAGATTACAATAATCTATGGCCTTCTTCATCATGAGTTTCCCCATAATGTTTCAGAAAGGTTTCCGAGCAAGAACCATCACACACAAATGTATATAAGCCTTATACCTACATCATCCTCTTAACACACAGCATATGAAGTTGTAGCTCAACTCAAAAGAACTCTTACAAACTAACTGTCAGTCACTGAAGTTGTATTTCTCTTCCATTTTCTGGTACCTTATCATAGAGCTTTTTGCATACAGGTTTGTCAGACTGCTGTTCTCACTCATAAGATGAGTGAAGGGGTATCCGACAAACTGTTATGTCATCACCCAAACACTGTAGCATTACACTTAAGCACTGTCTATTCTTAAAAGAATGTGCCTAAATAGACACACACAGGTTTATATATACACATACATATAGTACTTCACCCTACCAAGAAACCGTAACTAATTACCATGGTTGGCACATATGACAACTTTTTATTTTTTTTATATTGTAACCAAATCAATTATTTACAGCTGCAACACAAAAAAATGAAGCTAGCAAAGAAGCAAAGGCAAACTTCGAATTTCAGTTTTTCTTCACAGAAACTAAATCTATTCTTACAGGTTGAGTCTGACATACATATTAACCCTCCCAATTAAAGTCTTAGAAAGTTTTGAGAAGAGTTTATCACTTCTTAAAACACAAGGTTCTTGAGCCCCGATTTCCATCACTACATACTGCAAGTGCCATTCCATTTTCTTCACAAAACCGGTCCACATAAAAGCTTGACGGCACTGGGGTCACAGACAGACAGAACGTAACATGCTAGATACTGTTATTCTTGAATCGAGTTTAGCACCTGTATTTTAAGATCACAGTTAAAGACCCGAAAAAGATAGCAAAAATCAAAACTAATTGGCAGAAAAAGATGGTCTTGCAAAAGCTTTCAACTGAGCATCTGGAGAAAGGGATCACTGTATGACTTCAGCATACCTCACCAATAACCACATACCTCACCCAGTTTTGCTATTCACCATAGACAAAATGGGAAAGCAACACTTACTTGTCCAAGGCTTTGGCTGCTTCACGAATACCACGAGCTAGGCCATCATGTATAAGTGCGGTCTTCAGCACTTCTTGCAGGGCGGTGTTAACATCCATTACACCTCCAGCAGTAATGCTAGAGAGAAGACAGACACTGCTCTGATGGTGCCACCATCTTACAACTATGAACAAAAGCTTCTCGTTCACCTGCAAACATCCAATCATTACAGAAAAAAGCAAGCTCAAGAACTAAGCCAAGGGAAAAACTGAAATAAGGTGAACTTGAAAGAAACCAACAGATAAAATCCTCCGGGGAAGCCAGCCACCCGTGCTCTCTCCATGCTGCCTTAGAGGGGGAAGCCAGGCACACAGTGACCCTGCCAGCCAGGCCCCACGCCGAGCACCCAGCCTCCCGCCAGCGGAGAGCGTGCGGCAGCACCGCGTCGGGGCCTGCGCAGGCAGCCCACGGCAGGAGCAGCAAGGCCCGACACGGAGCGGCGCGAAACGGCGCGGCCAGGCGAGACGCGGCCCCTCCGCCCGCCGCCCCCAACGGCCCCGGCCCCGCTCACCCTTCCTCGGCCATGGCGCTCTCGGTGGGTGCTGTTCCCGCCCGGGTTCCTGCTGCAAATACAGACACAGGCCGCCCCGGTGAGTGGCGCTGGCCGCCCCGGGGCGCCCGCCCGGCCCGCTCCCGCCGCGATGCCCCGCCGACGGCGGGGATTCAGCCCCACAGGCCCCGGCGCCATCACAGATACTCACCCCGGCACCGCCGCGAGCCGCCAGCGAAAAAGGGGGCGGGCTTTCCGCCTCACGCTCTTATAGCGCGCCAAGGACCCCAGCCCACGCGGGCGCGGCGGCTGTCTGCGGCGCTGCCTGATCCGTCGCCTCGCCCGCGCGCCCACCCATATCCCACTCAACCAGCGTAGCCGTGGGGATGGCGGCGGCTGGGCTCTGGCACCTTTCAGTGGGGGCTACAGCACTTGGCCGTGACTCTGAAATCTAAAAAGTGCAACTGCACGGTTCCGTTCCTTCCAGGTGCTCGTGCAAGTGATTCTGCTGATGGCACGCGCAGCCCGGCCTTTGCAGTGCCAAGGCGTCGCTTCACAGTTCCTTCACTTGCTCGGGTGCTGTCAGTCTGGCACGGGGACTTTGTCCTTCCTACTTGTTTCAGGCTTGATGATGGGATCCTTGGGTGGTCTACACATTGCCATCTTTGTAAAAAATAACATAGTGGCAAAATACAACAAAAAATAGGTAACAAATATTGATAGCCACAGCTCGTGTGAACAAGTTTGTCACCGATGCTGTTGGTCACCTTTCCCACAGTATGTCCTCCTCTGATCTGGTATTGTCAAGCGGCAGGCTGTAGGCTAAATCTAGGTTGTGAGGAGACAGGGTGCACAAAGCTACCCACCGCAGCTGGTGAGGACAGGGGAGGACAGAGAGGGAAAATGGAAAACCCTCAGCTAGCTCAGAACTGCCCCGCAGGCCTCAAGGCCTGGCAGCACAGTTCTCCTCAGTCTGCATGGGGAGAGGCCTGGCAGCAGGGGGCTGTGGCTGGCTGCAGCACTCCCAGGCTCCAGCTCTCTCTCTCCCTGCTAATGTCACCTCTGAGGCAGTCAGGTACATACCCTTTATATTACAGAGATCTATAAGGGGCAGAAGCTAACCAGAGCCCTCTGAAAAACAGTCGTTGAGATGGAAGTGTAATGTGGGGGCACTCCTCTCTCTGCGCTCTGAGCTACCAAGGGCAAAGCCAGTAGGAACAACCCTGCCCATTACTCACGCTGACAGCCTCCAAGGTGTGTATGGCCACCTCCAACTACTGTCATATGTTGCTTGAAACTCTGAACTGCAACCCCAGTTGCAATACCCCACTGGGTTGCAACCACTGCAACCCTAAGACAGGTATTCTCATTTAGGAGCTCCTGTGGGACATTTGGCCACGACTTCTCCCTTCCTCCACAAACAGTGGGAATATATAATTCCCTTCATACTGCTCAGACCCCAGAAAGCATGCAAACACACACAAATTGTAATGTCCACCTTCTTTCACTCCAGGGAGAATGTTCTTCCCTATACCCATCAATCACTTAATCTTCTTGTGCTCCTTAAAAAGCCCCAAAGGCACCTAATCTGTAGAGGAGTTTTTATACTGAGTGGGACAATAAACCACTACCTCCTTCAAGGTCATCAAAGGATAACAAGTCCTTAGCCAGCCATAATACACATCAGTATTGCTGAATAAGGGCAACATATATCCTGTCCAGGAGATGGAATTATGCACATCTGAAAATTTGTGTTACAGCGGAAGCAATAGTTGCAGTTAAATTATAATCCCATATTGTAGAAGTACAATATGCAAAAACAGTTTTTCTAGCACAGTTTCAAGAAAACAAAGCTGTGCTAAGATAAAAGTATGTGTAGAGGGGAGGTTTGCATTAGCACTGAACTCTGTATTGAAATGTTGGTTTTGCATAGCAAGTGGACATATTTGTGTGTAAAAAATAATGGAAGGGTGTGATCGTGTTTGAAAGTCCACTCTGTTGCACAATGTGTGACAGGAGCTCAGTGTTCATGTGGGTGCTCTGCACACTGCTGGCATGACTCCACTTGCTCCACCTATCTGCCCCATTTCCTACAAGGAGTAGCTAGTTTCTTAACCTCTGTATTTTCTCTTCGAGTTATGATGTCCATTTAGCACTCGGCAGTTTAAATGCTGGCATATAGCCACAAGGCATAAGACATTTAAGCCAAGGATTGCAGTCCTGTGCTAAGAGAGTACTTCTAGTCCACTTGAGGGTGGGTAAGTGGGGTAACAAGCAGAGTGCTAGAAAACAAGGAGCTGCCAGATGCAGTGCAAGAGCCTGCCTGGGCTCTGGAGAGTTGAGGTGGTGTCAGTGCAATTGCTGGCCTGGTATTTCACTGAGCAGCCAGACCCAGCAGAGGAACTCGGTCCTGTCATGGTTTAACCCCAGCCAGCCACTAAGCACCATGAGCCAGCTGCTCACCCACTCCCCCTGACCCAGTGGGATAGGGGAGAGAATTGGAAGAAAAAGTGGAGCTCGTGGGTTGAAATAAGAGCAGTTTGATAGAACGGAAAGGAAGAAACTACTAATTATAATAATAAAAGTAATAACATGATGATGATGATAAATAATAATATAAGGATTGGAATATGCAAAACAAGTGATGCACAATGCAGTTGCTCACCACCCGCTGACTGATGCCCACTTAGTTCTGAAGCAGCAATCTGTCCCCTCTGGGCAACTCCCCCCAGTTTATATACTGGGCATGACATCATATGGTATGGAATACCCCTTTGGACAGTTTGGGTCAGCGGCCCTGGCTGTGTCTCCTCCCAACTTCTTGTGCCCCTCCAGCCTTCTTGCTGGCTGGGCATGAGAAGCTGATAAATCCTTGACTTAGTATAAACATTACTTAGCAACAACTGAAAATATCAGTGTGTTATCAACATTCTTCTCATACTGAATCCAACACATAATACTATACCAACTACTAGGAAGAAAATTAACTCTATCCCAGCTGAAACCAGGACAAATCCTCTCAAGATTTGCTTATATTGTAAGAGCGTAACATGCTGTCTATAAACTTGGATTTGGGGAGAGGAAGAGTAACCACAGCTGCTGTCACATGATGGTCAAGAATCTGGATTCTCACCAGCCTGCTCTTCTGGGCAATCCATTCAGACTCACCATCTTGCTGCATATATTTAAAAATCTTTTGGTTATAGCTACTACCCTCTGTGCTCTCCGTTCAGTTCCTTGACTCCCCCTGACTGTCCCCTCTTTCCAGGGGGGCAGCCTTCCTCTTTTTTCCCTGTATGATCAAAGTGACAAATGAACTTTGGGGCTTTTTCAGAAGAGTGATACTGTAGGGAGGATATAATGGTTCACTCTCAGCCATCTTCTTCCTGCTCCTTTTTGCTTTCTCTATTTCTCTCCTTGTCTCTTGCTGTGGTAACCTTTACCTCCATCCTGTGCTCACCCCGGCAACCAGGACCCACCTTTTCTTCAAACTGCCACACTGCAGTGATAGCTTATGTGCCACGTTGTAAACTGTGGAGACTCAGGAACTGAGTAGTAAGTAGTTTAGACAGCAGCACAGTATGGCGAGGCAGCCAGGTAGGCAGGCGAAAGTGTCAGGTATTACAATCTCTCAAGCGAAGTCCACGACAGTGCTAAACTCTCAACAATCAGTTCTGAACTTCAGTTCTGAACAATCCTTGCAAAACTAACTTCCTTCTGACATCTGTTTCTAGAAATACAAAGCACAAGCACGTGCTACAACTAGACTGCTGATGTTGCAAGATAGAATTGTCTAACTTTAATTCCAAAACAGACATGATTTCTCAGCTCTGTGGAATGCCGAGTTGGAAGCCTTCTTGCAAGTAACACCAGTGCACATGTCACAGTACTACTTTTCCTAAACAATCCTCTTATTCATTTTCTGGTCACACAGTCCAGAAAAAGGTTCTGCATCATAAAGATTTTTGTAGAGGGCAAGCTATTTTTACCCATTTTCTTGCCCCTCCACAGAAGTCCTGCTCACCAGCCCAGAGGGGAGAGGTGTGTATTTCCAAGCACCTCCAGGTAATGGTTCAGAACAGCCAACCATGTGCTGCTACTCAGGAGCGCAAGGGATGTCCATGTCGAGTTTCAAGCACCTGGAGAAAGTATGGCAAGACCATTCTGGGGTCTCAGAAAGAGGACAAGCTATGGCATTTCAATACCCACTTGAAAAGTAGAAAGACTTTGATGTCATAACTGAAGTAAACAGTTTGCTGGGTTTTGTTGCCTTCCACAGATTCTGCACTAGACTCTCAAAGGATGCGGTTATCATGTAGTTACATTAGAGCCATTTTAAACTCTTTCCAAATACCTGTGTGCAGCCATTATTACTTCTGGCAAGAGAAATAGTAATATGATGCAAATAAGCACTAAGTGATTTCTGGATTGTAATGCAAAAGTATTTCCAAGATGTCCACAAATATATAGAAAAATAATAAGGGATATGTATACCCACATGTGCTGAGCATTTCAGAATATCCTGGATGTCCACGAAGGAATCTGCTCTTAAAGCAATTGTTCTCAATATGTTTTTATCTTGTGGACATGAGCAATGGACGTAGACTCTATTTGTAGTATTTATAGAGGGCTAGTGCTCCAAGGCTTGAATTCTACATATGATTTGGGATCTGAAAGGAAAGATACTTTTTTTTTTTAAAGTTGCTGCAGACACGACATAGGCAAGAAAGGCTTGTATGCTTTTAAAAATATGATCTTTGTTAGACTTGAAAAACTATTGTGACAGGCTGGTAATGAGTCCCAGTTCAAAGGTTAACATATTTATAGCTTATGAAGAATATAAGAAGAATTAATATGTTCCATCAACCAGTTTCTTCTGACAATAATGAGCAATGCATAAGTAAACTGTATGCACGTATGAGTTCATAGCCCTGTTTCATTATTGGAACCATAGCTCATGCTGATCACAGTGCATCACTTCTACTGCCACACTTCAGCCTTCTACTGCACGCACTGACTGTGGAAATCTGACTCCATATGCTTTATCGGATTACTCATTACTTGCATGTAATTATTAATGACAGGAGGACTGGGTTTTGAAAGTAGGAATCTGTTTGAGTGAGAGTCTAGACTGAAAAGGACAAATAGTTGGAGTGAAAACCATTTCACCACCTGAACATAATTGACTGTCTATCTCTAGCCACAAAAATAAAAGCTTTATTATCTCACCACAATTTTAATCTCTCTCTACAAGTTTCTCTTATTTGCTCTATTTGTGTGTCATGTTTTGCATGTATTGCCTTTTTCTTATTATCAGTTTGTGAACTCAGAATAACTTCCAAGTGCTCTTTCTCTTTTTTTTGGTGGGGGAAAGGGGCAGTAGCTATGAGAAGGATTTATGTTTATGTCTTTTTCTGGAGGCAGACAGGAAAAGATGAAGGTAGTTCTTAGGGATTTTTCAACTTCACAGCCATAATATATGCCACACGCAATATACTGTCAACATAGCCTTCAGCAAAGGAATGTGGGGCTGTTGTTCTTTGTTGCTGCTGAATAGTTTTTAAGTTTCCTAATCTTGTGATAAGAAAATAATTCTGCTTTTTCCTGTCACATGGAATGTGAGATTCTAAAGTTAGGTACAGGGCAACATTTGCTCTGAAATGTCCTTATTATGCATCTTAATATTACAACTGGTGACTAGATGGAATACTGATGGCCTAGTTAAAGTAGTGCTTTTAAGATGTAATTACTGTTTTTTCTCTTCAAGCGATAGGTGGTCTGTCTTTTATTACATTTGGAAGAGGTTCCCAGCTCATGCCTCATCTCCTTCCTCACTTTCCTCCCCTCCCGATAGAAACTTGTGCCAAATGGATTAATTTTATGACCTTTTCCTCATCTCCAGCCTGAATTTACTCCTGGCCAGTTTATAGCTATGAATTCTTGTGACAACTTTTGTCATTCAGCTCTTCGGTTACTGTTTTATGGATCCTGTAACTTGCTAGGGGCTGTGTAGATGATCGTCGATCTTGTTTGGTCTACCAGTCCTAAGAAGCCATCCTGAATCTCCCTTTGGTATGGAAGAGAGAGACCTTAATGCGCTTTTTAAACCAGATGAATGCTTGTGCTTACAAGGCAAACCGGCAGTCCTACAGTAACTGCCAGCCACCCCTGAGGAATCTTCTGAGAAAGCAAAGCTGGGCCAAAGGGGCTTCTTTTTCAGGAAAGCAGTCGGGCAGGTCAGCTGTAGCAAGGCAGAGTCCCAGGAGCCGATTCCTCCTTTCCCAGAAGTCTAAGCTTCCTTTCACTGCACCAGGTGGGGTCTACCTCTCGGCGCCGGACCTCAGCTCCCCCAGTCCCAAGCAGTCACAGTAACATGATATTCGCAAACTCTTTGAGCTCCTGTTTTAATACACGTGGGATTTAGACTTCCATTGTGAGGTTTTTCTATAATGCTCTTTCTCTGCCTGTCGGAAACATCTTTCTGACGTCCGGGCGAGTTACAGTAGTATTCAGCGCGTATGTACCCACTTGCTCCCTGACAGCTTCGTCCGCTGCCTCCTCGGTTTCCTTCACCCGTAACCTGTCGAAGCCGCCCTCCCAAGAGCACGGGCTGCGCTTCATGTTTTACCAGGTCCCGTAATTAAGCAGCTCCCCTCAGCCAGACGCGCAGCCTACCCTGAAGCCGGCAGGTTGTTACCGGACTGCCCAAAGCCTGGCGCCTGCCGTCGCCCTCGGCGCTCTCTCCACCGGGCCGGCAGTCCACGCCGGGCGCAGCACCCCCGGCCGCCCCCCAGACGGCCGCGCCGCGGCTCTCCCGCTGCCTGCCGCCGGGGCTCGGGGCGACCGCCAGCGGCCGGCGGGCCCTGGGGCGCGGCAGGCCACCCCCGCAGGCCGAGCATGCTCAGTGGAGGTGGCCGGGGCTGGCGTTAGCCCCGGTGCGTTGCCAGCCGGGCGGCCGCGCCGGGTTGTCCGTGGCGCTACTTCCCCATGAGCAGCCGGGCGGTGGACGGCGCGGGGAGCCAGCAGGCCCGAGGTGGGCAGGCAGGCAGGCAGGCGGGGGGCGCCCGGCGTTTCTCCGCCGGTGACCGGGGGACAGCTGCCGCTGAAGGGCCGCCTCCGCAGCGCCGTAGCCCGCGCTGGGAAAGGGAGCGGGCGCGCAGGGGATGGGGGGCCGGTTTCTCCCCGGGGTTGAGGCCCGCGGTGCCACGTACCGGGGCCGTCCCCACAGGGCGTGCGCTCAGGCGCACCGCTCGGCGCGGAGCCGGGCCGGGAGCGCGGCGGGGCGGCTCCTGCGGAAGCCCCATGCCCCTGTGGGGTGGGCCGGGGGGCGGCTGCAGGCTGGCGGCGCGGCTGCGGGGGACGGGACACGCGGGACGGGACGCGGCGGTGCTGCCTCTGCGGCCAAGTCTGCCCTCCGGCGTGAGGAGAGGAAAGGGGTACGGCTCCGTTTAATTCCCCAGAGCCGGGAGGGTAGAAGTGTTGCCCGGGTTTTGATTTTCAAACCTGGTTTGCAGATTGTGTTTCCTCCTACCGGGTTAAAATACTTTTTTTTTTTTTTTTATTTTAAGAAGATGGCGTGCCAGAAGCCCTTAGTGAGCAGTCTCGAAGGCTTACTAGAGAACAGCTCTTTACGATGGCTGCAACAGCTTCTATAAACTTCAGTTCTATGATATGCTATTCAATCCTGGGACCCTTTTTCCCTTTAGAGGTAAACAAACAATTTAGCTAGCTACTCTTTAGATTCTGTTTTGCACGTTGAAACTTTTAAAAGGATCTTGAACACCATGGGACCTTTGTGGCTGGCTGTGTGTAAGCTCCGAGTTAGACTTTCCGGTTGTGGGAATTCGTAGTGATAGCCTGATACTGGCTAAAGTAGTTTAGAGCGTATGTAACGGTGACCTGGATCCTGTCCATGGACTACTTTAATCTTCCCTGTGGTTGCAGAGGAGACAGCAAACTAATGAAATGAGACAGAAGTTGAAATGGATGCTTGGAGAAGTGAAATAGGTTTTTGCCCAGTGCTGCACAGCAGTTGGTAGTAGAGCTGAGATAAAACTCTGCCTGTGTCCTGACTTGCATTTCAGTGCCTTAGCCACTCAATGACTTTTTATTTATATCTGTCTCTCTGTTAACTCATGCTGGGCCATCATTCACTGCATTGAATTTTCTGACCTAGGATCTGGAGGGGTAAAAAAAAAAAAATATCTCTGCTTGTGTTGAGTCAATACAATGTTTAAATATAGGATGAAAACAAAAATGGTCATGGTGCCTTTGCAGCAGAAGTCCATTTCTTTCATGACCTAGTTGTTCCCAAGTATTGTCAAGGAAATGTTAATATTATTTTTGCTCTAAATATTCCAGTGTACTGCTTGTACCTGAGTAAGTGTATTTTACCAGTTGGATAAGTCAAAAACTTACCTGGTGCTTGTTATGGGGAGGCATGATACAATGAAGATAACTTATCTCTGTTCACTGCCCTCTCCCCACGTAAGGGATCAAGACTTTGTAGCTAGCTCCATTGCGCACCAGCTGAAGCCACCTGTCTAAAATCTGGTCACCTGTTTGGCAAACAGCACAGTGTTTCCATTCATTGAGGAATGAATGTTGCTTTTCGCTTGATTATATATAGCTTACATAGAAGTGCAATGTCTTTAAACTGCTGTGTTGTTACCTTATGAGCCCCTACTGACTTTGAGAAAGGAAATTGCTTTGTAGTTGCACTAATAGAGAATTAAAACTAAGCGTGAATGTTATTCACCTCAAGAATTTGCCTCCATCTTTACACAGTTGTGATCTTTTCTTGCAGGCAGAAAAAAAAGGTGCCAGTAACACCACTGTTGGCCTGATTTTTGGATGTTTTGCTTTGGTCAATTTCTTGACTTCTTTGATCTTGGGAAATTATGTAAGTAGAATTTAAGCTGTAACTTACTTCTGTGGTGGCACAGGTTGGTACATGAAGACAGTTCTCTAAAGCCGAGAAAAGAGTTATCTCTTCAGCAGCAGTCCTGCAGGCTTGTATCTGCAGTTACTGGAGCCTGGCCAGTCAGTCTGAATCTGATCTAAGACTTGTCAGTACAATTTAAAAATTACTTTTCTACAGTTCTTGAGGGTAGCATGGGGTGGTGGACATGTAGCTGTTTTGTTTTTCTGGTTAACTGTTCTGTTTGCTTCAGAGTAATCTGCTGATCAGTTCTTCTTTCTATTACCTCCTTTCCCCGCTACCCCCCCATTTTATTTGTTGCGCTTACTTATATATTCTGTTTGCCATTTCTGCTGTTCTTAAGGTGTTTTCTTTTGTTTTGTTTCTCTTTAGTTAGCTGCACCCCTTCTTTTCTGGTATGTTGTCTTTTTCTAACATTTCCTCTTACTATGATTCTCTGTTTAACTCTGTTTCCCCTTCCACTTCATTATACGGTAATATGAGATAAATGTCTCCAGTTCTTGCAACTTCTCTTTTCTCACAGATTCAGGATTTTCTCATGCTGGAGAGATTACAAATAAATTATGTAACTGTTTGTTTGTTTATATGCTGGGGCACCACTGTCTATGCATTTTTGGCTAGGGTTGCCATAAGCTGGGGCTGCTGCGGTTTCACAGTATTCTCTTTCTTTGTCTGGGCAGTCTCTTTGCTGACCCCACGGTGAATGATTTTCTCTGGTGGTGAGGTGGCTCATCAAGGTGTCACACAATTGCCACTGGTAAATGCAATCTGTCTGCCTGTGATGGCATTCAACTATGGCACAACCCTCACCAAGCACTTTGCAGGGGAGAGAGAGAGTGAGCATTCCATCCTCACAGCAGACAGGTGAAGTAAGCACCAACAGAGGTGGATAGTCCAGCAATCAGAAATCCTGAGGGTTTCAGTGAAACTCGGCAAAATATGGGCTTCAGTGATAATGTCTGAAACACAGGGACTTTGTCCAGGTCTGAACAAGAAAAGAGTCTGAAATAGCTGCTGTCCTGAGGGAAGGTTACAACATGGAATTAGAAGCTCAGGTGTACTTTGTTACAGGATTGAGTTAGCTTTATGGCATGCCTCTTGTCATCCTTCACCCTGATGATGGAGTCTGAAATGAAGTAAGGTGGGGTCCTTTTGCTTGTAATGAATGGGTAAGCCTGAAGCTACCGTGGTTCCTATGCCAAAGCTTTATGCTGTTAAAGGTTGTGACAAATTTGCTTTAAAAATCAGCTTCAGTTGATTCTCCTGAGCCATAAGCGTGACAGGTATTGCTGACTTGGCATCACTGACAGTGCTGGAGGGGGGAATGTATTACTTTCTGTTTGTTTATAATGAGGAGAATGCTGCTGTAAACTGCTGCTCTGCAGAAGCTTTAGCACAGTGCTGTGAAATAGTTAACTGCACCATTGTCTTGCCATTCCGAAAACTGGGTTAAGTCACTTAACTGTTCAGAATATTTTTAGGCTCAGTATTGCATAAAGGCACACCAGCAGGAGCAGTGTCTCCAGATCTTTTAGTGACATGTGCTATAAAGTGCCCATATGTTTTGATTTCTTAACAGTAACTTACTTTGAAATATTTTTGCTCTAGACTTGAAATAGTAACATGTAAAAATGTTATTTAATTTACAGCTTACACATATTGGATCAAAATTCATGTTTGTGGCAGGGATGTTTGTTTCGGGATGTGTGACCATTCTTTTTGGGTGAGTAATTTTTCTTGGTTGGTTTTGTTGCATTTGTCTTCCAATCATTTTCATCTATATGAAAAGATGGACACAAAAAAACCTGGAAACTCTTGGACATCTTTCAGCTGTTGGCGAGGTTACCTAACTTTTGCATCTTTACTTTTTATCTATCTCTTGTAAGGCAGGGTGAACACTTCTCCATTTCAGTAGGTTTCAAAGCCTGTTTAGTACTTCGAAAGCAAAGGAGGAAGGTTCTATATACTTACATAACTACCATAGTAGATGAACAGCAAGAAGTCTGTCAGAGTGCAGCAATAAAGGAACTATTTAGGCATAATGTTTTAATTATTCTTTTCTTAAAAATATTAAGTGCAAGTGAGAAGCTTTGCCTGGTAGGCAGAGAGGCTAAGCCACTCATTTTAGCAAAATAAAAGTTTTATTAACAGTGAAGGAAGCTCTTATTAGGTAGTTGTAACTGATTGTGCCAGACTCCTTGCACAGTTCCTTGGAAAAGCTATTAAATACAACAGAAGATGGCATTGGAATTTTTCACAATTTAGGTTTTTTGTGCTCTTTTCACCACCAGAGAAAGGGGGAAAGGAGAAAGCTGCCAGCAATAGTTCAGTAGAGTTTGAATGACTTCACTGATGTGATTAAAAAAGATGTGGCAATAGAAAGCGTTGAGTGTCTTGTAACTGTGTCCTTTAATGAGTAAGAAATGATGCTGCAGGGCCTTTAGTAGATGACTTGTTGCATCCTGAGAGATCTCCATTTACTTTTTTGATTTGTTTGTGTTTGTTTTTTTTTTTTAGAATGCTGGACAAGGTGCCAAGTGGAACAATGTTCATCGGCTTGTGCTTTTTAGTAAGAACAATGGATGCAATAGGTTTTGCAGCAGCAATGACAGCATCATTTTCAATCCTTGCAAAAGCATTTCCCAATAATATAGCTACTGTCCTGGTAAGTGCAAAAACCAGTGTTGCAGCTCAGTATCCACAATATGATGAATGGCTGGTAGGCGCCTAAAACCAGGAGGAGAAAATTTGCTGTCTCACGTGCAGCAATATTTGCAATTGTCATGCTATGTCTGTTTGTAGTCTAGAATCACAATCCTAGGACAAGTTTAGACCTTAGCATAACTTTAGTTAGATATAAATTAAGCAGTATGTATTAGTTGTGTATGTTTTGAAGACAGCTGAGCATTGGTGGCAGTAGTTATCTCTTCAGTTAAAATCAGACTATTAAAATACTAATACAGCTTTTAGTGACTAATTCTACATGGATGATAAGAATCCCTGTGGATTGATTCAAGAAATTTGATTAATTTGTTCAAATAAAAAGAAATTAAATTATGTGGTGGCAGCAGAATTAAATGTGATGGCATAGCTGAAAACAGTACGTGGTGATGAAGGTCACCTCAAGACCAGAATCGGAAATGCTACACAGCTGTGGCTTTGTACCTTTGTTTAAAATCTAGAAAGGGTGCTGTCAGAAGACAGATCACTTTTAAATATTGTTCTGTTTGACATATTATATACTCTAATATCTTGTTCTGCATGAGAATAAAAGCTTTTCAAATTAATTCACGTACACTCACTGTCCTTAAATAGACATGATGGAGAGTTCTTGTTACTGTGAGCTCTGCTCATGGTGGTGGCAGAGGTAGGAGGAAGAGCTGATTGGCTGAAACAAGGTGCATCCTGTGGTAAAATCATCAAGCCTGAAGGAAGAGATGAGAGATTTTTAGCCTTGCTTTCCATTAGCCTTCTTGATAGTGCTAGATACTGAAAAGCACTTTTTCTTTCCTTAATGCTTTTGTTACCAGTTTTCAGCCCGCCTTTTACCTATTGGGTACCCTAGAGAATGTATGCGGAAGTTATTAAAGGTAGGCGTATCAGCCTTGTTGAAGTGGGAAATTCAGCATTTGTGAACATGATTCCTCTGTCAAAGTAGTTATGAACCTCAGAACATAAGCAATATCACTTTTCTTACAACATCGGGTTTACCTTATCCTCCCCTGATCTGTGATAATGCAGCGCCTCAGCTCCACCAACACCCACGCAATGATTCATTAACTTAGAAGGGCTAAATGACGTACAGCCTGATTTGAACTGAAGTCTCACCAATCATAAATGTTTTTTATGGCTGGTGAGCAACACAAGTAAAAACATTATTTGCATACCATTATGTTAACTCATGGGCATTCCATGTGTTGAAGTTTACCAAAATGTCTCAAATCTATCTAGAGCTAATTTTGAGGACTTGCTAGTTGTATGCTGTTACTAGTTATTTCCTTTCCTAGGAAAGGAAAAGGCTGGGACCCTAGGCTGACCTAGGGTAAAGAATTTGGCTATTGCTGACTGTGCCTGCTCTTGGGCCACTTGACCACTTTGACTTGTATCAGTAAAATTACAGATGAAGAAGAATCTCTATATTTCTGGGTCATAGAAGTTAGTGAAACTTTAACTGTAAGCAATTATTACCACCAGCTGTTACTTGTTGAAAGGGGGTGGTCTAAGCACTGATTAGTCAAGTGTTGAGGCAGATGTTGACAGTGGTGACTATGGTGTTGTAACACAAGATAAAAGCATAATTGTATTATTGTCCTTTTGAAAATTATTATCTTACAAAAGATTCCAGATTATTAAATAACAGCCAAAATAATCTGTTATGCCCATTGCAATGTCACTGTTATTTCCTACCCCTAGTCAGTGAATCCAACAGTTGGTTATGGAGGAAAAGCTTTAACTTGACACATGTACCTCATCCTGTGCGATAATGACCCATCCAGGTAGGCTTATTTGGGTCCTCCCCCTCAGGCTGGAGTGTAACGGCAGGTGGGAGGGAAGATCACTTCAGCCCAAGTTGTCCTGCAGATGCTTTCCATCAGTAGAGCGTTTGTCTTGTCTCAGAACTGGGATGCAGATGGCAGAGTAGCTAACGCTGCAGTACAGGTGGTTCCCCCATAGTGAAGGAAAGGAAATGATTGCTGTCATGCAGACAACTGCAAAATTCCTTTTGCTATCCCACTTTGTGAAGATCTCTACTAGCCTTTATCCTCCTTAGTGATGCAGTGCCTTTTTCTTTTCACTAGCCTATGTTGTGCAGCTCTTCAGAAAAATGGATTGCTTTTATTGTTACACTAGAGTTTCTCAGCATTCTTTTTTTTGCTTGCTTTCTTTTTCATCCTTTAGGGGAGCCTTGAAATTTTTACAGGACTCGGACTGGTGCTGGGCCCACCTTTAGGTGGCTTTTTGTATCAATCATTTGGTTATGAAGTCCCTTTCATTACACTGGGTTGTATAGTGTTGGTCTTGGTGCCTGTGAATATATGCATATTACCAAAATATGGTAAGCACCCTTCTTCCTGTCTCCTTCACTCACCTTAATTTCTCATGTATATAAGTGTGTTTTAGAAAAACACCAGTTTCTGAGGTCTGATATAACTTGGAGGGCAAAGCTCTAGCTGAATTCTCAATCAGGCCCATGTTTTAATGTGAACTAAAATTAATGCATGCAGATGGCCTGGAATGAATCCAATGCCTCGTGCCCATCTCTGCAAACACCAAGAACTCTGTGTGGCAATAAACTGAAATAAATTTTTGTTTTCTTTTGTCTCTTTAGCTTCAGGGCTTGTAAAGGATCAGTTGTGTCATCTTTGTATCAGCTTGTCATTGCAGCTAGTTGAAGGAAAGCTGGAGATAGGTTTTGCTTAAAACAAGAGAACTTGATGTGTTTGAGGGGTAACAGAAGGGGAAAAAAACAGAATTACAGAGACAACAAAAAAGGTTTATTTGTATTGAATGATGCAGGATGTGATTAACATGAAAGAATGTTAATGAGTGGTTTAACTGAAGTGCTGCAGGTCTTATAAATTTAGTTAAATTTTAGATGGTACTGCTTGGACAGAAAGTTAACTTAAAGATAATTCTTCACACAAGATTGTAATTGCAGGGTTACAGTGCTGTTAGTCTTTTCTAGAATAAAAACTAGTAACTTTAAAATATATTTTAAAAAATATTTTTTCTTATAAAATATGAAAACCTTGGAGAATAACTTCATATATATTGGCTTTTAGAAGAAACTTACAGTGGTTAACCACGCTACTGCTGGCTTCCCCCCCAGCTCCCTGAGCTCTGAAATTTGTGTGGAATCATGATATTACTAGCCAATTTGAAACTACATTAAATAAATGTTAGCTCTGAGCTGGGGAATGCTAATGAATGAACTTTTAGTTCAATGAACTTTGAGATCACATTCAACTATTAAAGCACCAACAGCATCAGGTAGGGAGCCTGCCTTAGAAATGACATCTAACCGTAATATCTGAAAAAAGCTCCCTGTCTGGAGTATAAATTGAACATGTAGGAGACCCATATGACTAGTTACTTTAAAATTTAGGCAGATGTCAACTGATAAATAGCAATCTTATTTTACTTTCAAAGCATGTTTCTCTGATTGGGTATGAATGGTTCATGCATGTGTGTGTGTTGAGACGTATCCATGAGATTTTCATTGTATAAGAACTAGCAGACAAGTAACCGTATTTTCACATAATTGGGAATAGTACATGCTTCTGTTCTTTTCAAGTTGGGGATTTGCAGTATTGGAATCTAAACTGTGTACTCTTCTTCTTTTATTCACCTATCAAATTCGGGGTTTTAATATAAATATGGTGTAGTGCATAATAGTCTACTAGTGACTTTCATTTGTTAGATAACAAGTGTAATAGGACTAGAAAAAGGGAAGTGCTGATTTATTTTCTAAAGCAAGATCAGTCATGAGCTCATGCTGCTGAAAATCATGCAATTTCCCCCCTTTTCTCTTGAACCAGATTCGATCCCTAGCAAGGACTCCTTTTGGAAGCTCATTCTTCTGCCAAAAGTCTTACTACTTTGTCTTACTATATTTTCTCTAAGTGCATGCTTGGGCTTTTTGGATCCCACAATGTCTCTCTTTATCCTTAAGAAGGTAAGTCTGTTAACATACAGGGAGGTCTTGACTTGCTGAATAGCAAATAACTGGTTACAAATGTGGTTTAAATATCCTAAACAGAATTAAGCCTCATCCAACTACACTGCTTTCATTAACTGTTAATAATATGATTTCCAAATAACTTGATTTCGACAGTACTGACAAATCAGTTTCCATTGGACACCATCTGTTGCTGCTCAGTCTCAGTAACTTTGAGAATGAGGAAATGTCAGGCCTTTAAAAATGTGCTTTTTCCACTTAATTGGCTTTCAGCTGCAGCATACCTTCTCTGAACAGGGCATAGCAGCTGGTTTTGTAAATGAGGAACTTTTTCCTCCTTTCTGAAAGCAAATTCTGTAAAACTGCAACAGTCACTGACAGTGCTCTATCTCTTGATGTGGGCATTTGTTTTCATGGACATGATGTCACAGCTCTGCCTTCTCTTACAGCAATGCCAAAATTAAACTGATTGCAACAATGTAGCCTTCTAGCTGACTTCTTCACTCCCTCATTAGAAAGGCAAATGCCATTTTACTTATTTAGTTTTTATTTATGTTAATATTTATTTATTTGTTCCTACTTCATGTATTTATTTTCCCTGTGGTGTTTAATGTAATGAATTTGAAGTAAATAGTTTAAGATTCTGTTCCTGTGTGAAACTAAGCAATGCTTTTTGAATGGTTTATTAATTACTTGTTTTTCTCATGAAGAGCATTTCACAGGTGGTTGTGCTCTTACTTGTTTCTCTAGTCCAGTACTTAGAACACTCATCCAGGGTGGAGGAGACTTGGTGCTAATGTCTTCCATCACTGGAGATGTGAATGTACATCTTCCACCACCCACAAGGGATCTGTAGTTATTCTGCTGTAGAATATTGCACACCAGTGTGGCTTTTCTGCTTTCCATCTGCTCTGTGCTAACAGATACTTGCTGTGAAAGGGCTGTAGCCTTCTTGGCAGGTGTTGTAACCACTAAATTAGAGTTATTATCACATGCCTGCATATGGCAAGGAAATAGTGAATATGTAGTCCATGCCACATGAAACATCTTGGAATACCTTCTAACTGGTAGTTAAAACAGTCATTTGAGAGACTAGGATGCTTTTGGTTCATTACACATTTTGTTGCAGTACATGTGACTCTGCATTAGCAATGTGTAGACCTCAGGGTGTTTGCAAAAACCCCTTACTCATTCTTATAAAAATCATCCTTTGGTTGAAAAGCCAGAGTTGTGTTTATAGCACTACTTACTTTTAAGATGTACTGATTAGCAGTGGATGGCTACAGTATTTATGCTTTTCTAAGTGGAAAGATTAGAGAGATAAGGATGAAATCCATCTAAATTTCGGTGACTGAACTGTCTGTTTCAAATGTGCCAGATACTAATGTTAGAATCCAGTGTGCTGGTGCAGGGATGTAGCATAGTGTTTCCTCCTGAGATTATTTAGGCTTTCTCTGAGTACTGTTGCATCAGGTGTTTTTTACGCCATCCTTAGAAATGAAAGTGGAAGGAAACTGGAGCTCTGCTGATGGCTTCAAATACCTGAAAAATCTCTGTATGATACAGTAAAATCATGTATTTCAGTATTTTGACCTAAAATATATTCTTGGATTGTCCTTTAATGAATGTAGCATGTATGGTTTTGATGTTTTGTTTTCTGTTTTATTTGTCTTCCTTTCTGTAGTTCAGACTCCCAGCTGGTTATGTGGGCTTGGTATTCCTTGGTTTGGCACTCTCTTACTCCCTGTCTTCTCCCCTCCTTGGACTCCTAAGTGACAAACTGCCAGTGAGTACTACCCTGCTGTTTGTGCAGGGTTAGTAAAGCACTCTGTGCATTTAGTTAAAGCTGAAGGACTTTCCATATTGAAGTGATGGATGTAAGCCTGGTCCTGGAAAGGGATCTGTCGTTCAGGACCTTGCATGTGCATTGAATACTGCCATCTTGAAGGTCTGTTTTGCAAGGTCCAGGTAGTACAAAAATGTCCAAAATAGTAAAGGATGTTGGACAAGTAACCTGTAGTTGAAATGTGTTGAGCTTTTCTGCTGGACTAAGTACAATCTGTATCTAGCCAATGTGGAATGGAGAGTGGAAAAATGTCCCAGTTATCTATGCTTTTGACCACATGTAATTCTGCCGGGTTTTGAGAAGAAGAGTGAAGATATTCTGGGTAGCTGTATTGGCTTTAACTTTTTAAAAGTGTAATATCCAAATTAGGTCAGCTCATTGACAGGCTATGGTTCTCTAGCTCTTAACTACACCATAGAAAGAGACTTTGGCAGTAGTACACCTAAAACTGCCTGGTTGACAGCCACTGCTAATTGATCAAGGAAACCTACACTGTCAGTGCTGTGTATGAAGGACATTGCCAGTTCTCTGACACTGTTTTTTCCTGACACAAACTAATAATGACCTTTGTACATAAGAATTACATGCAATGCTACATGATATTTCTTATACTAAGGAAAAGTAAGATGTAAAATTCTTTGCTAACAGAGAAACACCGTTACTCAGTATCCTGAAGAAATCTCTGTACTAAGCAGCTGCTGCCAGTGATTGCATTGGTCATGAGGAAACATGAATTCAGTGTTTCTTGATGTTCAGAACTGGCAGAGAAATTGTGAATTCCCAGTTTGTGTGTAATGATGGTCTCTACAGCAGCCGTACTTTTCAGGAGATGAAGATTTAGAAGAGGGGCATTATGAAAGACAAAAGAGTTACATTACAAATTCACATCTTTAACTTACATACCTCTCTTCCTTTTCTTTCACAGTACCTCAGGAAGTGGCTGCTGGTATCTGGAGGCTTAATGACAGCACTGTGCTTTTTCATGTTAGGACCTGCTCCTGTTCTACACATTGAAAGGTACAGAACTGCCTCTTCTTATGCCTTTCTCCTTATGTGATGTTTTTGTGATAGCCATCATGACCATAGTCATGTATGTCCACAAGTCTATAATTAGCATCCCTGACCATGAAACAGTTTTTTTTTAACTGCTGACATGAGACTATGAATGTGAAGCAGTGGAAGCATCTGAAAATGGAGATTTTACAGCTTCATAAAATAGATCCTTTTCCTTTGCTTTTTATTGTTAACTGTGTTTGCTCATGTTGATGTGCATGGTGGGAAGAATGCTGCTTTTTATTTTCCTTTCCTCCCAATTCTGTGGCATTTCCAGTGCAGCAAACCAAAGTTCTCCTTCTGTCTTATTTTTCAATTTTCTGTATTTATTTTTCTTCTCTCTGTATATAGTTTACTGATGAAAATGCCAGATTATAGCTTTGTTTTCAGTTAGCTAAATAAAGACAATGTCTGTTGCACCTGAACACTGCATTGTGTATCTATCAAGTTAATTCACAGCAAAACACTCTGCCACATTTATAAAACAGTTGCACAGTCCTTTTGTCCTAGCTTATTGTCGTGGTTTCAGCCCAGCCGGTAACAGAGGCCCACGCAGCCGTTCGCTCGCTCCCCCCGCCCCCCTCCGGTGGGATGGGGAGGAGAACCAGAAAGGGAAAAAAAAGAAAGAAA
>JANZLQ010000086.1:23297042-23307690 GCA_026212715.1 Elanus axillaris | reverse complement strand
GAGGCCCGGGTGCTGATGGGCAAAAATAAGACTTCTGGGTGAAACTACGCAGTGAAGAGGAAGATGTTGTCAGGGTGCCTCTGCTGTGCTTTTGGTGCTGTCTGCTCCGGAGGCCTGTGCCCTGGACAGATCCGTCGCAGCCGACTATGAGCACAGCATGGTCAAGTCAGAACATGCTGCAGTGCCAGTTTCTCTTGAGGAAGCCTGGGTGCTGATGGGCAAAAATATGGCAATTTTGGAAGTGGTCATCAAAGAAGCAGGCAGACAGGTATTTTGACAGATTTAGAGACGTTTATTTTGGTAAATACTGACCATTTATTCATTTTCTCAATGGTGTTTTAGGGGTTTGTATGTTGGTACCAGGGTGCCCATATCATTGTGACTCCTTAAGATGGCATTTACTGCTGGGCCTTCACAAGGCAAACAATATACCCTTATCTTGAGGATATCCCAGACCCACAGGTGGACTGGATTCCGTGTGCTGATCCTGGAAGGTATTGTCCCTGCTGTGCACAGAGGAATGCTCCAATGGGAAAGACAGCTGCATTTAGGAGTGGTTGTTGATAGTTTTAAGTGTCTTGGAACAACTGTTGTGAAACGAAAGCAGGTTGAACATCGTGTAGTTGCCATAAATCCTTCATCATTTTTCTTTGTCATTTTTTTCTCACTGTAATTTTTTTTAATTTTAGTTAGTATACTCATAAAGGTAGAGATTTATTTGAAAGAGAAATAAAAAAACTTACAAAATGTACATTTCACAATTGTATTCCATGCATGTTGTAGGAAATGTTTAAGATACAGGGATATTAGGAATATTTGTGAATAAAATAACAGCTACTACTAAAATGATATACTGCAGAATTTCAATTTTATATTTTTGAATCATGATGTGGTAGCCTTTTTATTCTGTTATTTTCCTTAATATATTGCACCAATTTTTGAAGCTGCAATATTTGGTGAAAGATAACAAAACACACCATGGAAGAAACAAATCCGAAGCTACCTCAGTGCAGCAGCCAAATCAAGAGCTGGAGCAGAATGCCCAATACTAGCCCACGTGTCAGTGTAACTTCAACGCTGTGCCACATGCTAGCAGCAGAATGGAGACTTGAAGGTGCAAAGATCTGTTTTCACTGCAAGGAAAACCCTGCGTTCCTCACTTAGGTAATAGGAGGTGAAGCCAGATTATCAGCACACTAAGCTTTGAATCACAAAACCATTGCCTGCTATTGAGTAACAGGAAACAACAGTCTTCTATTAGATATGACTAACTTAAACCTATCATTCCTGTGATCTGTAGTCTTCGCATTGGCATTTTTATGGATTGACTGGTTTTGATGTTTTATTTGCTTTCTTTCTTCCCTGCTGTTTCGGTTTGCTCCCTCACTTGTGCTGGAAAAACTGAGCTGTCTGGTGAGTAATAACTCCATCTATGTGGTTGCAAATACAACCTGTGGGAGACAAGAAGCCGTGTAATTCCAGTGATCCAAGGTGCCCAAGTGATGGTCACTCTCAGTACAATAACAACATTGTCTTTGACTCAGAAGGGAAACTGGTGGCTTGTTATCACGAGGTAAGAGGATTTTACGGTGTTCAGGAAGTGTATGATCCTTGGGTGATTCAAGATGTGAAACAGAAGCTGCTTCCCAGGCTTAAATGTATTTGTACAAAGAGTCATTACAGAGCAGGTGTCAGAGGGCAGGTGAAAACCACTGCCTTAATATATCTTCATTCCTGCTATTCTGAATTTAATAGCAAGTAATTAAATGAATTAAAACTCAATAAGCCCTCTATTTTTACTACTTCTCAATAAGAAGTAACACATGATGTATTAAAACATTAATGTCCTAAACGCTTGCTAACCAAATACAAATCCCATTCACTCATATAAATCAGAACCATGGATATTTGTGCTTGACTCCTGTTGCAGTGGTGTGAATTCTCCTTTTTGAAATTAAGGTGTAGTATGTTCACAAAACATACGCTCCATTACTTGTATTTAAGTGAATGAGTATTATATTCAATATTAGACTGATTTAAATGGTTTGATTTCTTTTTAAATGGTTTGATTTCTTTTCTAATTTTTTTCTTCATTCCCTCCTTTCTATGAACAGTACAATCTTTTTGTGTCAGAGAAACAGTTTCATTACCCCAAGGATCCAGAATTTGTGACTTTCAATACATGCTTTGGCTACATTGTCATTTTCACTTGTGCAGACATACTCTGTCATGACCCAGCTGTGGTCTTGGCAAGCAGATTTCAGGTTGCCACCATTCTGTTCCCAACCACTTGGGGTAACACTTTTCCACTGTTGTCAGCGGTCGTTTCACTCAGCATGGGCCATGGGAATGGGCATCAACTTTCCTTCAGCAGATACGTGCAACTCCACTTTAGATATGACAGGTAATTTGATATTGCTCTAATTGATCTTGTTCACGTGGGCAACATTTATATCTATCTAGTACAGTTGACCTGAGCAGAAATTCCTATCAGCTTTAAGCATGCATACCCATGTCAACAGCATTAGGATGAGAGAACTCGTGCAGATAAAAAGGAAATCAAAATGTGACATGTAAGAACTCAGAAGTGCTTAAGTTGACTATAAAACCTTCAGTTATTTGTTAAATGATCAGTCCTGAGAGTTTATGCATCTGATTCTTCATCTTCTGACCCTGGTGTCTATCGATGTTTGGTCATGTGAAGGCCCAAACTTTTTTATTTTTCTCCACTAGGTGGAAACCTAACTCTGAGAAATGTTCTTGTGAGTCCTGCAAACTTTATTTCTGGGCTGGAGACCTCCTGTCAAGTTTTCTTTGCAGGCTCCAGTTTTCACTGTATATTTTTCCTGAGCAGATGCTAGAAGTCAAGCGCAAGTTTTGTGGGCACGTGCTTGCAGAAGTGAGAGAAACTTACTGGTGTTCCTAAAATCTAGCCCTAAACTTTGCCTTCCAAATAAAAGCAGATATGGGCCATTCCTTTAGTTCTCAGTCATTGATGACCCTGTCGTACAACTCCTTTATGGATAGGTTTTACTCTGGGCTTTGAAGATTCGTTTATTCGTGTGAAGAGCTTGCATAAAGATTTGACTTTTATCTTTTACTTACATAATTTTTTTGACTTAGACAGTGTTACCATTCATTTCAATCAGAAATACTGATTTCTAATGCAGCTAAACTCAATGAGGAATGTATAGCTTCAGCCACTTAAATCATATATAATGGCATATAATTAGCACACTAATCTTACAATACATGAAACATCAGAGTTTGGTCTACTTTTCATTGATTGCAAAAAGCATTAGATTAGGATTATAGTCTTTGAAGGCTTAATTTAGTTTCAAAACAGTCTGGTAAACATTAGAATAAAATTTGGCACATGTTTAATTAGTGAAGACTGCCTACTTGTCCCATACACTTGCTTTCAGATTAAAAGCTTTCCAGTGTTATGTGTTTGCAGGGAGTGGTATTTATGCCCTGGATGGTCCGAGAGCATATTATTACAATACAGAAACAGAGAATGGTCACCTTTTGGTGATAGAACTGAGTTCACGCCCACATCTCTCTCCTGACTATCCTGCTCCTGTTAATTGGAAATTGTATGCCAGCAGGATCAAACAGCTTCCATCAAACAACCACTGTTTCAGTAGGGTTATTTACCATAATCTCTTCTCCTTCACAGAGCTCACTGAACCCGAGGGAATCATGCCATTTGCCATCTGAGTTACAAGATGGCAGATAAGCAGAAAGATGACATTTATGTTCTGGGTGCCTTTGAAAGTCTACATGTCGTTGAAGGAGAGCATTATTTGCAGGTAAAGGTTTTCTGTTCATATGTGGACAGTGGGAAGGCTGCAGTACTCTCTTTGCAGCCCATTTGCATGTGTCTCATTTTTGATTGAGGGGGTTTAAGAGAAGGCATTTTTTAGGCCCCTCTGATAACATTTGTTTTCTTCATCATGCATTTTTACTTCATTAGGGCTGTTGATCCTGCTTTTCTGTCTATGTTATAAATGATGAAAGTGAAGACCCTGAGTTGACCCTGTGCTACAACACTTCAAGAAGGTTTCCATATCTGTGTACAAAAGGGAGAGAAGATTGTAGTTTTCACTGTCTTCATAGGGATGCTCTTGTCACAACAGAGCTGTTTTCTGCTCAGTGTTTTTTTACCATTGTGTTGATGTGATTCTCTGCGGTTATCTAACAAAATGAAGAAACTAAATACAGACATAATATTTGTATTCACATGGCTTGTCAGGGTATTGATTCTTTTAAATTTTGCTGTTAGGCTTTTTTTAATGTGCTGTATCTTTATATTTTTTCTCTGTATCTTCAGAGTATTCCCACTAGAGTAGGCAAATAAGTATGGCTTCAGTTTTTTAGGAAACTCAGCCAGAGCTGAAGTAACTTCCCTAGGTCACAAACTATTCCACATCTATGACTAAATGCATATGCATTATGCATGAATGCATACGTAACTTACAAACACATAGACACAGTGCTTTGCTGCGTTGCTGGCAAAGAACCATCTTTTTACAAAGTTTTAGGTGCCACCCACAGATCCTCTTGGCCTAAATAAATGAGTAGATGTATTGGATCATTTCTTCATTATGACAGCTTTTCTTACAATTAAATCCAGCCCTTGACTGTTGAAAGCTTAGAGGTACTTTGCCTTTCTGTATCCCTGTCCTCCCTGCAGATATGCACGCTGCTCAAGTGCAAGAGCACAGACCTGAACACGTGCGGGCAGCCGGTGGAGACGGCTCAGACCAAGTTTGAGATGTTCTCCCTCAGCGGCACATTTGGCACCAATTACGTCTTTCCAGAAGTCTTGTACAGTGGGGTGCAGCTGGCCCCTGGGGAGTTTGAGGTAATGGGACACCCTTGTGATTTGTCAGACTTGTAACACAAATGGTCAAAAAGCCACTACAAGACAGAGGAGCATTTCGGTAGTTATTAGTGTCCTCTACTTCAGTAACTGGCTTGAGTTCAAGGCAGCTTTATTTCTACCTGGTTTTCTGGTTGCATTCATACAGCAGGTCTATTTTGCTGACTCCCTTCTTCCTCCTCCCCCCGAATCCCCTGGAACAAGATCTTGCTCAAGACAGAAGTGTAGTTTTTCTCAGAATTTGTGGTAGCTCCAAGTGAGCTACCACATCTCTCAACTAGGTCAACATTAATGAAAATACTATTTTGTGTCTGTCATACAATAGTACTGCATTGCTGATGTTCCTGTTTATTTTACTTTTCCATAACTAGATGCTAACTGATGGACGTCTGATAAGTCAGACTAGTACATCAAAGCCAGTTTTGAGTGTAACTCTCTTTGGGAGTTGGACCTACACACACACACAGCAAGCTTCACCATGATTTCACTGCAGATACTTTAAGATCTCATCTGCTTGTTTCTGTAATGCTAATTAATAATAATTAATCATAACATTAATATTAATATCCATAATTATAATGACATTCTATTTCTCAAGTTGCCTTATTTAAGAGCATAGTCGTTGCACATTGATTTGTTGACTTGATTTTGCAGCAAAACCAAATTACTCTGCTGGGCAGTTCTGTATGTATTTTTATATGATAATGTTGGTTGTCATAGATTTGACCTTGACACTGGGTACAATAGAAAATAAATTCCTCTGGCTTTAGTGGTGTAGGATTCAGGCACATAGCAGTGGGTTGTGGCCCAATAACAACCTATTTTTAATTCTTTGACATTTTTTGTGGAGTATTAGAAGTCATTTCCACAACACTGTTCCACCCCATCTCTGAACACACACTTTTCTGAACACACACTTTTCTAAGAGACTAACAGAACCTTTGAAGGCTGATGGTTGAACTTTTATCATTTACTTTGAAAAATAAAACAAGCCTTGAAACACCATTCAAAAACAGTCATTCAGCTCAGCACACAGTGTAATGTGTTCTCATGCCGTGCTCTAACATACAGTTGGAATAGTCTACTTCAATCTTTCTGGCCACAGTTTAGAGTGTGGAAAACTTCCTTTCCACAAAACTATTGATATATGATAACTGTGTCAGCTTTTTCAAGCAGTGAGGTGGGTCCATATCAAAAATCCTCAAAAGGAGCGATTTTGTAGGTACGTATCTGTCTTCCCATGAAATGGTTGCTCATGCTGGTGCGAGGGAGAGGCAGGACTCCGCAGGCAGGTGTTGGGGAAGGCTAGTGAACAGCTTGAACAGATTGAACGCACCAGCATGTGTGCAGGTGCAGGTGTTACCGTAAGTCAGCACTTCAGAAACTCTCTAAGACTCAATTTTGGAGTTTTAGAAAGCAGGAATTCTTTATTGCAGCGCTTGGTACACGGGGGATCACTCCAGCTATAGCTGGGGGGATCACTCCAACTATAGCACCAGTTCTTTCAACAGTTGAGATGTCCTGGTTTCAGCTTGGATACAGTCAATTGTCTTCTAGTAGCTGGTACAGTGCTATGTTTTGAGTTCAGTTTGAGAAGAATGTTGGTAACACACTGATGTTTTCAGTTGCTACTAAGTAATATTTAGTCTAAAATCAAGGGTTTTTCAGCTTCTCATGCCCAGCCAGTGAGAAAGCTGGAGGGGTACAAGTTGGGAGAGGACACAGCCAGGGCAGCTGACCCAAAGTGGCCAATGGGGTATTCCATACCATGGGATGTCACATCTAGTATATAACCTGGGGGGAGTGGGGGCAGGGGATCGCTGCTTGGGGACTAACTGGTTGTTGATCGGCAGTTGGTGAGCAATTGCACTGTGCATCATTTATACATTCCAATCCTTTCATTATTATTGTTGTCATTTTATTAGTGTTATCATTATCATTATTAGTTTCTTCTTTTCTGTTCTATTAAACCGTTCTTACCTCAACCCATGAGTTCTACTTCTTTTCCTGATTTTCTCCCCCACCCCACTGGGTGGGGGGGAGTGAGTGAATGGCTGCGTGGTGCTTAGCTGCTGGCTGGGGTTAAACCACAACATGAGATTATATACAAAATGGATATACATATTCATGATTTTTTTCCCATGGAATAATTAACATATTCATCTGAATTCCAGGAACTCATTAATATATGTAAATGTCCTTGGCGCGGGTGCACTTGAGATCTTTGGTGGTCTTCAGGGGTCCTCTGGTGATCTTTGATAGTCTTCCTCACTTGTCCTCTAGTTCACCCTCTTCTAGTGATTCTGCGCAGTGGGACACTTTACAACTTTTGATACAACTTATCCTAAAGAATCTTCATTATTAACTCTAATACTTATCTTTTCTTGATTTTCATTCTTTTACCACAAGCCACATTGATGCTTTTAAGCTAAATTACCTAAAAAGGGCCTAAGGTTCTCATCTTCCCAGGGAATTGCAAGGTCAACTGAAAGCAATTTCCTCTGGTATCTTATACATTTTGCAACATACAGGTTTTCTTACCCACCAGTAGTCAGCATAACAAGGCCTCTCTGTTCTCGCAACACAAGATGTAAAGCCTCTTGTATCACAGGCCTTGCAGACTGTACTTTCTGAGCATGTGGACTGGATTACTCTGTGTGGGGCAGCTAAAATTTCTATGTGCAGTTAATTCTATTGTTTGTTCTGCAGGTTTGTTTTGAAATAAAAACATTGCTCTCATTTCAGCTGACCAATGTCATAAAAAATAGACTTGCGGGATGCAAAATTCATTGGTTTTGAACAAAGTGAATATTGTAAAAACAGGATTTTAGTCTGTAAATGTATTGAATTGTAATCCTCTACAATTCATATAATAGAAGTAATGGAAAACACTCTACTTGTTTGTGGAGAAAAGGTACAGTATCTCTACATTTATATCTGTGCCCTGGGACATGGTGTCCTGTTACAGCTAAGCAACATAATTGTGTGCTGTTGCTAAAAATGAGTGGCTTCTGATTTCCTCACCCCACCCACGTTTCCTCACTGCTTTGCAGTGATTGCATGATTGCAGGTGTGACCTCTCACACAGGCTTCTCCACAGCAAGATTAATGCTTCGAATAAGGAGTTGTCTTCCACGCAGTCTCTCTTAGCACAAGTAAAGGAGCAGGACCACACTCTGAAGAGAGACTACCTCTACAGCTAAGCTGATTTAGCATCAGATTGCATCCTGTTTCACAAAAGTAAGTCCTCAGATAACCACCACCCTCGGGCAGTAGCAGAGATGGGGGATAGAGCAGTGCAGCAGTGGGGAGAGTGGATTGAGAGGATGGAGGTGTGAAAAGCTGAGGGTGCTCTAGGATAAGCTTCCTCTTACATTGCCCATAACCTGGACCACTGTAGTTTTGTTAAGTTTTATTCAGGGGGCTCAGTGGGTTGGTTTGTTTAACTGGCATTTTGTTCCTGGCTGAGCTCCCAGCTCTGCAGGCAGTAGAGAGTGGTGCCTGCTGGTAGAGGCAGACAGGGATGCCTCCATCCTTCTGTACTACAGAACGCTCCCCACCCCGTCCTGGCAGTGTGACTTGAAACATTGCGGGGCAGTACCTCAGCCCTGCAGTTTTAAGTTTTTCTGCTCAGCCCTGCCAGGGTAATCACCTTTCTGGGCTGAGTCTTGTCCTAGCTGTTGCTAAACAAGGAAGCATTTACTGCTTCCTCCTTCAGACTTATGTCTGATTATGGTTAATGTGACTCAATCCATATTTCATTTGGTAAGAAAAACAGGGTGGGGGAAAAAGGCTTCGAAGCTACATTACATCAATTATCACAGAAATCTCTATTGCAGCCTTTTAAAGGCTCATAATTAAGGCTCCTGAATGAGCATGCTGTATCTAGTAATGTATGTAGAGAAGTATTTAGAGGTGAACATTACCAGATGCAAATCAATGTTCCTAATGTTTGAAACCCACAGTCAGCACTACTCTTGCAGAGAACAATCTGGTGCTTGCATTCACCCCCATTTCTGTCTTTTCTGATTCAGCTCTATAATGACAGTCTGCTGTAGCTGAAGGCGGACAGCCTGTTCTGCTTCCCACTATTCAGAAAACCTTTTCCAAATGAGAAAACTGCAACTACTAGAAAGTAAAAGAATAGAAAATGTCATAGCAAAAAAAAAAATGCATTTGAACTGAAGATTAAAAATGAAGGCCTCTCAATACGCAGCATCTTCCTGGGCACAAGAAACGTGAGCAGAGGAGCAAGCATGCCACTGCACCTGGTGAACTAGCATGCTCTTCTGCTTCAGGCTAGCAGCAGCCAGGCAATGAGGTACTTACCTGCCTGATTTCAGAGGAAAACATTCCCTCCAGATGCATATTTTCTGGTGGAAGGCTGTTGGAAAGTGATGTGCAGCTAAACAGAAGTGACTGGGAGAGCCACTGTGATAAACACAAGGGACATTTGCCGGCATGTTAAGTGCATTACATCTTAGTACAGTGAGAAGCTAAAGTAATGACTTTGGTCTAAAGAAACTAAGGGAAGCAAGCTGCACATACTGACACATAGCACAGGAATTGGGGAATTATGAAGACACGAGAATAAAGCAGTTTTTAAGACCCTCAGTTTTGCCACTCAAGCTTCACAGAAGACTAGCTCCAGGGGTAACATGTCCACCTTTCACTTGGGTATCAGAGTTGAGCCAACATAGATAGCAAAAGTCAATGACAGAGAAATAGCATAGATAGCAATCAATGACAGAGAAAAATATAACAAAAATTGGACCATTCTTTCTAGCCATGTGTTTAATGACTTATTTCTATATTGGCACAATTAGTCTTGGCAACACATAGTTTTTTAGTGTCATTGAGTTGCGAAATCCTTACTGTGTGCTGTTATACTTTCCTGTTTGTCACCAGCGATGCTTGATTCCAAGGTAATGCTTTAACAGACCAGCACTTGCTCCGTCCTTCAAAGTTAAAATTTGCCCCTCTTTTCTTTTCTATGCATCCTCCTTTTGCACTGTTTGTCCATGACTCAGAGCATTCTAGGAGCTGCGAGGCATCAGCATTGCTCCACAATGTACTCTTGAATCAAGGGAGCTCAACATGACTGCTGCTAGCGCCATGCCCTCTTAAAACCTTGTTCACTGCTGGAGTCAGTTCCTGTGTGACTACAGCCTGATCTCAGTCCAGCAAGGGATTATCCAGTGTGATCTTCTTCCCATGGGTACAGGCTCAGGGCGGACACTGTACTTGATCCCTGGGAACCTGGTGGGTGATATCTCAGCTCTCTCCGAGGGAAAGGATCTGGATTAAGGGGGGCTATGGCATGCCAGAAGGTCTCATCTTGCAATGCTGAAGGGATTCAGCGGGAGCGTGTGGCCAGTCTCGGAGCTGAGAGGCAGCTCCCTCAGGTTTGTTCGCTGTTCCCTCATTTGTTCCTCTGGCTACGGGAACGTCTGTGCAGGTAGTACATGATCCTAACCCTGAATCTGGTGAGTATCTTGAATTCAGGATTTGGGTCAAGGCCATTGTGGTTTGGTTTAGGTACGTTTGTATGTCGAATATTTTCCAACAGAAGACTGGCATAAGCCGTCATGGCACTGAATTCTTTTTGCTACAAAGATTGTGTTAATGCTTATTGTTGTGACGTGTTATCGTGTAAGTCAATTATACAGAAAGTAATCCTATGCAAATGTGGCCATTATCCACTGTCCTGGGTTCAGCTGGGATAGAGTTAATTTTCACAGGGACCTGGGAGGGGGCATAGCC
>JANZLQ010000086.1:23252145-23282715 GCA_026212715.1 Elanus axillaris | reverse complement strand
GAGGCCCGGGTGCTGATGGGCAAAAATAAGACTTCTGGGTGAAACTACGCAGTGAAGAGGAAGATGTTGTCAGGGTGAAGAATATTTTCCTTGGCTTCTTCCTGAGCAGTATATGATTAGCCAGGTTACATTCCTTTACCCTCACAGACATACCGCAGGTTCTAACAAAGGTGTTTTTACAAAGCCCCTGAAACTATAGTGGTAATATTCTATCTCCAAAACGCTGTGCAAAAATTGCTTTCCACGAGAAAAAACCTGCTTTCC
This sequence comes from Elanus axillaris, assembly GCA_026212715.1. Taxonomy (NCBI): domain Eukaryota; kingdom Metazoa; phylum Chordata; class Aves; order Accipitriformes; family Accipitridae; genus Elanus; species Elanus axillaris. The sequence goes on along the minus strand of JANZLQ010000086.1, from coordinate 23,282,451 downwards.
CTGCGTAATTTCAAATTGCTTGTTGTGCAGAAAATGCCTTCTGTAACAAAAACAGTAAAAAAGAAATAATTCTGTCTTGTTTAATTCTTTCTCACAAAGCAAGCGAGTATGTTAGCTCTAGGCAGAGTGATCAGCACAGTTCAAGGGTTTGTTTATATTGCAGTATGAGCCCGGGAGGCAGGACACTCTCAGGGCACTTGCTACAACCACAATAAGCCAGTGGCCAAAGACAAGAGGCATGGCAGGACTGTGTGTCTCATAAGCGTGGATGAATTAGCCCACTCTGCAGCACGAGGGCTGTACCTTACGCAGGTGGTCTGCCTTCAGCACCGTCTGAGATTTTAACCAGCGGCAGCCACACGTGGTAAGTTCTATGGAGTAGTGCGCCCTAACCAGGGGAGCCTGGGCTCTCCCTGAGATGGATGGGTTTGGAAGCCTGGAGACGGACGTACAAATGGAGTGCGCAAGTCCTCCGTCCACAGAGCCCCTCGTAGATCAGCATTGCTTCTGATGTGGTCTCTTAGCCTTTTGTTTGCCTTTCATTTACAGCATTTTGACTTGGAAACAAGATCCAATTCCTAGAAGTGTTTGACTTCTTGTTATAAATAAATGTCCTGACTGTTGGCAGAACTAGACTGTACTATCCCGGGCTACTCACCAGAAAATCATTTCCAAAGCAAACTTATTATGTCTTCCCTCCTCCTCTTGCTATCCTGTTTATATCCCCCATGCCCGATCCAGGAGCTGCGAGGCACCAGCCATGCTCCCTTCCCAGCCTCTCCTGCCCGCTGCGGTGTTCGCCCTCGCAGTCCTTCAGGCACTGGCCTCCGACACCTTCACTGCAGCCGTCTACGAGCACGCGGTCATCCTGCCTGATGTCACTGATGAGCCCGTTTCTCCCGACGATGCTTTGGCCCTGATGAACAAAAACATGGATGTCTTGGAAAGGGCCATCAAGGAAGCCGCCCAGCAGGTACTAGGTGTATCGTGAGTGTTGTTAATTAGTGTTTTCTGCTCCTGCTGAGCCTCCTGGTTATCTGTTGATGGGTGAATTCTTAACGGAGCCTGTTATGTCAGGGTGCCCACATCATTGTGACTCCTGAAGATGGCATTTATGGCTGGCATTTCACGAGAGAAGCCATCTACCCCTACCTGGAGGATATCCCTGATCCGGCAGTGAACTGGATTCCTTGCACTGACCCCACAAGGTGATTTCTTCTGCAGTGATTTATGTGGTTTCAAACTAGTGCCTCATGGAGTCATGAGCTGCTCCCAATAAATGCCTAAGAACTGCTAATTTTTTTCATGTCTTAAACATCCCAAGTACCATAGAACCGAGATGCATCAAAAAGAACTCTTAATTAAATGGGAATGGGAATATGCAAGGTAAAAAGCATTGAGACTGTCTCACTTGTAAAAATTGCAAAAAGGGGGAAATGAGGAAATTTTTGTCAGGATCATTATTTTTAAAACATGTAATTCTTTATCACTTCGGAGCAATTGTGAAAATCTTCTGTAAGTATAAGCTAGTTTATTATCATTTCAGATGCATAGTTTAGACAAGGTGATGCAGTCCTCAGCTCATGTGGCTGGGTGATTTCTAAATCAAATTGCACAATATATTTATCTAGATCTGAAAGAAGTGCCTTTTAGAAATCCAACCGCTTGCAGTCTGCTGTGTTACACAAGGCTGCTCTGAATGTTTGTCAGCAGGGGACACCAAAAGGACCAAGTTCTTGTCTATGCTAAGCTTTTGTATTCTTCTCTTCTGATACTTTATGAAGCTAGATTTCAGCAGTCCTCATCTCTGTAAATGCTTTGTCCACTTTTTACTAAAGGTTTAAGGGCAGCTGCCTTAAACAGAGCAAAGAGTCTTAAAAAAGGCTAAAATGGTGTTTTGAAATCAAGGTTTAGATCTGCCTGAAAATTTATTTTTAAGTTATTTTAAGTTTATGTATGTATACTGATTTATTGTCTCCCTTGTTTTCTGAAGCTGTCCATATCTTTTTATGTGTGTTAGCTGGGAATTATATCCACACAGGAAATAGCATTGTCAAGGGTACAGGAAAGAAGAACAGAGGGAGACCATTTTTTAAAGATAAAAGAGACTGCCAATTTAAAATGATGCTATGAACAGAGAAGAAAATGAACAGAAACTATGATTTGATCTATCCTTTTATTCAGCACCTGAGGATGTGCAGTTAGTTAGTGGAATAGAAAATTTGAATGCATTCCACATCTGAACTTAAACTTGTAAATTATTTTTTTTTTCTTTTGCCAAAAATGCATTAGATTTGCTCCTGCTCCAGTTCAGGAACGACTCAGCTGCATGGCCAGAAATAACTCCATCTATGTGGTTGCAAATATGGGGGACAAGAAGCCATGTAACTCCAGTGATCCCGGCTGCCCCAGTGACGGTCGCTATCAGTACAACACTGATGTTGTCTTTGACCCAGAGGGGAAACTGGTGGCTCGTTACCACAAGGTAAGGAGGTGCTTCGGCATCACCCTGTAATTGATTATCAGTATATTTTTCATTTCTCTGGCGCCAATTTCAGCTGAGTTATACAATAATTTTTCATTTTTGTAAAGCAACAACCAACCTAGGATGATCTGATGCAAGGATCTTATGGCCAGAAGGAAAAGTAGGCAAGTGCTTGATTGATCAGACAGTATTCCCAGGAGCACCAGAGCTGCAGAGTGCATGCTGGATACCAAACACCTAAGGGCTACATTTGTGATAGTAAATGGGAAAGAAGCAGTGACAGAGTTTTCCATATGCAGGAAATGTTAGCTGGTCCTCGGTACAGTTTTAGCGAAGCCAGATGGAGCTTTTGCAGGTGACATCTTGGCAGGGTTTAGCAGTTGATATTGACTGGGCATTGCTTCCAGGAGGCAGCTGGGGCACAGCCACCCCATTTTGCTGGGGGAGAGGGTTGGCTGGATGGATGCAAAAGCAGTGTGCTGGCCAGTAGGTATCTCAACCCCCAGCTTTGCCTTAAAGACTATCTTAGATGCAAAAATAGCTGTTCATAATCTTTCCTTATTTTTAGTTTCTAATATGCCATTTTCTTCACCTGCAGTACAACCTGTTTAGAAGAGAAACTCAGTTTAATTACCCAAAAGAGCCAGAAGCTGTCACCTTTGAGACCCCCTTTGGGAAGTTTGGCATTTTCACTTGCTTCGACATCCTTTTCCATGAGCCTGCCGTGGTCCTGGTGAGCAAGTTGCAGGTGGACACCGTGCTCTTCCCGACGGCTTGGATGAACGTCCTGCCATTTCTGACTGCAGTTGAGTTTCACTCTGCCTGGGCTATGGGCATGGGTGTCAATTTACTGTCAGCAAATACTCACAACATCAGTTTGGCAATGACAGGTGAGTTGCATTTGGGAAAAGGGAAGTTGTCTTCAGACTACTGGATTCAGAAGCAGGCAGAAAGGTTTTACAAATAGTGAAGTCTCTGGAAAATAGTGTTTTGGTCAGACTAAAAATCTTGATGTTGTATAAAATGTAGTAAACAGCTTCAGGTAAAAAAATGTTGAACTTTCTGGGACTGGTAAAATTAGAAATTCAATTACATTAAATTTTTATAATTTAAAAGTGAAATTTTATTTCAAAACTAGCACAAAGTTTCACTTACATTATGACCCTTTTATTTTGAAGCAGCATTTATTTTTTTAAATTCCATCAACAGTTAAATGGAGAAAAAATGTTTTAAACAGAGCTTAATAACCTAAAACCAAACAGAGGATTCCTCTTGTATATCAAATAAAACTTTTTCAGGTTTTTACGGCTGCTGAAGAGTTACAGATATTTATGTTTTGTTTTGATCTGAATACATATTTACTGCCTTTTTTTTTTTCTGTAAACTGAGAAAATGTTGCTGTATCTGTATCTGTAACTCTCCCCTGAAGACGAAGTGAAAGCCACAGAGAAACATTTTTGCCTGTCCTAAATAGACTGAGCTGACTTTAGGCCACAGCCCTGGGTTTCCTTCCGTGAAATGTAATTACCCCCATGGTTTCCTGCCTTGGCTAATATGCCAGTCTTACAGCTCTGATTTATATTTAAATGAACCTAAGTTCTAAAAAAAAAACCACGATGGTCTTGTGTCAAATTGCCATTGAAGGCTCAGATTTGAGATCCAGTGAAGCACAAAACCTTTGAAGCTGAGGTCATGTTTTTACACTAGGATGGGTATTTTAGTGGTTCTGGGCTTTAAAATTCTTCCAAAATTCTCTGCAACCTGTTGACTGAAAATAGCCTCACTGAAAAAGGCTACTGGTGTGGCAAGGGGGCAGCTTGCCCCCTTGCCAAGCCATGCTCTGGGGGTCTGGCTGACAGAGGGCTGGTGGGTGTCCTCGGCAGGCAGTGGGCTGTTCACGCCAGAGGGACCTACCACATACCATTACGACAGTGAGACTGAGGAGGGATGTCTCCTGCTAGCAGAGCTGCAAGCACGCCCCCGCCTTTCCCCCACCTACCCACCGGCGGTCAACTGGAGCTCATATGCCACAAGTATCAAGAGATTTCCAGGAGGAAAAGACACTTTTTCAGGAGCTGTCCGTCGAGATATATTCACTTTCAGTGAACTCAGGCACAAAGCTGGAAATTACACAGTTTGCCAAGGAGACCTCTGCTGTCATTTAATCTATCGGGTGTCAAATAAGAACAAAGATGAAGTTTATGTCCTGGGTGCATTTGATGGGCTTCATGGTTCTCTCATAAAGTACCACTGGCAGGTAATTGGTTTTGTAGGGGTGAGTGTGGGTTGTATATGCCTACATACCAACCACCCCTAAACACTTGTCCATTACTGCATCATAAGAACTTTTCTTGCTATCAAATCCAGCTCTTGACTGTTGAAAGCTTAATGGTATTTTGCTTTTCTGTATCGCTGTCCTCCCTGCAGATATGCACGCTGCTCAAGTGCAAGAGCACAGACCTGAACACGTGCGGGCAGCCGGTGGAGACGGCTCAGACCAAGTTTGAGATGTTCTCCCTCAGCGGCACATTTGGCACCAACTACGTCTTTCCAGAAGTCTTGTACAGTGGGGTGCAGCTGGCCCCTGGGGAGTTTGAGGTAATGGGACACCCTGGAGCTGTTTGACACAAGATTTTCCAGGCTGTGGTGCTGGAAACCAATACAGCAGCAAAGTCCCATCCAAGAACCACTTTCTTTAGTTCTGCAGACTGTAACTCAAGGGTACATTTAAACGGATAGATTGAATTAATCCTTACTGATGAGAACATATAAATGCTAAGGCCGAGAATCTCTTCAGTGTTTTCTTTAGCAAACATGCCTTCCCACTTCAGGTCCCAGATCTATAAATAGCAGCTTTCAAGGAGCTAATTTCTACAGGCTTCTGCTGATGGGCATTTTGGGAGACAAATAAATCAAATACTCTGAGAAATTTTCCAAGCAAGAAAAATTCCTAATTACTATCATGCATAAGAGCAGGGATACCATGCAGTTAAAAATGTTAAAAAGAATTTTTGATGCTTTTTTAGGGTTTATTTTTTTTATTTGAAACTTCATCATATATTTTTGCCAGAACATATTTTCATTCATAAACCTTAGTTTATGTTTATGTAAAAGGCTAGATGAAATCTTAATTTATTTGGAAGAGGCATTTAATAGCTTACAAGAGACAATGAAGACAGTGAAAAAGACTTGGAAAGTTTTAGGGGAAACAAGGGTGATTTTTTTACAAGGCAGAGAAGGGAAAAGCATTGCTCATCCTGCATTTCTGTTTTGAATAGGACTTTTGTAAAAACATACACATCAGAGGATTTACTGGTATGCTAAAATATGATCATGGTCTAATTAAAAAATATTTTATATTTTCTTAACAAATACATGCTTATTTCTTGTCACAGAGGCTCTTAAAAACTTGCAGGTGTTCACCATCTGTGAACAACAGCGATTTCAAATTGATCTGTAAAAAGTAACTAAGTAAAGCAACATATGGCCAGTAGCTTGAAATTCTCTACTTCCATCTGGAAACTATTTTGGAGTCTACAAATCAAAAAATATTTCAAATTACTCTCCTAGATATGTATATAACCTTCATCACCATGTATGAATAACAAAGGAGAACCTAACAAATCAGTTATTCTCACTCTTACCTTCTTATGAGGTGGAGAATATAATCTTTTTTCTTCCAAAGATGGAGCTGGAGGAAGTTTTAAAGACCTTCAGGTTCAAGGAAATGTGGGAAGGCTATGGCAGAGCCAGAGAGAATTCTGGTTTCTTTCATTCTCATGATCATCTTCTTTTAAAAGAAGTGTTGCATTAAAATATTCATCATCTAAGGCCTATCCTTTCTGTACCATGCAATATTGCTACTCTGTTAGTGGACTATTAGTGTCATTCTTTCTCTTTTCAACTAGGTGCTACGTGATGGATGTTTGAAAAGTAAGCATAGCACATCGAAACCACTCTTAACAGCGACACTTTTTGGAAGGCTTTATGAAAAGGACCTGCCACATCCTCTGCGAACCTCCTCATAATGTAACTCCTTAAGTATTAAGCAATCACCATAGATAGGAGGGGAATTTCCTACAGTGATCCACCTCCTCATGAGCCGTGGCAGTTATCCTGTATTATTCCTGTTCCACAGTCTTGCACTTCTCAGGAGTGGTGGCGGTTGGGTTTATTTAGGAGAAAGTGATGTGATCATTCTGTTGTGCATACCTTTTTAATAGCACTTGAGCCAGTGCAATCATTTTTTTGTATGAATGCTCTGCTACACAAAATCTTTAATTAGAAATTTTTTTTTCAAAGATATCATGTAGATTGCCAGAATAACACTAGAAACAAGACCGATACTGAAATGTGTGAAATGTGAAGCTTGCCAGTTTCTGCAGAACAAATCTTCTCCAAGGAAGTCTTTCTGCCCCTTTTGCCCCTTTCTGTTCTTCAGACTGTATAAGCACTAAGTGTTCATGTTTCTTAGCCTTACACACCAATGAGTAGGGTGTCCCTAATACACAAAGGTCCTTGGCCCCATTCTGACCAAGAGACTGTACAATGAAGAGAAAACCAGATTTGAAATGGTTTTAGGTGCAACCTTAGAGAAAGAAAGTGGTCATCCACAACCCATGCAGTCACTGTGTCTGGCTGAGCTCTGTAAAGCATCTTCTATTCTGCAGTCCCTCTGAGCTTGCACCGCTTTATGCACGGCAGATGCATGCTGGGTCCAATGCATTTCAGACCAGGCTTATCATATAAACATAGTATGCCAACACTTTCTTCTGGATATCTGGAAAATTTCTTCAAAACCATGGAAACAGAGGAAATATAGGCAACATTTTAGTACCTGAAACACATTTTACCATACAGTGTGAGAAATGGGCATTACTTGGGACTTTTAGTAATGATATGTAAAACTTGGCAGTCCTAGGCCTGATTTCTGTCTGTCATGTTCTGCAGCAAATGGGCCTCATTTGCACCACATACACCTTGGAGTGGTCCCTGCCTCAATGCTTATCCCAGTCTTTTGCATCTACTGCCCTTCATATCACTGACTTACAGCCTGCACCATGCTTAGCACTGAGCTGCACTAAATGTGGCACATGAAACACTCTGGCTTCCAACCCCATGCACACTAACGTGTGTTATCCAGAAGTTGTTGAAATCACATGATTTCTGGTTTTGCATATGCTGCTGCCTCTCAGCACGCAACCTGGAGGCTCCTTCCAGGACTTGTTTCATCCTGGAAATAAAACAGCTGAGCTTGTACTCAGGGGAGGGACTGTACTGCTTGGGAGCAGTTATTCAACACAGGCAGGGCCTCGAGGTCATGCTTGCTGGTGCCTTGTCCAGCACCTCACTGTTTCCTCCCCTGACTTGTCGTTGTAAGTCAGGCTAGTCTTTCATTAAACAGAGGAGGTTTTGCTCAAGAGAGGTTATGACCAACCTGTGGTGGTACTAATGCCCTGTGACTGTTGGGTGTGTAGTGTGTGTGGAGTCCAGAATTTCAAGACACAGATGCAGGGTGGGACCTTACTCACTCCCTGAGCCAGTCTGGTACACTCCAGGAGCCCCTCATCTTGTCCATAATGGGCAACAATTTGGGAAGGGCAAACAAGGCTGAGCATGCTGGTTATGAAGGTCTGCAGTGTCATCCTGTTGACTACGCAGGTCTGTTGGTTTGCACTGGGGTCAGGCACATACAGAAGGTGTCTTTGCAGCAGAGCAGCCAGGAACTCTGCCCTGGGCCTGGTCCCCACGGTGGTGAGTCCCCATCCACCCTCAGTGCTGCTCAGTCAGCCATCTGCCCTGGGAGAACTCAAGGAAGCGCTCTGAGAAAGGCAAGAGCTAGCCTGACTTGTAAACTCCGGTGCTGAAAAAGATCCTGAAATGGTTTTGTAACTTGAAAACTTAATGCTATCTGCTGCTCTTAAACTTTGCTTTTTCCCTCTCTACCCCAGAGGAGCTACCTCTGATACCTTTCTGTTCTAGTCCTGGTCACTACCTGAGCCGGCTCAGGCCTTGGCTCCAGCAGGGTAGGGCTGGAAGGAGGAGGGAGGCCAGCCTGGGGGGAAGGCCGCTGTCTCCTGCTGCCCTCCGGCCTTGCAGGCGCTGCAACCTCGGGTGCAGAGCCATCTCCGCACCTCCTTCTCAGGCGCCTGCTGCTCGCTTCCATCTCCCCCTTGGCTGCCCTTCGGGGGAAATATGCTTTTATTACCCGGCCTAGAATTGCTCATGCAGAAAAGAAAAAAAAAAAAGAGGAAGTGCTAGCAATTTGACTTCTGTTTTTTGTTGTCACAGTCAAATCACTTGACTAAAAACTTTTTTTGCTGGTTGGCATCAATAGCTTTACATGCTAATCCACAAAAAAGAAAAATCTGGGGTAATTTTAGAGAGAAATGCTTCACAGATGTATCAGTGGCACTCTTGAAACAAACAAATACTTTGCAGGTTGCTGGTACTCTAAATCCTAAGTATTTAATCTACTCCAAATGGATGTGGAATTTATAAAAATCTTTCTGAAACTGAAGAAGAATATAGTTGGGAGACCTGGATTGCACAGAATTGTAGACATTCCATTTATTATTACTAGGTTTGTCTTTCTCCTATCAGGTTAAACTTCCCAAAAATATCTGTAGCAGTGGAGTCAGTGAGAGTTCGTTAGTGTTAGTGAAATTGGGCTCCTGGGCAATTAAGTAAATTTTAAAGAAATATTTTTCTTTTGTTCAAGGGTAGATTTTATGCCATGTTCTACTCCCTTGTCACTATTCAGGCTGTGATAATTGAACATAAAAATCTCTCAAATATTGCTTGCTGGTACTTCTGAAGTATGGAGTACTTCCCAGATACAGGCAGAGCTGACTGTCTTAGGTTGTGAGAGCTGGAAATGGGTAGGATACAATTGATATTTCTAGTTAAGCGGCTTAGAGGATATCAGGAAAAGACTCTCGAACCTCATCTATTAGGTATGCAGAAGTCTAGGATTCTTTGAAAATGACACTAAAACCAAGTTTGAAGAATGGTTGACCTGTAGTTTTCAAGATTTGCTGCACAGATTTCCTCTCCCTGAGGGGGTAACAAGGGTGCTACACAATAGACCACTGAGGATTTTATTAATCCCTTCCTCAATTCTGATGATAAAGCAATAATTTAACCAAGCAGAGGATGAAGTTACATGGAGCGTTGCAGCAGTCTCAGAATAGCACCATTGTTTTAAGAACCATGTACTCTGCTTTTGTGTAAGGATTCCCTGGAAGGAGTGCAAAAAGCAACCAGATTTGAGGAACTTGGTGGTCACAGTGACTAGATGAAGTTCAATTTTAGGAAATTATGCAAATTACAGAAACATTCAGAATAAAGGAACAGAGAGATAATGAATGTCCAACGCAACAAATCACATTCATCTAGAACAGTTTCTGTTGAATTCACAGAAAGTTAACTGGCTATGCACTTACTTTCCTACCTGCTAGGTGGGAGTTAGGAAAGAGAACATTAGCTCATCTCTAGGGGGAAAAAAAAGTGCCTCTCCTACGTTTCCTTATGGGACAGAATTTGAGTTTCTGAAAGAACAGGAGTGTTTACTGACTCTGGGACAAGTATGCCACAGGAGAAGAATCAAATTAACTCCACCTCAAAAGCTACTCCAGATGGTATCCTAATGAACTCCATCCTTTTCTGAGCTGGAAAAGCCTGCTCTTCACACGTCAATATTTCTTCCTTATACCTTGATGCTGGCCAAAGCAAACAAGACCCACCTGTCCATGGTGTTTCTGATCACACAGAGAAAAACAAGTCCTTAATAGATTTTATTGATGCAAGGCTTCAGATGAAGGCAGAAAAATATTGTGTTAAAACAAGTGCAATCCAAACCTTACAGCTGGCTTAAGTAAGACTGGTAACAACTTTAGGGAAAATTCAACTCTGAGTAAAATACAGTGTACTTTATTGTACATACTGAATTGAAGCAAGCAGACCTTGAGCAAAAGAGTAACAGAATCTTAATAATCTGTTGTGTTTTTTTTTTTTTTAAGAGAACAGGATGCTACAGCCATGTCCTTGTATGCATAGTTTAGTCATCATAGCCTTGAGTTATCCATTAAATAACTTGCAACAGCAATCAGAGGTTGTGCAACTATTAGACCCCAGTAATACAATACTAAATGTTTATGAACAACTCATGTTATCATAGGTGATTTACTGGTAGTATGGGCCTCTCTTCCTAGGTACAGAGAATCCGTGCAGATGTAGCAAGTGATAGACAATGCCCATGACCTGAGTTTGAATTGAAGAATTCATACATTTCTAATTAACCAAGAACCAAATTATAACCCTGTCTCATCTAGACTGTTTGCAATGTCACTGTCCACCATCAGGGCAGGAAAGCTGAAAAAGAGAAATAACTTGCACAGGTCAATAAAGACAGCAGCAATTATTATAAGGCTTACCACCGCTAATACAGCAATGGTTCTCAGTGGCTTGTGATGCACTGTGAGATGTCACGGAGCCCAACAGAGAAATAATTCCAGTATACCATCTAAAAATTAACAAATGGCACCTCCTGCTGAAGACACAGATGAGCATAACAGCATTATCCAGTGTTGTCTACCTGTGGATCAGACACAGCTAGAAATGATCAGTCTTGGTGAAACAGAAACAGCATATTGACAACAATATGTTAATTTCTCTTTCAGTTTAGAAAAGAAGAATTAGCAAAAGCACTTGTAACCTGCATCTGTGAAAGTATTAAAATGTTTCCTGTAGCTATTCATTACTATAAAATTGTAAGTGAAATACCCCATTGTCTATTCAGATATTCTCATGGCAGCAGTGAACATCCCCTACAAATATGTACAATATAAGAAATTCATCATAATTACATGATTTTAACTTTGCCTATTCAACTTCATTTGCTGCTTCTAATCTTGAAGTTAATTTTGATGAACTCACAGTCTGGTAGCTGGGATGGTGTCAGGATGTAAGAGCAACAAGGAGTGTAGGAAGCAGTAATATCTTTTAGTGTTGGAAAAACAGTCAATCTTTAGGAAAATCCTTTGCAGAAAAAAAGGAGAACAAGTATTTGCATATAGTTGGTTGCCCAGTTCACGTACTGCAAAACATAGTAACATAAAACATAAAAACCCCAAAATAGAGTACCTTAGAGATAGTCATCAAGATCAAATTATGACTTTTGTAACAGAAATCTTTGAAAATTTACTTATAAGTGAGTGCTAGGAGTATGAAACATACTGGAATTTATCAAAGTCAAATACATGGAAACATTAAGGTCAGTTTTTATAGGATGGTTATTCTTCTATTCTGCAACTCACCCTGCTGTGTTTTCTAGACATTTGAGATTGCTTTTTGGACACAGAAAAAAGACTATACAGTTATAGTTTTGGGGTTCTTTAAGGAAAAGACATTGTTTTTTTCAGGCAAAACTTTCTTAGTAATTCGTGTCAAATTTATGAATGGTTTTGGAAAAATCTAAACCTCATTCTGCAACATTTATGAAAATCTTAGGCAAAATATAATAGTGACAAGCAGTTTTAATGCATAGCATCAATTCCATTAAGCTGAGCAAATAGAGTACAGTGAACTTCAGGCCTATGCTATTGCTAAGTTACTTACAGGCTCTTCAGGATACACTCCTCCATACTTGTTAGAGACCTTTCTAAGCTTTCCATATAGCATTTATTACTGTGCTGCCTAAGTGCTGCTACCTAATACCCAAAGCTCTCATTTTTCTTTTTGTCATTTTGTCTCCACTAAGAGCCAGAAATATTTATGTAATGCTTTTTTCATTGAGGTCCAATAAAAAGTCAAATGGGGGCAGTGAGTTTGCTATACTACTACTAAAATCAATGGTGATACATCAGTTTACATTTGCTGATTGTGCATATGCAGAGACAGAGATGTTCTGCATTTAGTTGTGAATTCAGTTGTATTCTGTGTTTTTTTCAGTGCACCCTGCATGGAGGGCCTCATACCACTTGACTGGGTTTGGCTGGAGCTGGAAGTCATGAGCTCTGCCTAGAGGAGTTCATAGAGATGGTGATCCATATAGCTTCTACCCCGGCAGAATTTAGGTGCAGTGGCCCTGTAAAATCCCCAGGATCTTGGTTTGACACCCAGCTGACAAACTGTACAAAAATTGATCAAAAATGTATAAACCTTTTTTGTCTTCCCATCCCCTACTTGCTTAGTAGTTGTCTTCTCCAGTTTTCTCAGAGATGTCCTTACACCAAGTTGGCTGCAGGAGCTACATAAAAAAACCTGTGAAAATACATTATCATTCATTCATGGAAACTTATTGTTCAAAAGAAAAATTATGCTTGCCTAAGTGGAAATCAAATATATCTGACACTGAGATATAAAAGGGAAGAGCAAGCTGTAAAAATGTGGCCATTAATGGACAGTGATGTACTTTCTGGTAGCTAGACTGAAAGACACAAGGCCTTTGGCAGGTGTGGGTAAAAATACATGTGCGGTGCCTGTCATAACAGATGCCAGTTAGCTATACCTAAAGAGTATCAGATGGCTGTATGTATAAGGACTAGAGCTATAAAAAAAAAAAAGCTGAAGTTTGATCAATCATCATTACCTAGCAACAGGCTTAAACATTCATTTTGTTGAAGACTTTCTGAGCCTGTCTTTAATGTTACACTAGGCATTTTAGATAGATTGTTTATTCATGTTAACATTAGCCTCTGTTTGCAGGCTAAGTTCAGCGTTGGACTAAACAAAAAGCAGGCATGAAACCTCTCACATTTGAGGGTCATGCAACACTTAATGTAACCACTCTTGTGTTTTGCCAAGGGAGTCTTACAATGCTAGTTGGTTTCTGCTAAATCTTTTCTTACAGATTGTTGCTCTTCTGTCACCAAGGATGTGACATGTACCCCTCCTGGATTTGCTAAGGCTCATTATTAGATAATATCTTGATGTCTTACAAACATTTGTAATCACAACACTTCCATGAAGCTAGAAGTAATTTTTATCCTATAATGTAGAGGAGGAGGTGAAGTGCAAAGAAATTGATGTGTATAGTCGACACTAATTTAGGCAGCAAACTTGAGATGCCAGAACAATTCATATTACAAAAATACCATATATAGTCAAAACATGATTGTCACTGGCTTCAGCTGCAAGTGCCGACTGCCTGTAAAAATCAACTCCTGGTAGGTATCCAAAAAATGAGGAGCACATGTTCAGTGAAAGTTTCAAAACCTGTGGTATGAAATGACCCACCTAATATCATGAGGTAACAGATGAATATGGAGCATGTTAGAAAGGAGGGAAAGGAGGAAAGGGACCTGTACAAGGATCCATTTAAGGCATTAGTCCACATGGGCAGCTGGGGCAACAAGGCTTGCAAGGCACAGAAGGAAGAAGCAGTAACAATTGCAGATAAGAACAAAATGGACTCCAGGGTGCGGGGCGGGCAAAGAGAGAGAGATATTTACCTTCTCTTCACCAACCCTCACCTGTATGAACAAGAAGTTATGCAAGCTGGTAGAGGCACATTTAAACAGCTAAACCTCCTGTTGCTGCCATCTGTTCCCTCTCACTCTCATGGGTATCGGGCAGGAGATAGCTAGCAAGCAGGAACTTGATAACAAGTAATACAGCAAATTCAAACCGACTCCAATACACCCTTACATCTTTGGTGATCCAAAAAGCATATTCAAATGATGTAGAGCAGCTACTGAGAAGATAAGTGAAGCTTTTATGGTGAAAAATCAGACTGCCCATGCAAGTCTTCCTGAACCTGGGCCGCAGAGGGTGGGCACAGAAGGGCACAGCCTCTGACACTGGTAGTTTCTGCACTACTTGAGTTGCTGTTCTTGCAGTGCCATGATACCAGCAATGCTCATGCACAGCATTGCTACTTCCTGCAGCACCAAACAACTGTGGAAGCAAAGGATGACACCAGCAGGTCCCCTCCTTAAAAATGGCCCTCAGCACAGCAGCACTGGTATCTGCAGTCTGTTGGGCTTGCAAATGGACAATTAGAAACATTTGACCTTGTTCAATATTTCTAGGAAACCAGCATGTGTCTACAGTAGTTGAATCCAGCATTTGTGAAAGGCAACAGGGAGTAGTCCATGAGATTGGAGGCTCCAGGGTGAGATATAAGCCTTTATTGGCAATTTTAGGTTTCAGTGGCTTCCAGTAGAGTAGCCACACTTCCAGACCAGAACGTGAATTTTCAAGACCTTCATTTCACCAAGAGCTGTCCCTTGTGTTCAGCCTCACATCTCCTCGGCCACTTTGCCAGGACCATAATTCCCTATCTCCCAAGCCCCCACCAATCCCAAATGCCCAGGGAGAAGCTGCAACCTGGGCCCCACAGGCCCCGCTCAGGGCTCAGAGAAACCTCAGGGGAGCAGGAGCTAGAAGACCTGGCTGTCCCCCAGCACAGCCCACCAGCCAATGCACACAAACTGTCCCAAAGTGGGTCAGTTCTCCTCCCTGTGATTGCTTCTTTCTGGAAGCACTCTCCTCCTTGGGTTCCACAGCAATACTAAAACTCTCACTCTTTGAAGATGCGGATGCCTGTCAATGAGCTGTGCTTTAAAAAACAAAAGTTGCAGTTTGCCCACTGCTGATTTGTAATTTGGCCATGTTTAGGTATAGTTCCTCTGGTATGGTAAAAGATATATAAATAGGCAATCAACACCTCTTAAGTCCTGGCTACAAAGCATATAAACACCACAGCATCGTACATAGAAGACAAGCAGAATTTTTTCATTAGGAGGAAACAGTATCTTTTTAATTGGTCTTGTTCCCAGATATTGTTGAAGTATTGTGGTTGGATTTTTTGGAGAATATCCAGTCTGGGATAGACAAATCAAATTTTCAAAGATAACTGAAATTGCTAGTGTTTGTCAACGTTACACAAAATTGAAGGGAGGGCGAGAAACGTCAGGCTATCTTAAAAACGGTTCAGTGCTGTTAGCTCCATCTGTACCTTGACCATAACAAACATTTGTCTTTATTTTGTATGCTTCTTTCCATGAGCCTGGCTTTAACTTAATTCAGATGGACTCATCTTTGCATATGCTAGTGGCTTTTGTCAGAATAGATTTATTATGTGCTTATCTTTTCTGAATATTTAATATTTACGTCATCCTGTTGATGAGATTTTTCTAGCAGGCTGTAAACCAGTCAGACCAAGTGTGCAGCTGCTCAGCTGTGGGATTCATGTGGGATGAGTCACTATTAAGCTGTATCCACAGGCTGTGCTGGTTCGTGATGGGGAAATAACTCCTGAGCAGGTACTGTCTCCGTGTCGCACAGTTTGAAATACAGTGAGCTGCTAATATGCTAGTCTGGGATATTAGTTTGTTTCAAAGATGAATCTTCTATGGTTAGCGCTTAAGGTAATAATTGTTATTCTGCACGGATTGTTGCATTCTTTCTGTAATGAACAGCAGTAATACCAACAGCAATGAGATTTTAATGGTGGCTGAGGGGATGATTTAAAAAGTTATTCATTCCCAGTAGCTGAAAGAAAACATAGCAAGGGACCACAACTCTTTTCAGGCACAGCTATGAATTCAGAATAAGGATGTTTACTTTCTGTGAAGTTGCTCCAGGGCCATGAGGATGCAGAATGACGATGCTGGGACCGTACCTGCTTACTGCTCACTGCCCCCCTCCTCTGTGTTCACCCTTTGTATTGGAGGTGGTGTTCGGAGGCTGCCAAATATCTACAAACCAGCAACAGTCCTAAATTCACTCCCATGGGATTCGCGGGTGCATGGGAGCACCAGAGAGGCACAGGGGACCTGCCCTGGCGTGGGTGCCTCTGCTCTGCACCTGCACTGCAGTGGGGGGGTTCGCTTGCCCTGCCGAGGAAAGAGGTGAGGGGCTGCTCCTGCCCTCTGGGGAGCCCTGCCACTGCTCTCTGCCCCAGCAGCTTTTGCTACCGAGCAGAAGCAATGAACTGCCTTATGGCATTACTTAGCAGGGCTAACAAATGTGTAGAACCCCCACTCCCCACCCTGTGCAGAGATAGTTTCTTGGCTTTAGATGAATGTGTTTTGCTTGCTGTAAAAAGATGATTTTCTTGGAATCTCTTACTCCTCTGTGCATTTCAGAGATTTGCATTTATCTTGGGGTTTGGATTTATAGTCCTGACCCTAAGCACTACACTTTGACAAAGAGCACAAACATCGCATTACTCTGTATAAACAGCTATTTTTACTGGGCAAGGAAAAGTTTTGGTTTCCACGGAAGAATAAGAATATAAACCATGGGAAAAGATCTAGAGGTCAATCATCTCATCCACTCTTCTTTAAATTCCTCTGTTATAAATCTGGGCTAACTTCAGGTTGTCTTCAACAGAATTGCACCAGGTTTGCGGCAATAGCATTCAGATTAGCGGTTTGCACATCTTCTCATTTAACCAATATAACAAAATATTTATTTTTAACTAAGAGCTCATTGGGAATTTGTGCATTTTCCCTCAGATTTCAAGCATATGAATGGAAGCTTAAGAAGATAATTTTTTGTAATGCTGTGCTTTTTTTCCTGAGGACGGTATAAATGGTGAGTGAAGTTATATGCTTTCATAATTCCTCTCCAACCATGGGACCACCTTAGACCCTCCAGTAGTTTTAAATCCATGGTTCTCCTCACAGAAAGCCAGTTTTTAAAATGAACCATTTGAAAATGAGAAACTTTTCTCTGTCTAATATATTTCTTCTCTTTAATATATGTCTAAAATGATATTATCTGGCAAATGACCAAACTGTGCCCATAGAAATGCAAGCTAAAGAATCACAGTAGAAATCAATGCTGTCCCGCCTTTCAGTTTTTTTCATAGTAACAGTTCCCATTCCCGAGCCCTGTTCTTTTCCTTCCCATTTCCAGTGTCCCTTCCACAGTCTTGCCTCAGAAGGACAGAATCATTTTTTAACACATTGTTCCTATGGTTTTGGTCTCGCAAAAGTGCTATTTCCATTCCCTTCTGTGCTGTTTTCCATTTTAATTATTTTGTGTTTTGAAAACCAACAAACAAGAAGTGTAGATGAGTCAAGGCATGCTAGACAGTGTGACAGTTTCTATTTTTCTTGCTTTTCCAAAAATCTGAAAACTATTATTGCTGAAATATAAATTTTGCAGAAAAGAAAGCCACAATAACAGTTTTGCAGACAAGTTTTTACTTTGAATTTTGATGTATAACTGCTTTACTATTACATACTCAGAAGACTGTTGAACACTGACTGTTTATAAGTGCTCTGAGACCTCCCAAAAATAGAACTTGACATATTTCTCTTTGATATTATAAATAGAAAGTTTGAGAATATTATCGTGATCCACATCAGCATTAAGCTGCAAGAAAATGCCTGTTTGAAGCTTCTGCACCAACACCATGAAAGCTTGTTACCAAAATGTTCCTTGTTGCTCTAAATCAATTGACAATTTGGCCTGCTTAATTACTTAATTATCTTGATATCTTATAAACCACCACTTCACATTCATTTCAGTAAACATACCATTAAATACCACCCTCCCTATGCTCGCAGCTTCCTCTAGGTCTGTGGTTCATTCCTTTCCGATGCATATGGGTCTTGCGGTACAAGCTGGTGCATTCAGAGATAATGAATGTTAAGTGCTATGCCCCCAGGTTGGTCTTTGGTAGAAGAGTGAAGGACATCTCCAAAGAGAGTCTATACAGAGACATCCTGCTGTGTCCTCCAGCAGCTCTGGCCCTGGGCAACCTCCTGTTGCTGTGGGGCTGCTGAAGGCAACTGCTGGACCCCACACTGGTCCCGACCCTTCCACGGGCAGTCATGCTCACCAACCAGCCTCAGCCCACTCTCTCCCCTACGCTTTGCAAAGTACATGGTAGGTGTTTTGCAGTCCTCAGCCCTGAACAGATTTTTGGTAGGAGCAGGAAGGCTGGCCAGCCCAACAGATAAGTCTTTTCTTCTTTAGAGGTTAAGTCAAGAAGAGAGCCCAGCTGTGCTGGTAGCAGGAACAAAATTCAGTTTTAGTCTCACCAAGGTCCTTTCTTTGCATTTTTTCTTTTTAAAATACATTTAATTATTTTAAAGTATATAGGTGTTGCTGGTAGTCAGCTAGAGAGCAAACATGGCCTGTCCCATGGACCTGCACTCGAACTGGCTTCTCTCAGATTTGTCCTGTGAACTCCCCCCCCACCAGCATATTCCAGTGATAAGTACACAGTGCAGGCACAGTGCAGGCAGACAAGATATGACTGTCATACAGCCATCTGATAAATATAATAACCCTACAACATATCATTTTGGTTTTGACTCTTCATTTTATTTCATCTCCCTGAGGACTCCTAACCTTTCCAAAGTCCTCAGCAGGTTTAAAAGAAGCGGATTGCCTCCTGGAGAAATGTCACACATGAGAGGAAGAATGGCAAGTTGTTCTTACATTTTATTGCAAGGTGGAAACTGGAGGAAAACGCTTTCTGACCGGACTCAAAATCTGGTTGTGAAAGGAAGCAGAGCAAAAACCCAGACTTCACAGCTGGCTGCTGCCTCCCTGCCTGCAGAGGAGCAGAGCTGCTCAGGGCAAGGGAAGGCTCCCCAGCCCCTGAGGGTCCCCCAGGGCTTTGGCTGGTTGCTGCCAGGTCGCTGCTTCTGAAACAAACACTTCAAGCAGAGCTGCCTTTCCAGATCGTCCCCTTGAATTTTGGCCATTGCGTCACTCGAAGGAGAGGGACAGCAGGAGAGCAGTGTGTATGCATGCATGGATGTCCTTTGACTAAGTCCCCATAATGAGCTGGCTGCCAGACTTCTTTATGAGTTTTGTACAGAGTAAGGCAACATGGATTTGTTCCCCTAAACTTTACCTTCCTATAATACCTGGATGGTAATTACCAAGGCCTAAACCTTCACGCCTCAAAGAGAAGTACCTGGCTCTAAGGAAGACCCACAGCTATGAATCTCAAAATGGTGAAGGCGTCTCTCAGAGACCAGTATTTGGGTGCCTAACATTGCTTTGACATTTCCCCAACTCTGAGCAATTGGACCTGACTCCTCTCCTTGACCCATCCTCTTGACTACCTCAAGTAGTTTCTCACTCAGCTTGATGGTTGTTTCTGCAACTTTTTTCAGTTGGCAAACTCTCTTCCCATAGCAAGGGGAACCTTGCGTTGCAAAACCCCAGCCCCTTCCTGGGTACTGCCTCAAGAAAAATAAAAGAACTGAGTTGTTTGCATTCATTTAGATTTTTGTGCACATAACACAATGAAGCAATTAACACAGGTCATGCAGCAGAGTTTGCTAGATGTAGTATCTTGATCTACCTTGTTGCATATGTCCTTGAGGTACCCAGCATAACTGGGCTTTAGCTGATGGTCACCGTATTAACAGTCTTTATGTTCAGTAGTACCACTGTTTTAAAGGGCTGCATGGTCCTTTGTTGAGGAAAAAATTGATGCTCCTCATCTGTGACGCCAGAACAGCCAATAATAGGTGTTTACTTTAAACACCTTTTTAGTAGCTGCGTCTTGCAAATAGCTGTTAACTGATTAGGCTGTTAGATTAAACCTGTTTGTTCAGTAGAGTAATCAGAACTAGGCTGGTGAATGCACATCATGTCACTCTCTACACAATATACCTTTTCAAGGAAATCTTACACACTGCTATAAACTACCTATACTTAACGTATTTTGGTATATTTTAGAAGCTTATAGAAGGGCGACTACATGGTGGGTTTTGTTCTGTGCCTAAATGGTCTCGAGCTGCTCACAATGTGACCACGTTTAATCAAACAAGTAAACATACTTCAAATTAGTTCAATTTACCTATAAATAAGGCATGTTAAACAAATACAAGTGTTACAGCCATGATTTTGTTCTTAAGTGGCTGATATAATCAGTTTATAGAATAAACAGTTTGAGCAACTATTCACATTAGCAGCTGCTCCTCAGACGGGGGGGCCAGGAATACTACTCGTTGCACCCAACACACTCCAGCTTATTGGAGAAGCCTGGGCTTCTGGACTCTGCTCCAGCTATGGATTAAGTGCCTGTCCTATCAAAATTTGTGTTACCCAGAACTGTTACAATGGTGAAGAAGAGGCTCAGCTGTCTTTTGAGATGGTCTTTAAAAGGAAGAGGTGCCACTCAATCAGCAGAAAACAATTGAGCATCAAGAGCAGACTTCTACCCAGCGTGACAGGAGAAAGGTAGGAGGACAGGTTTTTAAAAGGATGTTTCTTCATATTTCCATTTTATTGAATTTTGAACTTTGTAATTATTTATGGAAAAGAAGTGTTCTGCTTTCTTGTTGAAAAATTCTTCAGTGTTCAGCTTATTTGGACAGTTTGCCACATGAGTTTTGATGTATTTTGTTTCCATATCAGGCAAACCCACATACGTGATCTCAGTTTGCTCAATCTTTTGGTTGGAGGTTGGAGTTTCTTCTTTCTGTTTAATGAAGAAACAAAATCCTCTGAAAATAAGATTAATTTTTTAAAAGAAAAACAGTTTCCAAGGGCGATCATACATCTTTAGCTTAAACAGTTTCTCTGTCAGAGAACAGTAGAGAAGTTAGTTACTCATCTTTTAAACAAAAAACTAGAGATAACATCTTAATTCTTTTTGGTTGTCTTTATAGCCTGTTTTACTGCATTTGTTTAATTAATTTACACATAAAACAAATTAAGATCAAAATCTATGTGACACATTTATAACCTGAATGAGCTTAAAACTTTTATCATTATGTCCAGTATATACAGTTAAACTGCTGTTTAATTCTTTCTCCTGTGAAAATTGAAAATTTGGGTTAATAAACATCCAGCTGGCTGTGCTTTCTCCAGGGTGTAAATGTGCCGAAAGAAGGAATGATAGGCAGGAAAAGAAACATGAAGAGATGGACCAAAAGTGAAGGAAAAAATATATGAAGTGATAGTTAAAGTGAGGTGGAAAAGAGCAGAGATGTTATTAAACATTAGTAGGCAGAACAAAGGGGAAGCAAGATTCACCCCAAACAGTAAATAAATATACTCAGATTCCATGTATCCTGTTTTTCTGACAGTGCCTCTGGATGCACCTTGTCCCTGGCATGCAGGTGCCACTGCTTGGCACTACTTTAAAGTCCCTCTGTATAACACAAGCTGTTAGTGGTAGCTGCCAGGCTTTCACAAGCTATAGTTTATCATCCATATCATCTATATTCAGTTTCCATTTAGCTTCTAATAGCATGGTGTGCTTGCAATAACATTTGTTTTGATATAGGAAAAAATTATTTATTTTGTGTGTTCTACTGAGAATAACCAGAGGCAGCAAAGTCCCAAAGCAAATAGGATACAGTAGTACTGGCTGAATTGCCGTGTCAGTATTTTTCTGAATTAAACAACCATGTTATATGCTAATGTTCTTTATTTATCACAATAATACTATTTTTCTGTTAATCAAAGGAAAACAAGATCTTTCAACAATGAATATTGCTTGCCAAATGCTTAAGTACTTTGAATAAATGCTGTTGTTAAAAGAGACTTGCAAATGGGACAAGCTACTGCATACACAAGGGAAGGACAGCAATATTTTTGTCCTCAGATGCAGACTAAACCAATGTTCAGAAAATGTTTCTCTCCATGTTTATGCCTTGAGTAAAAACAGTATTAGCATAATAAATACACATAACAATGCTAAACTACTAACACTGAAATAAACTAGAGCCCGACAGAAAAGAGATTTGCTTATACAGCAGCTAATGCTTCAGATTAGTCAGGCTCTTCCATTATAATTTGGCAGCAAAAGGGCAGAATTTTTTTTCTCTTCCTAGATCTTTTCCTTACATCTCTATTTACAGCTAGACCCTACAAGACTTTTGCAGTAAGACCTGATCTGGTGAGGCAGTGCCATCTGCCTGAAAACCGAGGGCTCGTGGAAACTTTTTGGTTTTGCCAGCCTGCACAGTGGGTTCAGTTATTGTTGTCAGGACAGGGCTGGAGGAGAGACCAAGCATGGACTCCTCAGTTTTAGCCTTCTGTTTAGACATATAGATCTTAGATTTATATATCAAAAAATAAGTTGAGGAAGCTTCAGAATCTAAAATTACTGATTTTCAAGAGCAAAGTGAGAGATACAGGACTCCAAGCAATTTTGATGAAGACTAGTACTGTTTAAACAGAAAATAATGAAAAGGACTTCTCATCTGCTGCCTACTAGACAAGACATTGCCCAGTGCAGGCCTCTGGGAGCCACTGCTGTTCTGGTGTGATGACACCTCATTATACAGTTTATTTCATCAAATGAAATTCCCATTTCAAGGGAAGTCTAATGATAAAAGTGTCATTCTGTTAAAAGTGAAATTACAAAATAGTTTCAACCTCCATAAATAATGAAATGTGAATGTCCTACACATCCAAATAAATGAAGGTGTTCACAATTGCCTTTTTTTTTCCTTCCTGCAGCTCTCCCTCTATAAAAGGAAAAAAAACAGCTGTAAATGCATATCAGCGTTAGGAAAAACAGTACCTGTGCTGCATACCTACATAGATTTGAGACCTCAGTAAGGATGCAACTGTGCTGTGAATCTGTAAACGGCTCTTGCATAAGGAGCAGCTGGTCAAACAGTATCCGTGTTTCCATGTATATCTTCATGGTTTGCATTATTCTGGCCACAGTGGTTGGAAATTTGACAGTTATCATCTCCATATCACATTTCAAGCAGCTCCATACGCCTACCAATTTCCTGATACTTTCTATGGCTACAGTAGACTTTCTGCTGGGATTCCTCATCATGCCTTGCAGCATGGTGCGCTCTGTTGAGCACTGCTGGTATTTTGGGGAGCTCTTCTGCAAGATCCACACAAGCACAGACATTATGCTGAGCACAGCTTCCATCTTCCACCTTTCCTTCATATCCATCGACCGTTACTATGCTGTGTGTGACCCTCTAAGATACAAATCAAAGATAAATACTTTTGTTATCCTGGTCATGATATTCATAAGTTGGATGGTGCCTGCTGCTTTTGCTTTTGGGATGATCTTTCTAGACCTAAACTTGCGAGGGGCAGAAGACATTTATAATCATATCCATTGTGCAGGAGGATGCTTTGTCATTTTTAGCGAAACTTCAGGTGTTGTAGCCTCCATAGTGTCTTTTTACATCCCTGGATTTGTTATGCTGTGTATCTATAGGAAGATATACTCTATAGCCAAGAGGCAGGCAAGATCCATTGATGCAATTAGCCAAAAAAAGATGCAATTTGAAATGAAGCACCACATTTCATTCTGCAGAGAAAGGAAAGCTGCCAAGACATTAGGCATAATAATGGGAGTGTTTCTCATCTGCTGGAGTCCATTCTTCTTCTTTACAGCAACCAATCCATTTATGAATTATGTGATACCTCCTATTCTCATTGATGCTTTGGTTTGGTTTGGTTACTTAAATTCTACATTTAATCCAATTGTTTATGCATTTTTTTACATGTGGTTTCGCAGGGCATTAAAGATGATTTTGTTTGGAAAAGTTTTTCAACAGGACTCTTCTAGGATTCATTTGTTTTTAGAGTAACATGCTTTAAATGGTTGGATTCATGGCCTTGAATTTTTGCCTGGAGGCTGAACTACTGGATGTAAGAGCTGAAGATGAAGGAAAAACTTGTTTGTATACTCATTTACCAAATCTGGTTCAAGCAGATAAGAAACTATTGTGCTTTACGTCTTCTTTCATTCCAGACTGGGATTTGTATGTGGTATTTTGGTTACAGCTATTTATATGCAATGCACAGAAGAGCAAGCCATAAGTTAAAAAAAACCTTATAGCAGTTTATATCCCTGCTCTTAATCATTAAGAAATTATTCTGATACAGTAGATCAATTTCTTGAACAAGCTGTGTTTATATTACAATATTTGTGTTTATTTATTGTCCTCTAGGAAGAGCAGAAAAGACTTTCCTTCTGAATTTCTAGACATCTTGGAGTAATAACCCAAAGCTCTTAAGTTTTGTCCCTCCTCTTTAGTATGTGTGCAGACGTCAAAACAGGCCCATAACAAGTCACAACAGCACACACCATGGAAGGAAGATGGGACAGAGAAAAATCGTGCTGCTCCTGTTTTCATTTCAACTAGTGCTTGTCACTTATGAGTCTGTCTCTTAAATGCTTTGCTGCTTAATGAGATCAAAAGCCTGTTTAATGAGATCAAAGACAAGGAAAAATGTGATGTATGGAATGAAAAGCAATAGCAAAAAGCAACATTGAACCTGACAATGCCAGAAAATGATGCTTGTCTAATGAATGTTTCAATGTAAAATATTTTCCGATTTGCATTTTACAGAAGTTTTTCTTAGCTTGGACATACTGTTATTTTGTCTGATGGCAATGCTGTGCTAGCTGGTGAGGAAAACATATAGAGAATTGTGAAGAAATGCTATGGTTGGCCTGAAAGGAGGGTGAATGGAGCAGGGTGGCTGTGGAAGCACCAGGAGGAGTAGCAGAAGAAGGGCTATAGGAATGGCTTGGGGTGATGGCACCTGGGTGAGCAGGCTGTCAAGGTTACATCCATGGGCAGCTTCTCAGAACACCAGACTGGGGCACAAAGGGCAGGCAAGTAAGTAAAAAACTAGCACATTGGTCACCAGATGAAGAAGACCCACAGACTGTCATTTTTTAATCTATGACCCGGCTTTTGTAGAGTTATCACCAAACAGAGCGAAATAATACCTCTGGCCTGATCCTGTGACATTTGGTTGAACTGTGAAGGACCAGTTCTGAGAATGGACAGGAAAGGGTTAGCACCTGAGAGGAGACTATGGAGACAATGTGATGACTCTGTACTGAAGTAAGAGCTATGCTCAACAGTAAATTATGGCCTCCATTCATGTTGTTTGTATAAGTGCACATCATATGTGTATCTTGCCTTTCTCTTCTGTGCTTTGTAGAGCACTGAAGCACTCTATGCTGTCAAGCATAGAAGTCAAATGATGCTATATTTCAGCAGAGAAAAATACCAAGATCTGAGATAGTCTCTTTTACTGTTTCATTGCCATCTTGTAAGCTTGCAGTCTCCAAAATGACATTAAAAGGAGCAATGAAATATGTACCACACCAGCACTTGTGCTGCGGAAGGTAATCCTTGTGAGTGACAATATGACTACTTTAATACTTTATCTCAGAGAAATAAAGTAAGTTAAGATAAAAAAAAATCTATCTTTCTGAAAAATTAATGGGTAATTCTCTTCTTCCTTCATGCCCAGTGAAGCTGGCCTGATGTAGTTAATTCTCTCATGCTCAGTGTTACCTTCTGAAATTAACCATATGATCACTTGGACATCTTGAACTCTCTTAAAATAGCAGTTTCAGAAGTGCTGCCAGGTGATACTTCCTTTCTTCTGGTGATGTTATAGATGGAAGGAAAGTGATCTTTCCCTGTGAGGACTGTTGCCCATCTGAGGCTTTTTAAGTATATTTGCTAAGTTCAGCACATATTAACATAGTCCCTTCAGGAAGTCAATGGGGAAGTAGTTTCTTTCTCCTTATCCACTGTCTAGCTCCCTGAAAATCTGGAAATGTTACTGTGTTTCCAGAGAATTTCAGCTCTACCAGAGTTCACAACTGGCCAGTCTCTCTTCATAACCTGTTTTGGCATCTTTCTGGCATTATTTTCTGGTTGCAGGAGGAGTTTGTGAATGAATACGATCCCAGCTTGCTTGCAGGATAGCCTCCAATTCAAATAGAGCACACACCTCTGCAATCTGTGCCTAGACCCTAGTGCAAAGCTAATCCATGTAAAACCATAAAAACCAGACCCACCCTGCTGAAGGCTAATAGCCATCTAATCTAAATTTAGACATCTAACAGTTAGGCACTACGTCTACTCTAGTCATTGGTAGCTCTTTTTATACTCACTGTAGAAAAATAGTCATCTTCACAGGGTACTTTATCTTACCAGCTTATCCATTTTTAGATAAGTTGAATTGCTCCTGCAGATATTCTTTCTCTTACTACCAAGAGGGATCTTCCAGTCACTAGAACAGATGTTTTGATGATTTTAGATAGAATTTTTAGGTAGCTGAGATGAGACTCACTCAGCACAGCTGAATCCCACACTATGGAAAAGTTGGGATGATCCTGGACTCCCAAAATGCTTGCGTCAAAGGCCAATTTTCTGGAACTAGCAGTTAGATGTCTTCTCAGGACCAACTCTTGACTAGCAAGAGCCCTGAAATGAGATTTTGAATCTAGGCAGCAATCCATGGAGCTACTGCTGAAGATTTGCCTGAATAGCTGCAGCTCGGAGATGGTCGTAGGATGGTGGACTGTGAAGTCTCAGAGGCGCACATGCAGTTCCCTTTGTCCTGCCTTGGAGCACATCAGGAGCGAAGCAGCTCAAAAATTGTCAGCAACCAGCAGGTCATCCTGAGGAGATGACCTGCTAGGGAGGGCAGATAAGGGACACCTTGGGTTAGGGGAGCCTCAGCCATCCCATGCATGCTGTGCAGAAGTTTGGAGGGTGTTGTGGTTTAACCCCAGTAGGCATCTCAGCCCCACACAGCCTCTCACTCACTGCCCTGGTGAGATGGGGGAAAGAATCAGAAGGGTAAAAGTGAGAAAACTCATTGGTTGAGCTAAAGACAGTTTAATAGGTAAAGTAAAGCTGCATGCACAAGCAAAGCAAATTAAGGAATTTATCACTACGTCCCATCTGCAAGCAGATCCGCAGCCATTTCCAGGAAAGCAGGGCTCCACCATGCACAAAGGTTACTTGCAAAGACGAACACCGTAACTCTAAACATCCCCCTTCTTCCTTCCTCCAAGGTTTTATTGCTGAGTATGACATCCTATGGTGTGGGGTACCCCTTTGGTCAGTTGGGGTCAGCTGTCCCAGCTGTGCCCCCTCCCAACCTCTTGTGCACCCCCAGCCAACTCACAGAGAAGGCCTTGAGGCTGCAGAAGCACTGGTCAGCAACAGCTAAACCAAGGGGCTTATCAACACTGTTTTCACCACAAATCCAAAACATAGCACCATACAAGCTACTATAAAGAAAATTAGCCCTATCTCAGTCAAAACCAGCAGAGAGGGCATCCCAGTGTCATGGCTGCACAAGATCATCACAATGTATTTAGTGTAAATGGAAATAGTAGAAGAAGAAATTTTCAGTGGATAGACCAACTATCCCACAAACTAGTGTAGTCAAGATGTCACCGGTATTTATTCTCTGCAGAAGTAACAAGGGGCTTCCACATACAGACTGTTTGTGATTTTTATCCACATCTAGAAGGCAGTTCTCCTTATTCTTAATAACCTACAACAAAAGTCAGCTTTGTGCATGGCCCAGCTTAGAAAGTTTCAGAAATAACTTTTTCCTCTGGTGTCCTATTACCTAAAGGTAGCACTTTCCCAAAGAGCCTCCTTGCCTTCTGTTTACAGAGTGCCTTCTCCAGCAGAGCAACTTTAATGAGCTCCCAGGTTACTTTCTTTCCTTAGCTCTAATCACAGGCAGCACAAAGCCATTTCTCACCATGAAGAGGATGTACAAATGAGATATGTTAATGAGGCTGCAGGGACTCTGTTTGAACCCAAGACTTTGATAAATTCGGAGACCACAAGAAAAATGCTTCATGCTGTTGTCCAATCAGATTATGAGTCAGGTCTGGTGAAGGAGAGTGTATCTTTACTGCAATCTCAAAGTGTTATCATGTAAATGAAGTGCAAAAGGTATTGTTAAATTCCTTATCAACACATTTAATTAGTGACCTTATTAAACACTTTCCAGTTGGCTACCTTTTTCAAAACAAATGAGTCTCCAGTAGGTGATTTCATATGTTTTAACTTCCCTGAAAACTTGTGCAAAGTGCAAAGCAATTAGTCCAGCATGATCAAAGGCTCTGTTTCACCAGTAAACTTATGTCTGTTCATTTTGCCACCAGCAAGCCCAATTTGCAATGCCACCTTCCTCTCATGCATTGTACAAAACTGACAGTAAATTTCAGAGTTGCAGACTGCTGCCTGTCCCCTCTGCCTTGGTGCCTGTAGCTCATGTATGGGTGGTTGTAACACGGTGCTGCAGCTTCTGGGCTGCCACCTGCTATGGCCTCATGCACAGTGGTCCCACCTGTGGCCAAGTCCTGCAGTCTGTCCCTCAGACATCAGATGCAGAAGGACAGGGGAAGAGGAGGAGCACTGACTGTCCAAGCAGGACCCTTCTAGAGGGCTCACAAGGAAAGCCTCACTCCAAAATGGAGTATTCTAAACTGCTAGATAAAAAAATACATTAGTGCAGTGTTCAGAAAAAATAAGCTCTCAAACTGTGTAAATATTGCAAAGTGTATGGCTTTCCTTAAATCATTAACTCATCTAGGTTGTGCACACTGTGCACTCTCTATCCTCTGCAATGCATTAATACCCCTTCAACAAGGAAGAAAATACTACATACAGTTAAACATAAGATACTTAGCGTTCTGCAAAAGTCTTTTACTTCTGTAGTTTTTCTGATCATCTTGGTTATCTACAACACTACTTCCACACTAATGCATCTAAAGACATAATTCAGAATAAGACCATGCCTATCTGCAAGCACTTTTTGACTGGTCTGTTTCCATTACACATAGCCTAGATTTTATAAACTTCTATGATGAAATGATGGGACTGGTAGACAAGGAGAGAGCAGTGGTTATTGTCTGCCTAGATTTCAGCAGGGCTTTTGACACTGTGTCCCATAAATTCTTCATAGAGAAGGTAATGAAGTATTGGCTGGATGAGCAGTCAGTGAAGTGGATTGAAAACTGGCTGAACAGCCAGGTCCAGAATGTGGTGATGATTGGCACAGAGTCTAGTTGGAGGCCAGCAGCTAGTGGTGCACCCCAGGGGTTAATGCTGTGTCCAATCCTGTTCAACATCTTCATTAATGATCGGGATGATGGGGAAGAGTGTACCCTTCCAACCTCAACCATTCTGTGATTCTATGAAATTTAATTGCCATATTTACTGAGTCTTGCATAATGTTATGTAGTCTTGCATAATCAGATTCCAATTAAATGTAATTTCCTACTTTGTAGGGGTTTTAATAAGATATTTTCACCTTCATGCTGCTACTTTAAATTCAACCAACTGCATGGGTAATTGAAAATGTTTCTATGTGATGACTATGCAATAGCCTTTGTAAAACAAATTTATTTCCTAAAAGACTGGATTCACAGGTAACTAACTTAGGCAGCGGGAACTCCACAACCCACTCCTAGATGTCGCAAATTCTTAATTCCCACAGGTATAGGAAAACTAAATCTCCTTAAATACTGAGTACTCACAACATGCTGACTAAAAGACATCTGTCATTTAAAGAGAGATCACTGAAAGCAGAACGCATCCTATACCCTTTGGATTTTCTCAGTTACCAACAGGAGAAGACAGCTCCTTAGGAAAATTTGAACTTGTCTTTTGCTCTCTATTGCTGTGATTTCTGCTTTATTGGAGCCAGCCCAGAGGAATAACAGCAGTTAGTAATAAGTAACCGAACAGTTCTCTCCAATCAATAATTAAGAACAACATGGAAATGATGAGGTACAACATGAAGGAAACTCATAGCCTGTAATAAAACTAAACTGTTTTGCCAGTGAAAATAATGACTACAACAATTTTCTCTCCACACTGCCTTTGCAGTAGAGCATTGCCTCATATGACTAATTCTCAGAGACAATTTCTAAGGTCCTTTCTGTAGTCTTGCTTTAACCCAGTTAAAGAGTTTCTTTTATAAGGGTTTCAATTCCTGTACAATTGTTAGCAGGTGTTAGGCATTTAATTTCTGAAAGGTGAAGTGTGTCCTGGTTTCAGCTGGGATAGAGTTAAGTGTCTTCCTAGTAGCTGGTACAGTGCTGTGTTTTGAGTTCAGTA
>JANZLQ010000086.1:23231988-23243172 GCA_026212715.1 Elanus axillaris | reverse complement strand
AACATCATTTGTTTTCTCTCTGCTTTTCACGCACGACCTCTGCTTTCACTTATTAAACTGTCCTTATCTTGACCCACGAGCCTGTTGTTATATTTTCTCCCTCCTGTCCAGCTGAGGAGGGGGAGTGATAGAGTGGCTTTGGTGGGCACCTGGCGTCCAGACAGGGTCAACCCATCACACATGGTTCTCTCAGGGTTAAATACTGACATTACTGGAGAATATATGACACCTATTCCTGCAGCAGTTTCTGTGTTTCTCTCATACTTAACAAATGCTGAGAAGTGCCAGCTTCTCCCTTTGCTTCCTCTTTTCCAGGCACAGTGATAGTAGAGATACAAGTCCACATAGTTTCTGTAGCAAGAAAACACTGCAGAAGACTTAATAGAACTCTGTGTCACAAGAATCAGAATTCCCTCAAAACCAGAACAAAGTAATGGAAACACCATGCATCATCATGGAAATTGCGCGGGGCGGAGGGGGAGGTTGGTTGATTGATTGGTTGGGTTTGTTGTTGGTTTTGGCTGCCTTTCTCCTAACAGTTGATCTTTTTATTAACTTCTCAGCACTTAAGGACTTGTGCAATGCCACCTGCTGGCTGGATTATTTCAGCTCTGCCTGCAGCCCCATCACTTAGGGTTTATCATTTGTTACAAAAAACCTTTGAAAACGGTCACTGCAGGTGCAATATTCAGACTCCGCTATTTTCAGTGTACTCTACTGCCTTCTTGTAAAAACTTGGTTAACTAGCCACATTCTTTATAAATGAATTAGCAACTCCTGGAATTACTTCCAGAAAACTTTGCAAATATTTATATGGTTCTTTTATCTTTACAGAATGTGCATATACTGTCAAATACAACAACAGGTAACCTATGGGTGGACTTAGACTCAGCAAGGTAATACAACATCTGAAGAAATGTTGTGTCCAGATGCTAGGAAAGGACCAGCACACTGACAACATATACAGGATACATCGTCCAGACTCTCTGCTGTGTGCACAGAGACACAAGCAACTTGGCCATGACACTGAAGAACCATTCTGTCCAAGGGCCAGCAGGAACCTCAGGTTTAAGCCACATGAGGTAATTATTTAGATATTGTCTGAAAATTAGCACCCTACTTGTCCCAATCTATTAGCCAAACTTTCCAAATGAACCAGGGGAGCAGAATGGAGCCAACACTCACTCAGTCATCTTTATCTACTCACAGGACTCCGGACACAGTCTTACACGTGCTGGTAAACCAACCTCAGCCTGCTTTTATAAACATAATTTTTCATTCTGTAACTGAAAAATATCTTAAATGTGGGTTGATTTAGGGTATGATGATCTAGCCTCTGAACAACTGCCTCTCTCTCCATGTACTGCACTGCACTGAAAATAAATTATCATCAGAAGAGTCATCTATGAAGGTGGGTGCATTCCCCCAGAAGAATTAAAGCTTAGATTTTTAAAAAGGGAGTAAATCAAATATAAATAAAAAAATCATCATATTTGTCAAAGGTTTCATGGGCAAAGCTTCAGTTCTGTCTTCCCAGCGGTTACTGCACTGTGCCCCTTCCCCACAGTCAGGACATCGAAGTGATGGTTGGGTGCTGCCCCGCGGCTGCTCTGTTGTGTGAATACAAAAGCAGTGTGCTCCTGTTTGGAGATGCAGGACATTCCAGTGCATCTGGCTTTTCTAATGTTACTCTGGGCAGAAAAGTGATTTTTAATCCTCATTGTGACACTACCACCAGTGCAACATTGCTGGGTCAGACAGGAAGAAAATGTGATTCTAAAGAACTTGGAAGTGATGTTTGATGCCCATGGAGCAGCTCTGAACCAGAACATCCCCACTAGTCTTGCAGCTGGGCAAGAAATCGTGGGCAATTATATTTGCCATTTCTGGGTCCTTTGGTGGAAACTGCCGGGAGTGATATCTGCCCAGTCTGGGATCAGCGGTCTGGCTGCAGGTCAGTGTTGTGCAGGTGTCTTGAACCAGCAGACGATGGGTGATAGGGATGTCTGGTTTAAGCTGCTGTATGCTCTCCTGTTCCTTGCCCAGGGGAGTTTGGCCACCTCTGCCCACTTTGTGCCACTAAAAAATTGCCCAGTATAAAAAAGCAGCTTTGCATGAGCCACATCCAGGTGGCTGAAAGCCATTTGATGCTTTTCACAGGCTGGACTACTTGGTGGCTTGTGTTTCAGTACTAATTGTTCATTTTGTTCTGCCAGTGCTGTGCAGTACACCACCTTACTTCTCCCTCTCCTTTCCTTTTTTACCAGCTTAAGATATCTCAAGTTTCTAATTTTTCTTCTGAAATGTGAATTAACAGGCCCTATTAACACATTGCTTGTTTTGGTCAGATTATTCCCAGTTGACGTGTTTTGCTCGCTGCAAACAACAGCAAAGGGAATCAGGAGCTCTGGAGAAGGGCTATATTTGTTGTACCTGCAGGCCTCTTTTTCAGTCTTGGGATCACCTTTAATACCTGTTATTAATGAATTCTTCTGCAGAGAACTCTTGAACCAGAGTATGTCACATTCAACTTTTTTTCTGTGTGTATTTTGACCTTTTCTGCCTTTCCTTTTACAATTCTTCTGCTGCATCACTAAACACTAAGTTCACTAAAAACTGCACTTTGGTGTCACATTCAGAAAAAAGTTTAGACAGAAAAAAATGATGAGAGGGAATGTTTTGAAGCTGATGAACTATTGGGATTTTTCACTTTATTATGATATAAATAATTTCAAATTTGACATAAATAAAAAAGGAGACAATAGAAGGATAACAAGATCAATAAACAGAAAGAAAAATTGGGTTAAGACAATCCTAGACTGAAACAAATATATGATTTTTCAATTTCAAAGATAATAGATAAAATATTTGAATTTACTAATTCTTTTTATTAACTTCTTGAACTAAAATATAATTTTTTACTCCTTCTCTAATCCACAATCTCATTGGTTTTAATCCTTCAGTTGACTAATTTGGACAAAGATGTGACAGACGGGGTCAATGGCAGTGAGCTCTCTCCATCTTCACTTCCACTTTTAACAGTTTAAGCTGGCACAGTTAACCTACAGAGGTACCATTTCTAAAACTGCTCGTATACACGTGTCCT
This sequence comes from Elanus axillaris, assembly GCA_026212715.1. Lineage (NCBI taxonomy): Eukaryota > Metazoa > Chordata > Aves > Accipitriformes > Accipitridae > Elanus > Elanus axillaris. Next base: position 23,240,066 of record JANZLQ010000086.1, on the reverse strand, counting down.
ACATGAGCACCTAAATGGACAGAACACAGACCAGTGTAACCAAGAGCAGGAAAACATAAAAGCAAAAGTTACACAACACCGGGATACTGCAGGTGGAACAATTTCTTGTGAGTGCTGTGGACAAGGATTTTCCATAGTTACAAAACTGAAGGCCAAATGTTGCTATTTGTGTAAGAAATATTAAGAAAAAATACATAATGCACCCTGTGGAGACTGCCTGTCTGTGTGGAGGTGGAGTGCACTACACCTAGCAGAATTTTAAGCTGGACTGGGTGAATATTTACTCTACAAACATTTCCACCACTCTGCAGTAATGATAAAACACTAATATATGAGACCCCGACTTCTTCAGAGATGGTAACTGCTTACTACTACAAGGGAGAACAAAAGGCTGCACTATGGGCTATACAGCTGTAATACATGTGACGGAAGATTTGAGGTTTAGGTTCGCCAGCTCAATATAGGTCAACTTAGTAAACCCATAGCCTTCTCATACTAATATATTCTCTTTAGGGATCCCAGACTGACTCTTCTGGAAGCTGTGAGGAAAAATTTCATGGCAAAGGGGCACTGACGATGTCCCTTTTAGAAAGTCTGTAATCTTTTGAAACTGTCTTGTTCTCTTTTAAGGAACTCAAACTCAGAGGTTACTTAGAGAAATTTAGATCTTAGAGGTTATATGCAGCAGTTTCAATGAAAAAAGATATTGGCTACACATGTCTTCACTGCAGATTGAACTGTATCAGCACACTTACCCTTCTGGTTTTTATTGTGTTTTCCTGTGGATTACTGGGCTGCATAGTACATTCAACAAAAGTTCATCTTTAGACTATACCCAGCAATTTTGATTCAACATCAGCTGAGCATGTGTGCATTTAAACTTCTTAGAAAATGCCAATTTTTGCCAAATACACAACAGTCTCTCCATGCCCCTAAGGTATATTAGTCACCTATATGGACTCTCTCCATCTGCTTTATGTAACATCTCACGCTTTCCACTCAAGCAGTAGACATGTACTTAGAAAAGGATTTCAGTGCATTGCAGTACAGCTCCTGTTCTACGAAAAGAGACATTTTACCATAAGTCTTCCCGATTTAAAAGTTTAGGGAAATAAAATTAAGGGAGATTTGCTATTATGTTTTGTTGCTGCTGGGAAGGATGGGAAAGGTGGGAATAATTTCCAGCTATTATATCAGTCATTTCAAGAACAAAAATACATATAGAATAATGTTGTGTATTTAATTGTAGTTGTCCAACTGTTAAAAATCATACTGTTCGGTTATCTGATTTATTAAAAAGACTGCTGGAATAATTCATTAGAATCCATTAATATCATATATTTCTTAGAGTTCAAATTAAAAACTAAGTAACTTAAAACTTAAATAGCAATTTCATAAGTAAAAAGCAGGAGCAATCTTTAGGGCATATAACGATATTTCTGTTTGCCTTGCTGAATATTTTTGTCATCAACACAATGGATATCCATATATATGCTCGCAGCCAGAACACTATAAAATGAGCAACTTGCTCTGAGGGGTTTTCCTTTGCAATCAGATATTACTCATTTCAGAATAATCACTTCACAGCTTCCATGCAATAAAAAGAATCATAACTAAATTGGAACTTCATTTCCAGGGAAATTCACAAGAACCAGTATACTGTTACACCAACATCAGCTTTCAAATCCCTTAAGGAGCTTTGGCTTGCAGTGCCTGTTACTCAGCACTGGTTTGCCTTCTAAGGCAGACCTTCTTTTTATTGACTGCTTGCCCACACACCTCTGGACTTGCTGCATTTCCTGCACTATTTGCGGTATTGGCTGAAAGAAAACAAAAAAATATAAAAAGTGATGCCACAAAAATCGAATACACTGATCTGGAGCTGCTTAATTTCAATAGAGATATAAAACAGATAAATCAGGCTCATTTTTTCACTTATGGAAACTATCTGATAGCTTTAATAAAAGTACTTGATTAAAAGACATCTCTCCCTCTAACCTGACTTTTTATCACCTTTTTTTCAGTTTAGTCATTTGGCACCTCTGCTGGACAGTGAATCCTTTTCCAGGCCTGTGGCAGAGCCAGGGGAGGCAGTGGGACCTGGGCAGGCTTGGCACGAGCTCAGCCCAGGGCCCCACTGCTGAGAAGGGGATGCTTGTCTCCTTGTGCTACGAGGTGAATGGCTCCTGCTACAGGACCTTACACCCCTTCAGGCTCCAGCTGGCCGTTTAGCTGTCTTGTGCCCTAGGCACGCTGATCACGGTGCTGGGGAACCTGCTTGTTGTCATTGTTGTTTCCCATTTCAAAGCCCTGCACAAGCCCACCAACCCCCTGCTCCTCTCCCTCACCCTTGCCAACCTCCTCCTGGGGCTGCGAGAGCTGCTGGTGTTTTGGAGAAGACTTCTGTAGGCTGCACACCTTTCTGGACACACTCTTCTGCTTGACCACATATTTCACGTGTGTTTGATTTCCATTGATCAGCACTGTGCCTTCTGTGACCCTTTGCTCTACCCCACCAAGTTCACTGTAAGAGTGGCCTGCATTTACAGTGGGGTGGGGTGGGCAGTGCCTATGGCTTATACTTCTGTCTTCCTCTACAGTAAAGTGACTGCAGGAGGACTGGGCCATTTGTTGTGATACACACCCTGTGTTGGTAGCTGTCAGCTGCTGTTCAACAAGATCTGGGGGTGGCTGAACTTCCCAGTATTCTTTCCTTGCCTCATAATGATAGTTTTGTATGTAAAAATATTTACAGTGGCTAACAAGCAAGCCAGGCTGTTAAAAGCATGAGTATGAGTATCGGGTCTCAGCTACATGTAGGAGCATCCAAAGCAGCAAGGACTCTTGGGGTACCTGCAGGAGTCTACCTCCTCTGCTGGTTGCCCTTTACTACTGACACCATGGTAGACAGTCTTCTGGATTTCATTACCTGCCCCAGTTCTCTTTGACCTAATTTGGTTTGCTTACTTCAGTTCTGCCTGCAATCCCTTGATCTATGTGTTTTCCTACCGTTGGTTCAGGAAAGCTATGAAACTAGTCTTAACTTGTGGGATATTTTGTTCCAGGACACCTACAGTAGACTTGTACCAGGAATGACCAGAGCTTTCATGTGCACTGTAGAAAATATTGTAGACTATATCATAACATTTCTCATTAATAATCTTCAACATCCACTTAGCTGGTGTTTCTCTTATTATTTTCTAATTTTTTCAAACAGCTGGCTTGGCAGATGTCCAGTTTAAATAGATGTGCCATTCTGTGACTCATCTTCCACAACATTTGTCCCAGCACACACACCTTATTAAAGTCTTGCGTTTGTTATATGATGCCGAAAAGAGTTTGAAAATTGGCTGTAATCTGTTCCAAAGAGGACCGTGTCCATATTATTCTCCAGATATCCTGAAATAGTTGCTGCCTGTTTCTGAAGAGACTTTCTTCACGGGCAATTGTCTAATTTTTACACAAAGCAGGTAGTGCTGATTTAAAAGTTACATAGGGTGCCTGTCAGTTTTTAAATACAAAAAGGCATAAGGATGCAACTACAGGTGAGAGCAAATGTCTGCCTAAGCTAGTGGCCAACAGTAGAGGAGAGAGCAAGGTTACACTGATAATTTCATATTCTTTTTCTAGCCCACAGGGACATGCCCCTGAGCCAAAGGCTACATATGGGAGATAGATACTATCCTGAATTCCTCAGCAGTGCCCACTAAAACCCGTGGAATCTTTGCCTGTTTGATCCGTGTGTGCATGGAGGCTGATCCATACCTTTGAACACCCTTTTTGCCCTGCTTCGTATCTTTTCTACTGCTGCATAGAGTTAGAAGAAGGGGGAAGATGGAGGACAGGAACTGCACTGGGTACTCCAACTCCAGATATCAATAGGCATTACAACGTTTTATGTCTTGTTCTTTTATTTTCTTTTCCCTGACAATCCTGAGATTCCACATGCTCTTTTGTTTGCTTGTTTCCAAAGAAATGAGTAGGTCTTTTTACAGGTGTAACATATGCTTACATACTTGGGCTGAGCAAAACATGTCAGCATTAGGTTGTCTGTTTCTTTCAGCTATGTTTATGTGCTTTCACAAGGCCAGTTTTAAAACTGTAGATGCTGTTAAGTTGAGATGTCTGTTCAGCAGCAAGCTGCATGGTAAAATTTTGTACTATTCATACCGGAGACATTTTCTACCTCACTATCATGAACATTTTATCAGAAAAAAAATTAAACTGTAGTAAGCAGTAGTAACTCTTCTATACAAAGTTAACAAGCAGCCAAATAACAACTAGTAATTTGTCTTCTTTTCTCTTAATGGTTTGTAGAACTATTATTAGATTTGAAGGTTGTTCAGCTTTTTAGTGCCTTCTAAAAAAAGTCATTCCTTCCTATAGTCAGCTGCAAATTTTCTGAGTGACAAACACCAAAAGGACAAACAGCTACAGAAAGCATGTAACTAACAGTAAGAGACCAGCAGATGCCCCATAGCCTTCTGAAGAGTGGCCAATTTTTCATTACATGCAGCAGGCAATTGAATCAGGCCCTACATGTGTAAGAATAAAGGAATGGAATTGCAGATATTCTGTAGGAAATCAGGGCAATACAGTGATTGTTGTAGCAGCTGCATATTTTAATGTATGCAATAAACTAAGTGGTAAAACTCTTTCCCCTCTTTTTTTATCATCTTATTTTTATGGTTTTTTTGCATGGCAAGAACAGTTTCTTCCACTAGTACACATGAGCTACAGGTTTGGGATGTTTTAGTCTGTTCTGACATCTGTTTATCTCAAACCCTTCTTGGTTTTGTCCATAATCTTAAGATCTCAGTCAGAAAAAATACCGGTATTCAAAATATTTAAAGCTAAATCATGTATCTGGAGGAAGAAGAGAGAAAGAGGGCTTATATGTTATTTTCAGGGATGTCCTGAATAGAGAGTGACCATAAATTGTCGGTGTTTTTAAACTGAGGCATTTATGAAGCCTTACGCCTGGAGTTGGAGTGCCATTCAATCTCACTTCATTCTCCCAGTGTCTGATATCCCACCAGTTTGCTATATTAATCTTCACTGTTTATTAGGACAGAAGCCAAGGCTGCTTCTATTGTTCCTCTGTCTAAAGCAGAAGGCAAAAACCCGACCCCTGCTGGATACAGCTGTAGATTTTCTATAATAAGGGTACCAAATCCAAGGGACCAGGCTAAAGAGTGAAAGACAGAATCGGATTCTTAGAAAAATTCAGATGCCAAATTACCACAGAAATATATAGGAAAGCTGTGGTACATCTTGAAAGACCTAGACTGTGGGACAAGTTTCGAAATTAAGACTCTTTAATGTATATGGGTAGGTGTTTATATTTATGGTAAATGTCTAAGCACTGATTATAGCTACAGCTAGAATGGCTGTTTAAGCTCAGGCTGTAGTCAGCGGATATTTAGAGGACATGAATCATTTGCCTAGTGCCACCTAAGGTGCCTTAGGGAACCTAAGATGTCTACACAGGGCTAGCATTCAGCACCAGTGAAGCAGCAGCTGAGAGCCAGGTGGGACACATCTGGGCATCTAAAATGGCAGCAGATACCCATCTGTGGGGCATCAAGCTTAAGCAAGGCATATAATAGAAGTTCAGATATTTAGCTATGGAGAAATCTGGAAGTCTCAAACTGAGTGATGTCTTAGGGGCATCTTAACATCTTTCATTGACACCTTTTGCTCTGAACTCACTGCAGCCAAAGCAATAGAGAAAGGGAACTTCCACTGAGTTTCTAGTTGGTTTTTGAAATACATTCTACCAGTCCTCAACAGATTACAGTGAGTATATGCCATAAATGCATTCAATTGGCCACTTCTTTTGTGAGTCCCATTGCATAAACTGTCTTTATAGTTTTCTTTTCTTCTGTGGAAGCAGATGAGCCTTATTCCATCAATGGGTTACCACCATCTATGCTGCCATATAAGGACTATGCTGTAACATCGGTGACTGTTGCTAGATCTCCTTTTGGCTAAACAGCAGGCTGGAATGATGGAGAGAGGGAAAAGCAGAACCCAGCGTACTGATGTGTACAGTGATAGTGGCACAGCAAACAAGTGAGAAGGAAAAGCTGCTAAAACTCTGGGAGTAGCCAGGATTACTTTCCCGATCTTCTGACACTGCATTTTGCAACTATCATTTAAAGATATTTTCCTCGTCTTAAACCTCCCCTGCTATCCCCTTACCTTTGATGTCTGTTTGGTTTATCTAGCCAAATTCTGTCAGGATCCCCTTGCATGTTTTTTTTTTCTTCTCCACAGTTTTGAAAAGCAATGAAGGTAATTATGAATTGTAAAAGAAGGAGGAGGAGCTATAAAATGAAGATTGAAATTGAAGATTGATTGCTCAACAATGACCTCATTTTACAAATGAAAATCTATTGGATTCTATTAGAGCTAGTTGCTGACCACAAAATCCATAGATTTTCTTATTTTTAGTATCTTTCCTTCTGTAGATTTGTATTTCATTATCTGAACAAAACATTGCCATTTGAGTTTGTACCCTTTATAACTCTATCATTTCAAAATGGTCTGGCTGAAGTTTGAAAGATTATGTATTTGCAGGTGCTACTTAAATTAAGTCTGGGCTTTGAAATAATAATGTCACCTCATTTCACTACTGCAGATGAAAGTATAATATGGTCTTTGCAAATTAAACAGAAAGGCAAAGAAAGATTTGAAAATAAGTTGCTAGTAAACTTTTTGCTTGTTTTTTTAGGAAGCATCAATATTGGGAACAGAATCTTTCTCTGTTTATTGAAAACATATGCTACTACGTTAATTACTGCTGCTGGAGAGCAAGTACCAGCCTAAATAACATGCAAATGGCCAATACAGGTTTAAAACAAATAGGTTTTACTGGCTGTTCTGCAATGTAATTAACTTATAAGCTTGTCCAGGCTGGAAACCATCACCCATCGTAATTTTGTACAGCATCAAGAATAATAGGAACCTAATCTCATTTCAGGTTCTGGAGCAGGTATTTTAATTGAATTAGCAAACGGAGATGATGACAACAATAACAGGAATTCCTGATGGTGGAATGCATCAGTAACAACCGTCTGGTAAGCTCTGCCAGGTGGTTTGCCATCAGTACCAGTCAGTACTGGCACTACTGCTCTTCCTATCTAAAGTTAGAGGTGTGCAAGTGCAACATGATAGCAGAGAATGAAATTTGCCCATAAGGTAAATTACACATCACTTAGGCACTGCTCACGCCTTGGAAAGAGGACACTCATCAGGAATATGAGGCCAGGGTTGGGCTGCTTCCCCTTCATTTCATCATGCATTGTGCGTGCATGGGGAGCTGCATGGAAATGAGTGCCTCGTTCCTGCGTCACCAGCAGCCCCGATGCTTGTGCCACGCACCCTGCTGAGCCTGTATGCCTTCCAGTTAGTTGCCAGGGCAGGAGGTGGGAGGCAGAAATAGAGACAGGAAGGTGGGGCTGATTCAGATACTGGGCTAGGAGGAAGGTGTGCTCTTTCAAAATCACACTATGCTGGTGTGGTTTAACTTCCAAGTCTTCAAACATAAGATACCATACTGAGTATGGATCCTCAAACAGTGTATGTTTGAAGTGACACCCCTTTTAGTTCAGTTTTACACACAATAACAGGAATATAACTGGCAAATACTCTGATCTTCAGTCAGTGAAGATCCAGAGCATCCTTTCTGGTATCCTGTGCCTACGTATTGCAGGGTCTCAACATTTTCCCCTTTCTCTCTCCACAGCTTTCCCCATTTCATTTAATCGCCTGAAGTCTAATCACTCTCCAAAACCAACAGGAAAGGTAAGTGAATACATGATTCTGAACTCACTCCCCAGGTAACGCTGGTGTGGGAGCTTGTCATGGTTTAAGGCCAGCGAGCAACTAACACCACGCAGCCGCTCAACCCTTCCCCCCCCAAGTGGGATAGGGGAGAAAATCGGGGGGGGGAAAAAGTAAAACTCGTGGGTTGAGATAAGAACAGTTTAATAGAATAGAAAAGAAGAAAGTAATTATAATGATAACAACACTAATAAAATGACAACAGTAATAGTAAAAGGATTGGAATGTAC
>JANZLQ010000086.1:23198223-23218206 GCA_026212715.1 Elanus axillaris | reverse complement strand
CAAATGCAAAGATGAAGGTAGAATAAGTAAAACAAACAAAAAGCCCAATTTAAAACCTTTAAAATACATTGATTTTAGACTTCTTACAACTGTGAAGATGAGAGGGAGCAGTTCTTTGAAATCTGTCAGTTTTCTGCATTTTAAAGAATTGGTTCTCTGTGTGAAGCAAAAAGAGGGAAAGCATTTTGTTTAAAAAGATGATCCCAGGAGGGAGCAAAAAGGAATTTGCATTCATCTACAGGGACAACTCCAGAGCTGTAAGAGTAGGAAGGATATGGTTAGAGGAGTAGGGGCCTTTTCTACTCAGCTGGAAAGATTTGACTCATGTCTCTGACAGGAACTGTGCAAGAAGAAGTAACCAGCTGTGTTTTTTCCTCCCCCCTCATACTTCTTTTCAAGACTCTCTCTCCTATGTGTGGGTCATTGAGGAAGCAGATTTGTATTACTTTGTTTTGCTTTGCTCCTAGTGTAGTCTTTATAGCTACTGCGTATGTCACTCAGTGCAATCCCCCAAGAAAAGCATGAATGATACAAGCTAGATAGATAACTATCATGTCTTCACTGGCATCTTAAGCCAGGGTTTGGGAGCTGTTGGTTTAGAAGCAGTTTAGAATGCTGCCTTTTGCTTAGGAACACAGAACAAGCCTGGTGTTGATGAAGTACACCCAGTCTTTGAGTTTTAGAGAATTTCTGGTTTGTAATCAGTTACAGAACCTACGCTAACTGAAGTGAGGCATTCGTATTCCCTCCCTACCTCTCCCTTCCCAACTCTTCCAGTTTATAAAGGTCATGGCAGGATTTTGTGTAGTGGTAGTTGCAAAGTCAGTAAGAAACACATAATCTACCCTTGCTCAGTATTGGCAAGGTTAGCTATAGAGTATTTGACTTGTTCACGTACACTGAAAATCAGCCCAGCTGGAGAAACATATGCTCTGCATACTGCAAGATAATAAAAATAAAATAAAATTCAGTAGCCACATCCACATATGACTAGAGGGATTCTGGCTTTGAGAGATTCTTTCTCATAAGTGCTCTTGCTTTCTGCTGACTTTCTTTTCTGGTTGGTTGTTAAGGTAGCACAAACATCAATTCATACAGAGCACATTCCCAGAAGGTCAACTTCAGCCAGCTGAGATCCCTCTGACATGTGATACCTCTCCTGTGACAGCAAGTTCGTCCAATTTCTGTTGCATCCCAAGTTTTCTATAAGCCAGTATTTTTGTTGAATGTTGTTAAAATGGGAGTTGAATTGCAGCCATTGTATGACTTTCACTTTATATAACTGTAGAAAATCATAAACTTAGATTAAACCCTGAAGAATATTAGATTTCTGATATATACCTTTTTGTTGTGGTTTAAGTCCAGTAGGTAGCTAAAATGTTCAGCAAAACAGGCTAAAACATTAATGAAAAACTATGTCTGTCACTATGTTTGTATCACCAACAGATTTGCATGATTATTCTTTAGCTAAAGAAGGATACAGATAGGCAAGTGAAAAGTAAATGAAATTGATGAAGTGTTGAAATCAGAGCCTGTATGAAAACAAAATTCTGTTTTGTCTATATTTAAAGTGTGGTTTTATACAGGTGTGGTTTTAAAGCAAATAGGCTTAAAGTAGAGCTTGTTGAGACTTTTAACAATTTTTTTTTTTGTCAGAAATTTCCAATTAACTGCAGTTAACCAGAATTTAACTTTGTGGGAATGTTCTAGTTGGACCAGATTTTTTTTTTATTATTGTTGCTGTGGTCAGGAAAGTTTCTTGGATTTAGGATGAAGTTTCAGTAAAACCTGGGAAAGGCTGGTTCTTTAGGGGTTTTAAGTATACATTATGGTCCTCCATGTTCTATTTTGTGGGCTTTTCCAAGCTGAGGAATTGAACTTTTATCTACTATATCTAATTCATAACATGAATATGGAGGATAATAGGAGGAGGACTTCAGATATTGCAGGTCTTTCTAAATGCCTTTCTGCAACAAGGTGAAGTCATGAAGCCCATAGTTCTTTCAGAAATAAACTACTTCTGAAAACTTCAAGCATAAATTATTTGCATGCTGTTCCTAAAGGCTTTGTTCTATGTAAAGTAGCTTATATATTTAAGGTATTATGCCTCACAGATCTGTTTATGAATTTGGAGAGTTTTGTTAATTTTTTTTTTGTTTTGTCTTGTTTGTTAAAAATATTTTGGTTCTAAGGGAAATGCAATATGAAACTGTCTTAAGTGGATGACATTGCACAAGAGGAACAGAGATTTATTTATGCTAGCAGCAGAGTAGAGTGAAAAATGGGTCTTCCATGTACAACCCAGAGCACTATTTGTGTTACATGCAGGACAGGCAGAATTTTCCTTGTCTTAGACTGTTTTGCTCTGCCTTGGTTAACTAGTCTGGGGGCAGCAGGGACGGAAGAGCTCTGTAAATTAAGCTGTCTCTAAATGGAAGACGTTTAAATAGCAATTGTAAAAACACTGTGCAATTTATAAATACAAGGTGGCCAGTGAAGATACCCAGTTTTTCTGCAACTGTTGCTTTTGCTGTTGGAGCAAGCATAAATGGACTCACCCAGACAAGTTAACATTTGCAAACCAGCCTGCATTTGCAGCAGAGAGAGGGGAAGGGATGTGTCAGGGGTCCTCATGGTCGTTCCCATCTCTAGAGAGTTTCATTTCAGTGCCTCTCTAATGTACTTAAAATTTATTGCAGTTCCATTCTGTTGGATGTTTCCCTTTGTGGACAGGAGAAGGGACTGCATGGCAGCTTGATTATCCAGAGAGCCCTCTATCAAATCTCATATATAACTGCTGTGCAGGAGGCTGCACTGCACTTAGGGCTCAGAATAAACCCAGGTCAGTGGTTGATTGCAAGTGACTCCCGCAGTGACAGCTACTTGCTTGTGTCGATCAGTCAGTGATGTGTTACATGTCTTTGTTTTTGTGTTAGCTCCTGAGTTACCTTCCTGTGTCAGTGACTTGACCTTAAAAAAACAAGCTTTCTTCATGTAGGTGGGCTGGGTTTATGGTGTTTGTGCAGCTACTGTTTACTGCAGAATCGTGCATTCTTTTCATAACTTAGTAAGCTATTGGTATTCTTTAGAGAAGCATTCAAACTTTGGGGTTTCAGGGAGTTACCAGCTATGTTTTAGGATATGAATAGAAAGTGATTGTAACTTGATTTAATTTAACCCCTTGGCTGCGCTGTAATACTTAAACTGTGTATTTAGCATGTTCTACACCCACATTAGAAGAACAGGCACTATTTCAATTCCATTTCACAGTGTCCTTGAAAGACCATTATAGAGGGTGGTACACTAGCATGAAATGATTACAACAGCACTAAAAAAACTGAAGGCAGATCCTGAACTCTAGACATTGTTGCTGCTGTTCCTGGTCACTTTTGAGGAATGATTCTATTTAGAAATGCTAGAAGCTTTAATAAAATCCAACAGGAGAGGGTACAAGACTTGATGTTTTCCCACTCTTCCATGCTTAGCAGGTCTTCTGTCCTTAGAGCTCTGAGGACAATCTTCATCCCCATCCTCATTTTACTTTCTCCTTCCCACGCATACTTCAGTTACTGTTTCTCTGTGCCAATGTATTATCCTGTTTTAGAATAATCAGTGTTAAACACTGAGTTGAGACAGAATAAAGCAAATTACTTTAAAACCAAATTACTGAAGTTTTACATACTTGATTCCAATTAGGTGAGCTCTTGGGTGTGGGGGTGCTTTTTACTAAGCTGGGGTCTTTTGGCTGGTGTCCTGGATTTGATTCCTCTAGTGAACTGTCACTCTTGGTTGAAGTAGAATTAGCAAGGTGTACAGTGCTGGCATTTTGATTTATTTAAACTTTTAGTGAGTGTGACTATACTAGCAGCTTTAAAGAGGCAATTAACACTCACACAGACTAGGTGTAACAGCTTTTATAAAAAATTGATCCAGGAATGTTTTCTGCAGCATCTGTCCTTTAATCAAGTATCCTCTGCTGAAGTGCAGAAGGAAAACACATTGAATTGGATTTGAATAAACTGAGGAAGTCTGTTGTCCCCACGCAAAAGCAGTTAGAACTGGTGTAATTTTGACAAATAATTCTTCTATTCCAATAACCTGCTCTGAAGTGACTCTGAAATTTATTAGATTCCACACAACTTAATCTGTAAGTGGATGTGCTGTTTGTTGACTCACTTGTTCAACTGGCAACAAGTAGGACATTTCTTCATAGTTACCCAACCGGTGGCAGCGCATGTAAGGTCTTTGATGAAGCATTTCTGAATGGTGACTTGCTGGTGTTGTATTCACTACTTATTTGCCATATGAAGCCATAGCTGAGCCTGAGCCTCATGTGGAGCAGACTTTGCATTGGTGCATACAAAGGAACACTTTGCTGTTTCTGTTTATTCTGCTTGGGCTCAGGAGCTAGGAAGATGACTGAAAATCAGTGGCTTTAAATCCCCATTGTTAGTTTTAGTCCTGTGAACTTTAGGCAGTGACTAAAACCCTATCTGTCCCTTTTTAAGTAAAAGACAGTGGCAAGGGGTCGTCACCATTGCAGTTAATATTCAGGAGCAGCTGTAGCTGCTGTTTGGAACAGTACTCTGCTTGTTCTTCCCATGACAGGTCCCAAGCCTTGCTATTCTGTAAGGCAGGTTCCATTGTACTTGCCCTGCCGGCTTGTCTGGTTCTTGTCCTCTGCAGTACAACATCTTGGTGTTTGTTGCTCCTGTTGCTGCTGGTGTTTTTTCCAAGCACACCCAATGGGGGCTGTATTACCTGTGGAAGCATTAGACTAGCTTTATGAAATTGGGTGATGTAGTGGGTCTGGCTTGGACAGTAGCACTGAAGGAAACTGCTGCTGTGTGGCTGTAATGTGATCTTGTGTGATCCAAGTAAGAAGTGAGGTTCCAGGCTGCAAAGGGGTAATAAGCAGCACTCATTAAACATATTTTTTCCCCTCAGTTTCATGCTTCTATGTTGTGACCTTCTTTTTAGAACTCTGTGGATTATGTGTTGGTTCACCTCATGCTCCAGCTGTAAAGCAGCAACAAGCTTGGTCATGGCCACTTGAAGTTTAAAGTTTGGTTTTCCAAATGCTAAACAGGATGGAGGTTGAGATAGGAAGACAGATGACTGTAGGTAACCTGGTAAAGCTTCTCCTGTAGCTGGAGTTACTGGCAAGTGTTCCAAAGACCATCCTCAGTTTCCCTTGTCTTATGCGGGGGCTGAATGTGGTGCTTGGACACTTCTCAGTCTTACCAGAGAAGGTGGGTGACCTACAGTTTGCTCTTCATTTCCCTCCTCTTAGTTCTTTGCCTTTCAAACATTATGATTTTGCTGAAGGGTTTGGAGGGGTTTTCCTTCTGCAACAATACTATGGTGTTACAGTCTGTACGGTGATTACTAATTCTCAGTTGGGAGTAGTGACTCCTTGCTCCTATGTTCTTAGAGAAAATAAGCTGTTTACGTTTTGGTCTTCATTGTACTGTATTAATTTATTTATCTTTAAGTTTGAAACTTCCTGTGTGATCTTAAACATTTATGTGTTGAAGGAGCAGAACCAGCAGTAGAGCTGGCTGAAAAACAAGGGAAGATGAGAATGAATATGAAACTTTCTTCTTTCCCAGCCAGCTAAAAGCCAGCTGTTAAGCAAGGATAATATGTGATCCAATATGTGAAATATGTTTTTATCTATGGAAGAAATAGTATGTATTGCAGATCTGGCCAGAACATGTTTCTCAAATACTCCTACCTGTTAAAAAATGTAAATATTTCCCCTGTACATCTCGCTACTCCTGTAACTCATGTAGAGAAAAGGAGGCCTTTTATATGAGACAGTATTACTATTTTCTTCTGTGCCCCCTTTTTTTGTTCCCTTTAACTAGAGGGAGAGTTTCCACTGACTAGAAGTGGAACCACTCTTTGGCTTAGTAAAAGTAAACATGTGCAGACTCTTAAATAATTTTCCCTGTAGAAATTCAGGTTAGGCCTTAATTGTTTCTCTGGCTCATCATTAACCGTGTCTGACCTGTTCCAGAGCATGTGACCAGTCTCAGAGTAGCTGAGTAGCTTTCATCAGCTAATAGTTATGTATTATGAGATCTAGATCAGGAATGCTGCAAAGACAAGTGAAAAGTCTTACTAATACAGTATTGCTTCTTTCTAATACAAGACTCATTTTCAGGTGGAAAAAGTGAGACTCTTTTCTTTTGCAAGCGAGACAGCAGTTGCTTGGAGAAAATACATTTTGCTTGCGTGATATTGTACACCCTGCTTCCTGTGCTGCGCAGTTCCCAAGGGGCTTGCTTTCTGCAGTGGCTCATTGCCAGCCCACAGCTGGCAAGGTGCTACTCCTGCAGGGTTGTAGTATGAGCCCTGAAGGAGCTGTTGATCTTCATTATATGCAAATATCTACCCTGATCTTCACTGCAGAAGTGGCAGCAGGAGTCTGCGTGCCCCTGACAGGCTGTTGCCATATCCTGGTGACTTTGGTGAAGAATGCCTGTGTGCACACAGTGTGTGCCCTTTGCAGCTCCTGAACAAAGTCCAGCAGCTAGCTCTACATACCCAAGGAACCTGAAATGGTTTAAAATCATGCACAAGATCCAGTCAGCCTGTTACAGGATTGGTAATGTCCAGAAGGACAGGAGGGACCGCTAGTAGTCATATTACTCCTGCCTTTCAGAGCTGCTGGGAAGTTGGAAGAATTATGAAGTGGGGAGGGGAAAAAACATAAAGGATGAGGTAACCTAGGAATCCATCAAAACTGTGCTCTGTCCCTGACTGTTAGCAGTATGTTTGCAGTGCAGAGCTAAGACTCTGTGAGTTGGGCCTAAGTCTTTGGCTTTCCGGGACAGTTGAACATCACTGATGGATTGAGAGGCACCAAAGCAGCTGCCAGGTGTCTTAATGTGCCAGCCTGAGCTCCCTGCACAGGGGCAAAAAGCTTGTTAAACAAGGGAGGCAGTACCTTTATAAATACCACCATCAACAGTGAAGCCAGGAACTTAGGGGTCTCTGTTTTATGAAAAGTAATCCCAGGTTTCGAGTAGTTTTGCTCTCCCCCTTCAGTGCCAAGACCGTCTCCCTGCTTGTTTCCCAAATGGGGCAGTGGAAGGACCCAGCAGAGATGTTTCTACAGTCTAACCTTTAGGAGGAGAGGCTAAGGCTACCCTGCATTTCTCTTGAGGAAAGGAAGGGATACTGACTTTTAACTAAGCAGTTTTGAAGCCAGTTCTTGCTTTGAATCAAATTCTGTAAGATCTCTGTGTGTGCATGTGAGGGGAAAAGACACTTTACCTCTATGGTCCAGGCAGTAATGTCTTAAAGCCTATTTTAAGTTTTGTTTCTATCAATAAATCTGTATGAGTTCATGAGTTTGGACAAATATCTGTGGTTCAGATGGTTTTATGATTACATGTATAGTTTTATGTCAAATGTCTGAATGAGTAATAGCTACAGTAAGAAATCTGTAAAAAAACAGGCCAAATCAAAAGAATTATGAGACTATAAAACCCAAATTTTTTAGCTTGTATGTACTCCAGCATGTTTATGTTAATATGAAGGAGTACAAAGGATGGATTTCTTTAACTCATCAACAGGCAGGCATGTACTGTAAATCAGGATTTCAGGAAGGTCAACTTCTCTGCTTCCTGTGTTATACTGATCCTACCAACTTGCTTTTGTGTTCTTTTTTATGATGACAGCTTCCGGAGTGCTGCTGAAGACTGTTGGCCAAAATTTACTTTTACTGCTCTGCCTTTTTTTGTTTCCTTAGTTGAATAAGCAATGTTTCACTTTTCAATGCAGTATACTTCATATGAACAAAAAACTGAAATGAGAAATGCTATTTTTTTCTGAATAATATCCTTGTTGTAAAAGGTTACGGTGGAAAATGCTAAATTACAGGGAGCCTGGAAAAATTGATGTCAGTTCAGTCCTTCGGATTTTTTTCTCTGTTTTATTTTACCTTTTCCTCTTGAGAATGAAAGCCTGTTAGAACTTTGCTATTTTGATGCATACATACAGACTTCTTGGTAAAAGGTGTTTTAATTTTGTGCTGAATTCTTGAATCACAAGACCTGAACTGGCATGAACTTCCCTCTGCCTGGAAATGTATAGCTGACCAACTACGCAGTGCTGGCTTTTAATTTCCCCTCAGTTATCTAGTTGTTTTCAGTTTTAGAAGTAGGATAAATATCTAATTAAGTTAGAATGCAAATTTTTTAAGTGTAGGCTTTGTTTCAGAGAATTGTTCGAGTGAGGGCCTTTATTTAAAACACAAACCCATATTTACGTTATTTGCAGTTAAATAATGTATCTGTAGGTGGCGGTAGGACACACCGGTACTTTTTCTGTCTGCAATGCAAACAGCTGTTTGAACAGAGTCTTGCAGTTTGTTTGGGGTTTTTTTAAGTCTCCCTGTAAAAGTACTTACAGAATCACTGAGCTCCTTGGCTCTTGAGTCAGAAGGGAGAGTGCCTTGGAACAAATAAAAGATAATTTGTGTTCAATTTTATAGATATTAAAACTTCACACTGTTGAAGTTAGCCTTCAGCCAGTTACCTTTTTGTTTGTTTGTTTTAAACCAATGCATTACACTGAACATAAAAAGAAGGCTTAATTACCCGAAGTCGGTATTTATCAGTTCATGTGACCAGCCCCAGCTGCCCAGGAGAAGCACAGAGGGCTGGCTGGTTCCCCAGCCGCAGCAGGCTGGAGGCCTCCACTGGGCAGGGAATGGCTGGTGCTTGGTGGAAGGTGGCAACTGTAGGCAAAATTAAAGAATTGCCACTTACGTTTTGCTGTTTTCCAGCTCAAATAAAATACAAGCTGCATGAAACCCATCTTACAGTGCTGTTCCCCTCAGTAATTCTTTTAGCAGCTTATGTCCACTCAATTCCTCCAAAGACTTCTGCCTTGACGTATTTGATTTTTACCTCATGCAAAACTTAGGTGCTAACTTTCCCCTTTTTTCATACCTTTGTTACCTGGGTATGCACAGAAGGAATTGGCTATAGCAGTTGTTGACATCGGGCTGTTATGTAAAGCAGTGTAGAAAATCTAATATAATCTAATTCACTGGAGACTTGTTATGAAACAAAGATTAGACAATATTATTACTTAAAATGTTCTAAGGAATTCCAGTTGTATCAAACTGCTTAACATAAGTCATAGGTAACTTTCATCTTGTAACTTATGTTCTGTCTGTTACAGATCTCTTCCATGGTATATGATCTTTTTTTTTTTATGGTTTTCTTCATTACTTACAGATGCTTTTTACAGCAATTTTAACTCTATTCAGGAAAAAAAAGATAGTGTGCTAGTAAAGTGAGGATCCCAAGTACTATACTGTCATATTTTCTGTTGACTGTGTGGTACACCAGTTTGCCTGGGGAGGGCCACAGAAATACAGGGAAGACAAGTCTACTCCTAGCTGAGGTCAAGCAAAAGTAAGTTATTTTGCATATGTATTCTTTCATCTTAGAAGTTGTGAGGATTTTAAGCTGAAATAAAGTATATCGAGGATATTAGTTTTGCAGTGGGATAAACTGCATATCCTTGAAGTGTCTGTCTATTTTTCTCCTTGCTTTCTCATGTGACAGTAAAATACATTAAGCTGAAAATAAGGCTCAGATGATGTGTCAATTCTTGCAGTTCAAAACTAATATATGAAGTACAAACCACCAGTGATTTTTAAGTGTATCCCACATTTAAAACTGTAAGGATCTCAAAATTACAATTTAAACCTGGACACCTTTTTTTTTTTTTTTTTTTTGTTTTTTAATGTACCTTAAGCCCATGAATGCTTTGTTGCTGTCTCTTCATTACTACACTGGTTCTGAGATATTTGTGTATGATAATGTCATAGCAGTCTTTCATATGGCTTTCCAAAATGTCATGCATAAAATACGATTAAACCAGAATAAGAATTGTACTGCTTATTTTAAAAATTAATATTTAAAGGCTTGATTTATATTTATTATAGTGAAACTATTAACTGAGATTTAAATGGCATGTTTCTACCTAGGCGTTTGAATACATTCCCATCCTTTATAAGAAACACCAGGGTTTGTCTTTGACTTGGCAAAAACCATTCACTAGTTGTTCTGGAGCTTCTTAAGTGGAGTCTTTGTAGTAGGTTGAAAAAGTCTTGAGTATCAGTTTCTGTCAACTTTCATGGCTTTAGAATTGTCAAGCAAAAATGCATAAAATTAAGCAGGCAATTGTCTATGCCCCATTAAAATTTCTCTTCCTCTTCACAAACAGCTGCTGAAATACAAAGAATACTACACCAGCTTGGAACATCACAAGACACGCCTGAGTTGAGGCAACAGCTGTGAGTACTTCACATGAAAATGTTTAATTTCATTGCATTGTAAACAGTCTCCTGGTAGGTGATGAGGTAGGTTTTTGTTAGGCAGAGTACTTGATCTCACCAAGAAAGGCAAGTATAGAGAAATACTTAAAACTTAAATGTTGAGATGTGCCTTTTAAAATTAATCTTGGATAGTCTGTAAACTAAAGTCAGCTGGTTTGCCCATGTACATTGCCTGCATTATCAATACATCTACAAAACCTATGCTGTATGTCAGCAAAGGGAAAGTGGCAGGACCAGAAGTACTATCACTGTTTAAAAACCAAACACCCACACCCCTCCACTCCAGTCAACTCTTCAAATCTCTATGTATCAGTTTCACAAGGTAATGAATATATTGGGGAAGGTTTGTGAGATATGATACTGGGGGAGAGAGGGGAATGTTTTTTTAGTGGTGAAAGCTACAGTAAGGGATGATATTATAGAATAGTTATTATAGAATAAACATGTACCAGAAATACTAAAATAGCAGAAGTGAAATAAGGCTCCAAGGCAGATGCTGTGCTGTAGTTCAGTCACCTGAAGGTGCACTTTCATTAATATGCCACTAGCAGAGGCAGTCAGCTCTTTTCTGCTTCTCTGCATGGTCTGATGAACCGATATGATTTTTTTCCATTAAACTGCTTTACCGCATTAATCTCAGCATCATAAATGCACGTAAGTAACGTGTTGTGCTAACCCTGTAGGTGAGAAAGTTGGCAGTCTTCAGTGTGACTAGTGCCTCACTGTGGCCATTGAATAGTAGGAGGAAGTGCGTGTTGGACCAAAGGCATCACATTCGTCTTGTGTGAACAGCCAAATTGCTTTATAATAGCCTGAGTTCAGGGCCTATAACATTAGCCAGGTACAATCCACAATGGATATGCTACTGGAGACTGAATAGGTGAAGATCAGCATACACAGTTTCTGCAATAACCAGACAGGATCTGGGCATAAATTCACAACTAAACAGGATAGAAACTGTTGTGAAGGACATGTTCCAGTTGCTTTATGGAGGTAATATATATAGTAAGCTTCCCTGAGTTTTCGTCTGTCCCTTTTTCACTTGTCTGAACACTTGGCCTTTCCTTTCATGTTGGTATGTATCTGAAGAGTTATTTTATTATTTTCAATATTGATGTTGATTGTTTGCTAATAGCTTTCCAGATAAAACCTTTTTATAGACACTGGGGAGGAGGATGCAAAAGCAGGTAAAGCATTTGAGTTGCTCCAGGAAAAAAATACAAAGATTGGTGAAGGAGTATGTGATAATATCAGAAGAAAAGGGGTGAAAAAAAACCCCAAAATAGCAATGCTGTTGAAGACAAGGCGCTTTTTTTTAAGCACTGTTAAAGCTATTAGTAAATAATGAAGTTTTCAGTTAACTTTGCAGCTATTGTATCATGGGAGAATATAGATGTCTTTGGAGAAGCTTCCCAGTAACTATCAGGAATTGACCTTTTATGGGCTGTGGTATTGGAATTATATTCAAGCCACAGTATGTTCTTCCACACAGAAAAAACTTGGTCCTTTCTACAGTTATTCTGAACTCAGAAAGGACCAGGTGTGCCCAACTATTGATAGCCTCAAAAGGGCTATGAAAAGCATGTTTAGATATTCATAATAACTAGAAACCTATTGCTGCACATTAGGAAAATAGGAGAAACCTCAAAAAAATAAAGGTAAGTAGTGATGCTGTCACACTAAGGAACACACCTTCTTCAGCATCTGTCCCGCCTGGAATCCATAATGTCACACCTTTACAGTGAAGAACAGAATAAAGATGGCTTCGTGCACTTGAGGAGCATTTAGTACTGCTGCTTTTCTGAGAAGCAGTGAAATTCAAAGGAACCCAATGGTCTCTAATGAAACTCTGCATTTGGTTTTAGGCAACAGAAGCAACAGTACACCAACCAGCTTGCCAAAGAAACTGACAAATACATTAAAGAGTTTGGATCTTTGCCTGCAACAAGCGAACAGGTATAAAACTGAAGAGCATGGCTTGTTTGACTATCGTGTTGGCTCATGTAGAGTATTTGAGTGACTTCTGTTCTGTGTGCCTATATTTGTGCTCCTCACCAGGCTTTCAAAGCACTGTTTAGTTAGTCAACACATTTGCACAACAGGTACGCTTAGAACATAACATTTTGTTGCAGTCCAGACTTGTTCCAAAGTTGGTTTTCTGTGTCAGGAATGAGGTAGCTTGACTGAAATGGTAGGAATCAAGGCAGTGCGCTGTGCCTGTGATTTCAGGTAGCTGGGCATTTTGTAATCTCTTGCAATTATGCTAAGTCTGACTCTGCGGGTATTCTGACTGCTTCCAGGGTCAAGGAATTGTGTGCCAAAACCACTTCCAGGGCAGGTGGATGAATAATTTGATTATGCATAGTAGGTCTGTTCTGTATCACTCAGATCAGCATATGTGCTACGTCTTGTCCACAGGCTTTTCCTTACTCAAGAGGAGTGGAAAGGAGCTGTACAAGTTGGTTTAGTAATAGTCTTTAAACTGCTTCTTTCCCAGGTCTGTGTAAAATCTTGTCAGGAGGTAACATGTGAAGTGGCTGTTGTCGTTAACACACTCCTGTCTGTCATCCTATAGTTTCTTATCCTAGTGAAATCCATTGCTTAAATAAGGGAAGAGCAGCAGGATACCAGAAAACATGGATTCAGGTTATCGTCACTCAAACAACTTGTGTGGTCTGTGGCTGGTTACCAGGGAGCCTTTAGGAAAATGAATTGTCTTGAAACACTGAATTCAAATGGCAGGCCATGATCCACATGTGCTCATCCTGTCAAGTTGTAAACTTCTAATGGAAGTGTTAAAACTTGGTCTTGGTATATAACATCTAGTTCAGGCAAAGTATGTTTGGGTGAGTTTTTTATGGTTTTTCTGTTTCTTTATCTTGGAGCTGAAAAGTTGGCGGTGAGATGTTTTACTGTTTAATTTTACTCCTTTTATTATGAGCATCTTCATCAAAGCTACCTCTCAATTAAATGCATAAATAACAGATCGCTAAATGGCAAATTATAACCTCTCAGAAATTTGGAAGGAAGAGTTGGTATAACGTATACATTTAGGGAAATATGGTGGAGGCTCTCCTGAGTGCCCAGTATTATTCTTCCCTCCCTTACATCTTGTGGGGAAAAAAAAAAGGGCTTGAAAGGTTAGAACAGGTGTTTTTGTATCAGTTCTTAAGCACTTCACGGGGGACATGAACCCACTTCTGGATGCAGCTCAATATGTATTTCCAGCATTTATGTAAAATACATGTGAATTTATGTAAAATACATGTGAAGTGCCCTGTTCTTTCTTTTCTGCACCCTTTTCCCCCATTCGGTCACCTTTGCATATTTTAGCATCCACAGTATCAAAATATTTCACAATTAAACAGTATGTTTTACAATCAACAGATAATAAGGAAGGTAGAAGCTTTCTTGTCCCTGCCCATTTCTCATTTCCAGCTGTTAAATGAAAATAAATACATTGGTTTCCTCTTTCAATACCTTAAATTGTGCAGAGTTACATGATCCCAGAGGGAAGGAAGGTTTGTTCATGCAGTTGCAAATGGTTTTGTAGACTGCCTTCCTGTACACCTATTTAGGAAAAAAAAAAAGAGTATATGCCTTAGCATTGAGCAGCCTGGAAATGGCAAAGCCTTGAAAAGCCTGAGCTCATTTTACTTGGTAAAACTTTCTCTCCTGTAGCGTCAAAGAAAAATACAGAAAGACCGTCTTGTGGGGGAGTTCACCACAGCACTAACAAATTTCCAAAGACTCCAAAGGCAAGCTGCTGAGAAAGAAAAAGACTTTGTAGCCAGAGTAAGAGCCAGCTCAAGGGTATCTGTAAGTATCAGAAAATGTGCCTTATACTCTGTTTACAATGGTGGTGGTGGTGGTTGATGTCAAACTTGCTTGCCTCCACAATTGTACTTTCAAAAGCTTGTTTCTGACTCCAAATACTGCAGAACATGTGCTATATGATTTTATAGTAATGGCTGAATTAAGTTTTAGTAACTCCCTGAGAACTGTTACTTTTTCACTGCTTTTGTCACACAAAGACGTGAACCATCCCTGGGTTCATGCCATAATCTTGCAAAAGCCATTCTTGGTAGATTTCGAAATGCTTTTGCTGGACCTTTGGATATCAACAGATTTTTCCTACAGGGAAAAATCACTTGCCAGATTTCTACACAATATTAAAATGGAGAGTTTGATATTGCTGAGGAGCTTGAGATATTGAGCTTTTCCTTGATAGCATATCAATTTTGCCTTTTCACTCTGTGCCAAATACACATTGCTGTACTTGCAAATTTTAGCAAGCAGTTACTGAGCTGGATGTTTTTGCTTGTATTTCTGCTTTATGCATGCATAAAGCAAAATAAGGATGAGAACATGTTAAATCACGTTTCAGTTTGAAGTTGACTTACTATAAACCTTGTAATACTGACTCATTATAGAAATGCTGACGGTGCTCCTTTCAGGGCCATAATGTTTTATTTATATTTTTAAACACTGATCATGTAGGGTGGTGCTCCTGAAGATAGCTACAAAGAAGGAACACTTGCCTCTTGGGACAGGTAGGCTGAATTTATTACTAAGTCTTAACCTAACCAGAATAATAAATGGCCTGCAGGGAAGCCAGCTGACAGTTTTTCTTTTTGTTTTTTAATTTTTATTTTCTGATCAGTTGCCTTTTTCTGGAGGGAATTGGGATAAGTTGTTCAGTTAGGCTTTCTTCCATAGGGCAAGTGTAGAGAAGAGGCTTTGATGGAATGCATGGGAAGGAAAAGGTGCAGTTCACATCATCTGCCTCTTTTCTTCCCATGCTTCAGCTTTAGTAATTTCCTTAAGCTGCCCTAAGTCTGTATTTGGGCTTTCTGAGACCCAGACTTAGGTAAGCAGAGTCCAACCTGTGAACAGAGTAAAACTGCTAAGCTGTGGTAAGGGTCCAATATTTACTGGGATCTCCCATTTCTTTCTTACTCTCCAAGAACTTTTCAGTCTCAGATTCTGTTTTGTTGGCTAGTTTGCTTTTGCCTCAGATGGATATAAACTCTGCAGTTTATAATTCGGAAGAAACTTTGCCCTCGTGTTCATACTTGGATTTCCAATCAGCTAGCTCAGTGCTATGTGCAACGCTGCTACAGCAGCAGCTTCCTATACCAAAGGTGTGACTGTTAGACCTTCCCAGTTAGCTAGACAGGCAGGGTAAAAAATGTGCATTTTTGTTAACTGATAATGTAAAGTATGTGTTACATATTAACTGTTGTTTTATTCTTCTAAGTTATTTCTCATCATACCTGTTCAATTCTGGTTGGGTATTTTTGTTCAATAGTCAACTGCAAGCACAAGTGCAAGATGAAGAAATTACAGAAGACGACCTCCGTCTTATTGAGGAGAGGGAATCTTCCATTAGGCAGCTTGAGGTAAACACAAGTCGTTTTACAGCAGAATATGCTTTTGATGCTTCCAAAGAAAAAACATTTAGTGGCATGATCTTTAATTGCAGACATTAATCTTGAGGAGTTAGGGTTTGTTTGTGGGTGTAGTTTTTTCCTTCAAAACTACAAATAATTGCCTTCAGATGTGAAATGTGTGTTAGAAATCTACTGTATGAAAGCCATGTTTTGATACTGTATTTAACTTCAGTGTTTCAGTTATGGAACAAGAGTGCTTATGTGATTGCAAGAAAAAATACATACAATTTTTTTCCAACATAGTGGTCATATTATACAACCTTTTTTAACAGTGACTATAAATGAAGCAAAAATTATACCTTTCCTCCCAGGTGTTCCCAATGTTTTGTTCAACATCTTCATTTTTTAAGCGGCTTTTTTCAATGCTTCTGGAAATACAATGATACTCTGTTTCATTCAAACTTTTGTGATTAAGGGCTTGTCAAAAAGTTAAAAACATTTAAAAACAAGATGTAAACTAGACAATAAATTGTCACATGTGATGGAATGCTGACATCAAGAGACTTCTGTGAAGACAAAATGAATTTTTGCAGCCAGTCTGGAAACTACATCTCTACCATCAACAAGAAAGATGCTAGAACTGTAATTTGTCAGGAAGTCTTGCTGATGCATGTGACAAAGTCCATTCTATGTATACATTTTTCAATAATCTCTCCCTTGCCACCCGTAACTTACAGTGAATTGAACTAAACATGTATCAGTCATTAGTTAAGAAGAGATCATGTGCACAGTGGTAACATGGCAACTGTCACTTCAGCATAGCCAGATGGTAATAGGATAATGTGATGATATAGGTGCGATAGCCTGGCCATACTATAGAGGTAATTTCTGTAAACTGTGGTGCTTATGAAATTCATGTGTGTTTAATTTAGGTGTACTAAAACTAATGCAAAATACTTTCTGCACATGCTTTTATTAATTTGGCTTAACCAGATAGCTTTTAAGCAAAGTTGGCATGACCCTTTTCCTTCAGTTAAACTAATACAAGGATGTATGTAGACAAGCCCTCAGTAATGAGAGGTCCTGTTTGTAATGTGATGTGAAGTGTACTTTGTGCATATACGCATCTTCAGTTTGATTATGATAAACTTGGTCTCGTAGTACCAAAAAAGCCTTCCAAATAAACATATGAAGGGTTTTTGTCTTGTCAAGAGTCACGGATATGTACTCAGGAGAAGAAGGAGCAGTACTTGTATCTAAGTGTACAGAGATGCTAGAATATGTTATGTCAATTAATGCAATGATTTTTTCCTTGCAGGCAGATATTATGGACATCAATGAAATTTTTAAAGATTTAGGAATGATGATTCATGAACAAGGTGATGTGATAGGTAAGTCCAATTCTAATATTCTTTGAAATTTTTTTATTCTGTTTCTCTGGAGAGCAGAAATTTAGAGCTTCCTTTTGCTGGAAGAATTCCTCTAATGAGAATATCCATGCTAAAGCAAATCAGGTGTAACCTAATAATGGGTAGACTGGCTGAGGTGACTGGGAAGACATTAAGAAAGTGTGTTTGAAATGGAGTTTAAAACATTATGTAGTTTTTCATGTGTATAAAATGTCTTTAAAAGTAGTTTTTTTGCACTGTTTGTACATAAAATTGGGAGTTAATGTGTGGAGTTTTACTGTATTGACTAATGATATAGGTCTGCAGATTCAGCAAAGGTTCCTGCTTTGCCCTCCATGCAGACAGGTTTATTCTTTTAATGAAATGTGATCAGAAAATACATTTTCTGAGTCTGCTGCTAAGCCATGCTGTTGTCTGTGTCCAGCATACATTTTCAGGGCCTTTTCTATTACTATAGCCCATAATCTGTTCATAGTTTTCCAGGAAAAAAAAATCATCTGTGTTAGTATGTAGAATACCAAACTAATGTCGTGCCTCTTGGGGTGTTTTGTGTGCCTGTTTCCTCTGCTTTCATAGGCCTTGGGACTTTTGTAATCTTGAGCAGAGGGTAGTCAGCAGCAAGTTAGAGGACAAGTAAAAGTTAAAAGAAAAAGGAAAAAAAAAAAGTAGAAGTACTGAAAGTTTCGTCTAGAACAGAGGAGCTGTTACTGACATGAATTGAGCTACTCATTGTCTGGGTGGTTCTGAAATGAACTCAGGTGTAAGTATAGGATGGGTCAAACTTCCATAATGCAAGGTATAAAACTTTTGGTATTGATGAAGACACCAGCAGTTGAGGGGGCAGCTATTACATATGCTCTCAAGTGTATTTCAGCATTCCAAACCATTGGCTGGGTTATGACTAATAACAATTTGATATCTTTCCTTTTAAAATAAAGACAGTATAGAAGCCAATGTCGAAAATGCAGATGTACACGTGCAGCAAGCAAACCAGCAGCTGTCAAGAGCAGCAAACTACCAGGTAATGTCAATGTCAACTGCCAGTTGCATGTAACTGTCCTTTCTCAGTAGTCCTGACTTCCGCTTTCTTACACAGTTCAGATTTTGCTTATCAATTTCCTGAAGGCTTGGAGACTTACTTAAAGGTTTATGTTAGACTGTGTTGGTATTTCTAGGTCACTATAGAATAAAAATCAGTGACCTCTGAAGGCTTTGGGTTTCCTGTAAAATTAGCCAGGCTGTTTCAGAGCACCTGGAATTATAACTTTATTTAAAAAAACCCCAACCAAACAAAAAAACCCAAACAAACCACTCCTTTTACAGTTCAAGAAGTAAAAAGTTCCTATATATGGAGAGCAAGCCTCTAAATATCACTGGAGGAGCAGGAAAGATAGGCAAGGAAGTCTTCTGAAGATGCTGCCAGTTAGTACCAATTTTTACTGTCTAAAATCTTCTCAAAGCTGTATATATCCATTTTCTTTTAATTGCTACCCTGATGCTAAAAACATATTTCAAATTCAAAATTTTTTGAAAAGTCTTTTAAATACCTTTAAATGCCACTTCTGTATAACATTTTGGGAGCTTGTTAGAAATATTCCTATTAGTAATAAATTTTCCCTCTTAAGTCAGAGTTAGTCTGTGGACTTTTTTTTTTTCTTTTCTTTTTCTTAATCCTCTTGTGTGTGTTACTAGTAGCCAGGACAGTTAAATCAGTGACAAAATGTCTGAAGTATTGCCTGCTAATTTCAGAAGGGGGATAGGGAAAGGGGTGGATGCATCCTTGAACTGTGTTCTAGGTGGCGCTAATTGGCACATTAAGAATGGTTGATGGCCCCTTTTTTGATACTGACAGAGTTCAGGAAAAAGAAAATAGTAGCAGCCAAAATTTTCTGTGGAATGTGTTAGTTTTCTGGTTGAAATTTAAAATGAAAAGCTTTGTGATTTATCTTGATGAGGAAAGGATTAATATCTTCTGATCTCAAGGGAAGGTTATCGAGACTTTTGACAAGCTTCTGTTCAGCTGGGTCTTGCAGCAGACACCAAACACTGCAGAGTTGGCCCATGTTTGAAAGGATTATGTAGTTTGCTTCAGATTTGAACTTTCCTTTGCTTGAAAACTCATCCTTATTCCAAGACACTGAAAAATCATTTCCACTTCCAGCAGACTTTTCTTAATTTAAGCAGCCATTATATCTGTATGGTCTGAGCCCCTCAAGGAAGTGTTAGAGGCCCAGACACGCTGGCGGTGATGAGGCTGCACATGGTTGGTACCCTTACAACTTTTGGTTGTGGTTGGATGAGGTATGCACCACTCATCTGCCATGTGGGGTGCATTCACACGGTAGAGCTGTTTGGGCAAAGCCAGACTCCTCTCCTTTCTTTCCCACTTTACCACTGCTGCGTCAGCACTTGTAGAAATGACGATCAAGTGTATGAGGGAATAAGATCGCCGTGTTTTTAGTCCACTGATTTGCTTAAGTAGTGTTACAGGGGAAATGTTCGACTTCAGTGCACTGGTGGCAAGAGGTGGTCTCCAGGATGAAAAAGGAAGAGTCTGAGAGTATAAAGAGAGAGCTGGCCACAGATTTAAAACCAAGAAGGTACTCTAGCAAATGTATTGAGTTCTAGCAAGTAAAACAATGAAATGAAGAAATCTTAGCCTGACAATGGGAGAAAAGGCAACGAGATAGTAAAACTAGAAGAAGAGAATAGTTAAGAAACTTGATAGTCTGTGTGGTAGTGGGCAGAGAACTGGCAGCTTCAATGAAGAACTGACACAGATGTAGTTCTTCAAAGGGAAAAAACCACCCACCCC
>JANZLQ010000086.1:23175030-23198123 GCA_026212715.1 Elanus axillaris | reverse complement strand
CCAAAAAAAAAAAAAACCACCCAAGCAGAACAACTGCAAAACAGAGAAAAGTCTGGCTTTGATTCTGGTGCTGTGGCCTAGAATCTCAAGATTTGAGTGTTATTATCCCTTGGCTATCAGCAAAAGCTTGTGAAACCCACTGGTGATTTCCTTTTTTGCTGTGAAGGAAACCTTCAGATTCCATATCCTTCAGATAAAGGATGACAGACTGCTGCTAGTCTTGGGTGCTCTGGTATCTCAAGCTACAGACCTGTATGGGAGATGTGAAAGTTCTGGACAAGTTCATAACTTCATTGTAGTGACATCTATATAACTGGCTTTCTAGTCAGGTGTCTCTTTTTTTCTTCTTCTCTTTTTTCTTTTCTTTTTTATTAAGAGCAAGTTGTACCTAAGAAACTTGACAAAAACAACTTTAAAATAACTCTGTGAATAGATGCAAAGTCAGTCTTCCAGGAGTTTAAAATTGCAGTCTCTTGACCCTTTCTGTATATACATTAATAGTTTTTAAATATTTTTTTTTCTAGCAGACCATTTATACCTTGTTTACTGTGCAGATTGATGGTCCATTTTCCTCTATATGCGGTCACCTGCTCTCTCATGTTTTCTTCTCCTCTGTGTTCTAATTACATCCATTCATTATGTTACTGCATTCTCTTTCATTAGTTTATTATGTATGCCAGAAAATACCACTGAAACCATTCTGTTGAATAATACAGCCATAAAATTAAGTTGTGGGTAACTTAGCTCTTTTCACAAGCAGTAGGACCATAAAAGCATTTGAGTAGTCTTCTGATGTGGTGGTGCAGTTTTCAATCAACTTGTTTTTTTCTGTATTGGCAGCAAAGGTCCCGAAAGAAGATATGCATCCTCATTGTTATACTTGCTGTTGGAGTATTGCTTCTTGGAATCATCATATGGTTATATACTTAATAAGTCTCTGGAGAAAGCATTGTAATTGGTATTTAAATTATGAAAGGAAATTCCTAGTCATGGTTTGCTCATTGTGAAGCTGAGTAAAATAATGGTTCTGTACTTCATCACGCTTACTTTTTTTATAAGACTTCTTGTTTTAACCTGAGAAGTAACAGTCTCAGTACTACTGTAATATAACTGCCCTCTTGGATTGGGTGCTGTCTTACAAAAAAACCCCAAACAGTCAATGTCATAAACTGTTCCATTAACTTAAACATAAAAAACCTCTTAAGGTTTAGGCGTTAATCAAAAGCCTGATAATTTTTTTGATAGGGCGGGTAATTATCTTTTGGGATATTGCTAAATGTTGCTGCCAAAACAAACTCATGAATTGTTGCTTGAGGCAATGAAGTCACATCTCAGAATTTATTTTTAAGTTAGAAATGTCTTTCTGTCTCTTTCCCTTCCATCCCACTCACCTGCCCATTTGATATGGGTGGTTAAAAAATAAAATGTAGGTTGCTGAAGTTGGTGTGATCTCTCTTTTGTAACTGAAGCGTTTTAATTAAGCCTTTGGTTTGCCTGAAATCTTTCAGATGCTTTATATAACTTTGTATCTGGCATTAAGTATGGTTATGCCTGGAAGCCTCCTGCAAAGGCAGGTAGGGTGGATGATCTAATTATGTAGATTGTTTGTTTGGGATCGTGCATTAAGAAATACTATGGTTTATGTGCACACATCTGGTATCTTTGCATCTGAAGTGTGCATCAGTGAGCTTGGCTAGATGAAAATAAGCTCTAGTCTGTGAATTCTTGGATTTACTGGGAAGCACAGAAATTCCCAACTTCCTAACTGCACTTGAATGTCACTGTTCTGAAACCGCTGTGATTTGGTTTCCATGAACAGATCTGAAGTTGTATGTGAGGTCTTTCATACAGCTGAAGAAAAGAAGATTACAAGTTCAATTCCAGGTTCAACAGTGGTATATGAAATCAAGTTGGAATCAGTTGAACTGATTCAAACTGTTTAAGATGTTTGATGCTTATAGCCTTTAAAATGACCTTTTTCCTTTTGTGCCATTTTGTACCAATATATTAAAAATACAACAACACTTTTTTTTGCCAATAATCTGTTTGCCTTTTTAATTGATCTTGGTGAACTAATCTGAAAAGTGTACAGATGAAAAAGTTACTTAATTTGTATTTTATAAAGTTCTTGTACACTAGACTGATAGAGAATGCACTGTTTACATGGTGAGCTATGAAATACTATTTGGGAACAATCTAACTAAGCATAAATGGACTTCAGAATTGTAACCATGCAACCCAAATAAAGGTCTTTTAAAGAGTACACTTTTCTAGTAGCTCCTTTTTTTTCAGAATCTGTCTTTACAAGCACAGCTGTTGTCTTTGCCTTTATATAAATAATTGAAACTGCTCTGAACAACTCCAGAGAATTTCAGCTCTGCTGGCCAATCAGCCCTGTGCTGCACTTCATATGGTTAATGAAAATGCTCCTGGATCTTGCATTTCCACCTGTGTGAGCCCAGTCTCTGGAGGAAAGGCTGCTTTGCTCTGTGTGGCTGCTGACAGCGGGTGCTGAGGATAGACTGTTACTAGCTCTCTTTCAGCATAGCATGAAGCATTCGGCGGGATGGTAATCCATGGTGCAGGAAGGAGGCTTGTGTTGCTGTATTTGGATTCCAAAAGCAATGGAGGAAAAATAAGTCCTGTGAAACTGCATTATTATGTTCAATGTAACATGGAAAACATCTCTGAGATTGAAAGAGGAATTTAAGTTGCAGTATGGACTCTTCTGTGTTGAGATCCCAGCTACTGTGTTCCTGTGGCTGCCTTTGTGCTGAGAGTGAGGCTAGGACTCCATTCACCCTTAGTTGTTAAATAACCGTCAGATATGCTTTGGGCCACTACCAGCCATGGTAAGGCTGTCACTAGTGATGCTAAAGCCTTTTTTTGTTTTCAGACTACACTAACCTAAACTAGAAGAGCAGTCAGCTTTTTGGCTGAGTAGCTTCCTCACCAGTGAACTGTCTAAAACAAACTTTGGAAGTTTCCTGACCCTAATGTTTAACAAATTCTTTACACTGTTGCAAACAAATGCAGAGGAATAGCCTGATCCTACTTGGCCAGGAGATCCTTTTCTCTGTTGCAATACCTCATACCTGCTTCTGTCAGTGACTGACTGATTCCGCTGACATGCCTGGGGAAGGAAAAACAGCACTTCAGCAGCAGATCTTCAGCTCTGGCTCCCGACAGATCAGAAATTCTATCTGTGCTTGATACTTGTCACATTTTGTACGCATTGCAATTTGTCTGTTTGGTTTTCTGCTAGGAGTGTTCTCTACTAAAAGGCTTACCAAATTGAAGAATATCGCTCATCTTGGGATGAGTGACTGCAAAGCAAAATAGCCAATACGAAAACTTTCATCCATCAGGAGCTGGTGAGAACCAGGCTGCAGCAACAAGTTTGAGTGACTCAGAATTTCCGAGTTGCACAGCATTGCGTTTCCCAAACTCCTGCTGCAACCTGCTGCCTCTGTTCTTGTTCTTCTGTGTCTGATTTGTCTGCATGTCTTTATTTCCCACATGGAGTTGGCTCTTTATTTTCAGAGTCGTGTGCCCATTCAGTTTCTCTCTGGTGATAGTGGTTTGGGCACTGTCAGGGAGAAGAGCGCTGCTGAGAGCCTCGGTGCGTGCATCGCTTGCTTCCCTTCATGATCTACTAATAAAAAGTTCTTATGGTGTGGGGCTGGCTCCCCCACATGCTCTCAGATGAAAGATTTCTTCCTTTCTTGAATCCCAGTGGAGGGGGGACACTGGAGCCCTTTACCTCTGAACTGCTGAAGGGCCAGCCAGCTGGGGGCTGGCTGGTTCCAGCACATCAGCACTGCAGTGTTTGCACACAGGCTCCTCTGCCTGTTGGAGAGACCAGCCTGCAACTTGCTCATTAAGAATCTTGGTGCTATTAATTTTCAAACTTGATTAGGCAGAAACAAAAGTGTTGGACTTTTTTTGTATTTAGAGTGTCCGTGTTGGGGGACATAAATACTCCTTTTTAAGCTGCTCTTAAGGGAGCTCCTCTCCTATCTTTTCCCTCCCCTGCATACACACATGCTTAACTGTATAAAATGCAATTTCCAAGTATTTAAAGCAAGCTTTGATATCTGTTAAGAACCCAGTAAAACATCTGGGTGTAACATGTATGAGTCAGTGTTTTTAGAACAAAGATTTTGGCTGTTCCATATTATCCATCAGTATCTGTCAGATTAGCAAGGCCTAAAAATGCAATCAAAGCACCCTTCATTTTACTGAAGGAACCTGGTAAGAATAGTTCCTTTGTAGTTATCTTAACACCAGGGGTGCTTTTCTGTTCTTTCTTGCTTTTTCAAAGAGCTGAAAATCACAGGGGCAGACAGCTTTTTAAAAGCTTTTTCCTTGCCCCCTGCATCTCCCCCCTTGGAAATTGTTCTTGATAATCAGCAGAGTATACAATATTCCCAAACTAACTTCATACCAAAGTCACCCACATGTACACTGTGTGCATACAGTTGGCAAATATGTTTGATGTCAGAGGTATGGGCTAGGTTTGGGGCATTAAAAGTAGTTTGAAATCCATGAAAAAAAATTTCAGCTTGGGAAGTAAGGGGTCAAAAGGTGGAGGGAGGGAGATAATGACATAATCTGTTAGTAAAGTTTGAAAGATCAAATACCCTTGTAGTTGTTCACAGGTTTGGGATGTTTCAAGGACTGTTTGTGTTGCTAGGTATCATGTTTGGAACAGAAGACTTGCTTTGCTTTTGTTTAGTTCTGGTTGAACTTACTTGATGCTTTCAGGAACAGAAGGTTAGTGAGGGAGGAAAGAGCAGCGATCTCCTTGCTGCTGTATATGAACATTTGATGACTTTCTGTTTCTTACGATACCTACAGTGCAAAGTGGTGCTTAAGTGCATAGCATGCAGCTTTCCTTTTCAGTTTGCAATTAAGTCCAAATCTCTCACCCAAAGCTGTTGTGGCATGAGGAGTAATTATTCTCTGATGAGGTGCCCACCTGCAGAGCCATTCTAGATGCTACTGCAACATAGAGTTGCAAGAATAAATATCTGAAAGTGATCAGCTTTCAGACATTTTTGTCTTTGTATGTGCTTCTGATGGTGCCCCTGAATCTGCAGAAGTTTCTGTAGCTTAAGGATGGAGATAACAAGGCATTTATTTAGTTCTTTGTGTGTGCTGAACATATTAAATGATAAAGGAAGCCAAGTGTTTGCTTGCACAACAGTAAGGAACTCTACAAACCCAGAAATAACCAGAAAAAGTAACAGAATGTTCATTTTTGAAAGGCATGCTGTATTCCCTCAAGCAGAACATCATGAGAGCACCAAACGATGTCGTAATTTACTATTTATACAACTGATCTCTGCTTTTCCCATTGGCTATTTTGAACGTCTGGGCTTGAACACAGCTGTAGTGATTCCTTTTGCTCCTATTCCAAATATCAGAAAGGTACTTGGGGTAAGGGAATGCATCAAACTTGTTGATATTTGCAAGAATATACAGAAGAAGAAATACTGTAAGTGTCTGCTTGCTAATAGACATGCCTCAGTCCACAGCACAGCACTTTTCTGCTACTGGTGATAAAATAGATTCTTCCGATTTAAGAAAAAAAACACCCAAACCCTAGATTACAAGGCTTGTTAGAACAAGAAAAATTGCAGCTTTTTTTTTTTTATTAATGCCACATATTTTAGAATATTTCTTACAAAAAGGGGGGGGGTAAAAATAAAAAATAAAGAAGTTGAGGTTGCAAGCAGCATTGTTCACATCGACACCCCCCCCCCCCCAAGTTCCTCAGGATTTGTCATGGACTGAGTTATGATCATGTTTTTCCTTTATTTAACGTTTAAGCAGAAAATGTTTGTTCTTTGGCAGTGCAGATTGAAGTCTGAAGAGATAATAAACGTAGAAAGGAGCTGGCAAACTGCATCCAGGCAGTATAAATGATAATACACCTTCCTACCTTTACTCAAAGAAGGAAAAGCTGCTGGAGCTATTGCTGTAACTGCCAAGCTTGCAGCTTGGGAGGGAGGACTTGACTTAACTACTATGCTCAAGACCCACACAGCTTCAGCTACTCCTGGGCCCTGCCCACTGCATGGACCTTTATCTAAAGGAGGTAAGCAGAGCCAGGGAGAGGATCTTTTCTGCTCTAAAGGAGAACATCAGCCAGCAACTTGTGGAGAGGGTAGATAAATGTATACCCTGCCATCTGTGCCGTGTTTGCTCCCTCCCACTCTGTCTCGCCCCAACTGCATACACTCAGATGTTCTCTCTGCAGAGGGGACTGAAAACCCAAAACTGGGTTCCCAGAGCCCAGCGCAAGGGAAGCATTAGACAGACCTTCATATCTTGTGCTCTTCAAGAACTTCTCTGCCAGAGTGTCACTGAAATAGCGAGAAGCCTCATTGTCTGCTATGCTGTTCCCTGACAGCTGCTCTTCAACCAGATAAAGAATAAATATAATCTTGGAGACTAGCCACTGTGTTGTCAGGGAGAATTAGGCTGAAGAAGCTTGGAGGATTAGAAATGCTTATGAAAAAGTTGACTTAAACTGTCCTTGTAAGATGACAAAAACAAGTTGAGGCTTTCTTATCCTGTGTCAGCCTTGGTTTTGATGTCTTCAGCAAATTATTTAAAATCATAAAAAGAGAACTTTAAAAGAAGAAGGAAACTAGAATGTTTGTCCCTGATCTGCATTTCTTCTGTTAGTTTATAGGCTCGTTTGTAAACTCCAAGCAGGCAATTGCAAGCCTTGAAGCTTTAGGGGAAGAGGGGCTGTCTGCAGCAATGAGCCACCATCCTTCTTCCACTGCAGACGCACAGTGGCATCCCTGGAAAAGGGCAGTCTGGCACCTGAGCGACCAGACAAAAACACAAGGCATCGTTAATTTTCAAGTCTTAAGGCAAAAGCAGGTTTTTCATTTAAAGGATGAAATACTCTGAAATACCATCTACTGCAAGAGGAATAGATGTGTGCCTCTCTCTGATGCCCGAGTTTTAGAGTCAGGGAAGGGGCTCTTCTGCAGCCTGGTCAGGCATTGTGTGCTGGAGCAGGATGTGGTAGTGATTTAAGCTCATGTGGTTGCAAATAGGAATAGAGTCAGGTGTTTGAACACCTGAAGAATCTGCAATTACAGTGAGAAAATGCAGCTGCATTACTGGAGAGAGCCACTTGGGTGTATCTTAGTAGTTGCTTTGTGGATGAATGGTGCACTGGTAAAGTCTGTGATGCCTTGAGATGAGTGAAGAATTTCTTTGTTATGCCTTTTGTGGAAGTTTCTTTCACAGTTTTGCTATCTGGATGTTTCAATGAAGTGTAGAAATCACATTCTTCTAATTTGTGTTAAGGAATATGGATTTTGTTAGAAATATTTGGAATATAAAATATATTTTGAAATATACAGATTTGCTTTCAGTACTGTATAAACCGAGGGTAGTGGATTATATGCTGTACGGGATTTATTTAGGAAAAATATCACTATGGTTCTGTAAGGTAGGTAAGATATTTTCTTGGTTGGTTGTTACACTAAACTAAATGAGCAGCTACCTGGAAAGATCGGCTGTTTCAATACGGCTTCCATAACCTTTGTTTGGGGCAGATTGTGACTGTCCATAAGGACTGAGACCTCATCAACTGCTGCTGGGTGATTCTGCTTAACCATATAGTGTCCCTGTCCCTTTGAAACTGTCTCTGTGAAGCACCATTTGCAGAAACTTGAGAAGCAAACAGTTTTTTGCAAGAGGAGGTTGTATCTGATTCACAAATGGAGTGTGGGAGGTGCACAAACCAGCACAGAGAAGGCAACCACTGCTACAGTCCACCTCTCAGGCTTTGCCACCCTTGGAGTGGTGCCCTCAGAAACCGAGGTCCCGCTCCAGGACTTAGACTCGCCTCCTTCGGCAACTTCCCTACGCTCCTCACACCAACTCACCCAGACAGGAGGCAATTTTTTTTTTTAAAGCAACTCTTCGCACAATTTACCCTGATCTTGCCTTTTCTACTGGCAGCTTTTCCCCTGCTCCAGCCTTCGCCTGGCAGCCTGTACGGGCAGAACCAGCTCTGCTTTAAGGTTCTGCCTACCCCATTGTGCTGTTTTTCTTTCTGCAAATAAGATCATTTAGGTTGGCTACATGATTGCTATGCAAGTCAGTAGTTCTGGGCTGGGAACAAACATTTTATTCACTCGGTGTCAAAGGCATTCAGTGATGGAGCAATTTGACATCATCAATGCAATGACTTCCGTGAACTTCTCAACCAGTTGTAGCCTTGATCTCATTGTATCTCTTCCCAGTGAAGAGGAAAATTCAGTTTGTTTCTTCTGGCAGTCACTGGAGTGACTACAGTTCTAATTTTATGATAGAACTGCACCTGAAAACAGGCAAGTGCCCAGTGAGCCAAGCATTTCCTTGCCAGTCAACCCTCCTGTCAGCTCCTCTGACCCCCCACCCTGCTCCAATTTACTTCTGAACATTGCCAGGGCAGTGGAAGTTTGACTTCAAGTTTCTCTTTTCCCCCGGACATAAGATATCCATAAACTCTCTAGCTAAACTGCAGCTCCTCTGGATTTTCAGTAGAAATTATTTCTCAAAAAAAAAAGTATGAGGTTTCTGATTCATCCATTTGCAAACACAGCTCTGCATAAAAAGGCTAAAGGGATATTTTGTAAACCATGCACATAGACTATAAGAGCTCTGAAAACCCAGAAATATTACATAAAGACCACAAGACTAAATGAAAGTAAGAAAAATATTTGAAGGGAGAGGATGAGGTAGGGGAGACAGAAAAGGATCTTTCTATAGCTTGTGCTATAGAGAAGGGCAGAGGCAAATATAACAACTGTAGGTTTGAGAAACGGGATATGACTGCGGAGGGTTGTACTGAGTAACACTATGCAACATTGTTCTGGGCGATAAATGGTGGCTGACTGTCACCCAGTACAGATTACTTAAATTTGGGAAATTACTCTTCTATGAATAGCCTTCTGAAGCTGGTCTTCTCTACAGCCAGAAAAAACATCTCTGCTATTGTTGTTTTACAGCTTTGGGTGGGAGAAAACCAGGTGTTTTTCTGCATGTTGTGTTTTGTTCGTATCCCGAGGATTCAGTAGTCTGATGGAGTCATTTTTGTTAGGAGTCTAGGGAAGTGCTCAGATCCCTGAACTTTTCTTGACTTCCAAGTTATGTTCTTGTTTTCTGGGAGGGGTGTGTGCAGAGCAAAGACAAATGTAAGGAGGACTGAAGCAGAGGCAGGATGTGTTAGGAAGGCTTGTTAAAGGATTAAGAAGACCAAAATAATGGCATCATAGTAATATCAAGAAACTGAGATACACAGGCATAATTCAGCTTGGTTATGCACAAGTTGTTATAAGACAAAATATATACCATTCTCAAAAACTTAGACATTTAGCAAGTCAGATACTTTATTAATTCATATTCAAAATTTCAGGAAGACATAGATATTTGCCTTGACAGCATCCTTAAGGTTGCAAAGGGACCAGGAGTGTTGATATTTTAATTACTTTTTGTTCTTAATTATTTTTGTGCCTCCTCATCTCTGCTGTTCTGTTGGGAAGGCGGTGGTGAAGGAAATGGGCTGTTCCCAATGCACGGTTCTTCAGTAGTGCTTTTCACCACGATTCCTCTGCACCAAAATCATATCTGCAATACTCCTGTGCTATTCTGTTGGGATGTTTCCAGCAAGAACCCTGCCCCAAGCTGCGTTCTCTGCTTGGATGCAGCAACTCCAGTCCCCAAAGGAATGCAAAGGCAAGACTGATCCACACTGATTTTTGGAAAGGTGTGCTCAAAATACCACAGCAGGTACCGAAGACGTAGGTAAAATCTTATGTTTATCTGACATGCTTCTCTTTGATGCCAAGGACACCTTGAATTTTTTCATCTGGAAACTAAAACTTTTTTTTTTCTTTTTGAGCCCCAAATTTGGGCTGGCCTTCAGTAGTTGTTCCTAAAGGGAGAAGGGAGGAGTTTCCTCAGCTTGGTCTTCAGTCTTTCCTGGTTAGGCTTTGCCATGTAGCTACATAGAGGGTCTTTTCATGCGGTCCTTAACAAAATCAGCCCAGAAGCATTTAAGGCAGGCAAAAAGTACAACATTATCAAATGCTTTATCAGGAAACCATTTGTCTGATCAAAAATTCCTGAGCACTAAAGAAAAAACTCTGTGGGGTTTGTAAATCAAAATGAGAGAGTGCAAACTTAACATGGTTTAACCCAGACTATAACACGAGCTCTTTTTAGGAGCTGTTTGTTGTTTTTTCTACTTATCCAGGGTTGTAAAATTTTCTGTGGATATGCATTACAGAATACTTC
The DNA here is from genome assembly GCA_026212715.1 of Elanus axillaris. Taxonomy (NCBI): domain Eukaryota; kingdom Metazoa; phylum Chordata; class Aves; order Accipitriformes; family Accipitridae; genus Elanus; species Elanus axillaris. The sequence continues at coordinate 23,187,809 of JANZLQ010000086.1, read as the reverse complement.
CACTGTGCTGAGTAGTGCTTAATGACTATTAGTCATTACAGTGCTAATAATAGTGATTTGCTTTTAATGGGTGCCAAAGTAACTTGAGTGTTTACTTTGTTAAAGATGCTGTGGGCAAGGGGATGAGATAGATTTAAGAGGATGGCACAAGTCTGGGGCTAGTCTGGGCTGGTGCATGGGTGTCATCTCAGACAAAAACAAGTAGTTAATAACTGCACCTCAGAACCATGCTGCTTCTGAGGTAGTGATGGGGAAATCATTTATTAAAAAAACCCAAACCAAACCAATAAACCCTAACTGAAACTCAGGCAACAGCCTTGTGTTAAGAGTCAGAAGCCTGAGACGCTTCCATGGCATTCCCACCTAGGCTGCCTTTTTCCTCAAAGAGGGTCAGAGCAACCTGGACCACCTGCACACCTGTCACCCCATTGATGACATTTTTCCACCAGCTGTATGAGCGTAGTTTCATGGTACATGGTGGGGAAAAGGACCTAGACCTACAGCCCAAGATCTGCAGATGCTGTCTGGAAAATCCTTGAGGGTGTTTTTAGATCATTAGTCCAAATCAAGATTTGCTGGAAGAATAAACAGGTGACTATGGATGTCTCTTGAACTAGCACTGATGTACTTCACAGAGAAATCTCTGACAAGAGGCTGTGAGCACACAAACCAGCAATTTGCAGGGAAGTTTGGGGTTGGGCTGTAACCTCTTATCCTACCAAGGATAACAAGAGTATGGTGTTAAAATAATGCAGAAGTTCCTGAAAAATGCTGAGGAGTCAGACTCTGATCTATACTTAGCACTGTGAAATTACAGTCCAGCACCAACAAACTGAAGTTCATTACTCGCAGACCATCTATTTAATGGAAAACTGAGAGTTTGGCTGTTGCAATGTTGGGCTTGTAGGAATAGAGCGAGCTGAATGAAGCTAAACAAAAAAGACATTATGATTTAAAGTCCATGAAATGCCACTACTTACTGAAAATGACACATTGTGCAACTAGGTTGGAAAGAAGTGGTCAACAACAGCATTGGTATCACATGAGTCTTCTGAGGTTGTAACCATAGATGGATATGTACTGTGGCTGCCTTATCCAGCTTCCACAGAGCATTTGGGGGAGAGCACTGAATTCACTGCTTACTCGAGGAGCTCTGCTTCAGAAGCGCAACTATTATGGGCCCAGATACGTGAGCTCCAGAGTGTTACGCTGCCAGAACAAATCATTGTCTGCTGGCAATAGCGGTATTGGTATTTTAAAGCAGATCTGTAAAACACTAACAGGGCAAGGGGCCATCGGAAAGCAAATGCTGTTGGTAAGTTTTGCTGGTAAGTGCTAGCAGTGTGTCGGCTGGGAAAGGAAGATGCAGTGTTGGGAATTGGTGTCTTTAAAGGGCTCAGCTTCAGAGATGGGAAGTCTGCAGGGCAATGATGGAAATGCGAGTTCCCTGGGCAGAGCCGCTGGGACCTGAAGAAGGAGGGCTTCTCTGTGCCCAGAGAGACTCCCCAACACTGCTCTTTGTGGCCTGTCTTTCTTTATCATGTAGCCCTTCCTAAAGAAGAAATTGAGATCCTCTCTAATGGAACTGCCCCTCCCAGCAGGGATTATAATTCCACGTAGTTTTCCCTGTTGAGCAATTTCTGTATCCAGTTGATCTCAGTAGGGTGATTTTCCTCTTACTGCAGGAAGGAAAATGGGGAAAAAAAAAAAAAGCAGCTGCTTTTCCTGCTCTGACCTACAGCGGCGTATGAAAACATTACTTGTCTTCAAAATGCTGTATCATAAAGGAATCATGGACTGTGGAAAAATTTTCTGTTTGCAGGGTGCTTCACGGGCCGTGTCATCACAGAGCATCACCCAAGTCAGTTTATAGTTGTACTGTTAATAGTTTGCTTGTGCAATTGCTGCAGAGAAGTCTTGCTTGCTCAGCCCCCAGTGCACCCCCAGAGCCCCTGGCTTTGCAAAACAAGCACTCCTGTTGATTTACAGCTTTTGTAGACTGGCCAGCTCTAACCCCCAAGCCTGCAGGAATGGGGATCAGAGCTGTTTTCCTATCTTTATGCCTTTTTCTCATGGAAATCTTTTCTTTTTGGTGATGGGGAAAGGACAGCCCTTGCTTTGGCACTTCTATAGAGGAGTAAGGCGGGGGGGGGCTCCCTGTCTTCTTGTGCAACCTCTTCTCCTGGTTTCCTCCACCCCAGCCATGAGGTAACCACACAACCTGACTTGAAGTAAATTTAGGAATCAAGTAATCAGGCTTGATCCTCATATTTAAAAGTAAATGTTTTCCTAAATTAGAATAAATATTTAAGGTTGGTTTTTTTTTTACTTGCCCGCTTTTCATCTTAAAGGACTGCAGCTCCTGGACGTTCAAAGCAAGCTCGGTTACAGGAAGAGGTAGTTTCTTTTTGCCGCAGCCTAGCAATGTTTTGTCAAATTAGGATATTCTATGTATTTTGTTAATATCATGACTTGTGACTAATACAAAAGGAATTAAAGCCTTGGTTAAAATAAAAGGCAGCAAATAGGCAGTCCCTTCTGCATCATCTTTGTTCTCCCCTCACACCCACACTGCTTAGCATGCCTGGAGTCATCTGATAGCTTATAAAGCAAACAAGGACCCAAATTCGTATCACCAGCAGAAAGTGATAAATACAGCTCCACCCAGAAGTCGCTGCAAACGGTCTGTGGCTATGAGCTCAGCTGGTACAGTCACACGTAGAAAAGTTGCTTATGTAAGTATGGGTTTCAGGCTTCAGTCTCATGCGTATATTAACAAACCTGTCATCACCAAAACTTGAAATAACACGTATTCATGCTTTGGATTGTTATTGTGTGCTCCAAGCAATGAATTCTTCAGTTTTGTTTGGAAGACTCCACCTTTGGTGAAGTGAGCTCTAACTTGAAAATATTTGTGCCTATGAACGTTAGATGGCTGCAAATCTGTACAGTAGTGCTCATATGAGAACATCTGACAGCTGCTCTTCTCCTGATGTTTAGAAGAAATGTCTGTGATCTGCTGTGGTGTGGACTAGAAATCTCTCCATCACACTTATTGTTTCTTCTGCAACACTTGCATAACATCTTTGAAAAAATATCAGTGATTCATAAAATAATATGTACTGATGAAATTGTATCCTCAGCATAGCTGTATTATAAAATAATAAGAATGTAAAAGTATAAATAATTCTATTAGAGTAACTCTTAAATGACCAAACTGAGCATGGGAGAATATTTCACCAGTTAAGACATTCTCATATGGTCATAAACCAACTGTGCAGACCCCTCTCTACACAGCCAGCTACTGAGAAGGTGAATGGTGGTGTTGCAAAGCGATTACAAGACTTCCTCGTACAAATACGGGGCAGGGCTGTAAAACAAACCTGAAAAAAAAAGTAATTTATTGTCAGAACTATAATGAACTAGGCAAGTTTAAAAGCTTTAAAAGCACGATTTTGGGTCCACTCATTTGGCAAGCACTGGGTTAGGGAGTGGTTAGGGCAGTAAACTGAGGAGCAGAAGCAGAGTAGCGAAGGAAGGGAGAGATGGGGGAAAAATGGTAACTCCTGCCCAGGAAAGTGATGGTGAATATTTGGGATTGGGCTGGGAGAGCAAGCTTTCTACCCAGCTCAGATGCTGGAACATGTGCAGAATAGGACATGTGAAGCAGCCCGAATGTGCTTCAGATTGTATTACATCAATTAAAATATCTTACACTGATAACTTCTCATTAAAAATCAGAATTTAGCTTTCCCATGAAGATTTTTTATTTAAAAATCTATGTCCTGCTATCTCCTGCCTATATAAAGGCCAGAAGGACTACTGTGACTCAGATGTCTGTTCACCATGAAACATTGCCCAGAAATTTTTACATGCAATTCACAGCTCCAGGTTGAGCTGGCACGTGCCTGCATAGGGGACCATGAGTCCTGCCTTGAAGCTTGCAGGGTCTGAGTACCCACAAAGTCTTTTGGGAAGCCGGTCAGGCATTTATGGTTACCATTTAACTTCTCCATACAGTTGTCCTTTTTGCTTTGAAGTTGAACAGCTTTTGCTTTCAGTGATACAGTTGGGTGATATCTTTATTTACAGATTATCTTTTTTTACTGTAATTTTATCTGTAAGTATTTACAGGCCATGATGAACTCATCTCTTACCTTTGACTCAGAGCTAAGAAATGGACAGAGATTTCTGAGGCCTTCAGTGAGTCTTTCAGTCATTTTCTGTATATTTTCAGTTTCTTAACTGTCTTTTCAGTGTGTGGACCCTGGTATAAGGGACAGAGCACAGCAATGCTTGCTGCCTTCCCTGGAGGCACAGCCAGTTCTCCTCTCCCTTGTCATTTCACACTGGGGGTTCTTTACTCAGTAGATGTTTTAGCAAGAAGCCTCAGTCTCTTTCAGCATCACTGCTTCCAGGGTACTTTTTCTATCCGATACCTGTGACTTTATTTTTTTCTACACTTGATGTTATGGTTTTGCATTTTTTTATTCCTTCTTCAAGTCTGCTTTATGTCCCCTGAAGTTAGTGATCCATTACTGACATCACTAATGTCAAGAGGTAATGTCATTTTGTTAATTTTAAGGATTTCAATGTCATTGCTTTTTGTGATATTCCTTTTACTTTCATAGTAACAGTGCTTGTCATTCTAGGTTTGAAACTTGTCAAAAGCAACTATGACCATGACAAGCAACTCAACAAATCCAGGAGAAAAATCCAGACATTTTAACAATGACCATGTTGATCACCATCTTCTGGAAATCTTACAGTAAACTTACCTTGAAATCAGCAGGCAAGAATCTCATTCCTCAAACTGCGTACATTTTATATGCATACACTTTATTTATAGACTCCACATTTTGACAAAACTTTCTTCTTTGCTTAAATACAAGCTATCCTGTGTGTACGTAAGCATTTTAGGTGTGTGTTATATGTACAGGAGCAAAATGTATTGCATCAGTTTTAAGTAAAAAAACTCAGGTCAGCAGAGTTCTTGAAATTTTTAAAGATGGGTATTTTTTTTCCACCAAGGAATGTTTTTCTTCTCAAAAGCAAGGTTACTTCTCCTGTTTGCATTGGGAATTTACCAGTGACTTCAGTGGAAACAGGATTGGGTTCAATAGTTTGCTGTGTTGAAAAATTCTGGAAACTTTTATGGGATGGAGTAACTGCAAGCTAATCTTCATAATTTGTTGGGAAGACAGATGCTACTGTTGTCCAAGGGATGTAGTACATTTGGCACCCTCTTCCTGCTACATTTTTGTTTCGTGTGTGTATTTATAACTTTGACTGGCTATGCAGGCTGTTTGCACAGAGGGTAGGGCACAGGGATGCTCTCCACTTCTGCAGAACGACACATCCCCCCAAGGTACCAAGTCCCACCTCCTTCTTGCCTTCTGTTTTCTGTTTGTTCTGCTAATTTTGACATTATAAATGAGGGAAATGAAACCCAGAGGTAAGTTTTGCTCTCTGAAACCATCTGTCCAATTAGAAAAAAGTAGAGATCATTCATTTAGATTCAGGAAACTGGATGCCTATCGAGTTTTGTGAAGGCTGCACAGGAGGGATGGTCTTCAGCTTCTTACAAAAGTCATACAGGCTGAAAACCTATACCCCCTAGTTGGTTTCTGAACTATATCCAGACAGAGAACAAGGCAGTGAGGGGTAGGGACCAGGAAGCACCTTCCTTCTCTCCAAGAGCAGCCGTGTTGGCTTCCACACAGTCAAGTAAACACATAAAGTGCAGAACAGCAGTTATGGGCTTAAATCGCTGCTTCCAAGATTAGCCACCTAACAGAGCTTTCTAATGGGAAGAATGGTGATGGATCGGAGTCAATTCTATCCAAGGAGAGAGAAGAGAAAAAAATCTGTGCTGATGGACATTGTGAAGGGGAGGCTAGACAGACATCTCTCAGGTCTGACAAAGATAAAAGGTGGTCCTGCCCCAGAGTCAGAGTTTGGCTTAGGTGGTCTTGGAAAGTGAATTCTCACCTGGGAAGTGCATTACTTTGATAAAAACTTTCTTTTTTATTTTAGCCAGTCTGTTTTTGGGGGTGTGGGGGGGTGGGGGGCAGAAATCATCAGGTCTATTCTCAATCTGACAATTATTTGACAACCTGCATTATTATTCTTTTTTAGTAAAAGAGACATTAATATTAGATCATTATTAACCCATTAGCATATACTCCATCTCTCAAAAATTTAGTATTGTGTGCAGATAGCAACAGACAATATTTAATTAACCAATAAAATCTATGATAATCTCTCTACAATCTTGTTATAACCAGTAAAAAAAATGAGTTTAATAACCTTGGTTTTCCAGATTTCTACTTGTGTTTGAAATTAAAAAGATAGAGCAGATAGAAGCAGTTTGACTCCATTTTTTTCAATGGTGTCACTGTGGTGAAAGTCCATGTGGTACCAGTTGCTACTCTTCCTGGGGCTGGCTAGCTTCCGGCACTCTGCCTCTACTTCTGGCCATATGAGAGGAAGAGTATTGGAGGTGCTTTGTAGATGAAGAAATATTAGAAAGAGGAATTTTTTTATAGTTTTTAATCCAGCTGGGTGTTTTGTGTAATCACCAAAATCTTTGGGATGGAATTTTTAATGGGACTATGAGAAACCAATTTAGAGGTGTACCATAAACCAACCAAAACCAGAAGCCTCAGACTCCTTGTTTGTCTTGAAAAAATAATGTTTGCAACTCTAAATTTGGGGTTGGGTTTTTTTCAAATTTTCAGCTATGGTTTGTGTGCATTTAAAGTTAGAGAGATTTCTCTCTAAAATACATGCTGTTTTCATACTCATTATATATAATGATTTTCTCATTAATTCAGGCCTACATGTAACAACTGTAACACCTGTATGTAAACTAAATGTGGCAGGTTTTAGTGCTGTGTGGCATACTCAGATTTAGCAGATGGTAGCGAGTTCTGGGAAATAAGACGTGCACTTTGCCTCCTGGTGCTACCCTGTTGAGGATGCTCCTAGGTGTTGATAGGAGCTGGGGATCTAAGGGCAAAGAGATGATGCCTATCTATTGTTCCTTAATAAGTCAATTAATTATGAAGATTTAGCCTGACCATGGGTAGTGACCTAACACCTAATCTACTGTGCTGGTGTGTTGTGGCACTGAGGCATCCTTGCTAGAGAGCAGCCCAGCAAGAGCTGTCTGTTCTATCCATTTGCAGGCAACAGGATATCCCAGAGGCATAAAATGGTTTGGTTTCAGCCTGTTTCTAGTGTATCCTGTGCTCTGTGGCATACTTCGGGTTAGACGCCTGCTGGCAGTTCTCTTATGCAATTTAGCTTACATGCAGCAAATTCATTAACATCGATTATATATTACTAATTAATGCAAAATCTTTTATAAGCATTTTATAAACTACCTAGCCAATGGCAACACCATCTTGCTAACAGAGGGCAGCAAGAAGTCTGTTCTCACCTGTGAAAATGAAATTAAGCACCTTTTATTTACCCTTTTAATTGAATGATTTCTATTCCCCATCCGAATGACCTCCATAAATCCAGATTTTGACACCAACATGATGCAAAGGGTTGGAGAAGTAGCTTGCAGATCCATCTGGAAGCTTGTCACAGTGGGAGAATACCTATGCAGAATAAGCCCACCTTCACTGACAATCCTGTTTGTGTTCAATGTAGATGGTGGACCGAGAGCAGGAAAGTTTGTGGGTTGAACTTGATGTTGTCTCCAAAATGCTGAGCCAGCAGGATGGGCTCCTAGGGAACATTACTACCAGCACAAGTAAGAGGAGCTGGAAAACGCTTCTGTCTTGATCCAAGGCCAAGATTGCTTCAAGAAGAGGAAGGTGGAAATGTTCCACCTGTGCCTCCGCCAGCACCAAACATTCCCTTGGGCACACATGATCTGGCTGCTCTTAAATATTTGTTTAAAGGATCTGACTTAGAGAAAAAAAACCTTCAAGCTGGGAACAATTGTTTTGTCTTAACCTACTCGATTAAGGCGGGAGAACAGAGCATCGTGCTTATTTTTTATTGATGTTTATTGAAGCTGCACTTAGGAGAAAAGCAACATGGCCACATAAATACACCAGAAGTTGTATATTTACCATTCCTATGCACTCCTGTGTTTTTCTGAAAAGTTATCAAAGGCATTGACTAGCTCTGAGAGGAGAAGTAGCAGGCTCCATTGTCTTCTGAAAATGGAAGCCCTCTGAAAGCAAGTTGTAAGTCAAAATGGGGATACAAGCTCTCCAGCATTTCAGTACACATTATTTTCTGGAATTTGCTCTATTACTTCATCTTTTATTCTTTAAAGTTTTTTTTTTCCCCTTGTCCTTTTTCTGCTCTATTTCCCAAATACTTGAAAATTATTCTTACATTGCAAAGTGGAAAATGCCTACAATTTAATTGATCACTATAAACACAGTTACAGCACAAAGGCTTTTATAAATCTTCTAAATTCTCTTTCTATGCATGTTATGTACTTGTTTTGCATTTTCCTTTTCTTTTGCTGGGCATAGTAGTTTTTTTTGCTTTCAGATTGGCATACTGGGGAGATACAAATTCTTCTTATGAAGTAACATATATTAATCACTGGAGCTGGAAGCAATGTTTGGGACCAGAGAGTACAGAGGTGGACCATTTCTACCTTTCCATTCTTGAAGGAGCCTGACTTTGGCTCGAGTTAGGATAGTTTTGGAGCACTCCTGTACTCCCTACAACCTATGTTTTAAATGCTCTGTTAATCTCAAACTAGTATAAATAAAGGCTAGTATGCTTTCAGCTGTTATTATGATGAGTTTCCACTCATGTCAGTTGATGTTTTAAATGACTTGCCTGAGGACAAAAAAATAAAATCAATGTTAGAAAAAATTATTTTCCTGATCCTGTGCTTGGGGCACTAGCAAAATGATTTAGCTTTCTTCTCCATACTGGCAGGCTGGTTTCTGCAGATGTTGCCAAGTTTCCAAATACCTTGACTCAAGTTCATATAAACTTCTTACTTCTCTTGGGAGAGAAAATTGGAGGGCAAGAGTTTTATTAGACCAGTTGGAAAAGCCGACAGGCTTTACAGCAAAGAGTCTCTCATTTCTCTTGGTTGTGGTTGTTGTCTTTTCCCTTCTTTTATGAGTACCTCTGTGAAAGGAGGCACTTAGCTGCAGTCAGTTGCTCAGTGTAATGCTGGGAGCTGATTCACAGCAAATGCCACAAGGGGATACCTCAGCCACGGCATTTCTACACGGTCATATCTCCTTGGGTGTCGGGAAGAATTCATTCCCTTTTGTTTGAATTGAACCCAATCTCAATTATTTTTTTTTACTTTTCAGCGAGTGTGTCTGTTCTGTTGCTGATGTTTCCTGAAGAGAAATACCTTTTAACAAAGGTACCTTTAAGTACCATTTAAAAATGGTTGCTTATGCTTCATATATATCTTTACTAAGTTAATTCACGTGTAATTAAAAGTGTACCTGCCTATCCATCTGTCTGTCACACACAGGGCATACACAGTTTAAATGTTTTTTGCATAGGTTTCATAGCAGATTTTTTTTTTTTACAGTAATTGCTATGTACTGTTCTTCACAGCATTACTCACAGGTACTTGGTGCCATGCTTGTATGTAATGCATTTGCATGCATATCCTGCAGGACCAGAGAAGGTCCTTACGCAGACAGTGTCAAATGTTTCTATACTAATTAGACGAGGGATGTCTGGTGCAGGAGTGTTTGTTAGGTAAGTTGTGTGTTCGAGGGAGACAGTCATGTTGTTGCTCTGGATGAAACCTGGTGTCACTGTTGACTCCAAGTGATTTTTAAGTTTTCTTTCTTACACAGCTTAATTAGCTCACTAGCTGAGGACCAGCTTTATTCTGAACAGTCAGAGGTTGTTGTTTCAGCTGTGGTGTGTTCTCTTTCCTTACAGTTTTGGGAATTGATGGGTGGAGTGTCTCCTACAGCAAAGTGCACTGGTTTGTATCAAAAGATGTCTACATTTTTAGTAAGTTTTTAATGCTTCATAGATCCTGTGCTTTTTTTCTCAAGTATTTGTGATATGAACAAGAAGGTGCCATTTTTCAGTCAGTTCTTTAATATATGAACCATGCTGTGTGATGGTGCGAGAGAGCAATTGGCAAGATCATCTTGAGTAATGGTAGTAAGAGATTTTAAAAAGAAAACCACTTGCTGAATCTTGCTGTACTTGGTTAGGTGACTGCCTTCCTCGAGAAGAGAAGCGGTGGGATTGAGTTCAGGTGGTAATCTGATGTCACCCTGTGCTCCTGCCAGCAGTATTACTTCTAGGCCAAGGCTCAGATTTAGAGAGTGTTTTCTTCATATGTTTGGTTTCTTAATGATGCAAAAAATTGCTGGTGAAGTCACCAAAGTCTCTTAATGTGAGTTTTGGGAATTGTACTACTCTGCCCACAGAGTGCCTCTTCTAACTCTACTAGGAAAGTTTTATTACATGAGTGTTGTTCTTGGGATTATAAATAGCAGCAGCAAGTTGAAAAAGGTTGGTTTTGTCACAGTATTTGTAGATCAAGTGTGCAGCTCTGCAAAACCATTCGGATGGTTTGTTTTAATGGAAAAATATCTGCTGGAGGTTGGAAATACTAGGGCTGCTATTCCTGCACTTCTAGTCTAAATGTGGCCAGTGTGAGAGGGTGAGCAGTGCTGCTGAGTGCGGTTCCAATGCTGGAAGACAGGTTACCAGCACCCCCAGGTTTTGGTAAAGGGTCACAAGGGCTTTGGGAATAAGGGCTTCAGAGCTGCTGAGAAGCAGCAGACTGACCCTCGAGCTGTGTGGAGGGAAGATCATTCAGTCCCACAGGAGATTTCAAGAACTCAAGTATTGTTTCCATTCCAGCTCTCAGCCTCCAAAATGTCATTTTTCCCGCAAAAGAAAATAAAGCCCAGGAGCTGTCTGGGGTTAGCTCCAGAGCTGCGGAATGGGGAAGCCCTGGCCACAGGCTCTGCAGACACAGGACACTCACATGCTGGGCTGTGTGGGGGCTGTCCACCCTCCAGGGCCCCTGCAGCTCCCCAGAAACACCAGGCTGTTTCCCGTGAGTGTTACCGCTTTTACTAGACTCACTATAACAAACCTCTGGCTTGTCTGGGTTATTGCAGTTTGTCCAAGTCACCAGATGATCCTGCTGCTTTGGCTTTTGGCTGAATGACTGGAATGATCTCAGCTGACCCCATGTTTGAGTTCATTGGGGCATGTTTGTCAGTTTTCTGTCTGTGCCTGTTTGCTGTAAGAGGAGCAGGGAGTTGGCTGGAGGTGTGGGAGCCGTGGTCAGGCTTTCGTACGGGGAGGTGCACAGCTCTTACTGACAACAGCCTCTATGGTGCACACTTCCCTCCAGCTCTGCTTTCCTCATGGCACCCGCATCCAGGCTGGCTGGGAAACCCTATTTTTTCTTTCTGTGCTGGGTGGGATATTCCATCATCCTTCCCTAGGTAACAATATCCCCTGTGGCGTACAGGCTTCTAAAATGTCGTCAGTACCATCCTTACCAAACTGAGACATGATGGAGTACTTTAAAGTGAGTATTTTCCATTATTTTGTACAAACGCTTATACAATGCATGCTATAGGAAGTGCTAGTTGGACTTCAGTGACCACTGCTGTGGTTGAAAGGCAGCAATTCTCCTACCAGATGTGTAATTCCAGTGTTCTTTCTGAGAGCAAAGTGCTATGAGCTTGTCATGTCCACGTGATTGAAACTTTATCTCAGGGTTTCCATTATGTAAGAACATAGTATACGGTCTTATAAGAAAGTTAATAAAAAACCTAATTTTAAGAAACATTCTTCATTCCTTCTTTGTCCCTGCCCCCAGAAAACATAAACATGTTCTTTTGTAGCTGTCCTAAGGACCCCTTCTTTAACACACAGTTTTACAGATGGTGCGTCCCCCCACAGTTGAGTGCTGAGGTCACACCTTTGACCTCGAGAGGTATTGTGCACTTGCAATTTCTCCTTAAATTCATCTACATCCACTTGTAGATGTTAGCAATTTTTTAGAAGAGAATCTAAACACTCAGCATCTCACCATTTTCTATTTTGTCAGTCATCTGAGTTTGTGCCTTTGAAGTTACTGCTGTAATTAGAAGGAAGGTCACACCTACCTATTCCCTTTAAAAATTATTTTCATTCCACTGGTATCTAATTATTGTTTTTCTCTGACTTCTTATGATGTTTTAGGTGAAAGTAATTTTCGGTGCTTAGCATTTTTTAAGCATTTTCTTTTTTAGAAGTTGTTTTGTAGTTTGATGTATTCCTTACATCACAGTAGGTGGTGGTATTCTGGAAGTCCCAGTGATGTTTGTGAACTATTTTCATGCAAAAGCCCAGAAAAGAAGCATTACTAATTTCCCTTGTGTACTAGTTTGATTGGTTTTCATGGAATTAATGTTTAATTTCTGTTGAGTGCCAGGTTCTTTCTCTTTCGTTTAAACATGAACAAAACACAAATCAAACGGCATAACTTCATTTTAAAACTGATTTCCTGTTGCTTGGAGCTTTCAAGCCCCCCTGTGACTTCTTGAGGACCGTGACTTTCCCGTTTTGGGTGCTGTGCTCCTTTTTTCCTTTCCACCCAGATGTGCAGGGCGCCGGGGAACATCCCTCCAAACCCACCTTTCGGATCTTTACTTCCCGACCGCCGTGGCGGTGGGGTTGGCGGTGGGCAGAGGGGAGGTGGGTGCAGCTGCTGCTGCCGGGGACCGCCTGGCCAGGCCGGTCGAGCCACTGGGGCACCGGGGACGGGTCTAGGGACGCGGGGGGGGGGGGGGGGC
>JANZLQ010000086.1:23156145-23173727 GCA_026212715.1 Elanus axillaris | reverse complement strand
CCCCGGAGGAGCTCTTCCTTTTCAGTCCGCTCCCTGCCAACCTTCCCGCTAAACTTGTACATGGGTTTCGTCAAAGGTGTCAGGTTTCCTTCCTTTAAAACCAGCAAATGCAACAGCCCTTTTCTCTCTCCTTGGGCACTCTCTTCCTGCCGGCCCTCCGAGCCTGGCCCCGAGGAAGAGAGGGGAGGGATGGCAGAGTCTCTCCCCGCGAGATGCGGCACCTTTCCCCTCACCCTGCCAACAAGTGGCGGAGCTTCGGTGTCCTGGTGCCGCCGCAGCTTCCTCTTTGTAATCCCACGGGCACGAGGGCACGATCCCGCCAGCTTCCCAGCCTGCGGACCTCCTCGTCTGCTGGGGCACAGCCGGTGTTGCTCCTGGCCTTGGTGTTCCTCCTCTGCTCACCTGGAGGTGTTTTGACCCAGATGTTGAGAAGAAGGACTTACAGAGAGAGTAACTACTGGGGCTCCTGGTACTTGGCCTTGTCTCGCAACCTTAGAGGAGCCCAGCTGTATCAGTATAATTCTCTAGGTGTGTTTCTGTAATTGTCCAGATACTGCCAGGACTATGGGAAAAGGAGCGTGGGACAGAGGTGGTGCTTCCAGTGAAGCATCCCTTCCAGGAGGTACCGGTGGCTGGTGGGGTAGGAGCCGTTGGGGGGGAAGGGTCCCGCACCTTCAGTCCCCTCTCAGCGACCTGAGATCCAGCCTGGAGGAGTTGCTCTGGGGCTGGGGGAGCAGGGACAGCTTGTCCCACGGGTGAGTGAAAGGGGAATCACGCTGGCCATGTCGTCTGGTCGCCCCCAGTTGCCTGGATGAGAACTTTTAGAGAGGCAATTTAAGAGCAGAGTAACACCCAGTTGTTAGAGTACGGTCTAGGAGATGTCTGTCTTTTCTTTGTTGTGTTAGAGCTCGTTGATCTTTGAAGCTGCTGCTTAAATTTGGAGAGCTTTATATTTAAGGATATGGATTTTTGTTAACATTTCACCATAAGAAAACTAAATGCTTAATATGGTCTCCCTACTATTTGTCAAGATTTTATAAAACCAAAACTTTTCCAGAAAAAGGGATCTTTTATCACAAATATTGCCCTCCCCCATTAGTTTGCTATATGAACTTTAGGCAACTATTTGTCTTATCTAAGTTCAGACTAATGATTTTCAGAATATTTTTTTCTCCATATGTCAAAATGAAGACCATTTTCCCAAAATCCTCAGTCTAAATGAAAAACTACTAATAAAAAAAAACCCCTATTCTGGTCATCAAGCAATGAGCTCTTAGCTCACAGAATGTAAGGCTTTCTGGAGCCTTACACTTCAGAAGACACCTCTATTTAAAGACACCCATTTAAAAAAACCCAAACCTTGCGTTTGGTTAGTTCATAGGGTAAAGCAAGCCTTTTAGAAAGGCCTCCAAAGTTAGTGTAGAGACATCCAGTGATGGAGTATCCATCGCTTCCCTTGATAGTTTGTGGCAATGGTGAGTCTGTGTTATTCCTGATTTCCAGTATTAGTTTGTCTGGGTTCAGGTTCTAGCTATGTATTTTCTCTACTATATTAAAAACTCTACTCCCCCCACATCCCGCCTCCATAAAGTTATTTATATGCTGTAATCAAGTCACTACTCAATTTTCTTTTGCATAAAATAGATAGATTGGGCTTTTTAAGTGTCCCACTGCAGGACATTTTCCCCAACACTCAAAGCACTTTTGTGGCTCTTCTCAGCACCCTTCGCTGGTTTTGCAGCACATTTTTTAAATGGCCCATACAAATCCCATTCTTCTTCCAGAGATTTTATTCACTGGCATCCCACGACAAATACGACTGAGACAGAAGAGGGAATTCCTGTTACAGAACACCTGATGGTTTTCCTGAAACACTAATTTAGCACATAAACATCTTCTGTGCTAAGTGCTTTGAGTTATTTGTTGCACTTTTGAGTAGGTAGGGCACAGAAGAAACACTTCTGTTAAGCTTGGTTGCGGTGTGAGGTTTTCTCCATCCCCCTTTCTTCTTCAGTTCTAGACAGCAAGGTTTCTTTTTAAACTGGACTGCGGTCTTTTAAAAAGTTGCTCTGTTAACATATTTCTGTACTTGCACCAGAAACAAAGACGATGAAGAAACAGAATTTGTCCAAAGGCTTTTTCTGTCTAGTCAGCAGGGATTGCTATAAAATGAGTAACTTGCTTAAGAATGCTATTTCAATAATATCCAATTCTTCCCTTTACTGGACAGACAAATACAGTTAATATTTTAAAAACACGTTCCATGTTAAGTGTGTATCATCGTCATTTACATTATTTACTGCTGAAAAAGAATTTTTCATAGACAGTACCCTTGAAAGTATGTGGGTTTATGCCTAGCTGCACTCTATAAAATATGTACACCCTATAATGGAAGAACTTACTTTTCTTGTAGGTTTTAGAAATATGTTTTTATTCCATGATCATCAGCTGGAAAATGTGCATCGTGGTCTAAACTCTTAGAAGGGTCATTTTTTGGTTTCTTTGAAAGTTTTGAGGTGCTTGTTAGTGGCCTGATTTTCAGAAGATGTTCTGAAACACCTTTATAGCCTTTCAAGTGGGCATTGAAATCACTAGTCTTTGGGGAGAATTTAGCCTTTTTTCCTCCCCTTAAATTCTGTCTCCTCCTATTAAAAAGAGAAAGTGTTCTCAAAGGGGAGAGTGCTCTTCTGGGAGCAAACTTGTACAGCCATCAATAAAGGTAAAAGCAGATACTCCTTAGTCTGTGGAATATCCATGTATCAAGGTAGAGGAAAACTTCCAGTTAGTTTTCAGAGAAGAGAGAAAACATTTCCTCTGGCATTTATTCTTCATCCTCTCAGAGCAAGTAGATGCTATGTCAGCAGGCAATGCTTGCCTTGAAAAAATCTGGTGACTCAAAGTTCTGGATATCTGAGATTGGGTTTTACTTTCTCAGTTTTTAGGTGTACTGAACTTGAGTGTAATTAGTTATTTGTTTTGGTTTGCTTTCTGGGGTTTGAGCTGTACTTAAGCTAAAAGGGTGTCTGGCATAAGTAAAAGCTAAAATGATTTGAAAGTCTGAGGTTTAGTTCTCTCTAAATACATCAAGGTGATAAGTGTTACGATGTCATGAGGGAAGAACAAACCTTCATGGTGTACCAGAGTAGTTTTTTGATGAGCATTCGACTTATTGGAGAATTATACATTTACTGTCCTAATGTTTCAAAAGTTCAGTATTTGGAATGGGAACCTAGACATATTTTGGGAGGATGTAGAGGACGTAGCATGAATACATAATACATATATACATACGTACATATATACATGCATAGCTTTACTGTATTGTCATGAGGGAGGTGCCTCTACAAAGCAGAAGGAGAAAAAGAGGGAGATCTCTGAACAAATTATTCTCGCATGTTACTGGGAGCCCTGTGGTGACGGACTGGCAGATTATGTGGGGTTTGGGTGAGCGTGTTTGAGAACAATTAGAAGATACCAGTGGGGGCTGGTGTTTGAAAACTGGGAGCTGCCTTTGTCTCTATAGGGAGGGGGTGGCCTTGGAAGGAGAGTTCATACTTAGCAAAATGTTACCTCGAGATATTGCCACTGTCGCTTGTGGCATGTGTTACTCTTCATAGAAGTTCTTGGGGCAGCCTTTGCTTTTGCATCTAGTTTTCTTTCTTCCCCCAGCCTTTTTTTTTTTTTTAATATATCTATGCATCTCTTTTGTGCTTATGAATTGACACAGCATGCATTTTCATGCTAGACCCATGCCTTTTCCTTGGTCTCCACCCCTGTCTGGAATTGTGCATCCCCACCCACAGCACATAACTGCCGAGAGCCCCATTTTGGGGAGAGTAATCCTCCTTGATGAATGCCTATTTTGTGCAAGTTATACAAGAGGGTTGCATTGTTAGAATCTTCTGTTGAACTTGCACAAAAATAGTCCCTACTCAGGGTGAATAGGGACTGTGTGTCACTAAAAAGTGCTTTATTATTCATTACAGCCTTGCTTGTTAACTGTCACCCAAGCTAAAGAATATCTGTTATCAAATGTATCCCATAGAGTTAGCTTAATTGCTCATAGGGAAGTACTTGGAAGAGATTTTAAAGGACAGAAAACAGTGAGCATTCTCTGTACTTAACGATATGCTGCTTTTAAGTGCACTCCTGCCAACAGCAACAAAAGAAGTGTTTAGAAAACAACTTGAAAGGCACCAAGAGAGAGATGCAAAGTGAGTGCCACACTGACATATCTCAGTTGGTGCTTTGTTGGAGGTATTTCATGCCTTTGGGTGTTGGGGCAAAGGCTCCAGATGACTAATGAGTCCCTCTTGGCTTCGATGTGGGGCATAAAGAGACACTCCAGTGTACATCTCTACTGGCTGGGGGCTTTGTAGTTCCCTTTCAGAGTTACAATAGTTAGGACAAGGAAGCAACAGTTGGTGAACAAAAGATGAGAAGAATTCCGTAGCTCTTGTATTTTGCAGGCTTTGGGGGGCTGTCTTGCAAGGGGGTTTTGTTCTTTATGGTATTTTTTCTTGCCTTTTGGATTTTGGAAGCACCAAGAAAATTAAATTTTCTCACTGCTTCCCAAAATTAAGTTCCTGGGGCAGGATGGAAATGTAGCCACTGTGAGTGATGCAAAGGCTTAAAATAATGGGGAAAGGATTAATTCTTAATATAAACAAGTATCTTAGAAATAGGAGAGAGAAGGGGTGAGATTTTCTAAGGCACCTACAGAAATTTGGGGAAAAGATATCACTAATAATTGTGCTTGAAAATCTCTTAAGTGTTTTTAAAACTTCCTCATAATTGAAGTAATTAAAGTAATTAAAACAAGAAAACTTGTACTGGTTAAATGTGGCTCCTGTGTAAGGAATGTTCCTTGTGATAAAGTACAGTTGTGAGACTGGATCATACAGTGTCTCCTACTTACAGGTTTTCTTTTTCTTAAAACACATTGCTACATGTTTTTGTCTAGTCTGTTTGTGTTAGGACAGCCTTTAATCTAGCTTTATAGCTTCTGATATAACTGGAATATACCCTCTTAAATCAACATTTATTCTTGATGTAAAGACTCCCATAGGTCCTCAGGACTCTGCTGCAAAGTCGAGTTATCCACGCCAATAAGCAATGTCATATTTCAGCTTTTAACCACTTGTGCTTCTTACACCTTTGTGTGCTAAGTTAGAGAGTTCTTCACATTTCAGTGTTTTTCATTTGTGTGTGGAGAAAGCGATATTTATGTATCTCCCAGGAATGCCACAGAAACCAAGGGGTGTCACTGCTGGCTTTAGGCTACCGGGAAGCTGCCCCAGGCAGCATTTAACTAGATATAAGAAATAGACTGAAGTGTGTTCCATTGACTTACAGTTTGAATGAGGAAAGATATGTCTCTAAGTAAGTAATTGCGTTTCATGTGTGAAAAATTGCACACCCTCTTTTTGCAGAGATAATATATGTACATGTACACACACATACATGCATTATCTGTTTCTGTAAATACATAAGTGGAAAATGTGTGTCTTTGTGTATATGCAGACACACCCACAGTTACGTGTTAGAGATAAAAATCTTCTGACCTTGTCAAAGTTAGTGGTACACCTGACAAAAATAATTCACACTTACTCCAGTGTAATTCAGCCAGTTTAATTGGGCTTGTACCAGGAATTGTGCACAATAGCTCTCAGAACTGCTGGTGTGAGTGAGATCCAGGCTTCCTAGCAAGGACTGAATCACTTCATGCTAATCTGCAGAAAAAAAAAATCAGTAGATTAATTACAGACTGCTCATAGGACAGCAGCTGATTTTACCTATCCTGGTTACTTTAGGACCTTCTTGCAACTGCTTGATTGCTGTTGCTGTACCCTTTCTGTGGATATTTTTTCATTTGGGGCCAATCCCAATATTGAATCAGTCAACTGGAATGCTCTCAAGGTGTTCTTATACAGAGCAGTGATGCTTTCAGACTCCTGCTTCATGTTAGTTTTCTGTGGGTGGGCTCTGCTTTTCTCTAAAAGCATAGTAAGATCTTTGCCTGAAACTCAATCTGCAGTTTATTTGAGGATGCAAAAAAGTTTGGTTTGCTTATGTGTAAACTCATGCTCTATTTGCTTCTTGCCAAATACAATGTAAAACCAACTGCTTTTTGGTGGTAACATCCAGTGTGTGCTGGAACCATGAGCAGCAGGATTCCATCTCAGTTGAATGCAACAATAAAAAAGAGAAATGTTAACCACAGTTATTTTTTTGGAAACCCGGAAAGGCATAGCTTGGTGCTTATTTCAAACAAACGTTTTGGTCAGTTCTTTTGCGTACTGTAGCAATTTATCCATCCTATTTATACTCAGATAGATCCTCTCCTGCGCCAACTTTCTTCTTGGTTACAGCTTCCCAATTCCTTTTCCAAACTTGTCTTTAGCCCTGGTCTTAGACGTCAGCTTGGGTAGTTTGGGGGTGTTTACAACTGCATGGTTTGGCTACAGACCATAAGTGAAGACTAGCTGCAACACAGCTTGTTTTTCCCTCATTTCCCATTCCTGGCTTGCCCCTTTACTTGCTCGTTAAAGTGTTAAATCGCTGCTGAAATGGCAGTGATCTCTCAGTTACAGAAGAGCAGCGTGTATAAATCACAGTGGCAGAGTGGCTCGCAAGCCGAGCCTGCAAGGCAGTTGCTGGACAGGGCCACAGTTTGTGAGTTATTTTATGCTGCTTGAGGTTGAAAGGTGCTGTATATAATTTAGGATGGGAAATGGATATTATAAACAAAACAATTTGGTACATTGTAAAGATCTGGGGAGGGAGTCTCATAAACACCTGCTTAAATCTGTGATGACAGCTGGTGGTGCTTTTGGGGTTAGGCTTCCCTCTGCAGCTGTGCTTACATTCTCGAAGGAGAAACCGGCCTCTTTTCACATCCTTAAGAAATTATTCTTCCTGACTCTTTGTAGAGCAGCAATCGGAAACCATATATGCCGCAAAACATTTTTTTTATGAAAGAGAGAGGTCAATGGGATCTGAAAAACAGTATAACATGATCGGCTTCACATCTGGAAAAGAACATAAAATAACTTGTACTGTCAGGAAGATTTTTCATTTTCCATATGTTGTGTCAACTTCTAGGTAATGTGAGGAAGGAGATACCCAATTATTTGACTAATTGCATAACTTAGTCCAGAGTTTAAAATGCCATTTAATGCAATATTATCAAAGGGAGGACAGAAACTTTAAATGTGTCACATGTAAACAGTTTATGTAAGCAAATTCTGAAATAAAAATAACATATTTGTTATTATGTAGCATGACCAATAACACTTCTGAAACTGTTCTAAACACTTACTATTTAAATAACCAAAATAACATATTTATACTAGAAAAATATAATACTCTCACTCTTTTCTTTCTATAATGCTTACACTTCTGTGAAGCTGATGTGAAACTTGAAAACTTTATCTTAATTTAATGCGTGATCTATACTTTTGTGTGTATAAGAAACTGAAGAATCTGGATGCAAGTGCCGAATCAGTCTATAAATCCATGTTGTCAGGTTTGCTCTGCAAGTGTTTCAGGAATTCAGTTTTAAGGACTTGATAATTATTGTAGTTCTCTGCTGGGACCCCATGAAATTCAGGGGGACTTGTGTCAGTATAATCTATCCTACAAAAGACACAGGTTTTCTAGCTAACTCTATGGACTGAAAAAAACAAATCTGTGTAAAAGAGGTCACCACGTTAGAGCCTTTTCCTACCTGATCAGAAGAACAAACTGTTCCCATACGAGGCACATTTCAGACGATCTGTGATAGATATTGAAGCACTGTAATTCTGTTGATGAAAATGTCACACCCCTTTCTCTACAGAATTAATGAATGAAACTTGTGAATTTAGATGAGTTCTGTGTTCCAGCAGTCTGGCCCTGAAAGAGTTTCAAGTCATGTTTAGATACTCTCAGTTCAGCTGAAGCCCAGCTGCCTCATGTCCCCTCTCTGGTCTCTGGTGGATCCAACCTCTGTGCTGTCATTTTTCAAAGGCCTTCAGAGGTACCCAGCTTTCTCCTTTGACCAGACACAAGGACTTAAATGGAATGTAGGCTGTCCAAATGTGGTGGTTTTGATTGCATTTGTACCATAGCAGCAGGATTTTATTCTTATTTTTCTACTCTGAAAGGAAGTGTAGGAGATATATAAAGATACAGACATATATCTATGTACATGTATCTGCAACTTTTTCTTAGTCTTCCAAGATGCTCATGAAAAGGATGTGGCATCACAGTTTGTCAGTGTGTCTTCATTTTTGATAACCTCCTTTTGTTCATTACGTTTTGTACACAAACACATCTTAAAGACTTTTAAGCTCTGATGAGTAAATTGAGCAAAGTCTGCGTAGTTTGACTTAAAACCTCTGTGAACAGAAAGAGATCAGTATGTTTCCTTGGAAATGTGGCCGTATTTTGTTTCAAAACCAGTAAACAAACTGTTTTCATGTGAGAGGTTGAGCAATCAAATTCTGAGCTGTTCAGAATCTTTTTTGTTACATTGTTTGATTTTATTTTTGTGATGAACATCTGGATAATTTTCAACAAAGGAAGTAAAAACAGTAATAGAGGCAGTTCACTAACTCCTACATAGCTCCTGGTGAGCATACTCATACTTGATTCCTCTAGGGCAGTCCACCTGCACTCAGTGGAGTTGTAGAATTTGGGGAATAAAGAGACATCTCTCCTTCCTGGGCACTACATAAATTTGCTTCCCAGGTATTCTCAGCACCCTGATATTCAAGGGCTGTTTCAAGGTGGCGCATATCATGCAGAGAAAGTAAGTAGAGACAAGGAATTAGTTAATTCACAGAAATTTTCACATGGGAAAGATTGATGTTAGTTGGTCAGATTAGCATCTACCCACAAAATAATTTAAGGTGAGTCACTGAGCGAGGTGTTCAGCATCCACAGCAGGGGTAGGCAGTGAGCGCCGGGGCAGGCAGCACTGTGAGCGCCCAGCACGGCTCTCCCAACATGGCTCTCCCAGCACGGCTTTTCTCCTGCGTGGAGCAGTGCCGTCCTCTCCTGGGGCCTGGGATTTGGGGCCACCTTCCCCAAAGCATTCGTCGACGGTGACAAAATGAGGCCCTGGCAGCAAGCCAGAGCTGTGACCTGTCTTTGACCGTCATCCAGGCGAATGAAATAATTACGCTGACAATCACGCTATCAAGGCACATCTGAACTAATACCTTAATTACACAACTTCTTTGAGTTATTTTTGCATTCTCCCCGCAGGCTCATGGAAGTCAGGGCTATATCACAAGAGGTTCTTTTTGTTACAGCTGTGTCCTCTAGACTTATGAAGAAATGGGCAAGTTCACCAGCAAAATATTTCAGTGTGCACACCTAACTGCGCTTCACATTTCTGAGCTTTCCCCCACAGCAGTTTCAGGCAGACTTTCAATCTGTTCGCATGAGGAAAAGCTATTCTTGAATTTGTATTCCTCAGTAATTCAGTGTGTGGGTGCTTTCCTAGTACAATGCTGCCTGCCTCCAATTTAACATAACATTTCAGCAAGGATATCTCACTTTAATAAAAGCTCATGTTCACAAGGTTACGTGTCTCATCCAGACAAGCCCTTACTATTTTTAAGATGGAAGCAGAGATTCCACAGAGGAGTGTTTTCATTGCAGAGATGGTATTGCGTGTAGACATACACTCCCTCTTTCCAAGCTCTGATGCAGGGTTAAAATGGAGTGTTTTTATCGCATAAAGTACCCATCTTGAAGCACTATCCCAGAACAGGCCCATTATTCCCCTCTGGAAAAGCAAATCCAAAATTCTTCCTCTAAACCAATATAACTCACTAGTCCCCTTTCTTTCAGCAAACAACTTCAGGTCCCAGACCCCTCTTCTGCTCTTTTGGGTGATTATTTTTCCACGCGTGTATCCTTTCCCATATGTACTCATTCATTTGTAGTCATGATATGTGCTGATGGGAAAAGAAGGATTCTTTTCGGTACCTTTCAAGATTTTGAGATTTAGATTTATTCCAGAACTGAAAAAAATCCAGTTTCACTAGTTTTGGCAAGACAGAATTAAATCGGAAGATTTCCATACTGATAAAAAACAGTCAGCTTTTACCTTTTTCTTCCTTGAAAATGCATCATGACTGAAATAGTTTTATACAAATTTTCATCCAAATTAATATACTTTAATGAAATGTTTGGGCATGCAGTTATTTGTACATCTGTAAAAGGCAGACCAGCTTGTGAACTCTGACTGGTGTGCATGTGGTCTCTTGCACACACACAGATTTCTAGGGTGGGGTTAAGTTTAAGATCACAGAAAGCTAGAAATCTCTCTAAAAGTGAATGGAGGTCCAAATAGCTACAGAAGTACACGTCTTCCAGGAACAGCCGGCACGGCATCATTTTGCCAAGGACACCGCACAATTACTGGTGTCTGCCTGTAGCCTGTTCAGCGTAAGAAATACATGTAGTAGTTAAAAGCCCCTCTCCCCATCCCAAACCGGGCAGAAACAGCCTAAAACCCGAAGAAGGGCAAAGAGAGGAGGTGCGTCTGAGGCGGTGACCAGCCCTTTCCAGGTGGCCAGGGTGGGAGGAGAGGGAGGGCCGGCTCCCAGCTGCAGGAATTCGGGGTGAGGAGGTTAATGACCCGGCATCGCTGCAGCCGCTCCTCCATTGTACCGTGCCTCTGCTGAAACCCAGATGGGGAGCGGCTTTCGTACAAACTGCTCCACCCCCCCAAAACCCCAACCTAACCCTAACCCAGCACCTTTTGTACAAACGGAGCACTTTTCGTGCTAGTTAAGCCATAGGGCTTCTGGTTCCTGTTGATGTTCATTCAAGAGGTTTGCTTTCTGTGGGGAATGAAAAACAAAGAAGAAGTCGGGAAAAGAGGGAACAGCAATATTGTTGATGTGAATATTAAGTGAAATTCATTCTCTCTGTAATTTCTCCCAAAGTTCGTGACATCCCAGTTAAGATAAATTAGGCTTTTTGGTTGTCGGGTACAGCCTTTATTTCTGCAATTATGTACAGGCAGTGTGTTGTTAAAGTTGCTGAAGACATTCTTTGAACTGCTTATCAAGGAGGCTTGCTTTCTTGGAGACTTTTAATAAAAAAAAAGGTCAGTGCTGCCTCAAATTTATCATTTGATACAAAACTCTGGTACTTCAGCATTTTACATAAAGGTGTGTTTTAAGGGACTTCAGTATTGGGCATAAAGTTTCATTTTTAATTTAATATTAGATTTTAATAATGGACAACCTTTTCTTTTCAACAGGATTATTTTACGGATGAAAACAGAGTACTAAAAAAGGACCCTCAACAGGATTACCATCTGGAATATGCCATGGAAAACAGTACACATACCATATTGGCTTTTAGCAGAGAACTGCACACTTGTGACACAAATGACAAGAGCATAACGGTAAGAGGCTCTGTCTATATGTAAAGAGATGAAGTAATTAATATAGGCCAAATGTATACATGGTTATGAAGCTGGTTATTAAAATCTCATCTTAGTAAAAGGACAGAATTAGAGAAATTCCCTTTCCAAAACATGTTTGGTCAACTTAAGTTAACCAGGTAAAATATTTGTGCTGGTTTTATTAAGCTCTTCTATTTTAATTTCAGCTTTCTTTGTCCTTGTACTTCAGTGCATTATGTTCTCTAATTTCTAATACACCAAGTGAACACAGGATTGAAACAGGTACTTCTAGGCCATGAAGTCCCATATTCCACAGTTGCCAACTTGAGAAACAGTTTTTAGGTCTTACACTAACTTGTAATTCAACTTAAAGATAGACTTTTTAAAAATCTTGGAGCAGATATATTCAAAGTATATATAGTTTTATTTCTTTATTCAAAATTGAGGAGTTGAAGTATTTAATCATAAAACTCTTTCCATGGTAATGTACTTTTAATGGTAAATTCTGCTGTTGCCCTAGGGACTGCTGTACTGTTTCCTAAGCATGATTTTAAATTATGTGAAGTTGTTGACTTCTGTATTGGAAATGACAGATAGGTTAGAGAGATTTGCAAGGCTTTCTGTGCTTTGGCTTGTTGCTACTCGTTTTTGAAGCATTGCTACAGTAGTTCAAAATTATTTTCATTATCTATGTTTTCACAATGTACACAATAATAACAACAAGGAGCTGAAAGATGCAGGAAGCAAACCACAGCTGTATAAACAGCCAGATTTCCAGGCAGTCAATCGATCTATGGTTTTCGTACCTGCTCCAAATTCTCAGTATAATTTAACATTCTGGGACACTTCAAGATTTATTGGACTACTTTGTCTCAAGGGTGATTATTGCAATCTGAGAATGGTTTACAGAGAATTGATCTGTGCTGTGGCCGTAGATTGATTTTTTTAAGATGTAAAACTGTTCTGTGATTGAATGCCTGTCTTCCCTAGCATGTGAGGACAGCAGTTCACAGAAGTATTCACGTCTTTACAGAGCTGAGACTGGAAAAGGTTTTTTGGGGAAACCTTCTGATTGCTGGCCAAATAAGTGATATGTCTAGAAAAAAAATTTTCATGTGTTGAGTTGGTTACCTCTTTATGACTCTGTTCTGCTATTTGCAGATATGATTTAAATTCATGACATTAATGAAGGAATCTATCAGAGAGAGATTCAACTTCTGCATATCTCCAATGAACCCTATGAGTATAAAACATTATTAATTTTATAGACAAAATTGTGTCAGTAGGTGAATGCTCCTCTAATATACATCGTCATTGTTCAAATACAGCAACACTTACATCATACCTATAATAGGAATTATATGAACTATGTAAATAAGATATTACTCCTATTCCTTATGGACTTTTCGGTTTGTGGTTTGTTTTTTGTTTTAGGAGAGCACAGTGCGGGTAATATGGGCCTACCACCACAAAGACATGGGAGAAGCAGGTCAAAATTACCATGGGTCTAATCGTGGTACAAAGAGTCTACGTTTACTGAATCCTGAGAAAGAAGTCTTATCTGCCTCTTTGCCATACTTTGACTTGACAAACAAAGACGTAAGTTACTCTTGGTATTGGGTTTGTGTGGAGTTGGGGATAAGGTGGCAGCCAAAGCTTTGGGCTTCCACCACAGGGTAATGTGACTATTATAATATGGTGTTCTTGCCCTTTTTATTAAGACAGGTGCCTGTACCAGATAAAGATACAACATATTGGTGCCAAATGTTTAAGATTCCTGTCCAACATGAAAAGCATCATGTGACGAAGGTGAGTGATTCAGACTGAGCAAATTTAGAGGAACTCAGATAACGATTATGCTTCAAATCAATTCTTGCACTTTCAAAATTTGTTTCACTGCTTACTGGAGTGAAAACAGGACCTCTTGTCTGTCTTCACAAACATGAGTGAAGTGTATGTGTATGTGTGCCCAGCACCCAATTCTGGTGTGCCCTGACAACCAGCATGTGCAGTCACAGAGCCTCTTTCTTTCTCTTCCCCAATGTCCTCTCTCCCTTAAGAAAATGAGCTTGAAAATTATTTCTGTCTGTAAAAATTTCTGGCAAAGACTTAAGTAAAATTGTCTAAAAGCATGTTCCATCAAGTTTCTGCTTTTATATAGGAATTTAATGAATTTCTTTCAACAGAGAGTAATTTTAGATTAAAAAATAATTAAATGGTGAAGTTTCTTCACATAAAGGGCCAAGTTCTTATTTGATTCCAGTCACCTCTCTTGTGATGATCACAGTGGAGTTATGCTGCGTTACATCACGCGAGCACAGACTCCATTTTCTTTGGCTGGCTAAAAGCCAAATATTATGAAAAAAGAGATGGATGTTGTAGTTTATTTAAAAGTTAAAATGAAAACATGTAAACATCCACAAAGTTTCAGTGGGATACAAGGTGATTTCAAAACCCACACACATAAACATGTTTTCCTAGAATACATTTTCTAACTTCTCTTTCAGTTTGCAACTGAAAGCTTAAGAGTGCTGGGAGAAAGACACTTCTCACATTCCTTCCCAGGAGCAATATACTGAAAACCTAAAAGAACAGCTTATTATTATTGTTCTAAACTGCTTAAAGTCGCACACAGTGAGATAGCTCTGGCCCTCATTTTTACCTTTCTTTGAACCCATGAATTAAGTATACATTTCTATTCCATTTTTTGGATTATTGTCAGTCATATTTCTCCAATGCATTCAGTAAGGCTGAAATTTTAAAATAATCCAAGAACGTATGTCTGAGAAATACCTATAGTTATCCTGAAATACCGTGCGTTTCTGCACTTCATCAGAATGAAGAATTGCAAGGTCCAAATTTCTGCCTTCGGGTGCTGGATCTTTAATCACATTTGAAATTTGTGACATCTGCTTTCACAGATCTGTATGAAGAGCAGAATTTGCTTGTAATACAGCATGTATGTTGGGATTCCTAGCTTTCTGCTTTCAAGTGACAGAGCTTCAAAATGGTAGTATCAGAATTGTGCTTTCTATGTTAAGTTTGGTGGAAGTTGTAGATACATGCTGTTTTGCAAAAGAGTTCCCTGGAACTATTTATTATTTATAGTTTCTGAATTTATTTTTCAAACGTTTTGCCTGACTGCACATGCAGTTACTCATTTTAAAAAAAAGATGTGGTTGGTTGAAGCTGAAACATTATTTTAGCTCAGAAATACACTGACTACTGTCCTTTCAGAATAGTTTCATATTCTTTATTTTTATGATGATGTATAAAGAATATTATAAATTTAGAAATCATATTTTGAAACCATCAATTTATTTGTTTTTTATAAAGTTAAACATTAAAGTAGAATCCATAGCAATTTTCCACCTTCCGAAAAGCAAACAAATTTCATCTTGCTGCTTAAAAAAAGTTTAGAGAGAGAAAAATGCTTACAGAAAGAGAGAAGAATTATGTAGGAACACTTCCTTAGCATTTATTTTCAGGGGCACAACTTATATTTTCATATATGTGACTTTTGTAGGTGACACATAGAGGGTTGTTGTGGAATTGTATCTATGCATTCTTGCAAACTGATTAAACATTTCCTAAAGCCTACTGATGCACAAAGGATGGGGCTTATGGCTACTCAGGAGGATATTAGCTATGCAAACAAAGATTGAATTTCACAAAGGGAGGACAGATGAATTATTTGGCCTGATCAAACTGTGTTAGTTAAATACTTACATAGATGTTGATTCTGGATTCCTTCTGTAGCACCATTTTCGTACAAACCTACACATCTCATTTTTACAGACAGAAAAAAAACGTTTAGAAAATGGTACACGTTTGCCTCTGGTATAATTCAGTCTACTTAAGTAGGGTACATGTGAGCTGACTTTGGCCATGTCTGTCCTCCTGTATGATTTTGCAGAGCACTCAAGAGCAGTTCAGCTCTTGTTGGACAATGTGTGCCGTCAGCACCATGGAAGTGTGTGCTTAGCTGTGTGTATGTGTAAATCTGCTGATGATCTGGAGTCTCAAGTAGGTGCAATGGCCACAATAGGAATTTTTTTCATACTGTTCAGCTGTTCTCTGTCATTCCTTTCTTCCTGAAAATTGCTCTGGCTATTTTATAATAATGTATTTTTTAAAAAATATCAGTTTCACCAGAAAAGCACAACATTTTAATGAAAGAGACAGCGTGCAAAAAAAAATCAGACCTATCATTAAAGGTAGATGCCAAGACTTTTCATGATCTCTGGTTAACGAATGCCAGATCCTGAATCCAGATTCTGAATTAAGAAGGATTTTTTAACTTCCATTGACTATGCTTTATTTTAAAAAAGAATAACCATATGCTGTCAGGCAGAACACATTCAAAGCATTTACAAATATATTTTGTAAATACAGTCTAGTGGTGCAACAGCTGCTTAAGTGATAACACTCAGTCTTAGGGTGCATCTACAGTAATGTTTAGTTTGGATGAGAAGCACGCTTCTGAAGTGAATCTTCAAGTTATTCTTGCTTACTTCGGCGTGCTTACTGCCATGGAGCTTGTGAACTGAATCCCTTTTGGTGAAACTCAACTGGAGGGTGTGTGCCAGGAGCACAACAGAAGGTGGAAATGGGCCATCGGTCCATGGGACCAGATCAGTGCTTGTACAAATAAAACATATCTGATGCTGCATAGTGAAGATACCCAGAACACATCCTTTTCCTCTTTTGTGCTTTTTCTTCTCATGGAAAAAGAAGCCCTCCCCCCAAATTAAATGACTGTCTGGGCACTGAGAAACTTTTTTTTGCAGATGTCCCAATGTGCTGCTTTTGCCTTCCGGGTAGCTCAGGCCCGGTCCTCCACCTGATTGCTTGCACAAGCAAGCTTGTGATTTGAAGTGAATCAAAAGCCTTGTCTGGGTAGTGATTGCAAGGCCTGAGTTCTTCTGTTAGCACAAGATAAAGAAATAACTAGCATAAGAGATCTCAAAACCAGTCAAAGGTAAATTATGTAAGGCCTTATGTCTTTCTCTTTACATAATATTCATGCTACTTTCCAAGAACCTCAGGTAACGAGAAACAGCATATTTTCATTGACTGTTCTTGATCAAGCTGCACTACATGACATGTAAATTGTGCAAGAGATAAGATTGTAATCTTGTGTTAATCTCACAGGTAGAATAAGGACATGGATAAGTAATTTCTCATTATGCTGCATTTACCAGTGGAGAGCAGAACTTCACTGTGGTAACGGGGCATCCAGCCAGGGTTAGACTTCTCTGTTTAATCTTCCTTTGTTTCATATCTCTTGCAGCTTCTTCCCTAGGGAAGAGATTGTGTCTTCCTACATGTCCCTACAATGCCTTTTGTACGAGATCTTCTCTGATGCCTCTGGGAACTCCCGGAAAAATAACTTATAGTAACATTATACCTGCTAAGAAATAAACCAAAGCAAGATGATTTCTCAATAGCTAGGCATAGCAGAGATAGGAGTTACCCAGATTACAACCCATACCAGGCACTGAGCTGGTTTTGTGCATCACTCCTCAGCTTCAAGCTGCCTACCTGGCTGAGTGGTGGCTGCTTGAAAATGTGCTAAACTTCTCCAGGTATTACCTCCCATGTGTTTTTTTGTCAACAGAACCAATTATTAGGGTAATAGGTCAATTTTGACAGTAACAATATGCAGAATAGATGAAAGGGATTGCTGGGAGGTAATAGCAGGCAACTGCCTACCTTCAGGTCAGCTGTTTGCAGGACGGCTCTGCGGTGGTCCTGGAGTGATGGACCCAATCGTACCCATTGCTGCCTGGCTGCAAATTCCTCCTGCAGCCATGTGTGCGTTGGCCTCTTTTGCTGCTTTGAGCTTCAGGCTGGGCTATGTACCCCGGGCTCACTCACTACCCTAGGGACTTTTACTTTTCTCTCATATGGAAGTTAGCCGGGAGCTTTCTCTGAAGTAGCCTGCTTATTAAAAAAGCATTCCACTTATTAGCCCAGACTTTCTGGAGAGGGGTTTAAGGTTATTTCTTGCTAGGATTTTTGCAGTTCTTTGTAAACGTTGTTACTCTGGCTGGTCCTCAGCGTGCCTTTTAATCACATCCCTGAAGCAAGTTCTCTGCTTTCATGGACTGCACTGGGGAAGGACCTTGGCTCTGGCAGGACCTCTCGGTGGGAGCGGGGCGGGGGG
>JANZLQ010000086.1:23118918-23156045 GCA_026212715.1 Elanus axillaris | reverse complement strand
ATCCTGACATGCTGGTAACCAAAGCTGTGGTATACAGAGAAACAGAACCTTCTCCGGAGGAAAGGGACAAGAAACCTGTAGAGGGGGCCACGCAGGCATGTCCGTGCACCGACCTCTGCACGAAGAGGTTTCTGTCTCCCAGCCAGAGCCACGCTGAGGGCAGCTCCGTGGGTGTGGAGAGCCCTCGCAGGCAGAGTCCTGCGGAGCCAGAGGGGCTCACCCAGCGGGCCACACACTGAAAAGGGGAGTCTCTGCAAGCAACCCCCTTCCTGTAAATTCCCTGTCTTTGAAGTCTCTTTCTTATTGCTCTTTCAGTTAAAAAGAAAAAAAGAAGTTACTCAGTGGCAGCGCACTGCATCTTCTGAAATCCTTTAATGTACCGTTGAGATGTCTGATTTTCATGGTTTTCAGTGTGTGTGGATACGTGTGTGCTGACATGCCTCTCTGCACTTTCCCAGTTTGTAAGGCTATTTGTTGATTGTTTTTTCCTGCCTATTTGCTGAATTTATTTTTTGCTTACTGTGAACTGGCATCATGGAGATGTTTAGCAGCGGCACGAAAGCGAAAATTTGTTTCACATTCATAAGAAATACTTCTTAGTATTTCAGTAAATACAGCTTTTGCTTTATGTTCAAAGCTTGGTTTTACTGCTCTTTCTACTTGTGGTTCTACAGATACAGCTTTTTTTATTACTGTCTTTACCTTAGGTTTCAATACTCTCTCTTCTGTTAGTTTAATTTAATTGTATTGCTTATTAATATAACTGTGTCTGCTAAAGATTCATTACTTTGGCTTCACATTAACCGCAGGTCTCCCATGTGCTCCACTGTTCTTTCTGTTGCAATTAAAAACCTTAAGATAGAGTATTTCCTCTACTGTCTCTAGATTTTTTTCTGTGAATTCTCTATACCTGTGGTCTCCCACTACACCTGACAAATTGTTTAATGCTATGTGTAAACTTCTGACAATTTACAGTATATACTGGTGAAGGAGTGGTATAGGTATTTTACATGCCAGGCATGCCATAATTGAGTTGTGTGAAGCTTTTTAGCTTCAGTGTATGGCATATCTGTGCTAGTTTCAACACTCCATAAATTTTCCCTCTATATTTTCTTAATTTCTTTGAAATATACTGTGTTTTCCTCAGGAAAAGTAGTTCCCAGGCTTCACTAGTAATAATCCCATATACAAAAACATGTCGGACATTGAATTTCACTATTAAGAGTAGGAAAAACAGTTTATGTAAAATAACAAATACAATTGGGTAATAGGGTCATTTAGCTCTATCTACATGTCTTTTCTTGAAGAATTACTCATTTTCCTGCTGTTCTGAACTTTCTGGGTTTTTTTGAAACTAGCATAGTCAGAGGAAATAGTGGCAGAAAGGCTGTGATGTGGCTGTGCGCAAGAGCATAATGTACCTCAGGTTCTGTAAGAGAACTTTTTTTAACGGGATGCCCAGTTTTAGAGGGCATTTGGCGCTGGAAAGGAGGATAGTAGGTTGCATTTTTGAAAGCTCTTAAACATTTGGATTCCTGTATAAAGCACTCCTCCTGTGTGCATGATTTGAACTTGCTTATGAGAATGGAGTGAGCAGGTTTAGTGCTGCTGAAATGGGGAAGAAGCCCCATGCTAAGGATTAGGCTATGTGGTCAAAATACAGTATCTCTTAAGTACACTAAATTAAACTTGGGCAACTTACTAAAGACAGTAAATTTCCAACCACAAAGATGGGCTTCCTCTCATCTAAGTTCACTTATCTACAGGTCTGAGCCAGCTGCTTAAATGACCTTACGGTGGCAAAAATAGCCATTTGTATCATCTTAGAGGTGTCTGAAATATATGAGCTCAGGCATCCCCTGTTATGGCTCAGTCTCTCTCTCTATTGACAGATGAAAGAACCCAGATAACCAGCCTGTATTAGATATGTAGCTCTCAGATGGATGAAGCAGGGGAGCCAGGTCCCACCAAAATGGTCAAGGGAGAGAAGAGATTGTGGTAAGAGCAAAAATTGCAAAATAATGCTTTTTTTTTAATTTGCCTTTGGGAAAAATGGGTTTTTCTCAACCACAGCCTTGTGTAATTTTTTGGCACTGAACTTAAGATGTGACTAGTGAAAACAGGCCAAGCATATCACCAGAAAAAACTTAATTAATTAGCATTAAATGAGAAGCATTACATTGGGCATATTTTTATATAAGCACCAAAGTTTTCCATTGTCGATCTCCTTAGAAAAGGGAGCCTCTTTTCAATTGAAGAAAGGCCTGTATTAGCGCACACCAGCAGCTGCTAGTTAATCTTCATGTTCAGTTTCAGGGCAATCTCTGATAAGGAAGTAAAAACTCAGAAAAAACTTGTTGCCAAGGGTAACTCTGCTTTTTGATAGTGGAATGCTTTAGTAATACCAAAGACCCCAGTGTGAAAATACAAAGGGACTCCAGTTTAAGAGACTGATTGATTGAAAGCCAGAAGGGCAGCTTGTAGCCTTCAGTACCTAAATGAGGGCACTGATTTTTAACTTGAGTGATACCAGACAGTAACTTCTTGTCGTTCTCTGGCTTGAACTTTTACATTTTGCTAAATGTGATAACTCTAGCAAATTGCATCATGCAGCCTGACATAAACAAATGTTCTGTATTTTCCTGTATGTTCCCCTGCAAAGCACTTTTGGCCTTAGTAAATTAGATTGGCAACCGAATGATCATCTTATGCTGCAGAGCTTGTAAGCTATCTGCCCTTTGATCAGGAGGGCTGTCTCTGCAGTGCAAGCCTGAATTGGCCCATTAGGCTTTGCAGTGTTACAGAATCACATAACTGAACTGGCTGGAAATTAAAAGTTTCTGAAGCGACTGTCTCTGGAAATAACGGAAATACTATCTTCTCTCATGTTCTGTTAAATTATTTCATATGTAAAATTATTTCATGTATTATTTCATTCTGTGATCAAAGATGAAATACATATGACCACAGATTTTACTGTCACACCAAACTTTATATTTCTTAGTGAAACATATTCTTATTTTGCAGTAGGCTTCTTTTGTTTCACTTGTAAGTCTTTACAATGAGAATACTTAAACTATGCAGCTATTGCTGCATTATTTATTCCATACTTAGTATGCAAAAATAATTTACTTCACTTCTGTCATCAGCAAACTTGAACATCTAGTCAATTTAATCCAGTTGCTTTGATTTTTCTTTTTTAAATTAAAACAACATCTGTCCATTATGGCAATGTATTGATTATGCCAGCATGTGGTTGGAAAATATGTATTTTATGTGATTTTTCCAGTTAAATGAAAGTCAGAAGTTACGTAATTTCTAGTTACTTACAAGTATGAGATGACAGGACCCTTAACTTAAAATATGACCAATAGTGAGCATGGAGAAGGGGAGGGTACAGTTTTTGTGAAGCTCTCTTGAGTTTCACCTCCCAATTCTGAGATGATTTGTGGGGTGATCTTCAGGAGAGGATTGCTGTTGATTAACCCCATGTTGTATCATGTCTTTGTTTCTTCTTCCTCATCCTTAGCTTTGTGTCTAGTTTTAGAGTAAGCCTGTGATTAGGTGGTGCACTGAAAAGATAAGAAAATTATGTCTAGGAATTCTCTGCAGCCAACTGATAAAGGCTTCTTACCATAAGAGGTAATAAAATATATCAGCGTAGAGTTGAGCCTTAGGTGAGCAATTATGAAGCATCTTCTGTGCAAATACCAGAACAACAGGTTCATAGGTAGTAAAATCTGACTTGATGGGGCTTGCACGGTGGGAGGTGAGTGTCTGGATGGATCGCAGAACAAATCTAACTTGGTCCTGCTAGCATCTTGGCATTCCTTCTTAAGATCAACTTTCTAATTCAGACAAGTCACACAGTAGCAGCGTCTTAAGCAAATCTTCTATAAGGCCACATTTAATTGCTGCAACGTAATTTAAATGGAGAAGAAATTTCCTTTCTGATCTAACTGTTTAAAGTATTTCTCTTCAGTACTGACCTCTCATTCTGCAACCCCAGCATTAACTAGTGGGGTTAATTTCTCACAGAGAATGACATTGTGATACCCTCTCCATCTCTGCTTCTACTTGCAATGCACTGTAGTCATAGCTATGTCCAGAGCATAGACTCATTGACTCCCAGGGGTAAAATAGAAAGAAAGAACGTTAATAACAGTGGAAAAATGGACAGACAATAGTCAGACAATACCACTCCACCACATCCACACATAGCATGCGTGATATCAAAATCCACACAGATGACAACTGGACCACAGGTATATGGTGAATAGTTTCTCTTTGCACCAAGACTGAGGTGAAGATTTACCTGATATGAAAATAATTTGCATTTTGGATCTAACTAAAATACACAGCCCCCAAAGAGCCCTAACCTGAGAAAACATGAAGTATCTAAGCAGATTATTATGACCTGCAAACTTATGCTCTTTAGTCTCCTTTCTCCATCCTCTCATTTCAGTGACCTTTCTATTACTATCTCTTAAATTGCTTGGACTGAAACTGTGTCTTTCTGTTTTATGAAGTGACAATTACAGTTCTGGTTTCTAGAGAATTAATATAGTATAATTTTAATACAGTATTCTCAAGTGACTTCAAAGAATCATGTCATCTGAAAATGGCCCTTGTTGTCTGACTTCATGGGTGCCACTGAGGGGTGTTGGAGCATTGCACAAGGGTACCAGGATCTGGCTTGGGGTGAGAAAATGTGGAAATCATAGTATTAATGTAGGCATTAACTAACCGCACTTATTTTGTAAGCCATTTCATGTTTGTATGTTAACCCTGTAAATGTAAGTTTGTAGAGGGTTATGAGCAATAGTTCCTGAGATTTGTCCTGCTGACTCAGGAGGCTGCATCATGTCAAAATCATGAACCTTGTGCTTATTTTACCCCATGCTTTCCCTTCACCTTTATGTGCCAGAGTGTTCAGGTTGGTGACTCCTGTAGAAGCTCAGTATCTGAATGCCTAAGGTCTTTCTCATGTGTGTTCCCTTTCCGTAGTCCTTCACAGAAGTCAGCATTTCCTTGTCAGGAAACATGTTTCCTATCAGTATATCCCAATACATGTAAAACAAGAAATGGACACACTGTAAATTCTCATGTGCTCTGTTGTCAGACGAACCTGTGTGTTCACTCCCAAGCAGGAGAAAAAGTATGGTGTTACTAAGCTACATGGTCAAAGGGAACGTTTTGCGGTTGTACAATAAAATTAAAGCCTCTTCCATTGCCATCTCAAAGAAATAGATAGACATTGCTGTGCATGAATGGGGATTTCATGAACAAAAGGGAGTACCTTTGTTGACTATATTATTTATACTATTAAAGTTACATGTTTCTCTTGATACATAAACTCTTTATAGACTACCCATTTTGGCTTTAGAGCTGAAATGTATTTGGTTACATATTACTTCATTATGATGTTGTTTTCACAAGAAAGTAATGATGTTGCTGATTAATTGCTGATTAATTCTGCTTGGAGTGTGTCAACTGTGCTGAGAGACTATGGCTGCGCTGAATACCACAACCACTCTGCCGGTGTTTCTGCTGCTTAGGAGTGCAATGAGTGTATTGCCAAGAAGCATAACTGAATGAAACATGTTTTTTCTTGACCTGAGTTTTTTATCAGATTATTCCTCAGGTTTATACTTTTTAACTGTTACTAAATGAGTTATCTTAAATCTTTAGACATACCTCAGGTAGAAAAAAATGTATTACAAATATTTCTTTGAGGTGCACTTCTTTTGCATTTAGTTTAAATTACTGCATGCCTTTAAGGACTGAAACTGTTTATGAGTGGTGGAGTTCCAGGCAATTAATTAGGAATAAGAATTTGGGAATGGACTTGATTGGCAGAGAGAACAAGAACCCCTAAATCCACCTCTAGTTCTCATTTTTAAATGTTTGGGTTTATTGGTTATTGTGTTGTTTGATTCATCTCTCCTAATTAAAATATTTAAGTTGTTCAGCACACTGACCTATAGAAATTCTGGACATACAGTGTAATCATTAGCAGTGGTATGTGGGGACAGAAGGATTTGTGTGAATTTAGATATATAGCCTCCTCTCCAAGCTAACAGCACAGCAACAGTAACTTTTACCTGAAAGTACATATTCTTTTCCAACAAAAATTCAGCAGCTTAAAACGGAGGTATGGTAATGACTTCTTAATGTGGTATACTAATAAAACTTAAATAAGAGCCCTCATTGAACAATGCAGTCACTGTGTTAACAAATCCTTTCTTCTTTACACCAAGAACAGGAAATATCTGTGCTTTGAATAAGGTTTTCCATTTATGTGGTAAGGACTCCACAGTGATGTTAGAATTTTTGTTATGCTTTTTAAAGCATACCCAAAGCCAGTTAAACCTAAATGCCCACAATACAGCTTAAATAAATAAATAAGTCAGCACTGTTATTTCAACTTGGGATTATGTCCTGTATTTGAATCTCGCTTTGGAAAAAAAAACCTCCACACATATTAAGGAGGATTCATGCAAATTTCAGTGCCTTAAGTTGTATGGAACCTCTGTTTTTGGTCTGGAAAATTTCCATTGTCCAAAGAAACCTTACTGAATCACATTATGGGGTTGGGGGTAAGGACCGTTGCTGTTGCCTGGGCCTTTTTCTCATCTCCATCTCTTTTTTTTATTAAAATATGAGAATCAAGATATGTCGCTAACTATACAGGTTGTATTTTCCTCCAGCTGGAAGGTGTGAAAAATGTGTATGAAAATAATTTGGGTGAATGTTTTGACATTTGAAGGAGAACTCAAGTCAAGCAGTATTGCTTTCTATTGAACATAGATGACCACCAGTGAACCAGGTACAGTGGCTTTACTCTGCCTCCTGCAATTCAGTCACCAAAAAATACACTGTTTTAAGTAGAGGGCACAGTATAAACTCCAAAGCACTTGGGACAGAGGGCTATTTAAAGGGCTTTGTTAGTAATGATGGCTGAATTTAGAATCTGGATTGTACAGTGAGGAAAACTCAATAGGCACTTAGCTGTGTACATGCAAATGATACTGCTGATCTCGGGAAAGATCCGTGCTAGGCTGCAACCGGTTGAGCATTGGAGGTATCTCTTTCAGCTCTAACTATTCTGTGGCATTAATTTAACGCTTTCTGACAGATGGGTCAGGGTGGGGGCACTGGGAGGGTGGTCCCCGCCTGACCCCGGGATGCCTGAACTCAGGGTTGAAAGTCTGCAGCAGATTAGTGTCCCAGATGTGATGCTGGCCTAGGCAGGCTTTTCTGCTGATGTGAAATAGCTTTTAGGGTGGTAGGGCTAAAATCCTGGTCTGCCCCGGAGTCATGCACTTAGATGTCTGCCCCAGCTCAGAGGCATGTTTCCAGCTCTTGAGTTTTTGCTCAGCACATCTCTGGGTTGTGTGCAAGAAGCAATGTTAGGCAGCAAACGACCGGTGTTTTTCTTTCAGAACATTGATATGAAAATAAAACCATATTAATATTGAGTTTTTTTCTGGAATACATGGAGTTCTTTGCTGAAAAAGACCCAACTTTATTAAGCCAAGTATTCTAAGTATTTGCTTTTCTGAAGAAAAAATCTGAAACCTTAAAAGAGTTGGTTTAGATAAATATTTGTTCATTCCACAACTACACATTTGAAAAGCAAAAAAAAATAAGATCAGAAAAAAATCTTGATGCTTCCTAATAAGAAGACATCTTGTCTACCTTTGAAGAACTTTTCTAAAACAGACAAATATTTCAAAATATGTGCATGGTACACATTTATGAAAGAAGTACAAAGACTGGAGTAATCAGTAAGAAGGTAATAGTTCTTCCTGAGGATGAGTATAGAAAGCAGAGACCCTATAACTTTGTCTTCTGCTACAAAAATTCTCTCAGGTAATTGCAGCCAGTACTCAGTTTCACAACCATCACTTTTAGGTCTGAGTTAATCAGAGACATGGCAAGCTTGTATAAATAAAATGACCAACCACAGGCTTTTAGAACCTCTCTTAGATGCAGCAGTGTCAGGACAAAAATACTGTGTCAAAATTTTATTCTCAGTTTTGAGGCTATAGAATAATGTTTTTGACCTGTGTCATCACCAGCTACATACACGAAGTATTGTGTAAGGCTGTGGCCTTATTCAGAGTCGTTTATATGCCAATATGCCATCCCATAGTGTCTTTAAAATGTAAGATTAAGTTGAAGCTACCTTTTGAGCCAGAAAAAATAAAACATTTTTTTCATTGACATTTTAGTGTAGAAGCATCACTGCAACAAGATCAAAAA
The DNA here is from genome assembly GCA_026212715.1 of Elanus axillaris. Classification (NCBI taxonomy): domain Eukaryota; kingdom Metazoa; phylum Chordata; class Aves; order Accipitriformes; family Accipitridae; genus Elanus; species Elanus axillaris. The sequence continues at coordinate 23,147,777 of JANZLQ010000086.1, read as the reverse complement.
CCTGTTGCCATTTTCATATATAAAAATAAAGTCAGCCCACATTCAATGGGCTATATTTTCTAACAGGGACATTATGGGAAGACTATGGATATAGTTTACTAACTTTCATCATTCTTCCAAGCAGTCATGAAGAACAAACCACAGCTGTTAACATTAAAGAAAGCAAAGCAAATAAAAAGGGAGAAAAACAGGAAGCAAGAAAGACTTCCACGTTTCTGGAGATATTTTTCCCTTGTAGGGGATCTAGCTTCTTGGACCATTTGAGCTGTTTGCGTTTTCATCCTTTTTAATACATGGTACATTAGTATCTTGACCCAGCTTATCAGCAGCTTGAGATGCAAGGCTCTACTAAGTTACAAATTTGGCTTGTTTTTTTTAAGAAAAAATGACACATGATATGTTCAGTTTGTGCAGTAGGTAAAGGGATAATAGGAAGTATTGAAGAAAGGAAGACAAATTAAAGCCAAATAACCTGGCTGTGGCAGATGTAAGCATGTTCATGTTTCTTTGTTCATGCGATGTCAGCCTGTTGACTAGAATAGGGTTTCTGTTAAATTAACAGGTGGAAAGCACGTCTTATCTGTTTTAACTTGATAATAAATTGAAAATTTGTTATTTTATTTTATTTGAAAGTCAGGAGTTTCAGAAGTGCTAAGAGATCGAGTATGATGAAAGCAGCTCTGTAAAACCTCTCAACCTGCCAAGGAGTACAGGTCATGCTAACCAAAGACCATAACTGTAACCCATGCTTTTGGTTGCAGAAGACAATGTCTTCATTTCGCATTTGAGTGCAGTGCATTTTAAATATCTTCTTCTATGGAAAACCTGATTTGACATGGTAGGAAATTATAGTACATGTATTATTTTTTATCTCTGTTAGTGGGAGTCAGATAGGTTCATATATGTCAGTGTGCTTGGCTAGAAAGATCTTTGCCCAAACTTTAAAGAAAGGTAGAGAGGATCCAGAAAGCAAATCATGAATAATAAAACAGGAGCTTCTTTCTGCAGGTTTCATGAAAAAGCAGGAGAGAATGTGTCTTGTTCATGCACTTATGTTCTGCGGTCCCAAACGCTTTTGGCATTTTGATGTAGGGTGGATATAGGGCTTTTGTTCTCTGAGCCTCTGGCAGTTAGGAAATGTCAAGCAGAAAATGCACTTTGCCTGCAGGGGAAGAAGTCACCGAGGTGCCCCTGTGGTGCAGTATCTCTGCAGGCTTATTCACAACATGGCAAAGAGATGAACCCTGACAGCTGGGTCTTCCTTGCATGTCAGCAACAGTGAAAGCACCACAGATGAGCCTCAAAGAATGAGGTGAAATGGGGAAAATCAGTAGTTATATGCATATTCCCTTTCAGCCTCGTTCTTGACTCCCTTGGCTAGCAAGAGGAGCGTAGGAATTAGCAAGGAAAGGGAAGGAACTATGTTTCAAAGTCACAGTTTTCCCCATAATTACTGAAAGTGAAAGGTGGATTTCCATTTTCACTGCAGCCCATCTAAATTACTCAGTTACTGGTGGCCAAAAATGTAATTTGAGAGTTTCCCTACACTATGAGAACAGAGTTAACAGTGCTGTGTATAAATATGAATTGAAATTAAAAGTAATTATTCTCTTAAATCTGTGGAGTTTATTGACTGTTATGTACTATGCCTATTTTTATCACTTTTTTCTGTATTTCACTCCTTTGTCCTAATTTAACACAGTAAATAATTATTAACTTTTCATAAGTATTCTAAAAGCTGCACTGTTCCCTGAGACAAATTAACAAGACAGTCATGGTGACTTTTCAGGGTTGGTCCCCTATTATTGTGATTGGAGACATGCAAAAGTAAACCTTAGCTTAGCTTAGCATTCCATTGTGTGATCTGAGGATTAAAGACTATCAAAGAACCAAAACCTTTATGCTTAAAAAATTAAAAGAACTGGAAACTTTGAATGTGTTCGTTAAACACTCCACGTTTTAAAAATGAATGCCTAAAGTTAAGGGTCAAGACTGATCAAGATCTGTTAACATAGGAATAACCTTGTAGGACATGAGCCCTGCAAATTGTGTTATCATTCATTGAGGCTGCAAGTACTTTGGAAGCCAGGCCACCCTGATTTACATATTTAATTACAGATACCTGCTCTAGCAACTAATTTCACACCTGGGACTACTGATGTGCATTTTAAAATGCATTAGTGATTTGCTGAATTTGGCCCCATACTTGAGAAACTCAGTTATTGTTTGTCATTGTTTGTAAGGCTGGCCAGAAAACAAGAATTTTGTTTATTTGGAGGGAAAAAAAGAAAAAGATATTTTGGAATTTCTTTTCAGCTTGGAGCAAACTAAGCTGTACAGATGCTCTTAGAGGAAAGTGAGAGAGGAAGAGGGAGGCAGCCTAAATAAGCGAGTTATTCTACAAGCTAAAATAACAAACAAATGGCTGACTAAATAGGGCAGCACTCACCTGGGATGTAGAATGGCATATTTAAACCCATTCGCCAGTTAATCACTACAGTAGAGAATGAGATCGTATTTTTAAATTTTCTTTTCTGCTGAAGTTATTCTAGTAAGTAAATACAAGTAGCTATTCTTTGGATCAGAGAAAGGGAATCCAACGTGTCTAGGGGGTCTGCTCCTCTTCCTTCTCTGGTTTCAATCAGAAATGATGCTGTGAGCCTTAGGGACCTGGCCATTAAAATATTTCCATACATTTCTGGGAAATGAACAATTTGTGATTAATGAGATTTTCCTAAGATTTTTGTTGATAGATTATTAACCACTCCTAATAGTTTCTTTTTTTCTCTATTTGTTTAAAGGGGGAGAGAGAAAGGTGGCAACTCTTTAACCAAGTTGTAATAAAAATGTGTAAAAAATGTAGCTTCACTGCTGCTTTTCATTATCTATTTGTTCATCTGAAGAATGTAAGTTGTCCTACAAGATGCATCTGAAAGATGCTTAAGGGTTTGTTCTAGTTTTTTTCTTTTCTTCACTAAAGACAGCTGAACGAACCTACTTTTTGAAGTGCTGTTATTGTTTAGGTAACCAACTCTAAAACTGATGACAGGATGTGAGTTTCTAATTTTGGTGATGTCCCATTGTTTTGAGGGAAAGTTGGTTTTGAAGTAGCGATTGTAAGCACAGCAGGTGCTGGGATCTTGTAGCAGCAGGCAGAACTATCACATGTTGGGAGAAAAATACTCTTTTTTTTTTTTCTTGGTAGATACAGGGATAATATTCCCATAGCCATTTCCCTGGCTAACCTATATATTATGTGGAGCTTCAGAATTCTTGAGATATATATACTGCTACTTAATATATAAGCTGCCATGATATGAGTGTGTTTTGGTTCTGCAGTATTTGGATAAGTATGCAGGTATATGACAGAGCAGAGGGAAGAAGCAACATCAAGCTGAAATGGATTTCTGAATCTTTGTCAGTCCGTCTGATATATTTGGGAATAAATTCATATCTGATGGGAAAACTAACTCTCTTCTCCTTCAAAAATACCTTTTACTTCCATAGTATAGTAATTCATGATGATGGTAACACTAACTGAAATTGAGATTACTGAGAACAGTACAGAAGATCTCTTGTGAAGTGTTTCAGTCTTGCCGTCAGAACAAAACTTTGGTACATCCGTGTAAACTGGCATCCTTCCATTGACTTCCATTGACTTCTAAGGACAGTGAAGTGGGTGGTTTTGGGTTGTGCACTTCTTGGACAGACATGCAGGTACTCAGCAGCAGCTGGACTCCCCAAGAGCTTAACTTCAATGGTATTTTGCAGATTCATATCAACAAGTGTGGTCTTGATATGCATGGGCTTTGGTTGTTTCTTCCTGCGCTTCCTATTTTGTAATTGGCTTAGTGGTTTGAACAAAGTGCAGAGAGATAAATTTCTGGTAACAATATTGTGCTGGCAATATTTTAAAAATGTAATAAACTGTTCTTGCTTACCCTGTTCTGGTCCTCTGGTAGATAGGGTTCATGTGCTTGCAGAACAAATGGATGCAAATTTAAGATATATATACACCTTTTTTCCTGTTTAAAATACCTTCTCTTTCCCCAAATTAAAAGGCAGTACTACATGGCACCCTAATTTTAAGAGTTGCATTGCTAAAGCTTTACTTTTCTTGTGAAAACATTAATGTTTATCTTATTCAGCTTGAAGGCAGATATGATAGAGTGTGATGCAATCTTTGAAAGCAAAAGCAAGGGAAAAAAACTTTCATTTCCGTACTCTTTTCTATATGCTGATATGTTGTGGAATATGATCTTTCTGAAAAACAAAATAATTTTTTTTTCAGAAGTATTCATGTTTGCCCCAGGGATGTCATCTCTGACAGAGATGATTTAACATCATCCATCCAAATAGAGAGTATCACTGTTACATGGGAATGAAATTATTTCAGGCTACCCTGAAGTTCGGTGATCAAATTATACTGGGGGCACCCGGGCACCCCTGAGAGCCCTCCAGCTCATCACTGGCTTAAACAGGCTGGAGCACCCGACCTCTCAGGAATGTCTTCATGTTAATAAAGTCTTTACAACTCAGCAGATTGTAAAATAATTCTAAGATGTCAAAAAAATTTGAAAGCCCATCTTGAGCTGCTAAGGAAAGTGGGGTATACCTCCAGGCTCACCCTAGATGTACAGAATCTATGGGCAGCTCTAGTTTGAAATACTACAAAAGAGGCAGAAACAGGGATAAAAAGTTCTGAGTAGTTCAGGTACCAAGCTGGTTTTGCTGAACAGACTTTCAGCTGGTTTATATCCCTGTCGTGCTGGAATGACAGATGGCAATCGAGTTTTTGTCAAGACACAAATTTTTTTTCTTGTCCCCTCTTGATACTCTTGGGCAATGAAGTTTTCAGTGATTGGGGGTGCAGAGTGCTGAAGTAACATCTCAACCTAACCACAATCTAATGTTAAGTCTCCTCTTTTAAAAAAAATGTACCCTGTAATTTTTAGTTCTGTCTGCATACCTGCATTGAAATAGTCACATTTGAGATGCATTTTCTTTCTTTTTCATTTTAACATTGACAGGTTGAGCCATTGATCCAGAAAGGCCATGAGAATCTGGTGCACCATATCCTGCTCTACCAGTGCAGCAGCAATTTGAATGACAGTGTGCTAGACTACGGGCATGAGTGTTACCACCCCAACATGCCAGACTCTTTTCTCACATGTGAGACAGTCATTTTTGCTTGGGCCATTGGAGGAGAGGTAGGATGAATGGCTGTCCAGCATGGTTCATCAATGGGGCTTTCGGAGGGGGTGTATTATAATGAAGCTTCTTCCTAGTGTATTAGCGATTACTTAATCTGTCTGGTTTTAAGGGTACACAATCACAATCCTTAAATGCCTCACCAGTAAATCCTCAACTTGTTGGCCTTTGAAGTATGAAATGCAATGATCATCCTGAGTGACAAGCTAAAAGTAATGAAAATAGTAGTAGAGAGTTGATACCTTAGAAGAAAGATGGCTTGGGAGCATGGAAGTCTTGTTGCTGTATCAGCTTGTCCCATCTGATATGGAAATACACTGCCTCCAGCAATGACCAGTGTCTGCTACCTGTGGAGAATGACAGAAAGAAAAGCAGTTGCTGTAGGTGACTGCATAAAAGACATGGAAACAAGACTTTCCAAATAAAGTTAGATGTACATTTAATGCATTTTTTGCCTCGCTAGGACCTGGTTACAGTGTTGCCCCATTCAGGCTTATTATGCTGAAGTTTCCTACCCTGCCCAAAGAGACATCATTTCCACGTAGGAGTGATCCTGTGTCAGTGCAGCACCAGCACAAGGACCACTTTGCTCATGGCAATGGGGCATATCTACAGAAAACACAGTCTCTGATGCCATGTTAACCCCAGGCTCTGTTTTCAGTTTATCTAGGCTGCAGTTAACGGTTTCAGCTGAGGTAAGGCAGCATCAATGCAGAAAGAATCCACCCTCTCTTTACCCCCTTGATTCAGTGCGTGCCCACACAAACCATGGTGTGGGCACAGAGAGGGTCTGGGGTGATGATAATTTCTGGAGCCTTCATTTGCCGTCCTGCAGTCCAAAACTGTCTTCAAGTGCTGCAGTGTGAGGAAGCCAGAGCTCCTACACAGACCCATCAAAAGAAGTTTAATCCACTATGAGCATTTTCCCTGATGTATGCTTTGTGCATTTTCGCCATCAGCTATGCTCTGACCTAGTATTTGTACTTTCAACTGTCTTAATCTAAGTGAAATAAAAAACTCATATAAATAAGTTATCATTGCCAGCCACTATGGAGGCTTTTGCAAGGATGATCCTGTTGTTAAAGATCTATAGAGAGTAATCTGACAGATCTAGGTTACATCCAGGTTTACTGGAGTGCTCACTTCACTTACTTCTGTTTACCCTTATGTAGAATGGGGGTGATAATATTTTTTACTATATACTACGATTAATTCATTAATGTTCATCAAGCATCAGAAAGTTGGGATCTCAAATTGTGCATTGCAAAAAGTTAGAATCTCAAATTGCGTATTAAAATATTAGTTATATACTATAAAATGATGCAGACTAATTCCTAGAAAAGTGAATTTGGTAAATAAATTCACTTAGGAGGTACTGGTATTTTGGTTTGAATCAGGAGTGAGCTTTTGAAGTAAATCTCCTGGTTATCCCCACTTACCAAGCTGTGTTTATCATCATGAGTGGTTTGAGAACTTGCACAGCCCCCTTTGGGATGAAGTTAAACTGAATGTGCAGGGGTGAACCCAGCATTGCCCAGCAATAAACGGGGTTCAGTGCATGGGGTCTGACCAGAGCTTGTCCAAAGGAGCATCACTTGGGGACAGCGGGTCCAGCACAACCTGTGGCACTGTACAGAGCTATTTCTTTTGCACTACATGGCTTGCTCATGTAAATGTAGCCATGAAGATCATATTTATATACTTATATACTTAGAATGCAATAATTTTTGCAGGAAAAACAATATAATTATGTACAACCTCAGTATTTTCCTGGAAATTACTGCTTTTAGAAATTGGGAACATTTAAAATGTAGATTCACTTTTTCATAAGGGTTTATTGTCAGGCTAACTACTTGATGATGCAATGTTTATACATTTAAAATTGAATTTTCCTTTTCCTCTCAAGCAATAAATACAGGACAAATATTCATAAAATCACAGGATAATGCAGGTTGGAAGGGACCTCAGGAAGTCCCTAGTCCAGCCTCCTACTCAAAGCAGGGTCAGCAGTGAGGTCAGACCAGTTTGCTCAGGGCTTTATCCTCTAGCAAGCACAGGATCTACTGTTTTATATTGACATAGTTATTTAGTGTATTGAGTACATAATAAATATATTATGCTACAATGCCATGTTCAGAAAGTTTTAAAAGAAGTTACCTCTGTAAATTTTATCATTAATATGATTGTATCATTTCAAAAAAAAGTCGGTGTATTTATAAAAAGAAATTAACTCCTAACCATAGCAAAGATACCTTAACTCCATATGTGTGTGTTGTTTTCCAGGGCTTCACCTACCCTCCTCACGTTGGCTTATCCATTGGCACAGCAGCTGACCCTCAGTTTGTTCTTATGGAGGTGCATTATGACAATCCATCATACACAGAAGGTTTGTACCCTCACACTCTTTAAAACATGCAAGATTGGAAAATGTACTAGGCAGCAGTGTTCCTCATTGCATTGCATAGCAAACAGAGCAAATACAAAGCTGAGGCTTGTTTTTCCCTGGTCAGTGTTTTTCTCACTGCACTCAAAAGCTTAACCTGAAGTCAGTGGGAGATTCAGATCTACAAAGAATTGTGGGTGGGTGAACACATCTCCTTTTATCACTACATTCTTAATATTATATCTCTCTCTCCTTTCCTTTTGCTGGGAAATGCAATGACTGAGAGCAAGCAGCACAGCACCCAGACTGTGAGACAGCAACACAGGGAATGAGCCTTTTATTATTCTTTTTTAGTATTTTTTAAAGACATTTAGATGATGGAGGCAACATAAGTTATGAGCAGATACAAAAATACACACATATGGCTAAACATGTATGTGAACAAAATAGATTCATATCATTTTGACTCTTAAAACCTCAACCTTTTCCCAGCAGCCTTTGGTTCTTTAAACTACTTTTTGAAATCAAGAGAAGTCCTTGAGTGAGTGAAGCATTAAAATCCTCTGTAGTTCTGTTGCCTACTTTACCCAGGGTGCTGGTATTACCTTCAAGTTTGGGATTTAGGAGGCCAATATTCATGTTTAGTTGATGCTCTCTCAATTGGGGAGATTGTAAAATGGATAGATTTTGTCATCTGAGGTGTGCTGTAATGTGACAGGCGATCCAAAACAAAGGAAAAATATAATTAATGCTAGGGCTCAAGGTGAAGGAATAGATAAATTCACAAGTAGAAGACAACACATGGCTTGAAAATTCTAAAGAAAAAACCAATAACTTTAGTCTGTGCTTCAAATATTTAATTTGAAAATCATACATGGAACCTTTTGAGGTCTTATTATTTCCTTGTATTGTTTGTTCTGCCTGTGATCTAACTTATTTTCTCTGAGGTCCGTGTTGGATAACTTAAAAGGAAGGGACACAAGGGCTACAGACAGCACATATTTTTCATTCACATCTGAACACCACAGATATCAAGATACCATGTTTAACAACCCTCCTGTGGACTGCCCCTGTTTATTACTTCCTGCATATGGTTTGACTCATTTCCAGGTTATTGTGGTTGATTCCTTGATTTTCATGTAGAAAACTTAGGACTAGCCTTGAAAATGTGAAACAATTGGATTTTTTTTTTCTTTAAAATACTGATTTACAGCCATGGCTGACTGTGTTCTTTTGTTGCAGGCTTGATAGATAACTCTGGTCTGAGGCTAATTTATACTCCGGTTTTAAGGAAATATGATGCTGGGGTTATTGAAGCTGGCCTTTGGGTCAGCCTCTTCCACAATATCCCACCAGGCATGCCTGAATTTGTGTCAGAGGGTCACTGCACACTGGAATGTCTGGAAGAGGTATGTCTCCTACCTGAACCCATTGGGTTTTATTCTTAGAAATAGTTTTGGACAGTCACTTTAACTTCTTGGGCAGATTGATAGTTACCAGTTAAAGATATGCGAGCAAAGGCATCTGCTACATGTTACCATCCAGAATGTTGAGTCTTTTTGATCTAGGTGTTTAGGGTGCTCAGTATTCAGATTGCTTAACTGATATGAGTAATACTTGCAGTGTTTTAATTGTGCTTTCAACATATAAGCATACATTGCTTTCCATGGCAAAGCTATTAATAGCCTGGAATGGCGAGCCCAGAAAAAATGTTGAGAGAGGATAAGACCTGTGCATGTGCAAAAGGCTCCTAACAGTGGAGTGCAAGCCTGAAAAGTATTCTTAGAACAACCACAGAAACTAAAGACCTGAACAGGTTTTGTTGTATGGCCCAAAGTACAAAATTATGCGCTTCATTAAACACTTGGTTACATCAAGATAATTTAAATATCTCCACAGATAATGGAAGCGTTGTCTAAAATCTGTGATTAATGTACCACAGGAGATTCTTATATACATTGTCATTTATAGACAATGGTTGAGTCAGTGCTTGTTATGATGTGGTTTAGAGTGAAAAACCAATTAGATATGGAATTTAGATTTCTTCTTGGTGATGTTAAATGTTGCATATTGTTATAGCATTTTTCAGCCTAAAACCACATGAGTAATCTATTGCTGTGAGGGTGTTCTGTACCTGAAAGGTACTGCAATAACAGATTATTTCTAGTTTGGGCTCTGAACAAGGATCAAATTTTGGCATACCAGAAGTTCGGATACATAGATCTCAGCTAGAATGGGATTCATGTCAGATTTGTGTCAATTTGGAAAAGTTAATTTAAGAGTGTTTTTGACCTGGAAAAAAGTTTCAGATGTAAACTTACATTATTTCACTACCAGTTTACTTGAAGATGGGAAGTAGAGCATATTATAATTACAGCCTCTTAATTTGAAGTCCTTCTCTTGGCACGATATTGATAACATTGTTACTAACTGCATAGAAATTCTTTTTCACATAAGCATCCACGTTCATCAGTATTGACTATTAGCACTAAAATAATGTGCAGGTTTTAGTATAATTCCCTTTAAATTTTTAATCTATTGAGAATTGTTGACAGTTTGGTTGCTTTCCATAAAAGCTGTGTGCATTAGGAGTAAACCCACATTTTTATATTAAAAAATAAATCACAGAAAAAGACCTTGCCTTTTTTGCATATAAAACCTTAATTTCACATAGAGATTTGTTTTGGCATCAGACTACATTTTGCTGTAAACTGAGGGAATGTAAAATGCATTTATTAATATATTTTCACTCTGTTTGTGCATTGGATTACATTATGTTACATTGCATCTGGGCACAGATGGTGTTGGTTTCCCCTGGCCAGGCTCTAGGTGCTGAGAGACCTGCTGGGATTCATGTGTTTGCGGTACTTCTTCATGCTCATCTTGCTGGCAGAGCTATCAGGATGCGCCACTTCCACAATGGCGAGGAGCAGAAGCTGCTTGCTTATGATGATGAGTTTGACTTCAACTTCCAGGAGTTTCAGTATCTGAAAGAAGAACGAACCATCTTGCCAGTATGACACTCTTAATTCTTTCCCTGAAAGTGCTTAAGAGATCATGTGTCTGACATTTACTCACATTTAGGATTAATTTTGCTACAGAATTTCTTAGCATAGAATCATAGAATTCTTGAATGTTTTGTTAATTTTTCCACTTAGCGCAGAGTAACTAATGTATTAAAGTTGCAGTGTCTCAGGAGTGTCCACCCAGTTCACTACAGAACTGGCTTGGCTCATCAATTGAAGCTATTCTTTGGGTGTGTTTGGTGTCCACAATTACTTGATTTGAACATTGCCATCATAAATGTTTGAACAAAGCAGATTATAAAATCACATGTGTTCCTGGCTGTGCATCCAGCCAGATGAAAAATGGGAATGCCACCACATGGCTTTATGGAGCTTTATGGAGCAGTTGGAACCACGTAACATATCCTAAGTTATATCCTTGCACATAGCAAGAATCCAGCCTTGCAAATATGTCTACAAATCAGCCAAGTCTTCTGGTTGTTTTGTATTTTTATTTGTTGTTGGTAGTAAAACTCCATGCTCATGTTCCACGTGAGGTTTCACTAGTAAACAAAACTCTTTGGAAGAAGAAATCATGCAATTCTATCTTCTGTTCTTGTGAGAATAATATGATATAACTTTTAGAAAAATCCCAACTACAATTATATTAGAAAGCAGTAGCTATCCATAGGTACTGTGTGAAAAGAGTCTGTATTTTTCTGGATGGGTCATTCATTTAAAAATTATCCACCCATCTTTTGTTAGTTCCAGCTGGCGTCTGTTTTTGAAGCTTTGGCCTCAGGACAGGAAGCTTAGTGCTGCAAAGGTTGGGTGCTCCAGATCTGTCCAGCAGAGCAGGTGGGGATGTGTTTGTCCCAGTGCATGTGAACAAGCCCATTGTTACTTGATAGAAATGGTCAGATGCAAAATATCAAACAACTGGATTTTGTTTATGATCGGAGCCAGTAAGGGAAAGGGAGATTAAATGACCTTTGCAATGACTGAACTTCAAGTATGGTCAGGAGCCCTATGGTTTAAACTTCCAGGCTTCTCTTCAAGTCCCTTTCTCTCTTACATCTCTTCTCCCACACTCGGAGACTTTGATATTTGTTCTTTAAAGGCAAGAAGCTAAAATGCTAACTTTCTAATTTAATTTCTACAGCAAAACCTGGATGTTCAGTTGCAGCATTTACTCTTTGAAGTCCAACTGCCTGTACTCCACAAGGACTTCAAAGACAAACTGGTGTTACCTCCTCCAGGAAAGAAGTGTTGAAGGGTTTAGGAAAAGGGCTGGCAGAAGATGACAGGCTTGCAGGGAAAGCCTGTAAAATTTTTAGGGAAATCCATGCAGATTATAGAGAAAGCCCTCTTAAAATTCAAGAACAAAAGGGAGTAGACAGCAGAAAGACTGAAAGAGGTATTTGATAGTATCAGTAACTTAAAAAAGACTGCTTGAGTAGAAGCTGGAATTCTATCTCTGAAGTGAGTCCTTTTCATGCCTTTTATTGTTTTCATCTTATGCAAAACTGTACAGCTTTACATATATAATCTGGTGTAATTCGGACCACAGTCTAATCAATTAACTAATAATATTAAAAATTTTCATAGAAGTTCTTGTTATTCTCTCCTTCTGCAACCTCTTCCAAAGGTGTATCCTTTCAGCTTGTAGAGCCCAGGTAATTGTTTTCTTCATGTACTGGCACTCTCTCCTGAATTCAGAAACAAAAGATCTAATTGCACAGAAGGAACACTTTTAGTGAATGTTACCCAGTCCATAAGCCACGAGAACTGGAGACCTCACTGGTGGGAACCAGCATATTCCTGCTGGGAGCAGCGAAGCTGTGCCAGTTCACGCTGCTTCAGAAACCTCTGTATCCATTTGGCCAACACAAAGCTGATGCACCTTCTTCCATCAGTCCAGAGTACAGTTAGTGCTAGCATTGGTCTGGCAACGAGAGAAATTCTCAAGAGAAAGGAGAAATTCTCAACCTTTGAAGGGTGATCTGACTTTTTTCAGGGAATATTAATACAATGAATGATAAGGGAAGATGATGATACAAAAAAGTGAACCAAAGGAAATAAACCTCTGGCATCCCTGTGATAAGAAGTTGCCCAAAAATATCAGATTTTTAGTGTCTGGCTATGTTTTTCAGTATTTTAATTTCCACTTGATTATCATGGTGATTTTGAGATTTGTATTTGATTAGGTGCAGGGAATAAAGGTAGTACCAAACTGTTAGATCAGTTTAGGACAGCACAAAGTTAATTGTATGTACTTGAGAAGGTAAGTATTCAGCCTTTCCCATACATATCTGTCAATGTAGTTAAGTCTTTGCCTGCCACTCCTCTACTCCCAGGCTTGGCAGATAAATAATTGTTATTGTGATGTGGAAAACCTTCTTTTCCTCATTTGGCAAGTATTTCTGCTGAAGTTGGCAGGATAAATTAGCCTGGGGAAAGCTATACAAAGTAGCACTGGATGAGTTTTGGAGCAAGAATCATGTGTATACATCATCTACATATACAATTTTCCTGAAAATAGGATTATAACTGGGAACCTCCATTGCTATTTAAAAAAAAAAAAAGAAGACAAGACTTTTATTAAGACTCCATTTAAATCCACAGGGGATCCCTGAGGATCTGGGATAATATGAATACTAAGTGCCAAGGCCTTACCATATGCCAATTACCTAATCCTTTGGTCTTTCAAAAAGTTGTATCCATTGCTCTGATCTTTATTTCTTAAGTATTTGCTGTCATCTGTGGTTACCTGAAGCTGGTGTTAATAAAATTCAGAACTGCAAACTTCCTAAATCTTGTATTTCAGGGGGATAATTTAATCACAGAATGTCACTACAGTACTGTGGACCGAATTCGCATGACATGGGTAAGAGAAGTTTTAATGGATCAAAATAAGTACACAGATAATATTGGGGGCTGAAATATTTTTCATAAAATGCTATTAAAAATTGTGAACTTAATTGCTAATGCCTGTGTGCATGTAATTACATTTCATCTTTCCTCTCATAGATTCTTAGGTTTTAAAGTCATCAGGACTATTATGATCATAGTCTGATCTCTTGCATAAGGCATTCATATGACAAGTTTATAAATATAAGCAAGGCAGCTCATAAAAGACCTTTAAAAATCAGAATTTGCTAGCATAAGGAGTGCTTTCTTCATAACATGTATTAACATGCAAGTTCTGTATATTCTAATGAATTATTTTTATGAACTTGCTAGGCATTTTTCCCCAAATTTGTAATTACCAGGTCTTATGTATTGATTTTTACTTATGCCATGACCAAGATGGGACAACTTGCTTTTATGCCTAACGTAGAATCCAGGCAGAATGCAGGTCCTTTGGGCTGGGAGGAGGAGGAGGCTGGGCACAGTGAGCCTCTCCACATTACCTCTCTTTCATGCGGTGGGTTTTCCAGTGGCAGGGACCCTCCTGGAGAGCTGCTGCCCCCGGAGCAGTGCAGGAGGAACCTGTGCCATACCCCTGCGCCTTTGCAGCTAAGGCACGAGGAGTGGCTGTGCCACAGCCCCGAGTGCATGTCCATGGCAGCAGACAAGGCAGGGCCATGGCCAGGGGGTGAGCATCCCCTTCGGACTGCAGCACGTGGTCTCCCAGATGCAGCTTTTTAGGTTAGCAGAGGCGAGGTACTGGCCATTGCAGTGCGGCCACTGGGTTTTGGAGGTGAAGCAAATTTGGTTGTTGGGACATGACTCAGACTGTGCCAGCTGGCTACGAAACCACAGAGTGATACCGGACCCACTGTGTTTATGGGAGGGATGTAGCTGCCAGCACCCAGCCTTCTCCAGGGGCTGATCCCGCTTCCTTAGGAGGGGCTGGATCCAGACCTCTGGGAGGTGAGACCTGAGGGGTTTCTGTTTGGCAAGGAGGACCTGTTGCCGGCATCCAGAGGGCACAGGGATACCTCTCCCTGAATCGTGGCTTGCGTGTAGGTGCATGCAGTAGGTATATAAAGAAAAGCCAGAGTGAGAATGAAGGCTTTTGTGTTTTCATCCTATTTTCCTGTGTAGGGATGCCACTAGCTCTTGGCCCTTGGTTTGTGTGTTTTGTCTTCTCCATTCCTATTCCTGTGGTTCTGTGAGATTTGTGGAACTGTTCCCACATGGGAGTTAGGAACGTGCAGCTCATAATCTTGTTCATATTTACCAAGATTAATTCTAGATTATTTGTTTGCCCCATGGGTCTCAACATCTGTCTTCTGCTAGCTAAAAATCTTACTCTAATTAATTATTTTATAGTTAATGCTCATTTGTTCTTGATTCAACATTATCTGTTAACTTAAATAACATGTTTCTTTCTTACTCTTTACCTTCATATGTACTTACAAGGAGAGTCCATACAGATAAATATTCCATCCTGGCCTCTGTTTTACTAGACAAAGTTCATTTAATTTCTTATTAAGCAGACTAACTATCCTACTAGGTTTTTTCTCCATCTGCTCGAGTTTGAAGCCCTTTTTCTGAAACATGGTAGATATAAGTACCTTGGAGACAGCTGAAAATAAACGTGAACTTCTCAGATAGTACCCTTCAGCATAATAGGAGTCTTATTTTATTGATGTTCTTTCGGACATCTTTTAAGCTTGGGAGCTATTGCTTGAGCTTGCAGTGTATTTTGTAACTAATTATGTAATAGCTTCTTGCTGCTTGGTAACCTAATGTGCAAGATAAACCTGTTGAAATGGGCCTCCTGATACACGTTTCATTAGCATATAAATGCTAATCAGTGTTTTTTATCTGTGGGATTCCAATGCTATCTTGATTAAAAGAAAAATCCCATTTTCAGGGTGGTCTGAGCACCAGGAATGAAATGTGCCTGTCATATCTGCTCTATTACCCAAGAATCAACCTCACCCGATGTGCAAGTATTCCAGATATAATGGAACAGCTCCAGTTCATTGGTGTTAAGGAAATCTATAGACCAGTCAGGCAAGTAAAATGTTTATGAACATGTGTAGCATGTCTATTTCTGTCTGTGGGATTACAGGGTCATTTTTATATGACCTTTATTTCTTTCTGGTAGTGCAACATGTTGCAGGGTCTCTCATACTACTTTTTGGTGAGTTTGCTGTGCTGCTACTTATTTCTCCTGCCAAATTATTTTGCTGCTTTTTTTTTCCTTTTTCTTTTCTTTTTTTTAAATGAAAAAAAGCAGTTTCTTCTGTTAAAGAAATAGTATTTCTCACAGCAGGTTTTTTTTCCACCACAACCTTCTGTAAAAAGAATATGTATCAATGGCATATCAATGTTTCAAATCTATCAACTTATTAAAATGTATTAGTGTTTCATATATAGAGAGATACTTTTGAAAAAGGAGTTTGGAAGAATGGGTAGATTTGTTGTCAGTAATTCTGCTGAAGTCAATCATTGCAACCAAATCCTAGAACTGTTGCTCACATGAGCTTAACACTGTCTCAGTGACACTGGCAAAAATGTGCAAAAGAGGAAGAAGTTGTATGTTAGAAAGGTAATTGAGGGACTGATAGAATATTAAATTGTTCACAGTAAAAGATAAATGGTAGATAAGCACCATGATGGAGAAAAATGAGAGAATGGAGTCTTTGAAAGACTAACAGGTCAGAGGATGATATGCAAGGTAAGTAGAGAGAAAAACATGGAACCAGTGGTGGGAATCTAGCCAAGGGGAAGAAAAGAGCTTTTTAGGTGAACTGTTGGCTGCAGGGACTTGCAGTTCTGTGCAAAGACACTCTCCTGAGTCTGTTCAGAGAAGCAGGACCCTGCACATTTTTGAGACATAAATCCATGTCAGAAAGAAATAGCCCTAGCTCATTCATCAATTTTTCTTCCTAATAAAAATAATCTATAAGTATCTGAACGTTGGCCTACTGCTCAGCAAGGAAGGGGTAATATAATTTTGTTATAAGATCTGTCTACTTCAGTGCTCCACAAATATTAAATAACCCCTCTGTGAATGATGGAGGTAGGGGCTGTTAGCATTTAGGCAATTCAGGACCTATAATAACCATCATGAAGATCCATGCAATTCAGCTGTCATCTGACCACTGGGGTAAACCACAGGCTGGTGAATTTTAAACAAGGTATTAAGAGTTTTCCAGTAAGTCAGCAGAAGTCTTGCTGTCCTTCATCATGAAAGTCCTTGGCAAGAACCAATTGCTTCCCAGTGTGTTGTTGGATCTGGATTTTCAGCCCTTTAATGTCAGTGGGATGACCTGCACAGCGATAATGCTCACTAAGAGCAAGAGTGATTTCCAGGATCCAACACAAAATTTAAATTTCTGTAGGAGGTGGGAGGAAGCCCACTATAGACAGGATAAATGTTTGTGAATATATAAAAATCAATAAATAGCATATTTCAGGTTTTAAGTGTTCCTTATAGTGATTAAAATTAAAACATCTTAATAGCAGATCAGCAGTGGAAGTGATTGTAAACAGAGTGAGAATAGTCTAAAGAGGAAAGTTGCCAAATGAATAAAATGAAGAAAAATAATCAAACAATAGAGAGTAGAATGCATTATTAGTGGTAAAAGGTGAATTACATTTGTATTATTAGTTGCACTAAACTAAGGGAATAGTAAGATTTTAAAATAAAAATAGTTAATAGTGTGTCATCACATTTACATTTTAAAAGTTGTCTTTCCGTATACAGTTTATCTTAACAAAGCCATATAAAACTATTATTGCAAAGTAAATTGATGGCTTACTGGTCTTAGATCTGAAATCTATATCCAGGACAGAAGAACTTGAAGAAAGTCACAATGCAATCAACGTCTACTTTATTTTCCACGCTATTTCTATTTACAATCTTTTTTAATACAGAGAGAACACAGTTTCTTAATAAGTCCTAGCTAAAAGAGTCTTTCTGAGCTTAGAAAGAAAATATTCTAATAAATGTATGCTCTCTTGAGTGTTCATTCATGATAACTGTACTTAAAGAAAAAATGCACATTTGGCCTGGGGAAATAAAGAAGTTTTGAATAGAGTAAGTATGCAGACTGTCTGCTGCAAATGGAATAGTAATTAGAAGAAGAGATTATTAATGCCTCTAGTATTTATGACCTAATCCACAATTCTTGTTTCATTAAGCTCTGTCAGCCTAAGGATATGTGACCTGATACTCATCTCTCTTGTGTCAGTCTTACACTGGAATTGCTTCACTGACTCCTCTAAAGTGTCTCTTGACTTACACATGAAGGCAAACTGGAAGCAGGATCAAGGCACTGTGTCTCACTTTAGGACTATTTTTTTTTTCCCTAGCCTGGTGGCGCAGACAGTGGTATAAATCATGGGGAGCTGAGATGAAAGCAATTGGGTACTATAGTGCAAAATAGGTGCTTGACTAAAATTATGTCCTCCGTGCCTAGATGTTGAGTAGAGCAGAACTTTGGCATAGGCAGCCCTTTACCCAAAGCAAGTGGGAGACAGCCTACTGCAGGCTAACACAGATCTGTCTAAAGTGCTTTGAAAAGGTAACACATGCTCCAACCAAAGTATTAATCAGGTTACTTAGATAAAGTTTTAGCTACTTGATGTACTGGACTTTCTGTTTTTAAAAACTTGATCCATCCACCATGTTGTTTCTAGAGTCAAACAAAGAGAAAGCAAAAACAATGGAAAAAGTTTTCTTTAGCTGGGTTTTTGGGGTTTTGGGGTTTTTTTAAAATATATATTTTCCTTCCTGGGTTTTTTTTAGTTTTCTTTACTAAATGAAAGACAAGAAATCTCATTCCTTCCCTTTCCACATTTTTGGCTAGTGGGAAATGGGAATGGTCCCACTTGTTCATGGGGAGGATTCCCAGATGCAGGCAAATAGTCAGGTCTCTCACAGCAACACAACAGGTCTTTATCCCACCCCTGGCCAAAAGTCCCCTTGCAGCCAGCTTGTAGAGACATGCCAAAAGGCAATGTCCACACCACCAGTTATTCTCATTTGATCTTTTGGCACTGCTGCCAACCGACGCATGTTAGAGCAGCTCCTGTGCTAGGCTGAGTTTTGACCTATTATCCCAGTTATGACCAGAGCTTGGCGGAGCCATCTGGAAGCAGCTTTCTAATGGCAAATGTTTCTTTGCAACACTGCCTGCCAAGCCTAGTAGGGGGTGTGGTCTTTGTTTTGTTTTGGGGTTTTGAGAAGTTACAACACAAGATCTGTTTTGTATTGCCTGTGTATTCAGTTTGTAGATCAGAGAAGAGCAATGTAATTCTTTTTCTTAAAGTCCTTCATCTCTAAAAGCATCTGGCATCTGGTCCTAAACTGCTGAAAAACTTTTCTAAGACTGTTAAAATCAATGAAACTGCATCAGTTTTCAGTAGAGAGAACTTAGCTGAGAATGTGTTAGGCATAATATACATTATTATTAGTACATTTGTTTTTTTGAGTAGAGTCTGCAAAAGCTTTTCCTCATCAGTTCCAACTTGATGGTATTTATCTGGTTTTTTTAAATCTTTTTATTTATTTTTCTTTAGGACTTGGCCTTTCATTATCAAGAGTCCTAAGCAGTATAAAAACCTGTCCTTTATGGATGCAATGAACAAATTCAAATGGTCCAGATCGGAGGGTCTCTCCTATAACGAACTTGTGCTTAAACTACCAGTGAATGTGAGATGTTCAAAAACAGACAATGCAGAATGGTCGGTAAGTCTAAGCGCTGAAAAGGAGGCAACAATGCCGTGAAACAAATGTGATTTACTGTGCTACATTGCCAATGAGTAAGTACTTAGTTATATGTCTTCAGACTGTTTACATGGCTATATTACATTTACATACAATAACAAATGATGAGAAAGTTTTATCAATGCTTTCACCTAACTCAAGTTCTAGAAATATTTAAAAAGAATAGAAAACTTGTAGCTTTGATCAGCACTTGGGATCAGTAATAGGAGTATGGAGTCTTTCAGTGTGTCTGAGACTGATTAGAGAGCAACCCTATGTATCCAGAGTAGGTGACCCAAGTTAAGAGAGCTGTTTTCCCTTGGCTGCCTCCATTGTCAGGGTTAGGGTATTCTGATGGATGATCCAAAATCCCTAAATCATATTTCTTCTCTGAGTCACTCTGTAAGGGGAAGCTTATTGACTGCATAAGGAAGCCTTGAATCTAGCTTAACACAGGCATCTGGGCTACCTAAAGTTATATAAATACTCTTCCAGTATCTCTTGGGTTTTTGTTGGTCTTGTGTCTTCAAGATGTCTATAGTATTGGGCCAAAAAAAAGTACATTTGGATCAGCTGTTTTCTTTGTGCACCTTTGGAAGATTTTATCTTCTATGGTTTTCCTTTCCCAGTTCTCTTGATGAAAAAAACTGTAAGATAAAAATAATTCCCCAGTAAGTTATTATTTATTCCAAATGTCTATGGGTATTTCAGCAGGACTGCTGGGAAAAGCTGTCATCTTTAGTGTTGGTGTGTGTTTATAATACTAGTGCATGTAGTATCATACCCTATATCTTACAGGATGAAGGAACAATACTTATGACTTAAAGAACGTAGTCACAGAGTGAGCTCATTGGAACTGGGAGTGCTTAGTTGTTCCTTTTAATCATAGTTTCCTATTTCAAATGACTAGGGCATATTAATCAAAGCTAAGATTAGGACTCTTTCCCTTCCCTTATTAGTGATACTACATTAAATTTGCCATCCTCATCAAAATCAAGAACAGATTTAACCTGAATGACCAAACAATCAGTGAGTTGTTACAAGAAGGAAAAAACTTGAAGCAGAGGAAGTGAGTTCAAAATACCTTCATCCTTCTGTAGGGATGGTCCCTTGATCAGTTTTACCTTTGTGTTATTTGCTAAGATTAAGTCAATATTTAGATTTTTTTTTTTCTGCAGTGCAGGATAATTGCAACATGGAAAAAAATCAAATTAAGTACACGTTGTGCAGGTGGGCATTCAAAAATGTTTGTGCCCAGGAGCTCACTTTTTGCAGAGCTTCTTTTCTTTAACATGTAGGCAGTACATTTAGGAAAAGTATAGCCAAGCAGTGTACCCAGCTCTCTCTAATTTCATGTCAAAACCATGACAGGCAGGGACTTATGTCTAACTCCATGAAAATTACACTGAGTTCTAAGGGAAGAGTAAAAAATGCTCAATATATAGAAATATGACACTGCTGTAGGTGACCTTGCTAGAGCAGGGACATTGGAGCGGATGACCTCAAGAGATCCCTTCCCACCACAACCATTCTCTGATTCCATGAAATAATGTGTACACAATTAACTGCCTTGTACATGCAAGTGTAAGCCCTGTATGTACAAATGAACACATTCAAGTATCATCCAATATCCCTATAGCACTGTAGCACTGTAAACTTCCATTTTTGTCTGCCAGAAAGATGAAAACAAAAAACCAAAGCAACTGAACAATCCCACAAAGCAAAACAAGGTCATACAAATCAACAAACAAAAGCCTAACCTTGCTTTACTGGAGAGGATGCCAGTGTGTATGGTTGTTCCCGAGCTGAGAACAATGGATGTGCACACTGGCTGATCATTTGGCATGCAATGTATTAATATTTTTTACTAAGTCTGATGTCTTCACAGTAAGAGTCACAACCCCAGTAGAAAACTAACAATAGATTCTCATGCAAGCTGCCAACTAGTCAGAGAACAAAATACAGATTTCTGATCTTATGTGACAAAACTCTGATAATTTTTTATTATTTTAATTGCAGATCCAAGGCATGACAGCTTTACCCCCAGAAATAGAGAGACCATACAAGACAGAACCAGAAATATGCAGCTCATCTTCCTGTTTACATTGCAGTTTATTCCTCACCCTGTTGTTTGTTGTATGTGTCACAGCCAGTACCATAGGAAACATTGGGCTCTTTGTATAATAATTTTTATTCATTTGTGTTCTCTATGCCATGCAAGTTCTGGTGTGTTTGCACTGTTGCTATTGTAGATTTATTTTTTTACATATTAATAAACTAAATTTGCCAGTTCAAAATAAAATGTATACTTCCTCTGAAAACTGTGGGTGTTTTTGGCTTTCAATGTAAAGTATGTATAAAACACAGTAGGTACACTGGCACACTGCATATTGCAATCTTTTCCCGTACCATTTTGTTACACTTTGTCCTGGTTCTTTCACATGGTGTTTTCAAAATCAGCTATGTATATGAGTAAAATTAATAAACTAAAAGCAACTTAGTTAACCCCATTCAATCTGGTGTGTGCTTTATTATTTTGCCTTGGTTCTTGACATCTGCAGGTTATGAAATTTTTGCTGTATGGACAGGTCTTGCGAAAATGTATTTGGGCATGTCTGACTGACACATGCCATAAAGCTACAGGAAGGATATTTCTGGGAGCAGCACACTGCGAACTGTCTCAGCTCCTGAGAAGTGGGTGCTGTAAGTGTCAAAGGGATGAAAACACAGGCAGAACCCCAAATCTTCCCATAGCAATTCCTGTACAAGTCCTTTGAGTTGGCAGGAATTTTTCTTCCACAGTCCCTGGTAATTCAGTGTGTTTCTTTTGTCTTCAGGTCTTTGTACAGTGAGTAAAGCTTTGGCAAGGGCTAGGCACACCTTTGCTAGATTTGATCTGGATAGCAGTAGCAATAAAGATCTGTCTCGCAGCCAGGCTCTGGCATGCACAGGGAACCAGAGCAGAGCCTGCCAGGAGCTGTTGTTAGCACATGCTGAGCATCATGATAGGCCAAACTGTTGATTAAGAGGTTATTTTTGCATTTCGTGTACATTTTTTTATTTATTTGGAAACCTGCAGCTTTTTTACTCAAATGGTGCTGGGCAGGGAAGATTCACAAAAGATACCTAATCTATTGCTCCCCAGTGAAATTATGCAATGCAGTAGAAAAAGACTTTGAACATCCAAAAAAACCCCTTACTTTCGTAGCTACACTGCAGTTACAATAAACTATAATTTTTCCACAGTGCTGCATAAACTTTACTGGAGTGTGGCTATAAAAATAAGTTGTTTTGGATGTTGAGAGTGCTTCCCTGACCAAGGCAACACCTGCACTACAACTAACCTCTGTAAACTTAGTTATATACAGACTTTGTTATGTGTGTTTTATGTCACTGAGCACTCTTGTGCAGTGTGGTGAATCCAGAGCAGATAAAGAACCTGACTGAGCTAAGATAAACTGGTTTTCTGAACATTTTTGTTCTTTGACTGTTAACAACTGATACCTGTCTGTGCAGTTGCACCTCTTAATGAGGGCAGGCTGTTCTGATGCAAAGAAATATCACATAATAAGAAAAATAAGGAGAGGATTTTGGAACTGTCTTCTCTGTATTTGAGAAGTGAGATGGAACACAAAGCTGGTAAGGTTCCTTTGTGGTAGCCAAAATGACAATGTGTGTGCTAATCAACACAGAAGAGAGGCACTGAAGCAGCTAATGCCTCAAGTAGAGATGAGAGAATTAATCAAGTATATATTAATCTTCTAGGAGCTACAACAATCTCATTACAAAATTTATGCATAAAGTTTAAAATGAATTGGGAAGACAGATGTTCACAGGGCCTACTAAATCCTCCTGAGGCTCCAGTCTGCACTTGAGGTAAGAGCAACTCCCATCAAATCCTGGGAAACTTCTTCCTAAATATTCCTGGACAGTGGTATGTTCTGCTGAGTAAGGTAAGGAAAAGGTGTATGCCAAATAGCTTATGGATTTTTTTTTCTTTTTGGTCAAGCTCCTGAAGTTTCAATAAAGCAATGTTAACTATTTAGGTGTCTCCTTCCTCGCAGCAGCAGAACTATGCTTTTCTGTTTCATGTTCCTGAATAGAATTGGTTGAAAATAAAAAACAAATAATGATCACTGTGAATTATAGGCAGGAAAAATCTTCTGAGTGATTATTTGTACAGATCTGTTCTGAATGTGAAAAGCTAGGGGGCATCCTCCAGCCAAGGTATCACAGAATCCAGGGTGCATCAATTGTAAAAGCAGTCAGCAGGAGCCTTGGCCTTTCTTACTTAAGACCATCTTAAAGACTTACTTAAACCCATCCCTAAAGTGGGCATGTTTGAACATCTTTTTTCCAGGGAGCAAGGGGAAAGATAATAGGGAATGAAATGAGAAAAGAACATTTCTGTTGGACAGGGGAGCCCTTTCACATGCAATGCTGTCTCTCGTTTGCTAATAGATGTGGGCTGCTGGCATCAGTCCTATGTTGACTTGGTTTGCAGCAAAGATAAAGCAAATACAGAGTTATTTTCCATTCACTTGGCTGTTCGATGCATTTTCTTATCTACGGGGATTTCCTTTCCATGGCACCCATCCTAAGAACATGTGAACAGATGGGTGTTTGTTGTTGCCATCCAGCATGCCATGAGATGATGTAAAGCAAAGCTGGCTCAGAAAGGATGTCTGAGGGACAAAACTGCCAGTATATCAGGAAGACCTGCCGCATACACTAAAAGTTCATTTTTGCTTAACCTCCAACTGTTTTATGACTTTCAGAGGAATGGAAAGGAAAATTTTGCTTCACAGGTAAATAAAAGAGACTGGTGATACAGTTCTGGGATGCTTCCAACTAAAAGGATCCAAACCAAATGTAAGCACGTTACATTATTAAAGAAACTTAAAATAAGAAAACAAATAAAAGAGGAAAGGCTTAAATTGTCAAAAATTCAAAGCAAGGATAAAGGTGAGAAATGCCATGAGCTAACTCTGTCACTGAAGAAAAAACAGGTAAGGCAAACAGATACCTAGTCACACTGCACATGAAAAAGCTCTTGGGCACAGATTTCTGTGGTTTTCTTTCAATATTGTGCTATGCTAAACCACATACTCTTGCATTGTATTGCTACCCAAAGCTTTCATAATAGTTACAGTTAAAAGTATATACAGTAAATACTGTTTTCAAGCAAACCATGGTAGAGGAGGAGATGTTGAGTATACACTGGAAAATCAATGAGTTGGGGACATTGAGCACAAAAATGACTAAATGTAATACCTCCTTTTAACAATTTTGCCATTCAAAGCTTTTCTGTGTGAAGAAATGTGTTAAGAGTTTCTAGCGAGAAGATAAATGTATAAATAGTTTAGTGGGATAAGGAGTTGCACTCTGGAATAGCAGTTGAAAATCCCTTTCTCCTTAAATCAGATTCCCCACACAATGGTCCAGCTGCCTGTCACAGACTATCTATAGATACACTATTAATACCATTTAATCCCTCATTGTTTTGTTATTTATTCATTATGAAGCTTCCACTTAATAAATGCATGGCCCTCCTCAAATATTCATGCTATCTAAATCAACAACCATTTTGGATTCTGCCTATGTGTCGTAAAACCAGGATGCAGGATGGCTGAGAAGGGAGCATTGGAGTTTATGTAGCTCTTCGATTTGCTCCTATAGAGGAGGGTGTCATTCTCGGTTCGCATATCCCATCCACGAGACCCATCATACGATCCCGTGCCAGCCCACCTGTGCCTGCATCACAGTGACATCTGGGCTGGGTGCAGGTTTGGACTGATGCAAGGGTGAGAAGCAGAGCTGCAGCCAGTGGGAGTGCAACTGTGCTGGACTTGAACCCTTTCACTGGGGAGATCTTGCTTCGTAACTGGACTGGCTAGTTAAAAAGAGGAACTGTATGGCCATAGTATCCCAGTTGCTGAAGAGGCACAAATTTAATAAATAAAAGCTAGCAGAAACACTGGCCTCATTCTCCTCTTTCCTCCCTTCATGCAGAAAGTGGTCTATTTTTAGAGCAATTACTACTTCTGGAATGTTTAAGAATTTCCACTCCTTCTGCTCTCTGCCTCTTATTTCAGATTTTCAGTACATCCCTGCCTTTGCACGAGAGAGAGAGACAACAAACTTATCCCAAACCTTTTAGCAGAGGGGAAAGCTGGGAGAGGAAAATGACAGCTGTGACACAGAGAGCTCTTCTGGGCTGCTTCCTTCATCCCCACGGAGGTTTCCCTGGGCCATGAGTATCCCTGGGAGCACCAGACCCCCAGAGATCAGTGTCCTGTGGGTGCACTGAGCCTGGAGCAGGCTGAGAAAGGGGTTGGGGCAGCCATGCTGTCTCCCTTCTTCAGCCCCTGCAAAGTGCTTGCAATGCAGATGCCTGTCCCTGGCTACCAAAACCTAAAGCCTGGTGCTTAGTGCGCTCACCTAGTATAGAGGTATGAACATGATTTATGTTTGTACATCAAAACTAGAAAAGTAGAATATTTTCCCAGATTGAATTTTTAGTTTTGCGGTAACTCCAGTTTGCAAGAAAACTGTAAGATATCAGGCGAACATAAGATGATTTAAGATGTCTAAACCCACAACTTTTAGTCTGCTTCTGAGAGCTGGTCATTTTAGGATGAGTTATTGCATCCTGCTCAAAAGAAGACACACTAAAATTCAGTACAAGCTCTTCCAAACCACTGAGCAAGAATCACACCTATCACCATTTGAATGATCCCACATAATCAGATGTGGCTCTTCCTATTACCCGCTTGGTTCACAATGTATCCACTGACTTTGATGTTGAAAAGCATTTTCAACACGTACAGTTACACTGCATTTCTTTTACAGGTACAAATGTGTTTCTCTGCTAAACTTGTGATTGTTTCTCCTACTCATCCTGCCCTTCTTCACGGTAAGATAATGTATTGCATGTATGAGGTAATGCTCATGGAGGGCCATTTTCTTCTACATAGTGTATAAATGCCAACATTAAATGGTGTAAAATTATTTTAAATGCTGTCATTAACAGCATTAACAGTTCGAAAATCTACTTTGCCCTGGTTTATGTAACTGCCGAAGGCAGAGAATAGTAACTCCTGCTTCCAATACCTATGCTAAATCTGACTACCTTCGAGACAACCTGTAAAAACTTTCAAGACTACATGTACCTCAGCTGTAAAAACATGCAGAGATGAGGAAGCTTTTCCCAGGCAACTGCGGTGAGTGAGCTATTGACTCCAGCAACATTTGTTTGCTCCATGTGTCCTGCCTTTCCAGTCTTTGTAGCACTGTGGGGACCCGTTGTTTATAACTTCAGTGCTGGCTGTGCATGGCGAAGTTCAGAGGCTCTGCTGCTCTTTGTCCCTTGGATGTGGTGAGGAGGGCTGGGACTGACTGTGGCCACCAGGTTTGTCATGGCTGCCCTGCAAATTTCCTTGGGCCTCAAAGAAATGGATAAGGAGAAGGTGAAATATGTTTCCTTGATTTTAAAATACACTCACAAAACTGGATAAAACTGTATTTTAATAGGTGACAGGAACCCTAAACTGAAGAAACTGTATAGTTGGATTGTATATATACTACATGGCTTTTAAATATGCATGGCTGATGAACATAAAGGTATAAAGAAAGTGGGACATTTTAACAGTGTGAAGGAGGATAGTTGCTCTGATATGCAGGGAGGATGTTCAGTACCCTGTGAATACCCGCCTTAGAAGGAAAATATTAATTATAAAGTATAATCACTGTGCACTGTTAGGAAGGTGGATGAATGGTGTAGAGGGGGACGATTAAATACTTGTTGGAGTGTACTTTTAAAATTACTGAAGTTTAAACTGTATTGTTAAGATTTTTAAGAAGGTCTTTTGAATTAAATATCCACCTTTTTAGTCAAATGCAAACAAACCCTAAAAATCTAAACAAATTACTTCAGAAAGAGGAAAAGTGATATGCTGGGAATTTGTAAGTAATACTGTTACAGACTCAGATGGTAGCAACTGCCTTAGCACCACTTGCTCAGAATAGAATCACTGTGCGATTCTTCGCTTGCTCCCTTGACTGGAAGAGTCCAGGACGGAGCGAACAGGGCTTGTGTTAGCTAGGACAGGCAACAGCTTTCATCTCCCAGATTTATTAGGTTTAAACTATTTCTTTTTAATTCTGTTTGAGGTGAATTCTTTCTATTATGTTTTTAATTATTATGATCATGTCCAGATCATACTGCAGGAATCAACTTCTATTATGTTGGAGGCAGCATATAGATAACTAACTAACTAACTAACTAACTAACTATATATTGCAGCAGTTCTTGGCTTGCAGAGCATGCTCATTGGGAGAGGGATGACCATCTATCTTGAAATATGACAACCTTTTAATAATTGAAAAAATACAGAATATGCAGTGGGACATATTTTACATTCAACTTATACCTTTTCCTTCTATTTTAAGTCTCAGATGCTAAAAGCATATGTAGGCTGGGAGGTTTTTTGTACCTACTGTACAAAAGGCAGCCCTTTTTCCCTAGCTGCCATGCATCCCTACATACTGTTTTACCTGGGATATGCCAGAGCCCCTTAAATGACACCAAGGGTTATTCCCTCTATCTAGCTTCAAGCCAGCTGAGGCCTCTAGTTGCTCTTTGTAGCAGAGGCAGACGGTGGAGAACACAGGTCCTCCTGGAGGGAAGCTCTCGCCTGACAGTATTTCATGTGAAGTAACACTTTGCACAAGATCATACTAACAGAATATTTACATTAAGCAAATATCTTTTTACACTTGCTACCTACTCTGTATGCAGCAGACTCACGTAACATTGAATCTGGGGCATCACATCTGACGTAGGACAACATACTGCAATTTCACTAGTGATGACAACTAACCATGTGGTGCCGAGGTGAGCTCTGAGAGACAGAAAACACTCATGTAAAACACAAACACATTGTACAAATACTCCCAGAGATTCACAGAGTTACTGGCAAGGTAAATTGCCTTTTGTAAGACTGTTCTCTCCTTTCATATTGATGTCTCCCATGGGTTACATGTACATCACCTTATAAAGGCCTCCAGCGTCTTGCATCCTAGTAAGCAAGAAACCAGCTGGGAGCTGAATGTGCTTCTTGTAGTAATTAACCACCAGTCAGCCTCATTACACATGGTTTACAACTCTTATGAAGTAGTGGCAAAGCAAAAAAAAATTACTCTTTTAGTTTTATAGGCCTGAGCAACCATTTCCTCAGCATGTTGTCATTATTTAAACATGATTTAACTTCCCTGTTTGCAGTGATTTTTAAGGAAGATAATGGTATTTTTTTCATTGGAAATTTCTAATCTCTTGAAAGGAAAATCCAGGCTGCTGTCTCCTTCCCCTGCTATAACCTAGGGACTAGAGAATAAAAGGTTCTTACAGCTTGACACAATACTGTGAAGATCCTTGCTTTATGAAGGAACAAAAAAACAATGTGACAATCTGAAGTGGCTTTCAGGTTTATTTAAGCACAGATTATCAGTACTGTTATAAATTCTGACCATCAGCCAAATCAGGTCAAAGCCAATAATAAATTTATTAATCAAAGTAAGCAGAATATGA
>JANZLQ010000086.1:22996209-23094675 GCA_026212715.1 Elanus axillaris | reverse complement strand
GGGAAGTCTACAACTGTGCGGGGTGGATAAAGGGTAGAAAAAGGAGGTTACTGCCATAGATCATTGTTATACATTATTTTGTTATTGGTACATATTATATATGAGCATTATATTATGGGTATGTATTTTTATATATCACCCTTTCCACAATTTGCAGTCAGGGATAGTTTGAGGTTAGAAACAGGATTCCTCTCTAGGTGATAAATTACACTTATTAGAGGTCAGCTAAGGCACAGAGACCCAAAAGTTAAAGCAGAAGCAGAGGAATGACAATGAATTTGGCAATTCTGGTGTAAAGAATGGTGCAAAGAAAACTTGAAGTGCAGCAGTCTGTGTTATTGCCCTGGATTATCAAGACTGGTTAATATTACACAGCTGACAAATCAAAACACCAAGGCAGTTTTTGTTGTTTTTCAGACTGAGTCATAATTATATATGGTACACTTCCCAGTAAGAGGTTATCTTTCCTCTTCACAGCGAGCTTAAACATGGATTGCCATTCAACAAGGAATTTGGGGCTATTGTGAACAAAAATAAACTGAAAGGCAGTATACCAAAGTAATTGGTGGTGTGGGTTTAGTGGGTAAACCAATAACTGACTGCTGAAGCAGTTAGCCCTGATAAATTCAAAAGAATGGATCAAAATGAATATTGGAAGTCATTTCCGAGTCAAAGGCTATAATCTCATTCCAGAAACTGAGGTAAAAATGTGGTCCACTTAGTTCTCAATCACCAGCTAAAGCAAGACTAGCAGTGATGTTTCCTAGCAGTCCAAAGTATGCAGAACCTGGCTCAAGATACTGGCAATTTTTGCTGAAGTCATGCAATTTTCTCAAATCCCGTTGCCACAGGGTACAAAGATATAGCCGAGCCACTGTGGCCAAACTCTGCCTTTATGTCAGTGGATGGTTGACATTGTGGGAGAAAATTTGACGTGATTCTTTTGGGTTTTGTAAATTTATTTTGCTCTAAAAACAGCTTGAAGGTTTGGGGGGTTGTTTCTACTATATGACTTTTTTACTTATGCCATGGTCTCATTAAAGTAGATTTTCTTTATCTGGGGAGAGGTTTAAGCTGAATCTAACTTCAGCCTAAATAAGCCAGCCTCCTTGAGCTCCCTAGAGAGCCACTGGGGAGTGACAGTATCCTCCCCAACTTGCTCTGTTGAAGGCATCCTAGGGAGATCAGTTTTTTCTAGATTAACACTAACAATTGTGTAAAATATCTGTCGGATTGGGGATTCTGGGGGAACATCCCTCCCCATTCCCAATGGTGTCTTTTTCGGACCTATTTTGCTTTATTTTGTCTAATGCTGTTCTGAGCCTGGAGGTTTGCTCTGACTCCTCACTATGCCTGTGGCAGCATGTCTCAGAAGTGCACTGCCTGCTCTGTAAAGTGACTTTTACCTGTTTTAAACTGAGTCCTGTTCTGCTAGCAGAGAATTTGGGTGAACACCTTCTCCCTCACCTTCTCCACTGCCTTTCTTGTTGTACAAACTTGGTCATACCCTCTTTCTTCTCCCAGCTGAGCCATCCCAGCCTTCTACCCCTTATAGCCATCTCATCCCCTGAAATCACCTCCAAATATCCTTAGCCCACCCCTTGGGGTTTTGATGCATGAACTACAAAACTCTTATGCTATCTAAAGCAGAGATGCTGGAGAAAAGTTTATGCCAGATTAACAGCCAGTAACAGCCTGGAGACCAATGGGTACCTAAGGCTGCTGTGCCTAGGTTTGTAATACTGAGCTGGCCAAAAGACACCATGAAAAACCGATCCACAGCCTGCCACAGCAGTGCATAAATGCACACCTTGTTGCCCACTGGGTGTTTTGCGGTATTTTGTTTTGGAAGAATTTAGATCTGGTGGTGAAATCAGGCAGTTCAAGTGCATGATTCTCCATGGTATTATTAATGTTTCCCCTTTTTCAGGAAAAAATGGGTGCTCTAAACAGCCAGCTGAAAACAGTCTCCCCGCACAGCTAAGTAAACCATCGTTGTCAGGAATGTGTTTTGTGCCAGGCTGTGTGTGCGCTCCCTGCTGAAGCATTCCTTTAGCAAAACAAATAAGCACCACAACGACAAATACTACAACAATCAGTCAATTGATGGACTGAAACGCTCCTTTGCCATCATGCAGTGAATCTCCGCATGAAAAACACAGGGCCTGGAGAACTGCTTTTCCTGTGTTTTTTCCATGATCCAGACCTGACATGCGTTGCTTCTTAAAACTCAAAGAACAGGGACATTATTATGGTGACTCAGTAGAATACTATGTTTAAATCTGCCCTCACTTATCCTCTTTTGCATGACATGAATCAAACGTGCCATTAGTTTGTCCTGATAGAAGTATGGTGCTATCTGAAGAAGGCAGCAGGGTATGTGCTCTGATGGTCCTAACACTTTACAGAATAGGAGCATCTCCAACAAAGCTGGCTGTCTTGGAATAAAACAAAGATTTCAGGCCATGAACCATTGCCACACAGTTCCTATCACTCACTTTGAATTCACACTGAAAGTGTCACAAAACACAAGGATATTTGGGCTCTCTCAAAAATAACACATAGTAATAGTACTTTCCCTAAGATAGTGCACAAACACAAGCAGAAGTGTGTTTTTCTTTTTTTTCCCCTCTAAACTAGCAGCAGAGGCTGTGTGGTCATTTGGTCTTCTTCCATTTAAAAAATACGGTACATTCCTTACTCCCAGCCACCTTGACCACTAACTGTTGTGTTACCTACGTCAGAGGAGATGAGATCATTAATACCACCAGTAATGATGTCTGTAGAAGGTCCTCTTTTTGCCAGCTCATGGGACCAGTCTGGATGAACTATGAAAAGGATCTACGATCCATTTAAACTCCTCACTGTTTAAATTGGCTGTTAGAGATACGCCTTCACTGTCATTCCTTGGCTTCTTCCTTATAAAATAAAAGATGACTTTGCTGACCTATCTTGGTTGAGAAAAAGAGTATGAAAGCAGAATTTTGCAAAAATTCTTGATGAGGGAGGCAAGGAGAGAACTTGTAATAGAGCAAGAAGAAAGAACAAGGGGGGAAATAAAATAGAAATCTGAGGGAAGAGGAAGAAAATTATAGATCTGCAAACATAAGGGCAGTGGACACAACTGTGGTCAGATTATATCTTCTCCCGTCTTCATCATCTTCAACAGAGGCATGACCATGTCCAAATATTGTTGAAGTAAAAGGGAGTGATAAGGCCATTATGTGATTTAAGTGTTGGAAACTGGTATTGCCATAAAGGTATACACCGATAGATCAAGTTTGTTCATATTTTACTGACCCTTATTCAAAGGAAATAAAGAAAGCAGAGAACACAGAAAACCCCACCAATTTATAGATAACACAAGAAACATCTAGCTCATTCTACTGTGCAGTGCAGGAGCTGTTTACTTTAAAACGAGTAATGACATGGCTGTCTTTGAAAAGCAGCATTCAAGGCTGATATTTAACTCTTCCCCCTGGGAACATCTGAAAGAGGCAATTCAGATCATGAAACAAGAGAACTGGCTGAATCCCAAGGGGATGGCTCCTGGCTGTCTTCTTGGAGGTGCTCTACGGCAGTTTGTGGGCATGAGTCTTCAGATGGCCAATGGTGTCCTGAAAAGAGCTGCTGCATCCTTGCAAGGTAAAAAATAATATAGGAGACAAAGGATGAATTATTCTTTCACTTGCTGATGCCAGAGAGCAGAATGTTGTGGCCAGCGAGCTTCTACAAAGTAGAGTGTGTAATGGGAGACTCAATATTTTAATTATCCCTGACCTCAGTCCTCCAGCTCAAAGAAGGATGAGTATATTTAGGAACATCTGACAAGACTTGCTGCTGAGCGTGTCTGCAAGGAAGCTGCCGGGCAGAACGAGGGCCTGTTGCTGCCCGTGTCCAGCAGGCCTGAAGAGGGTCTGCAAACATTGCAGGATTAGGCATGATAAGAAATAATTTGAAGCAGACTGAATATGGATTTATTTCTGTTGTTGTTTTCACTAATATGCTTCTTCATTTGCTGTTCAGTTAACACATGGGCTGTGACATCTCGGAGGAAATACAGTGACGCTCTGGGAGCTGAGACCAGTGCTATAGATACAGTGCATGGTGGTTTGGGACAATTCTCCAAAAGGACATACAGAAAAAGGTGGGCAACAAAATGGTGTTTTCTGAACTAAGGCTTCCCACCTTTGCCATCCACCAACACTCAACAGACTGGTGAAGGCTAGCCGTAATCTAGCCAGGAACCAAGTACTTCAACAGATTCAGTTGCAAGACTTCACTTACCATCCAAACACATGGGTGGGTTGAAGCTTCCTTTCCTTACACACTTTCTATAAAATAAAACCTACAGCAGCAATAGTTGGATATTCTTACAAGATTTTCATAGAGCCGAAATTATTCTTTTGTTGATTCTGTAATGCATTGACTTCTGATACTAATGTGATTTTTTTTTTTTAAAGGAACGTAACACATACCATCCACTTCTGAAGCACTAAGTGTTTTAAGGTCCCATTGGCTGAAATCTCACAAGGTTTACTTATCTGAATGTACAGCTTTGTTTCTGTGGATGTGGCTAGCTGTTCAGGGTCCAAAATAACACTCAAAATCTCATTCATAATGAACAATTTGTTTTAAATTATGCTTATCAACTAAACTCCTGTCTTTTGCACAGCTTTTAAAACTTCAGAGTGCATAAAAAATACAACTTACTCTTTTTTTCTCCAGTTGCCAAAAGCATCCTGGGGAGCCTAGGAAGAAAGCACAAATTATAATGGAGTGATATTGAGAATGATAAAAAACAGTAATACAAAAATCCTGATACTGCTCAGATGTCAGCCAATGCACAACTAATAATCTGACATCCAGGCACTAAGTCCTCTGTGGACCACTTTGTTGTTTCCCAGTACGGATACAGAGGTTCACAGGGAACTATACACCACTAAATTAGTTATGTGCTCCTACCATTCATTTCAAAAGTACATGAATGCGAGAAAAATTTGGTCTGAAAGGTATATAATAAAAGCTGAAATATACCAAGCCAGGGATGTATCTAGGATACTTACTCCAGTAATTGCTTTTTGAATTGCAGAGGTTATTGGGGTTTTTTGTGAGATACCTATAAAACAAGAGAGCTTGCTGGCTTCACAGAAAGCTATAAATCCCAATGGATTACCAAATGGACGTGGTGCACAGTCTGCCACTGGGATGATGGTGATAAACAGGACTGCATTTAATGATAAAAGTCTGTTACTACCCAAAGCTCAGGCAAAGCAATTTCTTGACAGAAAATTGTTCTGCAGACAATGGGAAACAGTATTTGATGTAACCAGCATGAAAGCCCATTGCCCTCTTTGGGGTAACCATCAAATGCTTTCATTTCTTAACTTGGAAATAAACAAGTCTCGAGGAATTTGAGGTTTTATACATCTCACATACAGTTTGTGTTTTTTTTTCAAACCTAGATAAATTTGCAAATATTTTCAAACTTGTGAAGTAACTTTCCACTCTGGTAAAATTGAATGAAATTAAAATTCCTTTTTTTCATAGACTTTAAGCAGCTCTCCAGTTCATATGAAATACTTGGGTGCAAACAGCTGCCACTGCCACTCTGGAGGAACACAGCACTTTTCAAAAAGATTTCAGAATGTAACAGTAGACAAATAATTTTAAAGGTTAGCATAGATTATTTCAACTTCTTATTTTGCCCACCTTTAATCTCACTGAGACTATCTGATTTGCTGCTTTGCAATTTGTAACCTGCGATTCAGTTTTGTCACTGTTTGCCAATGTTACCTAGCTTCCCTTGTGTGTCTGGATGAATGACCCTGCCCTCTTTTAAGGATGGAGATTGTTTGACCAGCTGTTTGTGTTACTGTGCTGTCACAATTTTCCCCCGAACTGCAGACAGGCCCTGGTGTGGATTTTTTCCTGAGTACAGGAAACAGCAGCCTTGGCTTCTGCCGCACAGGAGTTTTGTGGGGGCCTGAAGTGCAGTTCTGATGGGACTTAATGATAATGTAGGCAGGCTCTAGATATACAAGATTATCCATGTGCTAGAGGAGTATTTAGAATGACAAGGCTCTAAATTCCACTTCTGTGGAGCCAGCTGCATGAGACTGATGATGTCGTGAGAAGTATGCTGAAATCTACAGGAAAATGCCTGGAAAAGTCCTGGTAATTTAGGTGATGTCTCTCAACATCTCCACTGAGGATATAAAATCAAGATGCAGTGATACACCACGGCCCATTTTCAAGTGTGGTTCTTCCCCTTTGCAATGATTTTCTAAAGCTGTTTGGTGGACTGTGGGTGGATTTTACAGTTCACCAGCTAAACACAGTGGAACTTCTCCAAATGCTAGGAAATCCCATTGAAAAACTTGACTGAAATGTTAAGATGTCAATATTTGTATCTATCTCCATCATTAGAAAATAATGAAGTTAAACTCAGCCTGCCAGCCTTGGGGACTTGCTGCAAAGGTAGTCTGGGTGTCTTTGCCATAAAGGTTGGACTGGGATGCATGAGCTGCTATGGGAGAGTACTGGTACAGGTTCATCCTGTTTTCATCAATGGCTAAGAGAGAGAGAGAGCGAGAGAGAGAGCACTACTTTTTGATAAAGATTATATACAAGTTTATAATTCTGCAGCACACTCTGACTATATTGACAACCATAGATATTAACCTCTGAGGTGCTTGTCTGTATCTATATGAACAATGTACTAGCATCTTTGAAATACCATCTGGCTTCTCAATAGGCTATTACCTAAGCTGGAAGATATATACCCTAATGTCAAGTCAGTTTATAACACCCTGTGTAGTTTGGGTCCCAGAAAACATCAGAACTCACCATTCTCACTATGTGCCACCGTATTTTCTGAACTGCTTTTGCTAACAGTGTTCAGTTTTAAGTTCTGGAAGGAAGGGGTTAGGTTATTTCCAGCAGGGACATTTCAGGTTGGTCATCTGTTTCATCATTACATGAACCTGAAGACTGTTAACTTGACAAATATGCTGAAAAGGCTTCATATCTCCAGGAACTTTTCTTGGGCATGTTGGGTGTCACACAGCAGGGTCACTTCTGCAGCAAGAAATGCAAACTATTTTGGTGTTGACCTCTACTACCTTTGATGTATATAGTTCTGTGTTTTGGTTATAGATGGTCCCTAGAGACTAAAAAAGTCATATTGTCTGATAATCCATGACAGAAATGTTTAACCACAGGTATGAGCTAAACTAGTGTTAGTGATGGATTTTTTAAAGAGGTATGTGATATTATTATTAATCTGCTTTAAAAAATCTGATTTTAACTGTGTTAGCAATGATAACTGCTTGGTAATAGCTGTGACTTTAAATAAGAATTATCTGAATGAAGCTATCTCTCCTCCTCAGAGTGTCTTGTCCTTACTACATTTCTCTGAAGCATGTTGATAGAGGATATATATAAACATAATTCAGCAAAGAAGTGTGCTGAGGCTCTCAATACAGCTGTATCAATTGCCTAATGAATACATCCATCTTCCCAGTAATGGGTAGATGTTGAAATTACTGGTAGACAAAGGATAGTTTTGTTTTTAAGGCAGAGGACTATTAAGTAAGAGTAAAATTTAGGCTTGAATAAATGTGCTCTCAGATTCTAGTGGGAATGGCTTTATCTTTGACTTCCTTTGTGACACTCGGACAAGTTACTTCACATATACTTGCCCTGGTTTCCATCCTGTAAATTGGGGACTGTGCAGGAAATTAGCCCACAAAAAGTTCAGATCCCAACTTAATTAAAGTTTGCAGAGGCAATTTTGTTCCTCAGAGAAGCAACTGGTTTTTATTACAAACTATTATTGTGGTAATTATAATTTACTGTAGCTACCAGGGTCCATTTGCTTCGCCTTATTTTATGCCAGTATAAACCATGTAACATCCATGAAGCTGTCCTTCATTTAAAGCAAGGCTATCGGGTACATATCAGCTGCTAAGTGTCCAGGACAAGCTGTCACTCAGGTACTTCTCAGCTTTTGAGAGGTATTCCGAGTCTCCAGTACTAGTTTTATCTCTGCTCAGTTTGCACAAGCTCCTCATGTCCATTTAGAGAGGCCTCTGAGTAGTCTTGATAGCAATTGAGAGGAACAGCAAACAATATGGTCCTCTTGACAAGCACTTCTGGGAAACACAATACTCGTAACTGGGCAATGTGAGGTATTTCACTGTGTGGGAATGTGAGTAATGGAGGAAAAAGAGCCTCTGTGTTTTACCTTCCTCCTGAGGCTAAACAACGTGTCCCCTCAGTGAAGGATATCAAAGGCAGCTGAAGGATATCTTACTAGAGCTCAGCTGCCAAGGAAGGCAGGCAGGAGTGACCAGAGAAAGCTGTGGGTTTGGATTCCTGCAGAATAACAGACTCCTGACTTCCTGTGCTGCTCTTTCTCTTGGGGATGTTTTGGCAACCTGCCAGCCCCAGCCTGGGGGTAACTTAAAGGAGGGTGGCCAAGTGAATAGCCCTGCTGATTCGAATGATGATTAAAAGGTTAAAGAGACCCCATGTGACTAGCTGGAATCACAGGAGCTTGAGTAGACCTGGTACTCTAATAAGTAAAACAGCGGCACATTTACTTCAGTAACTGGATATATACACTGTGTATGGGCATTTTTCCTATTTACTGCTTCAGAGTGCTTATCCTTAGCTGCTGAGACATTCTTTCATCAACGTGAGTAAAAACACTGTTTGCTTGAACTGGGTGAAATAAAATAAAAGCCAGTCCTAGACTAGGAAGTTTTTCTCCAGATTGTTTCCACCTTCCTTGGCACCTTTGATGTGTGACCCTTGCCACCCACCACCCTCCCTTTCAGCCAGCCCTCCCTGGAATAGCCTTCGAATGAAACGATGGTCCCCAGGACCAAAGAGGAGGCTGTGGTTTCCATAGATGACTGCCCACTGTGGACACTGCTTACTTGCGGTGTTTATTTCAGTCCCTCCTAGCTATGGTGCCTGGAGTTGGAAGGGTCAATCCGCAGTTTAAACTGGCATATTTTTAAGGTCTTCTCTATTATGAA
The DNA here is from genome assembly GCA_026212715.1 of Elanus axillaris. Lineage (NCBI taxonomy): Eukaryota > Metazoa > Chordata > Aves > Accipitriformes > Accipitridae > Elanus > Elanus axillaris. The sequence goes on along the minus strand of JANZLQ010000086.1, from coordinate 23,085,628 downwards.
ATATTTATGAGAGGAAACAAGGTTGGACATTCCTGCAGCCAGTCCAGTGCAGGAACGCTATGTGCCTTCCTCCCCCGAACATGTAAATGCAGTGAGTTATTTAATGGAAGACTCACATACCTTGTTCCTTTACATTTCAAGTGAGCTGTCAGAGGAATGTAAACATTTATTTGGAGCAAGCCCTCAGGTAAAGGATTACCATATGCCACAGAAGGAAATTCCAGCATGCCCACCAAAATTTATGCTGTGGAGAGAGCTATGAATAGAAAGTTTGTACACTGTTATGAATATGGATAAAATACATCACTCATGGCTGGGCTGTGGCACGCAAAATTGAAAAACACATATTTTGGATCACACAATATTTTCAAAAATATATTTAAAAGAAAATAAACATGGGATCTTGTGTGTTCATTTACTGTTTGAAGTACCTTCGGGAAAGAGAGACATCAACAATTTTTCTTCCAGACCACTCACTTCTCTTGATAACAGGGAGTTCTTTGGGAGAAAGGCAGCAGTCTCATTACCAGGATCTCTTTGTTTCCTTAGCCAGTGCCCATTTATTGGGAGTTTATGTTGTGTTCAGAGCTAGCAAGAGCAAACACATTCAGAGGGCTATGTTCATTCTTAAAGGTCAGAATTCCTCATTCTCAGCCACCTCACAAGATGACCTTTTCATGAGTGTTACATGACCCTTGCTCACCTTGCAAATGAGTGTAATTAGCATTATTATTATTATTATTCTACAGCAAGTTGGTCATTACTGATGCTTTGTTGTGGTCAGCACCAGTTTCTTTTGAAGTGAAAGGACTTCTGCTAATTGTGTTGAAAAGAGATGTTAAAACTTGTGTCTGTGAGAAGGACAGCTCCATTGTGCAAAACTAATGGCCTCTGGACACCTCAGCAGTTCCAGGCTGCACAATTCAGTGATCCTGTCTGTGGTCCAAAGCTTGTTACTATGACCCGATTCCGCATAGAGCTTCTGCACTGCAAACCCCTCCATCAGCCCCCTCTAACTGTATTTACAGTAGTGCTGCACAAGGTCCTTTAGGTGGGAGGGACTGATGAGGAGTGATTTGCCCTTCCTCAGGATGTATGCGTTCAGGCCAACTCATGAATTTGTTCTCAGGACCCTCTTGCTGCCTTTCCTCTCTGCTTTCCCCCTGCAGTGTCTCTTTCCACTGCAGTTTCTTTCTGCATATGTGTGGAAGTGACAGGAGAACACCACTATGCTTAAATGAGATCAGGTAAAACAACCTTATTATTAGTGAAAGAGAAGTATGAGACAGTGAAAGAAAACAGTATTTGGCAGCAGAAACACTTGGAATGGCATCAGGCCCAAGCTGTATGTTGATGCAGAGGAAGGGAGGAGTTTGATGTGGGATAGTGAGCTGCTTTGATTATCATTCACTGTTAGCCCAAAGCCAAGTATATTTTAACTGGAAATTGCACCTGACAGTTGAGTGAGAAACTTATTGAAAGAAAAAGTTACTGATTTAAAGTCTTAAGATTCCTCTTGCCTAAGGAAGGACAACCCAAACCTTGCTCAGCGGTAGCTGTGGCACCCATGTTCAAGCTGGATATCAGTGAGCTCCCCACGAACACTCCCACCCTCATACCCTTCTCTCCAGGGTGTTCATACCCAGGACAGTTTGAGCCACAAGTTTCCTACACCCACCTGCCCTTGTTCTCCAGCCCACCAACCAGCACATGCCCAGTACTGGTTGCAGAGCTATGGTACAGCACCCCCCTCATGGGCAGCTCTGAGTGCAAAGTGGTACCTATAGTTATTATCAGTGAGTGACAAGGAGGAGGTATGTTTGGTGATGAAACAACAAGGTACAGCTAAAGTGATATAACTTCTCTCACCCTACCTGTTAAGAAAAAATGGCAGCTTTTAAGTTAATTTAGAATCAATTAGAGATAATTAGAGAAACAACCATTGAGTAAAAGCTTTAATGCCATGTAGGTGAGTTTCAAGGTGAGGCTGAAGGGAACAATCAATCTCAGTCTTTTGGCCTCCAATCATGTCTTTTAGAACAGGGCAGGAATATGAATTCTGAAATTATAGTGATGAAAAGATTATTAAGAGTAAATATTTGCCAGCTGGAGAATGAATACATGGCCTTTGTGATTTTTGCATTAATATACTGTTTTTTGAGCATCAAATGTCTTATTTGTTAATTCTTAATCTGATGTAGTGGCTGTGCGCTCTCTTACTGTAAAGGAAAAGCAAAGTACCACTCACTTTAGGCTACTAACAATGAGATTAAAAAATTCTGATGCTTGGGTGGGGACTAGCTCTTAAGGCAGCAAAGGGTGATGTTGGAATGAAATATATCATCATAACAAGATAATAGCTTCAGACTACTCAGTGTCATGATACTGTGCATGTCACATTTGATATAGCAAGGGATCAAGGTGTTATTGCCATTTTCTAGCTAAGGAAACTTAGACAAGAGGCTTCCAATGGTGGTGACATAGAAAGAAATGAAACTCTAATGTGCTCACTTGCAGTCTTCTTGAGGTGCGTCATTTGAAACCACTTTCAACTTTTAACATCCAATGAATTTTTAAACATGAGGCCCTACATGAAATATCTCCGTCTGGCAAACAGGGTACCCAGTTTGATCCTAAAGTGCATCAATCAGGTCATTGTAGGTGCTTAAAAGTGGCATCAGAGTCCAGTACCCACATTTGAAAGCTGAGTGTGGGAGCAGGGGAGGGCAGGAAACAAAGACACTTTCTATCCTTGTGCCCACTTGCACAAACATCTCAGTGGGTCTGAGCCTATGCACTCTTACTGTGCACCTCTGTGGGTATAAATCACATCAAAGAGATTTTTGGAAACACTACCCCGAGGAAGGCTGCAGCCTGCCCACGATTCCTGGGTGGTGGGCCCCTGGGCAAGGCACGGCCCTTCTAATTATGTCCTGTTAGGATCCTCAGGGTGGACCCAAAGTTAAATACCACAGTTTGCATGGAAAACACACTAAGATGTAACTGAACCGGCACACTAGCTCTGTGGACTGAGGGCTGTAATTTGATAGGAGGCTTGGTTCATGATGTGAAAACACATGAACGTCCATGTCCAACTGCAGGCAACCTGCTCAGCAAGGGAGAAACAGAACAGATTGTCCCAAAGGGCTCTTGACTTGCTGACCAAATGATGACCAGCAGACCTTTCAGACCAAACCTGGCCAGAATTTGGGCCCAGGTATTTATGAAAATTGTTTCTAGAAGAATAACTTGTCATACAGTAATTTACTGACAAGCCTGAATCCCCTGGGCCATGGTGGTTTCACCTGCAGGAACATTTATTAAGCACAGTCTGAACTTGGTGCCCACCACTGATTTTTACAAAAAGTTCTGGTGTCATTGAAGTTGACTAAGAGTAACAGGTACCTGTGAGTTTGCCTGTGATCCTCTGTCTCACAGTCAGCTGCTCTGTTTGCACATGGAGTCAAGTTCCCAATACTTAAACAGTAACAATAAGAGAGAGGAAGCACTGAGAATCAACCATGGTTTCAAAGGCAGCTGATGGCCAGCTCATATAACTTGCTATCGGCTGCTTGCAGATACGATGCACATGCATCCTGCTGATTACTCTCAGATTGTACATCTGTGTGAACACTGTACCTTGAAAATTAAAGCCCTCGGAGGGGAATTTTCCATCAGTGCTATCCAACTTGTGGCCTGAGAACAACCTGAGCACTTTTGGGGCCCATTAGAACAACTGCTGTAACAAGAAAACCTGCGTTTAATTAGCAACATACATGTGGCAGTTCTGATTTGCAAGGTGGGGACTGGAAGCAGAACTATTTCTCTGTGGGGGTAAGGAGTATGCTGGGGGGAGCTGCTATGCTAGCTGAGGTCCTACAGGAGGTACAAAACTCAGGCAAAGTACCTAAAACTCTCCCAATGCAATACTTAAACTCCCTAAGGATTTTTTTCTTGAAAGAAAACATCTAGATTCTTTAATCAATTTTGTGATTTGGTGGCAGGAGTGGGGTTTTCACTCATTATTTGGTAATGTTTATAGTATTGTATTTACTGTCATTTTATTAATTTCTTTTAATCCCCTCATTTGGCACTTCTCAATGACAAATTTCAGGTACACCTGTAAATCACATGGTGTTGTTTCTTTTTGTTTGTGTAAACATGGCTGTTCTTTCAAACTAAAAAAAAAAAAAGGAGCTCAGAAGCAACTTACAAAATAAACATATGTACAAAATCTTATATGTGGGAATGTCAGATATTTCCAAGATCATGGAAACAGATGCCAATTAAGAAGTAGCATAAGTTTATGCAGCAAAACAATGTTGAATAGGAGAGTAATAGATCAGGAGATTCATTTGCTCTGTTGTTCTCATTGGTTGCTTTTAATCTTTCTTTGACTCTAGTTACAAGTAACAAACACATTGATTAAAGGCAGGTCAATTTAACATTAGCACATGGTTCACAGAGTGAGCCATGAGAGAAAGATATCTTGCAGAAACTTTTAAGATAACACAATCTGTTTCTTTTATGGGAATATTGGTTCCTGTGGTATTTCCAGCCCAGTTTTGTAAATGCATCAAGTTCAGATGGTTTTGTTACAGAGATAGGATAAGCATCCAGTTTTTACAGTTTTTCACAATCTTTGACATATTTAAAGCTTCTTGTTATTACTGTCAATGTCCATATTAATTATCACTGGATGTCTAAAAGATATTTGGACATACAGCTCTTTCAATACTAAATTGAAGGCTTGATATCAATTTATGAATAATGAGATTATAGATGCCATATGCTTTTGTCAAAAAATTGAATTGCTTCCAAGTAACATCTTTACTGTGAACATGAGGCAATTATCTGTAGCGCTATTATGACTGTCACTTTTCTGGGTTGCGAGTATGTTCAAATGTGTAATACTTTTTTTCACTACAGGTGACACGCATTTGTGATGGTTTTTTCCTCACAACTGAAGGAATATTTTTCTTACTTTTGCTAATAATAGTGGCTGTATCGATTTCAAGGAAATTAGTTTGAAATATGCAATTGCAATTACAAGTCAGTTAAATGCAAAGAAGAAAAGACAATTTAAAAATACAAACCCCATTTTGTTTGTTTATGCTGCCATGTTGATGCCGCAGATATTTTGTGGTGAAATTCTTCTGCCAGGCCTGGTGTGAGCCTGGTATGCTGTAAACAAAAAGGTGGCCTTTCCCTGTTGTTTGCAGTCATTACATTTTGAATGGGGAGGTGAAGAACAGATCCTAGTTTGACACAAGATGAGGTATGGATAGAGAGTGTATTCCTCCACAGGCATTTTTTTCTCCTCTGAACCTGGGCATCTTCAAAAGGAGCTAAACATCTCAGGTACCTTTGTACACTCCAAGTTATAGTCTTCTTACTGGGGACTGGTCTCAGTGTGCCAGGGAGGGATTCGTTTGCTGACTTACTGCCTCTGCTCACCGGCGTGTGCCTGCCCTCCCTGCCCTGCACACGGTGCAGACAGATGGCAGTACAGTTGCTACAACATACCAGTTAAAAGCGGTGCTACTAATCTCATGAGTATGGCTTCATAAAGGAGCAGACAGTTCACAGGAAACCTGACAATCTGCTTGTTTTACTGTAGAGGATAAAGTCTTAATTGTTCCTTAACTCAGCATTTTCTAATGAAACAGCTAAGTTAATTGTTTGTGCATTTGTTGTTCTTTTTGATTTCCAGACTCTTCTGACTTTGATGACTTTCCAGACTGCTCCAAACGTGAAAAGATTTATTTCCTATAAGGCTTATCATAAATTTCCTGGCGGAGCTGGTCTAGAGTTGCTCAAACTGTTTGTGGAATGCAGCTAAGGTCACAGGCTCCAGCAGAAAAGTTTTACAGAAGGTAGAGGTGTCAGGAGGGGCCTGGAATAAGCTCCCTGGATCATCACAGATCATTTACCATCTGAAATGCTGAGCACAAAATATCATCAGCCAGCAGATGCTCCTGAGGAGGATTCATCTCTTCTCCTGAAGTCATTGAGGAGATGCCAGCTCTGAGAAGAGGTGAAAAGTATTCCTGATTTCTGTAGGTGTTCCATACTTAGTTAATGGCTGATTATACTGTTAACTCGCAAGGAAATTCTGACAAAGGTAAAGTTTACTGTTTTTTCCAGACAGATATGCACTTTCCCTTTTAGTTCAGAACTGGTTATCTAGATATAAAGAAGGAAATGCATACATTTAGCTTCATTGGTCTGCATCACCTCAAAGAAAGGAACCAGTGATTTAACTCCATTTGCTCTTGCCATAAAGAGGATGTGACATTGTTGACCTCCTAAAAAAAAGTCAAAAGTGTGTAAGAGTGAATGGCGCACTTAAAACAAAATAACATTCTGCAGGAAATCTAGTATGATCTTATTCCTAGGCTAAGAAATCAGACAATCTTTGCACAAGTAGTCTTCCAGGTTGTAGGGTGTGATTTTTGTCGCTGTTGTCATTGCTGGCTTTTAGTCTAATGTAATAATTGCTGATGTCACTTCTCCCTGAAGGGTAGCAAAACTTCTAGTACATGGGAATGTCTGGTGGGCCAGGAAACCATTCCTAAAGAAAAAATGGCTTGATAAAATATTGTGATAAAAAAGCAGATTGAATTTTACATAGATTTGTGTAACTAGTAGCTTTCTCCATCACAGAGAAGTAAAAGCTGTTGTCTAGATGAGAACTTTGTTTCCACTTTGATACTGAGATTGCATAGAGCTTTGTGTGTGAAAATATATTGTTCTATTCCAAAATGTTCATCGACTCAGGAAGGTGAATTATAGAAGGAGAAGACAAATGTGAACTCTTCCAAATTTTCTAAGTTTTTATGAAAATGAATTTTAAACAGAGACCTGGGTCATTCCACAGGTGGTTGTCACCTGCCTATAGGGATTATGTCAAGAGCACAGTTACCTTGCAGTGAAGGAAGAGAGATGGTCTTGTCCAGCGTATGGCTCCTGGGTGGCCTGAGTCATTTTTTTGAGCCACCTCCTGTCATGCTCTATAGATGCAACCATGCTCCTGCCAAGGAGCACCCATCCCATATGGGTGCTGGAAGCCAGAGGGATGACTCTGAGCCACAGGCCTGGCTGGTTGGCTGGCTGGACAGATGGAGATGTACAATGATGTGACAAAACAGTCAGATTAAGCTGGAAAACATTTGAAGAGGGTAGTGAGGTACTGCAAAGTTTAATACTTTCAAGTCCTATAAAGGTAGGAGTCCCCCTACAGCACTATAATGTACTTCACAGCAATATATATTGTGAAGTAAATGTAACCTGCTTACACTGAACAAGGACAGCCATGACTCCCTTGCAGACAGCTATGAGGAAGGCATGAGAGACCACAGAGCCCAAAACCTGAAACTGAGTCTGCCTTGAACATTTTAGGAATCTCATTCACCTTTGTTATCTGCCCCTGCACAACTTCTCTTTTGATTTCCAGGGTGATAAATTTTTTATTCATTAGGTATTTGGAAGAGACAGAGAGGCAATGAAAAAGAGAAATGGATATAAGGCAGAAAGTCTCATCACCCACTAGTACCAGAATATTGCCAGATGGTCTGTGTTGAGATAGATCATAATTCAGTCTACTGCTCATCCTTTATGCCGTTTCCAGAGACAGCATAAACTTTTGTAACTTGGACTTTATCTACATAAATTTGCCCTTGCTTTGCTTATTAGCACTGGAATTATATACTTCTTTTTCGGTCAAATTTCATGCTCCTCCTTCCTGTAAAAGCCATTCTTCAGCTCTGTGTGAAATTTCTCTTTGGTGGATCCACTTGCACAGCGGTCAGACTAAAAGGGTACCAGCAAAGCAAATGTGGGCAGCAGATAGTCATAAGCAGTGTGACAAGTTTTTTTGACATAGTCACAGACTTTCTACTATGGTTATATTTTGAACTCTGTATGTCTATTGCTCCCAAATTCTTAAACTATCATTCACTGAAGCATTGTGGCACACCAAAACTGTTTGTTACATTGAATAATGTGTTAGTTTAAGTCTCCTGCAGGATTGCAATTTGTTCCATCTAGTCCAAGTTAAATTATAACTTTGCCCATACTTTCTATGCATCTGCAAAGCATGTTTGTATGTACATTCCTATCACTTTATAAATAATTATGTCCCATGTGTGACAGAAAATTTCCAGGGAAAGCACCAGGATTATTACTGAAAAAATCTTGGAAAGGATTAAGAATAAATTAATTTGGCCTGATTTGCAAGTACTTGCCTGTATTTTTATAAGCTCTGTGGAGGCATAGGGAGTGTGCTAGGTGTGTCTAGTACTGCAAATACAGAGTGCTTTCACTGTATTATTTTTGCCACTTAGTGGTGAGAGGTGACATTAAAATGATTTAGTAAAATTTAGGAACTTGCAGAATCTCAGTTAATGAGATCTCTGTTCATTATTCTTGGCCCTGGCTCAGTTTATTATATGATGTGCCTTGTATCATGAGACTATGATCTAATTATTGAAGTCACTGGGCATCAATTTCAACTTGGCCTGATCTCCTGTTTTTTTCAGGAAGATGGACTCTGAGTTAATAGATCTTTACTTAAGCTATTTGCTATCTTAACCTCTACCCCCATATCAGAAGATCTGTGCTGTACCTAAACTAATCTAATGAGCATTTCCTCTGCAATAGACCCCAGTCCTTTTTTATGGTTTTGTACTTGCAAATGTAATTTTTAATTAATCTTAAGAGTGACTAATTTTATTTACAGATCCTGCAATAAGCCTTACAAAAGCTCTGCCAGCCTTTTCCTTTTCCCCTTGAAGTCATGCCACAGCTTCAAAGAGAGAAGAAAACAGGATTTTATGCATTGGGAATAGCTAATACCACAGCACCAGATCAGCACAGAAGCTAGTGCAGATATCTGTAAAATATGGAAAGCACCTCTTTCTATGAATATGCATTAGATCACTGATCTCCTAGCTATTAATTTCTACTCCTATCAACTGTATTATCGCTATACTTTCTATTTCTCTCCTTTTTGAAATTATTCATCCAGTAGGAGTCTGCTGCAAGAACTGGGTAAGGATGAAAACAGCCAACTGGGTATTAGCCACTATGCTCTACTTCAAAAGATGTCAAGATGGTGCTGTAAATTGCAAATCTTGTAGGTCCAGCTGCTTTATGAAAAAACAGATCTTCCCAAATATTATTAATTCTCTAATATTTTCACAACACTTTAATTTATTACTAAAGGAAGGAATGTGATATTTTACTAGCATTTACTTAAAGCAGCATGATTTTTTTTTTATGACAACAGCTGGAATATAGTAAGTAACAGCCTTCTATCATGCTTTTCAACAACCCAGTGCTGGCTTTGCAACAAAGAGTTTTGAAAGTACACTGTGTATATCATACTTACGTGTCTAGCTTTGGCTCTTCCTTCTGTGTTATGCTGCACAGGTTCAAGAGGAGGTAGGGTACAAAAGTTGACACTGAGACCAAAGAAAACTGAGCCAGATCCCACGTATAAAATAGGTAAGTGTCTGTGGTTAATTTATATCCACTTTCTAAGAGGCACAATGGACCTTTCAATTTTACCCAAACTCAGACATACTTTTCAGCACAACGCCTGTCCTGGGAAGTAGAAGGAGATAGCCAAGCCTAGCCTGGTATGGTATGGTGCTGTACAATATAGTAGTTCTGCCATCCTTTAGGGTTTAAATCCACGATAGTAAATCTTCCCCAGGTTAATTCCTGCTTTCTGGATACTTCATGTCAAACATAACCAGAGTATTGAAGATAAATAAACAGCATCAACATGCTTCAGTGCAAATCTGCTCAACTGAGCATAATATAACAGTTTTACTTTAAACTAGCTCAAATTAATCTGCAGTGGTTACACTGAGCAGATGAGAAGTTTCTAATGAGGCAGCTAAAGGACATTGCAGCAATATTCTCCAGTACCTAATGAAAACATGGAGAAAGCATAGGAATGTGATTTTTTTTCCCTGTTCCTTCCTCTAGGGAATTAGAAGATGATGTAACAGGGGGTTTGAGTTTCTCCCTGCCCCAAAAAGCAGGCATTCTTAGAATGGGATATCAGTTTACCAAAGAGTGAGAAAATGGGCTCCTCTGAATTTTTTGATGTTTTTGGTTTTGCTTCCCATGAGAGGAAGATGGTGATGCACCTGGCAAATTACCAAGCCAGCCGTCTACCCTATGGCAAGTTAGTGCCATACAGATCTGTATTGCATTGAGTTACTTGTGTCACTATGCTTGTGCATGGCTCTAGAGTAAGCAGTAGCCTTTCAGATAAAATAATCTAAACATTACATGTTTTTTTTTTAAGTTGTTCTCCAAAGACAGAATGTTTTCAAAACTTTGATTTGCTCTTCTTGCTCTTCTCGGTATCCCAGGAAATCATGAGCTGTTCCCAGCAATGATGAATATATACACATTCAGCTGACAGGAACACAAAACAGGTCCCTCCCTGAAAAAAAAAAAAAAATTCCCAAATGAAAACACTCATATAAATCTCAGGCAAACCATATCACTGATGCAAGAAAACACATCAAGACCTCATGAATATCTTATGAACACCAGAAAAACCACATCAAGCATGTGTATATAGCATGAGACATATCAGACAAAGGGCAGCAGGGTTTTGCGCCACAGTTATACGGTGTTGGTGTAGACATCCAGTGCTCAGTAATGAAACAGAGAAGTTTAGCCAAACGAAGTATATACTTATGAATTCCTTTAAGGCAATGTTTTAAAATTCCCCTTGGCATGTTTATCTTAATATTTGGAAAAGGTTTTGCTGACTACTTTATAAGAAAAGTATGGATTTCTGAGCAAAACACAACAGAAATAATGATTAATTTTTAAACACATTTACTACTGGGAGCTAATTCAGGAAAGAACTTAAACACATTACCCACATGCATTCTTGTTATCTGTAAGATAACATTATCTGTGCTTCAGCTGTTGAGGGATGTCACAGTAAGTTAACACCGTAAAACCTATGAAATGCTTGAGACTGGAGTCTACAGATCTTTAGTAGAGAAAAGAGGAGTATTAATGCATTAGGTACTTTAGGGAACTGTACCTAACAGCAGTGCTTTCTGTGCTTATAACACAAATGCCATTACCCATCCCTACCCTACTGGAATCTAATGGGGTGCCAGCAGTGCTAATACATGCTATCCAGCAGGACTTGCCTTGGCTTTTCTGCCATGATATTCAGGGGAAAGTGTAATAACAGTTGGTGTGTTGAAACTCCTGCTTCAAATATTGGCTTCTTGTTTCTTCATGTGCTATTGTCTGTCCATTTCCTTAGAATATAAACTGGAACACTCTTTTCACTCTCTATTTGCATTGTACTTACCACAGGGACACAATGCTCTGTGTAAGGTAAACGCTCTTACTATTTTTAATCTTTTTCATTTTTCTTGTTGTTGCTTATTGAAACAACTGTTATAAAGTAGAAATGGCTGCATTTTGATTTGTTCCTATACAGAAAAGACTTGAAGACAAATATTCTGCTGTTACATTGACAGACCCCATATGTAGCTGCTGTGATAGTCCATTATCAGTAAGAGAAATGCCAGCTCTGTTTGTTAAAATACTAAAAGGCTCCTCTAATGCAGGACTTCTCAGTTTGATTGGTGGCCTAGCAACTCTTAGGTTTTCCATTAAATTCTTTATTCATATGGTCTTGGGGATGGCTGGAAAACTCTTGCTACATATGTGTGACTACCTTTGCTATCCTCCTCCTCCCATTTAACAAAAATAGAAGTATTATAAATGTCATATCAAATATAAACGTTGTTCTACTTCATGAGGAGTTGACCATTAATGTGGGGAAACATAATCATGCAACAGGGTGGGCTTGGTAGGCTTAAACATGAGCTGAGACCCTGGGAAACTGCTATGCCTGAGTTTGCAAGGTGAGGAGCCCTGGAGACTGCTTGCTTAACAAAATAAGACACCATGGGGATGGAACAGGGGTACTTCTGTGCTCCCTAGCAGCTGAGCAATTTTACTTTGACACAGTACCATGTGGTCATATGGGCATTTTGTCAGTGCTGGGCAAGAACAATGGGAAGGTGAGAGGGCAACTGAAGAGCAGGTCATCTACTCTGCAGTGGGCAAGTGAAGATGGAATCCAGGGCAAGGGCAACAGGAGCAGGAAGGGAAGGTGTGGGTGAGGGGGAGAATTGTTCCTTCTCACTGGGCTTAAAATTCCAGCTTGGTTTTAGCAACCACAGGGGTTTACTGCCCTTTCAGTTGGTGGGATGAAACCTAGTGGGTGTCCTCCAGTGACCCACTTTTGGGTCATGCCCCAGTGCTTGTAAGCTGTTGGTCTGACAGATCTCAGCAATAGGAATTTTATTCTGATGTGGTTCTTGAATGGTTTAGAAGATGTTTTGGAGGGAGGTTTGATGTAGGTCATGGAGCACTGATGTGGTCTGTCTGTGTTTTTCCATCTGTTTTTGTTCAGGGAGGGACCTAGTTTGAGTTCCTTTCACCACATGGCAAGTTCCTCATTGCACAAATTTTTGCATGATCCCCCTGAATTTTAGGAATGTCTAAAAGCCAGACATGACAAAGTGTAGGAAGTGTCTGATCCTGAATAGCTGCTGGAAAAATCTCACCCAAGATTGCATGCCACCACCACCAGCATTGGCACACCAGCAGCTAGATTTCAGAAGGTGTTGTGTAACTGAACTTTTCCTTGGGTTTTCAGAAATACTTAAGCACTTGACCTGTTTATGTATGGTCAAAATTGGTTGCTTTTTGGGTACCACTGAAGTGAGATTCAGTGCATTGAAGCCGGGACCCTTCTCCATTAACCTGGAGCAGGCATAGCTGGGCAGCTGGATGCTGGGTGGTCAGAAGTACCTACCGTTTTCTTCTGAAAGAGGTAGACACCCTCTGGAAACAGACTGGCTTCCTGAACAGGTAATGGAGGGGAGCACTGAAAGGAGGCTGTGTGGGTCCTCTAAGTACCTGCAAATGCATCTATGTCTTCCTAGTGACTTAATAAAGAGGATAAACATCTCAACTCAATCTCCCCAGACCCTTTTGAAAATCTGATCTTAGTTCACTAAGGGACAATTGAACTTTCTATCTATTTCCTTCTGTCTAATATGCATTGATCTCTGCAGAAGAAACATTTTAAAATAATTTCTTTTTAATTTTTCTCCAAGTTTTCCCTCTTCTATTTGTGCTCCTGAATGAAAAAAAACACAGTCCATCCTAATTTAGAAAATTTCTAGTGTAAAATACAGCACAAAAGCCATTTATGGTATACTGACAGGAAACCCATGTGTTGGGTTCACTTTAGAGATGAAGTCTACAAAATGTTGTGTCCCATAATAACAAACAGGGGACAAAAAATAAAGTTACAAAGTACAGACAGTAAGCCTTTCTTAACTTTTTGAACAGCAGCTGCTTTCCTCATAGTGGGTCTGTGAAACTGGGAGAGGAGGTAGATAGGGTAGTATGTGGTAGCGGAAGAAAGGGATGAGGTAACTAAGATAATTATGATATCCCATTTCCTTGGTGGATGACTCAAGAACTCATGACTTGTGCTTTCCATGATGAACCAAACAGCATGTGCTGACTTTTCCTGAAATTATGTGTAGGCACATACAGCAAAATGATGGGATTCTTGTGTTTGTTTTTTATTTCCATTTGTACCTGTGTATACAATCACACTGCCTACTGTTCCATAGACCACATAATTGACCTATGGCTAACACTGGCTGTGGTAGATCTCCCAAATACTGGCTGGTAGCAGAGTAAAGAGCTGGAGAGGAGAGAAAAGATTTAATAATAGCTTGCCAACCAGCTCAGTAGTTCAAATGGTAATTCAGCCTCTTTCTTGGAGCATATCGGTGAGATTTTAGTGGCAAGGGAAAATGATTGTACCAAGAAGAAATATTAGCATATAGCAGGGACTTTCTTTTCTGAGGTCTGGAGATCTTAAAACCATGTTGGAGTTTTGCTACAGCTTATTGTGGGGATGGAAGGCTGAGCAGGGTAACTGAGGAGTTCTCTGATCTATGTGGATAAAAAGCATCATATGCTGCAGCAGTGACAACATATAGCTTAGTGTAGATGGTGTAAATTTAAGACTAACATTATCATTTCCCTACTGCACATTGCCATTTCTTTACTATAAATGACTAGGTTCATGCAGCACAAAAAATAAATAAATCCCTAAATATCAAAATAATCCAAGAAAATCTCGGTGTTTCTGGCATGTTTGCACAGAAGTCTCTTGGCCCATTTGTGATGTCACCAGTCTTAAAGACCTTGTGCACTTGCAACACAAAAGGGAAAAAATTAACATGAGAGCCTTGAGGTTTTGCAGGTATTTACTGTTGTAAAAACCACCAAAGGGACAACAGTTGCTTGCAAAGTCAGAATGAACTGTGCTAAGCTATACTTACCTGGAAATTGTTGTTGTACACTGGCACAATAACAGTAAACAGAGTGCAGTACTCAGAAGCTATTTACCTGTGTGCAGAATCAGTACAATGTATGATGGGAAAAAAATGGTTTGGCAATCACACTTGAACCATTTTTCAAGAGCAAAATTGAGACCAACCATGCTTCCAAATGATGACTGTATAGAGGCTTATTTTGAAAACAAAGGGTAAGTATTACAAATAATTTTCTTCTGATCCCTCTTCTCTTATGCAAGATGATGTTTAAAATTGAATCAAAAAAAAAAAAAAAAAAAAAAGCATGTTCACAAAACAAGCTGAGGAAAAAAAAAGTGTTCTCAGTTTTGTTAACCACTACTTAGAAAAGTCCTTTTCATGACACACTGTGTAATTGCTACTATTGGTAGCTTGGTAGTAGTACCAAGATCGTAATTTCACAAACTATTTTTGAGAGAGGTAGGGAACTAGATTTAACAAAAATTTTCTCTTCCCAATTCAAATGTTTTCTGCATTGGTCTGGGAGAAAAACCCATCAGGGAATGATATATGTACAAAGATAGCATTTTTGATTCAAGAGGTGACTGAGCACAAACTGTCATAGGGAGGCAGGTTTTTCTGGGAATATACCCCTATTTTCTTTCTCTGCTTTTATACTTTTCTCTGTTTACCTGCATTGACCACTGTTGGAGAAAAACACTGGCTATATGGACCCCTGGTCTGACTCATACCTGTCTCCTTATGTTCTGTCCTAGTTCTGATACAGGAAGTGCACTAGTAAGGAGGCATGATGCAAGACATTGCTGCTTTAGTTTTCACAAACTGAAATCCTGATATTACTTACATCTTTTCAAGCATATAGAAAAATTGAACTTTTCTAGCCTCAGAGAAATACAAAATGTGTATCACAGCTGTGGAAAACAGGGCCAAAATACTGTTGATAGGCTGGAAGAAATGGTGATGTGATACCTCCTTAACAACAGATGTTCACATCTGACCAGAGCAGTGGGTCTTTCCTTTTGTAAAGCTGTTCAAAATAAGAGGTTGTTATTAGTTAGAAGTAATGTTACGAAGCAGGTAGTATTTCTTACCAGCATCTGACAATAGAGGGGGCATGCATGGTGGCCCTATTGTTTGGATTTGGGCTAAAACCTGGGAAAGAGATATATAGAAACAAGTTTAGCATTCTGTACCATGACAGTTTCACCTTTGTTATTGTAAAATCTTCATCTAGTTTATGAGCATTTTTAACCTATGAGAAAAAGGATTTGGTAGTGAACTTTCCTGCTTAAAGGAACCCAAGCTACTGTTATGTTTCCCTAAGTGGCTAGTAAGTTCACATACACTTGGCGAAGGTACTTTTTTGAGACTACATGTTGTCTTATTGTTATTCATATTCTATTTTTGCTCCAGCAGGATGCAAAGGTCTCAGTCATGTGCACTGCTCTAAAGCCCACCTGTGGAGGAGAGGCACAAACATTGGAGCTGCCTTTCCCTGAAAAACTATAACATTTTTAGTGGGGTTCTCTTGAACAGAAGGAGGAAGAAATGCTGGTTTAAAACCAGGTACTACAATTGTGTGTAGTGAGCAGTTGTATGATCATGAACTTACACTGTGTTAAAGTGTGTAAGCCTCAAATGTTGAAAATTGTGCATTTGCAGTGATTGCAACTCCCCTGCCTACACTACCTTTTCAAATTTTTTTTGCCATTTTTTCTTCCTTCTTAAAGAAAACAGCTACTTTTTTTTTCTTCTCTATTATTTCCTAATTCATAGGCAAGCAGCATTGATACAACATTGCAGAAAAGGTAGAAAATGGAAAAGGAGCAAGAAGTGGAGTATAGAACAAAATGGGGGAAGAAGTGTTGTGACCTGAGGTGAGGAGTTTATGAGGGCTATGTGAGTTTACTAGCCACAGGGGGAGCTCTCAGAGGGCTGAGAGCCTTGCATGTTTGATGGAGGTTGCAGGAAAAACATATTTTCAATCAAAAAATAAATGTTAAATCCTGTAGGTTGAAACAATGCTGAACTGCACATGCTAGCAGACTATGTAAATCTCAGGGCAGTGGAAAAGCCAAGAGAGGAAGTCTGTACCTTTTTAGGGAAAAGCCTTTAGAATTTAATGAAGTACTACAAGAATGATGTAGGGATTTCCATAATTCACAATTAAATCCTGGAAGGATAGTTTGAATATCTGGTAGAGATGGTGTTATTTTCAGTTACATTCTGAAGTCTTTAAGCTCAGAAGCAGGGAAGATCAGGCAAACTCTTTCTGAAAGACAATGCAGCAAGAAATTCAACTCCTATGGACATTTCCAAGCTGATACTGCGTGTGCTCCATTGCTAGGTAGTTCCATCCATTTGATGAGGCTGCTCAAGTCAAACATATAATATCTTGAAAACGTTTCTGGTTCCTCCATCAGCACTTAATGGGTAAATCAAATTTAGGCTAATAGGAATACAATTAACAACATCTGAGGTACTACTCCAGCTAGGATTTGATTATGACTGATTATGTTGCACACGTCAAGATCACTGCTAATCTTTGGCATGAGGAACTGATTAAAAGGGATTTTTTTTTTTAACATCAATTATAATTTTCTTTAAAAAACTTCCCACAAACAATCTGTTGGCATCACAAAATGTTTTCTAATCATTGATGGAGGTTGGGCTGAAGCAAACATTTTGAGTGAAAAGATGCCAGAAGTTTTCCTAAGTATGATGACATTCAGATAATTACATGCAGTCTTCTTTTCCAGTTTGTAAGAAGGTAGGTAATGCCTTGTCAAAACACTCACCCATATGCTCTTTGCACTTTTCTGGAAGGATGATCATACTCACACTTGCTCTCACAGTCCCAAAGATGCTGAATTTATTTCAAAGGCAAAAAAATTAAGAGGAATACTGGCAACTCCTCTGCTGCTGATTTTTTTCCAAGTGGTTTGTCATAAGGCAGATCCAGATTTGTTACAATGCAACCTTACTTTTCCCTGTCCTTTGGTCACCATTGGAGCTATCATTCTCCAGCTCACATATGGAACCTGGCCCAAGAGTCAGGGATAGTTTTGCAAACCACCATGCCACACACCTTGTAGATTTAGCACTGGTTGTTGGAAGCTCTCAGCCTTCAGGGATAGGCTTTTGTATTACTTTTGCATAACAGAGAAGAGACCATCTATAGTCTGAGCTCATGGTGAGAAAGGGAATGAATGAGAGCCATGCCATCTTGTTGTTGCTGTAGGAACACAGAGGTGTCCCAAAGGCTTAGGCAGAGCTCCAGATAGGTCCTACCAATTTTTGGTGGATTCTTGCCACCAAAAAAGAATTATTCTGAAGTGAAAAACCCGACTGAAATTTGTTGGCTTTTCTCCTATCTTTGAGATTTTTGACCACCTTTGTAGGCTTCCTCCCTTCTCTTTGTCTAAGACACCTGCTGTACTCTGAATAAATTGTGGACAAGTCTATGTCACAGACTCGCTTGGGAGACTCCCAGCATGTGGTGAGTCCAATGTTTCTTTTATGGCGGGTAGTTTTTCAACTGAATCAAATGATCATCACTGAGCTACAGGATTCACCTGAATATGGGTGTGAACATTGTCATATATATGCATGTTCACTTCTAATTTCATTTTTTAGGGACAGCCATTTTACAAGTTTCTCCAGCTCCAATATGCTAGAGCTGATAGAACTTCTCTTCTTTGAAAAGAACGCTGATTTGATGCGACAGCTCAGTTTTGCAGTTATCTTTCTTTTGCCAATTTATTCCTGCTAGGGAAGAAAAAAACGCTTCTTAAAAAAGTTTCTTTTAAAAAATTAATTTCATTGAGAACTAAACAAGTCTTAAAAATACTCAGGTGCTTAAACATGGGGTAGTTTTTTCTTTATAAAACATTTGAAATATTGTATTTGACTTAATGTGACCTTCATTTACCCTTTTTATTTGTTTGACATTGATATTTTTTCATTTTGGGTTTACTCAAAAGATTATTTTATTTATATTTAATTCCAAGGGACTGACAAATCAATTAGGCATGATGTATTGGAAATAATAAATCAGACAATCTGTTTAGTACCTTCACTGCTAAAATAAACACAGCTAATTAGATACAGATGATAACAGCAGCTCTTCTAAAGCTAAATACTAATCCATCAAAAAGGATGGTTTTGTGGTGTTACCACTTGGTCAGGGCTTGGGAAATCTGAGTTTGATTTCCAGTTTTGCTAGGCACATCATCGCATAGAAGTTATTTGATGCCACTTAAGTTCATCGCCCCAGCACAAATAGACACCTCCAAAGTTGAGTCATCCTTGTGCCAGATCCCTGTCTAAGATAAGACCCCAGGGTGTGTTTATTTCTCTGTATGGACTACAAAACTACTGAGATTAATACCTCTCTTTTTCTGACTCAGGCTAGTCCTTTATACTTGAGAGAAGGGAGTCTTTGGACAAAGTTCTATTTTTTTTCATCACCTTCCAAAGTTGGCTAAGGTGGTCTGCTCCTTGTCCGAAACTATACCAGAGTTTGCAAAGGGCAATGATTTGGGTTAGTGCCAAAGGGTATCATTGTCATCATGATGGAATGGCCTATCCATCTGAAGAATGAAGATAAAAATGTCTTTTGTGTAATTGTAATTGATAGGAAGATCTGCACTTAAGGTATGAAAGAAGACACGGGTCTTTGGGAGCTATACACACAGTGACAATGAAATTGCACACCAAAAAAATCATATGCAGCTAACTACAGTGCCAGTGATGGGGCTTCCAGCACTGATAAGCATTGATATTTTGGGGGGTTTATCCAATGAGGATATTGTGCAGATAACTAAAGACCTGTGGTCTCTTGTGAGAAGGAAGCAAGCAACATCTCATGGGACTGGAAGAGATCACAGCCTCATTTTACTAGATACAGCCTGCCTGTTTACCAGCTCAGCTCCTCATCCCATCCCAAGGACAAGGGCCAAATACCAGCAAGAAGCAAATCTGTATTTCTGGATTATAACCTCTAGGGCCACAGCATGTAAGAGCAATTATTCTTCCATCAATGAAAGCCAAAGGTTTTAACACAGACAGAAATAAAACTGCAGTCTATGCACAGGTTCTGGAGTGAATTAATCTCCCCTACCTTTAGTCAGGATACTTAAAGAGATAAGTATCCTCTCTAATCTAGTTGTCTAGGAGCTATTTAGTGGAGAATGATTGACACATAGAAGGATAAGGCGCCATATCCTAAAGTAGGTGTCACTAAGAAACCCTTCATACAGGCTAAATATAGATTTGCCGCTCTCCATTGATGGTGAAGGAAACATAAATGACCAGTTTAGAGTAAATATGTTCCTTGAAGACGCCTGAAGTTAAGTGAGATGCATCCTACTTCTAACAGCCTCACCGCCCCCCCCCCAAGGTCTCCACTTTGTTCTCCACAGTTACAAAATGCAGTTTCAAGACATTCTTCTAAAATGTCCTCCCTCAAAAATGCTCTTGGTTTCAACATTTCAAGCTGTTGCTGCCCAGGGCTGATTAGTCTTGGAAAAGCAATCCTAGCAGTTTTCATAGATCTGGGCAGAATTCCCATAGATCATTGTTCTTTCCAACCATGATTTCATGAACGGCTCTTGAGTCAGAATCTGCCTTCATATATCACACATAAGCTTTTTCAGAGTCTCATGCCTGCATTACAGGGCAGAAGAGTTACCATGAAAGTAGTAAAAGCCCTATGCAACATACTTAAGTACTAAATAGATTCCTGATTTGTGGCATCATTACTGATTAAGAGAAATTTTGGATTTGGGGACAGGTTTTAATTTGGCATTTCCCCACTTAAATCCTAAAATCCTAGCTAACCCATGGCAGTTATATGGTACCCTTGCTGCTCAAGCAACTGGAACTTTATTTTATCCAAAATGGCAGCTGTCTGAAGATGGTCTGCATAAACTGGCACAATGTCAAATTGGTACACTGAATGTAGGTGCAATTGAAGGAAGGGGCATTGTGAGATTCCCAGTACCCAAACTGCTCAAAACTAACTGCTACCATTGTTACCATTTTTGCTGTTACCATTGTTCACATCCAAAACCACATCAGGCATCTCTTCCTCTAGAACAACTTTCTTGGCAGCTTCAGCAAAGAAGCTGAGATTTGAATTGCCACAGAAACTGGAATGTCTTCTCATGGCTAAGGACATTTCCACAAGAACAGACTGGACGTATGTTGCATTGCCACTGCAAGTACTTTTACTATTCTGGGAATTTATAAAGTATTTAATGCCTACCACTTCAGTCCTATTCCTGAGCACAACATTCACTTTAAATTATGTGTATACCCACAAGTATGTATTTGCCCACTCAACAGAACTATTGTTATTGCTTACAAAGGGTAATGTAGTTCAGCAAAAATAAGAATTGCTCCAGTGCTCAAACATTTTGAAGTTTGGAAGATGTATATAAACACACAACTAATACCAGTTGTAGTAGTAATAATAGTAATGATGATAATCATAAAATACATCATATGTTGCATCCATCTGTCTGTTGTCAACCAGTAACATGAATATTGAAACACTCCAGTGACTTTTTGTACCATTTCTGAGCTGGCTGAGAGAGAATAACCCTGGAATATGTTGAGAAAATCTAAATCTAATGAAAATGCCTGCCTATTTCCAAACCAGGGAGGCTTGTAAATGCATCCAAGCTTTTGGATGCTTAACCAAAACTGTATTTCTTTTGCAGTATACCCACTAATGATTGGTACAATGTGAAACTGTCATTGTGAAATTCAGAAGTATGAAAAACTCATCTGGTTTTACTATAAAGTTTAAACTCAGCCCTTGTACATTGAAAAACTTATGTTCACATTCTTGTTTACCCCTAAAACCTAGGGGATATTATACCTCCTGATATATGTAGCACCAACTAGGAGTGTTCCTCATCAAGGTGAAAGTGTTCCAGCAAATCTATTTCAAAATCTAAACATGAGGTCCCATTTTTTTGAGAGGAATGGCAAGGTAGACAGATGGGAGCAGTGGAATATGAAAATAGGATTTACATGGAATGCCGAATGCTGTATATTGCTATCCAAGTGCCTCTCTTCTTTCTACAGACAGCTTCAACCTATTTCCTCTTACCGACATTTTCAACATCAGCAGCACTTGCAGTATTTGTATGAGTCAGATCATGGGTGGTCTTTGTCTTGTTCTCATTAACTAGACATCAGTAAGAACTCAGTGGTGGAGATTATAATTGAGATGAGTCCTCAGAATAAGGGAGAAGCTGTCAAACATTAGAGAAGAGAATATGAACAAAAGAGCAAGTTCTCAAATAAAACAAGGAATGTGAAATAGTGTTGTTTCCTGGAGTCTTACATTGGTACTGCTTCTAACCTGGAGCTGGAGTTCCTTGCACTCCCACACCTCTTCCAGGGGCATCCAGTGCACCACTTCCTCATACCCCAGCACTTCAGGATCTCCCTGAATGTCTGATAGGTTCCCACAGGCCAGATAAACTGTTGGTCTTAAATTCCTTCTTCCTGCTGAGGTCCTCTCTGCTTCCTTCTTCTCTGGTCCCCACCATGAGAAGCAGCCTGGGTCCCTCACAATTTTACACCTCTCAGCATCCTCTGTGTGTCAATGGGTTAACATGTTTTGGGAAGAGTCAGACGTGAGATAGGAAAATTGAAATGTGTGAACATGATAACAGCTACTGTAAATCTGTTTTGCCTAGAGACAATACTAAGCCATTGGAAGCTGATACCAGTACTAACTGCATGTTGGAGCTCCATGACTTCCTTGCTTGCCTCTCTTGTCTTTCACCAAAATCATTTGGGTTCATTCCACTGACATTCAGATTATTCTCTGAGATTTTGGAATTGGTTCCACTTACTGAAATACAGAAGTGTTAAGAAATGGGGGCTAAGGCTTAATTGACTTCAGCCAGTGATTATTTCAGCATTTATAGGACTAACAGAGACCTCACAAAGACTAAGACCATGGCCCCCAGAAAGGCTCTTAATATACTCTGCTATATACCAAACTTGCAGGATCTTTCTTCTGCCTCTTACTTTAAAACTAAGAATTTGGTTTTATATGCATTCTGGATTTCTCAGGATGTTGTCTCTGTGGCTGACAGCTCAGCTTAGCCTCAGCAGTACCTCTTCAGTAGTGGCTCCAAGCAGGGTCCCGTTCCAGCTGGGCAGCCCAAAGGTCCCTCTAAGGCCCTAAAGAAGTTTTGAAGGGACTCATCCTCTTTCCAAAAGTGCCTGTGTGGCCTACCACCCCCTTCGAGTTCTGCTTCTACGAGTGCAAAATGGTTGTCTTGCATTTTGTACACAGGTTTCTCTTCTTATAAATGATCAGGAAACACGTGCAGCAAAATGCTGAGCCTCTGGAGTGGAGGGTTACCTTGGTGGTAGTCTGTCCCTGGTTTCACTTCAAATGCCCTCAAATCACCCAGAAGGTTTTGGGGGAAAATTATCTTGGTTTAACAATCCACAGAGGCTGTGACATTTTTCTTCTCCACAGTCACGTTGTGAGGCAAGTTGAGTAACTCTTATCCAGTACTTTGGGAGTTACAGTGGAAAGTATTCCTATAAATGTTTCCACGATATTTTTCCTTAATTAAACATTTCACTTCTCATACTAAGAAATTCCCTCAGCATTGAACAATAGAAAGAGCCTAAATGTAACTTTGGTCATGGGCAGAAGAATTCTGTGAAAAAGACAAGATTTTCTAACCTTTTTTTTTTGTCACTTCCCACTCTTTTAGCACAAGGCCAAGGTGAGAGGGCTGAACGCCACAGCAGCTCAGCAGCAGGTTTATATGTCAGCTGCCACCTCTGACTGCAGCAAACATGCAATTCTGACATCTCGTGGGTGAGAAGGATGACGTTTTAGTGAGCGTCTCTCCTGCTTTCCCATCTTGGTTTGTGGTTTCCCTGGCCGGGCAGCCGAGTACAAATGCAGACGGGTGAACACTAGATGGAGACAGATGCTCCTGCCATTGGGTGTAGAAGATTTCCTGTGGTGAGCTGACATTTCCTATCAAACAAAGAGCTAAGGCTAATGAGGTGCTGACTGTTCTGAAGCAGCAGGAGGATTTAAGCATTAGCGAGGTTTTACTCCCCCCACGTCATCTCAGGCCTCAGCAAGCAGCTTTTTAAGGGCTAAATTTGAGCTTTGCTGTCATGTGAATGTCGTATTAGTTCATAGCAGAGATGCAGGGTATATGGGGAGTTGCATAAATCGTGCGGTTTCAAAGAGGCGAATCCAAGGAAAGGGTAATATTCATGCAAATACAGAATTGTATTTGTCTTTCATGACCTACCTTCTCTTTTTCATAATATATCCTGAAGATACTTACTGACTGCAGCACTACAAACAAACCATATAAAAGAAGAGGTGGGTGAAAGATCTGGGATGAGATAAACATCTGGCAGTTTAAGAGCTTTTTCAGAATGAATCAAACTATCCACCTACCTGAAGCTTTCAGCAGTCTTGTGGTAAAAGCCCCATGTGTAAGCAAGGCGTGATAGATGGAGGTACGTTAAAAAGTCTGGGTTAGAGATCTTGTCCTCCAGATGAGCATCCATGAACATTTTGTTTTGAAATTCAGATACGGTTTTGAATACAATAGTTAGAATTTAAAAAATAAAAAAAGAAAAGAAAAGAAAGAAAGAAACTAGTTACTTCTAGAAACTAACAACCAAGCACTTCTAATCTCAAGGGGATGTCCAATTTCCAGAAGAGTCCCAAAGGCTATGCTTGCTTTATTTTATT
Source organism: Elanus axillaris (assembly GCA_026212715.1). Classification (NCBI taxonomy): domain Eukaryota; kingdom Metazoa; phylum Chordata; class Aves; order Accipitriformes; family Accipitridae; genus Elanus; species Elanus axillaris. The sequence continues at coordinate 23,061,436 of JANZLQ010000086.1, read as the reverse complement.
TTTTTTAGCTCATCTCTGATGATCCTTGACCAAAAACTGTGAACTGTTCTCGACTGGAATTGCACAAGAGCTGGCCTGTGGGAGGCAGCAGAGCCTGGTAAGGGAGAACGGAGATGCTGCAGGACATGAGGCCCCAGCTGATGGAGAGTGACTCACCACCACATCGGCACCCCTGGCACTAGCCTTCCACCCTGAGGTCACTGGGAAGTAGCTGACACCTACATGGAAAAAAGGGGGATACACTGCCAGGCAGGGATGTGAAGTGAATAGGTGTCCTCTGCCAGCTGACACCCTCTTTCACCCAACAAGTGTGTCTGTGTGTCCATACCTGAGACTCAGCTCTGAGCTCTGTTCTGGCCCTGACCAACAATGTGACTTTCAGGAAATCTTTTCATCAAGGTGGGCCTTCACTTGCCCAGAACAAGAAAAAAATAGTAAAACATCAGTCAGTTCTGCCTGAATCAAAGTGAAAGAAAAACCATATGGGGATTTCTCCTGAGGTAAATGAAATCTCATGAAAATGTGGTAGACAACAATGTACATCGTCATGACAGATAAGAAAAGGGCATATAACAGAGGGGATGAATTCATAAATTTGAATCTTTCTTTTGTAAATTATTTTTTTCAGACACACATTATTTGATTTTTTTTTTCCTTTTTTTTAAAGAGGAAGGTAATGGCATGAGTATGCATTTATGTAAGCATACTGGAGGCACAAGATGTTGAAGTCTGTTTTTACGTCACAAACAAGTATACATACAATAATCAACAGCTAAGAAGAAAATGATGCAATAGGGAACAGCTGCTGTTAGAATTGGTCACATCATTGAAATGAGCACATTTAATGGAAACAAGACCAATGAAGAAAAACACAGCCTGGTGGTAAATACATTAGCCAGATATGTTGGGGTTAAAGTCCATTCTCTACCTGACTTGAAAGCATTTGGGATGAAAAACTAAACTGAGGTCTGATTTGAACAAAATTAGAGACTGGAACAACTTAGTTTTTTTCAGAAATATGGGGAAGATTTTGCTATCTTTCCACTGCAGAATGAAAACCAGCTTCTGCTATATAATTAGACATGATATCTTCTGAACAGTTCTGCATGCTTTTGACCCACCTACCCCTTACCTCCCCTGTTCCCTGGCTTTACAAGTAAAGAAATCATGGGGAAGCTGTCAAGAAAACATATTTATTCTTTGGAAGGAGCACTCCAATCCACACAAACACCTGCAGCTCTGCTCTGAATTTCATTCATAGACTCAGTAAATGACTTCTCTAGCACTTGTGCAGTGACGTGGGTTGCTCTGACAAAGAGGCAGAACAAGGGAACCACACTGAACGTAGAAGTACATGTAGAATCAGAGGCTCTGAGGTAAAATCTTTCACTGCTGCTTAGTACCAGCAGCACAAAAAATAAATGGAGCACTGGCATGCTCAAAAAGCTGTTATGTTTGCCTCCCTTTGGCTTTTTAGGCACTGAGAAAGAAATTATTTCTCCTGAGAAAAGGCTCCAAGAGAAACTAGAAGGAAACCATTAGTTTTGCCTCTGTTATGTAATTTGAGATAAGGTGCAGTGGGAGTTGGGACCTGGGCTTCTGATTTCAGAAAGGACAGGTTTATGCATGGGCAGTTACCTGCTAGTCTAATACTGAATCCCATCAAATATAAGTTTGTTATATTGAACATAGCTTCAAAAGCAGGGACTTATTCTATTAAATAAAGCATCCTTTTTTTTTTCTTAAAAATATATTGATAAACTTTTTTTTTAATGTAATAATTGTCCTTGGAAAATTGCATAAACCCAGCTTCACTGGCTTTAGCTCAAGGGATTAATTAGTTCCAATAGAGGGAGTTGAAAGTTCTCTGAAGTTTGTCTTAGATAAGTATTCAAAAGACTGATGCTTATTCAAAAGTTGTCAAAACTATGTGAACCTGTTTGGCACAGAAATATGGAAAGATTAAACCTGAGAGCCTTTCACTACATCCTGGAATGACTGCCCTTCTTGTAGTGAGAGATGCCTGATTGCTGCAAACACAGAGTTGGAGAATATTTGTTCACATTCCAGCATTCAGTTTGTCTGTAATTCTCTCCCTTGACCATATTCAGACAGAGAATCTTTTTTTTTATTTTTCATGTCTCTGAGAAATGTCAGTATTTCCCTTGTATTTATAAATTAAAAATGGTGCTTAAGCACAAATAATTAATTTGCTTAGAAACTTTCAGCAGTCCAGTCAGAACCCAAAATGTAGAGAACAAATCCCACCCCCTGAACAATGAATGCTGAATAGGCAAAACCAGTATTCATGAAAATCCATTTAATACAAGCAAGACTACCAATATTTGGATTACTATTGCTAAATACATATGCAGAAACTGAGCTTGCTGCAACAGATTTTTGGCCAAGAAATTTAAGTATGCCAGATAATTTTTCCTAAGTTTTGCCATCTTTGGTAATTCAGACCTACTTAGCTCTTCCCTGAACCTGAGAGTGTGAAGGGTGACTATCACTAAACTGAAGTATAGTTTTCCTAGCTTTTAGATCATGTTGCAGAACCCCATTCTTCGTTCTTATGCTTTATTTTGGGTTTTCAAAGTAAATTCGTATTTTGGAAACTGATTATCTCTGCCAGTTTTACTGTGTCAGGAAAGGCCTTCTCTGATGTTACCGTATCAAATCCTTAGAGAAACACCAGGGAAAAGTGTTGAGCCACAGCTCATCAGCTTTCATTGCACCAGCATAGAAAGACAGGGACCGTATGTAAAGTTTCTTTACAGCCCCTCAAAACCAAAATAAGCCAGTGACTGGTGCAAATACACAAATTTCCATGAATGCAACTTAAATCAGAAATTTGGATCACTTAATGGGCCAGTTTTTGGAGTCTTGAGGAAACCTTGTATGATGTTGTTGTTTAGGGAAGAAGGTAGTGTGAAGGAAATACTAGCTCTCAAAAGACCAGCCCCTCCACGGGCCAGGCGTTGTCATGGAGGACACAGTGCTACCTGCTTTAGGATGGTGCCAGAACAACACTCTAACACTCTGCTTGTTCGCAGAAGGATTTGTTCACTGTCTCCCTGCATCTCATTGCCTTTTAGGACCAATCCTGGGGTGATACACAGAGTCCCCTGCCCAGGACAGTGGCTAAACACATAAAGTGCAAGTAGGACAGACAAAAGAGAAATACAAGGGCTGTGTAAGCTACAATCAGCACTTATTCATAAGTAAATTTGTTTTTCTTCCGGACTGTCTCCCTTTTAAGTTGCAATTACACACTCAAGTTATTTGGCAGAGAAGAGGGGGAGCATGGTTTGTAAATCAAAGAACCTGCTCCCTCTCTCAAGCCATGCGTCATTGCCTTGGGGGACTGTTACCGTAACCAAGCTCCAAGCGAGTCAGTCCTGCTGTCTAGCCACAAAAGCTTTTTAATACAAACACTGCTGAAGGCTGCTCCTGAGCACAGCAGATGTCTGCAATCAGCTATTGACTGACTACTGTGTTTGTCTCATGGGCTGGCTGGTGCTTTTGGTTGACAGATATCTAGGCTATGAAGTAATGCTGCTGAGAAGAAGCATATAGACATGGAGATTGGTACTGTCTCACGGGAGTTACATGAAATCAGCAGTAGGAGCAAGCTCTGGAAGATTTGGTTATGATTAATCTTTCAGGCAGGATGAGTATCTTCCTGTAGCTTCTTTGCTTCTGTATAGTTTTGATAAAACCTTCATAGAAATGTTATAGTGTTCCCCAACAATCTGATAGGCTATTTCCAGCTCTAATAGCTTTAAGAAAAATACCAGGCACCTTATCCAGTTTCCACTCAAACTTCCTTTGGAGCCAAGAGGATTTTGCCTGAATGAGCACAAAGAATCTGAATATCTCGCTCTACTTATCTGGGGGCTGTCACCACCGGCACCTGTGAGTGACCCTAATGTCACTGATGGCAGACAGTTTAAGTTCAGAACCCCTCTCCTCTTCCAACCCAACTGCTTTTCCCATTAGGCTCTGCTCTCATTAACATACTGAGCTTTGTATTGCAGGGACATTGTGCAAACAGTGGCAGAACAAACACAGGATGCTGTGGTGGCAGGTATGGGGATTTTTGCAGCACTCAACTTACATCAGCAGCCCTCAGGCAGACTCACTTGGTGCTTGTTCAGCATTGCTCATTAGTACCACACCAGATTTCTCTGTGTCCTCTGTGTCTTACATGTATTTTGGTAGCTCCTGAAGATCCTAGCTGGGGTCCAAGCCCTGCTGTGTTGCAGCAAGGCACACAGCCCCAGTCTTTATACTACAGAGATTACTCTAATTTGTGGTTACTATCCATGTTTCCACCCACTGTGTTTTTCTCAGTTACTGCCTGACTAGCTTACTGCCTTTGCTTTGTGCTGGAGTAGTTCAAGTGATATAAACCTTTGCCTGATGGAAACTATCACCACTCCACACAAGGTATACTTCTGTAACTTTTTATAGGGAATGAAAGCCTTGTAACTAAGGTATAGCTATATTTCCATGCAAAGGCTTGTGTTCCATCTTGTGAAGAAATTAAAGCTTAAGGCTGTCTGACTTATGCCACTTTCATCTTGTTTCTAAAAGTAAGTTACTCAAAGCAGCAACTGAAGTAATATCACAGGATTTAGCTAACCAAGAAGAGATTTATGAATAGCAAATGCTGAAAGCAATGTATTTCCAGGGAATAAATTGTGTAACCCATGAATGCATCTAACGGGCTTGCTGATGAAACAGAAGCCTGCCTTAGGCAACTTGTGAGCAGGCAATAGCGTTAGATCAAATGGATCAATAATTTGCCCGGCTACTGCAGAAAATTTATTAGAGACCAGGAAAGGGACAACATTATGTTTCCAGCTGGTTATATTTGTCTTAGTTGTTAGACAATTATACTACTATTATACTTTTTTATACTGCTATTATACAATTATACTACTATACCACCATTGTACTCTGACAAGAACAGAGTGTGCTCTTCTTGCTCCAGCTACCCACTGAGGCAATCGTAATCCTGTGTACTTTGTGCAACCAGCTGACCATGGAAGCAGAGACAGCACAGACCCTCTTGCTCCACATACAGGCTATCCCTTTAATATGCTTACTGGTGCAAATCCACAGGTCACAGCTGGCTACAATATATGCAGCCCATGTATATGTATCCCACAAAAATAGTGAAGGCCTTGAGAGTAACCTGTGAAGTTATTGATACAACTGAACCTTATGAAGATCTTGTAGCTCTGCATTATGACACAGTTTGTTTTTTAAAAAGAAAGTGAAGCGATGTGGAATCATTCATTAAAATGACTAACACTGATACCAGGAATAAAAAGCAGAGGATACTTGTTTGACCCAGCTTATCCCAATTACCACTTTGCTCCTTTACAATCAATCTCACCTCCCTAAAATCCATTCCTTTTTATGTTTTAGTTGTTATTTTGTTATTAGTGTAGAAGTGTGCATCTATCCCCACAGTGCTGTACAGACATCTTGTTTGATGTATTGAGTACATAGGAACAAGAAGCCTCTTCCTGCCAGAAGTTCCAGAGAAAAAATGAAATCAGTGGTTTGCCTCGCAGGTTAAACACTGTGCAATATATATCCATCAGCTCCTTCTGGGTCTTGCCACCTGCACAGCATGTTGTGTGGGGAAACAGTAAGAGGGAGGAAGAAAACAATAAAGGTGTCCAAAAGTATGTAAAGTATCAAAATGAGAGGTAACGTTAAGAAGGAGGAAAACTGAGAAGAGAGGGAAAGGAAAAGAGTGTGCCTTCGGGCAAAATGCTTTTGGGAAAGAAGCTTTTGAACAGTGAGCAAATGCTGTTTTATGCTGCTTTGCCCATCTCCATAATAAAATTTTCCTTCTGCTGGGATCCATCCACAAGTTAGGAGGAACTTCTGAGTTAGGCTAACTTTTCAAGGCAGGAGAGGTAACAGTGTGTTCTCAGCATGGCGCCTCCTTTTCTGCCTTTTGCCTCATTAGCAACCTAATCTGTTAGAGCACACTGCTTAGGAGACCTTTTAACTTCTGAACACATCCACTGCCTTTCACGCAGATGTTTCCTTTACCTAAACTGTGCCAGAGATATCTCTGAGAAATCTCCATCTGTCATATGACATGCTGAACGCCACAAGGTGGCTAAACCCCGTATCCAGTCTGACTTGCCAGCGAGATGACTCTGCAGACAACATGTGAAACTGTGTGGGCTGGATTTCTCCTGCAGGCACATTTCCACTGAAAAGCAGTTGCTTTTAGATGAACATGGGTCCATGGGATGGCAGGGAGCCTGTTCCTCTTTGAAACCTTTTCTTTGCACTGTTGGTGACCTGGCTTTGCACTGGCAGTCTGGTAGCAGATGGCTTTTTCCCCTCAGGGAAAAGTTTTACAAGATGAACAGGAAGAGTTAAAAGTGGTAAACCAGATTTCCCCGGGTAGGAAGAATTATTTTTCTTCAGGAGAAAACTGACTTTCAATACTTGCTTGCCCATCAGCTTGTAGAAGAGGACTCTGAGCCAGATCGAGGACTTTGGAGGCCTACTACTAGTAATCAGTAGTCATATAATCTGATTATGAAAACAGTGAGACACAGCTGCCCTGTATCTTTGAAAGGTGGGTCAGATGTTATCTTTAAAAGGTGGTACCAAGCAGATGTTAACAGGGATCTATCAGATGATTTGCTCTATGAAAAAATACAGCAGTGACACAGTTTAAACCAGATTTTTGCTTGCCTAACTACAGGTGGGCAGGTTTGAAAATGTTGGCCTGGATACTGTCAATACTGCATATTAAAGACTACGTCACATACAAAAAGCACTCAAGATCTCCTGGTATTGTGCATATGATTTCCAGAACACCCAAGTAAAATTATAACCTTGTATCACACATTTTAATATCTTGTTCTTTCCTTCTCCAGCTGGGTGGTTGTCTCACACAAATGCCAATAAATGAAGTACAGTATGTACCAAACCTGTAGTTTATGAATCTATTATTTGTGCAGATCTTTTCCGGGAGTAGATCATTTTGGGCAGGAATGGGTTGCCAGCTAGGAAAGGAGAGAAGGAAAAACAAAATAATGTCCCTTAGGGTGAGTGGCACTAGTAAGCAGAACATTATTGGTCTGTGCAGGCAGCAGGATCTGGGTTTGGTGGTGTTACTGACATCTTCTCTGAGCATGGCAATAGAGGAGAACTATTACAGGAGCCACAACTCCAGCATGCAATTAGGTTTAGATAAAGGGGTTGAGTAATCCTGCAATGGTTGCTGTTATATAACTTGTAAGACTGTGCCCAGGGAACAGAGATGTAACTTAATACTACAGCAGCAGTTTTTAACTCTGTGACTGCCAAGGGTCAATTGCTATTCCCGTTAAAAACATTGTTTTGCAGCTAATTTAGAACCCACACACTTTAATTCACAGCAGGCTCAAACTTGGCATACACACGATTATTTTTTTTCCCACTTTGAAAGCTTAAATGAATTGGATAACAATAAAATTCGAATATAATTATAACTATTGTTATCATTAATTTAGACCCAGACCATTCAAAACAGTGAAAGGAGCTTGAGGTTTTAGACTTCCATTTTCTTCACTTAACACAGGTTCACTTTATATCTCAAAGTATACATTAAGTCAGTCACTGCACTGGAAACATTTTCCTTTGCAGTCTGTCTAATGTTCTGCTTAATGTACATTTAATTTACACCCCATTAATTTATATTTAATCTGATACATTAGTTCTGGTTCTCAATACCTAATAATGGAACATCTGAAAGAAGCACTAAACTATTTTGCTCTATAGGACTGTTTTTTTCTTTCTTATTCTACAGAGTATTTTCCATTCAGGTTATTTTGTTAATTTTGTTAGCAGTTTTAACCATTACTTTACAGCAAGATTTTTCATTTTTTAATTGTCATCTACCTAGAGAATTTTTGCTATAGTGCCACTCAGTTGTAAAAATTCTAAGTACATGGAAAGGCTTGATTTAAGCCCCAAATGAATTTCTGTTTATAATGCATTCTTGTTAGAAATTACTTTATTATTTTATCATTTACCTCTGTGGCATCTAGCCAACAGTAAAAATAGGAACTTTCCTGAAATTGGCAATCATGTGTAAGGCAAAAAATAACCCAGAGCACAAGAGAAGGGTTGTTTGATTAAGATGACAGAACTGCAGACATTGGGTAATGACTTAATTCAGACAGATTACACCTGGCTTATGGTCCTGAGCGAAGCCGCACAGTTGCAGTGGGAGTCTACGAAGTGGTGTGCTTCACAGCTCATCCCTGAAGGAAGGCTGTAATATTCTGTGGGGACAAAACACATACCTCATGATAACAGATCTACCACAGTGTAACACTGTGTGATCTGGAAGCCAAAGTTTTAACCTATCTCTATCCCCACTGCACCGTTTGGGAAGATCAGGTATAGTCAAGGCATAGGCTAAGGGATGCTTTGTGCTACTCTTCTCAAAATAGCCACAAACCTGGATGCAGAAAATAAAGACAAAGGACATGTCTCGTTAATCCTATTTTTTTGCTAATCTATGGAACCGTATGGAAAACATTTGAAAAACATGGAAACGCAAAAATTGATCAGTCTACCACACAGAAATTAGACTTTTCTCCCCTTTCTCAGATAGCCTCATTAGGTTCAGCAGTAATTTTTTTAGAAAGTATATGGAGTAGGACCATATTCTCTATATGGCTGCAGTTCCAAGATGGGGTTGTAGGTTAGGGATCATAATTGTACGTACAATGTTTCAGCTGACTTGGGATGGCTAATTTTATTCTCAGTTTTAGCTCTTGTCATTCAAAATTATTAAAAACAAAATGAGCTTTGTAAATATGACTACTGAACATCACAGTATGCAGGAGGAGATTATGTGATGCTGGAGGGTTATCCCAAATCAGATTACGGAGGTTTCTTGTTTATTTGAGTTGCATAAATATATAGCCATTATCTTCACAAAAAAAACCCACCATGTAAAGGATTATTTATAGGGTCAATTTGCTTTCAGATGTGCTTCTGTAATAGTGTTGTATTATATCCCTCCATGCCTTTGCAAAATGTTTTATTAATCAGATCTTTCTTATGGTAATTATTTAACTGCTGTGCACATTTGCACCTAATATTCTGTGAATTTACAGAAAAAGGAAAACCAAGCATTCATAAGAAACAGGCTTTGAGTGCTAGGTGGCAAATAACAAGGGGAAAAGTAAAGTGAAGAAAGATAGTCAAAACCTATTGTAATCATTTGACCCCAGGAGACATTTGGGTTTTGTTCCTATTCCAATGTATTATAACATTATTGGAGTTGACTTCATAGGCCAAGTTTCACTAAGAAACTGCATATTTTATTTAGCATTATGGGTTTCAAACCTGCCAGAGAGTCAATATTTATCAGGGACATTACATTTAATATTTTTGTTTTCTACATAGCCTAATCCACACTAAAAAATTGAGAGTTTAGTCAGTGGTCTACTCAGTCTAGCTCTATCTGTAACAGTGTGTACTGATTCAAACTGTCAGCTACCAAAAGCAAGACAGAGCTAGAGTCTTGTCAACTTATTTTGTTGTGGTTTGCAGTTATTGGACTACCCATGACTAAATTAGAGTTTTGGTAGTGGTTTTGGTGCTATTTTGGGGCTTTCAGTCTAGGAAATGAAGAATTTGCATGTGGTTTTAAATATGCATTATTAGAGAAAAGAATTTGAAGCTATTCTGTTTCATGACTTTAATCAGGTGCATTCTATTTCTTTGTTCAGTCACAGGAATAGCAATGGTACTTTCTTTAAAATCTACCACAATTTTGAAATTATTTATTTTTTAGGAGTAGCAAAGTCTTTTTAGAAAGAACAAGAATCTAAATTCAGCAGCATTCTGATTTGCCTTTGTCTTGGCATTCATTAGCTGTTCCATTTTCTGGATTTTAAGTTGCATTAAAAATGCCAGAAAAGGCCAAGATAGAACCTAGTCCTGACACTTCCAAGTGACCAGATGGAAGAACTAGAAATCTCACACAAATGCCTGTCCATTGCCCAACCAATTTTTGCAGACTAGCTCTTGCCAATACTTACCCAAACCCAGCTGAAACTCCATCTGTAGCCTCTGAAGTACTTCTGGAAAAGTAATTAAAAAGAGTGACTTGTTAATCACTCATTAACTCACAAATAACTACTTGAAACCTTACATTGTCACTTGGTTGAACTGTCAATAGGGCTGTTTCCATTTTCCTTGATGTTAGTGTTTTGACATCTGGGATTCTCAGAACCCAACATCAAGATCTAAATATAAATAACTGGGTTTTTTTTCTCCTGGAGAAAGAGTCATGTATTTTTTCCATAATTGACTTCATAATGTTTAGACTTAAAACAGTCAGAGTTCAGCAACTGTATGTCAAACCTATCTTTGATTGTGCAATGGCAGAACAGCAAGGGCTTCTAGGAGATGGACACAGCACAGAAGCAGGGGAAGAAAAGCCAGAATGGAGTTACCCTGATCCAACCCTTTCATTGATGATTTCTTTTAGTGATAAGCTGCTTAAAGAAGGGAGAAAGCCATTGTTATGAAGAGCTGTAAGTTATAAGAGTCTTTTTTTTTGGCTTTGTTTTTAATAGATGTTATCTGATATCACTCAAATATAAGAAGCAAGGGCAGGAAAAGAGGGTATAAGGATGAGTCATCAAGCAAACATGCCAGCCTTCCTGCCCATCAGAAGAATTCCTCTGAGGTCAGCCACAGAAAACTCATCTGTAACAACAGCCTGAGAGACAGCTAAGAGCACATGGAAAGGGCACAAGAAGGACCTGCAAATTGCAAATGGTTCCTTTTGAGACCTGCCCTTACCTTCTCACACAAAGCACCACATTGGTTCTGGGCAATACAAAAACATAGAAAGGAGTCCACAACTGTGACAGCAATTTTTAGAGGCAGAATCTTTTGTATGAAACAGCGAAGAGAGCAGGAAAGCTGAGCAGATGTGATGGTGGTTTTCAAAATATGGGAAGTTATAGAAAAAGTATGTGGTCTCTTATATTTAGCCTTTTTCATAATACAAGAAAGATGGTGCACTGATGAAATTGAAAGGCAGCAGATGTGAAACAAATAGAAATACTGTCAGAGTTCCTGATTAACTTGAGGAACTCAGTTGACACTAGATGTCATTGAGTTCAACAGCTTAAACCCAGGCAAATTAGAAAAAAAAGTGAAAACCCTGGTAGCTACTTTCATGTCTAGCTCTAGGGACTCCCCATTCTGCAGATTGCATCTGTTCTGCTTAGTATTTGAACAGCAAATTGGTTAAGATGTTCCTCATAATATAAGAAAGGAGAATGCTTGCAGAATAGGATCTTCAAGTAATATTAAAAACTCGCTTTAAAAATTGTTATAAAACTGGCAAGATTATCTGTGATGACAGTTTTCAGCACTTTGCTATCAAACATTCATTGGAGATTGCTGTTGGAAACTTTATTCTGATTTCCTAGGGCAGCCCTTGCCTTCCTATGCTGTTGGATTTCAGAGGAAGAGTGCTTCTGCTGTCCCTTGCATGGTCTAGATTAACAGGCTGGCTAACTGCACAGACATTTACTAAAATCTTAAAAAAAGCAAGAGCTGAAATCTATGTTTAATATTCCAGCTGTCTGAAGATTGAAGAATAAAGTAAAAATTTAAATGAGCTCACCAAAAATAATGAAGTCTGGCTGAAAACCAGCTGGGCAAGAACAGAGTTTAAAATCTGGAGTTACTCTGAGTGCTGAATCTGATTCCAGTAAAGCTTTAGTATGATTCCAGCAAAAATCCAATTTCCCTGCTGTTGTTTTCTCTGGGAACTACTTTTTAAAATGAGTTGTACCCACACCATCCCTTCCAGAAAATGGTTTGAAGTGGATATAAATAAGGATAAGATTTTGACCACCATTTTCCCTTTTGAATGTCCCAATAATTGGTGCAGGATTTATGAACAAATTAAACAGTAGGTGCCCCCCCCCCCCTTTTTATTTGTCCAAAAACTTATATCAAAGGAAATGAAAACAAATACTAGTGTCTAAAACCTAATCTAAATAACACTTGGCTGCAAAACGGAACAGCATGAGGTTGTGTTTCCGTCAAATCTAGGCCTCCAGATCACAGTGCCCTAAGATCACTGTCCTAAGATTAGACACATGTTTCTTTGAGACACTCTTTACTGCTGAAACTTCCCATTGGAGGCTCTTGCTCCATCAGAAGGACCATTACTAGTTTGTTGCAAAAGGAGCTGATAGCAGAGATCCATCCAAAGCAGCTAACATTGAACGATGCAAGACCAAATGCAGAAGGAGCACAGGTGCTGACTTACATGAAATGTTTGGCATCGGTCTGAAATGAAGGATATAAATGAACAAACAGGTGAGTTCTGTGCAGTTTATCTGGATTTATGTAGCAGAATAACTTGACTAGGACAAAGCTGAATGTCACATCGACAGTGTACTGAAAATATTTGGATACATCAGAGGCACTAAAAAACATACTGCATGTAAAAACCCAGATTTACCTATGCAGGAGATAAAGTTCTTTGTAAAACAAGTTGATGCAACTGATATTTCTGCCAAGTGGATCCCTTGGCTAAGATTGAGCAACAGATTGGTCTCAAGAAAGTCCCATTAACATGATAAAGAACTCATTTCTGATGTCTGCAGTACATGAAACTGCAAGGAAATACCCTCAATAACTGCAACTCAGTATGTTGTTCTGTAGAGATTACAGGGTGATATGAAGTGTTCCAATAAATTGTGAAAATGTTATCAGACATAAAAGTGCAATAACCAGAAAAGCAAGAAAAAAAGGGAAAGGTCTTCTTTTTTAATGTTACGATCTTATCACCAAAAGAGCAGTGTAATAAAAATTTCAGTAATAACAATCAGTGAAATGTTTGTCAAAAACCATTGGACATGTTGTAGGTCAAATGACAAAGCCAACACATAGTGCAGGAAAAGAAATGCCCAACCTGTGACAATAGAAGAATGTTGTTACAGTTTGTAAAGCAAGAACAAATAAGGAGTGGAATAAATTAGCCACCCTGAAAGGGAAGAAAACCCTATACAGCAAATGGCTTTGAAACATGGAATTATTGTGACTGTCACCAAGTCAAAGAAAAGGCGACATGGAGTAGCTGCACAGCCATTGCAACAGTGGGAGTTGTCCTTCTGAAAGCACACTCAGATATGAGCTGACTAGATAATTCATTTTATTCCAAACTAAAGGAATGCCTAGTATAACATAAAAGACTACAAAAATGAAGCCCTTTTGATAAATCACCAGTGCACGTTGTTGGTAGATTAGACCATACGCTTACACGAAGGAAAAACATTGCCTAGAACTATTTAAATTGCTACCATTACATCAGCCCAAAATTATAAAAATAGCAGAGAACTTTTTATAGATAAAGTCATACTTAATTCAGCAGAAGGAAATGGATTGCACAAAAACATTACTGCAACAGAAAACAGGCTTTTATTGCCCCCCCAAGGTCTCAGGTTATAAGTAGGGGCTTAGTGAATGCAGTCACAGAACAAAAATGCAAGCAATACAGTTGCCAGGAAGCATCCCACTGACATTGCTACCAAATTTGGAGATGGCCTTGGAGCAAGAGCTGGAAATTTGGAAATAAATAAATAAAAAGGAAATGTCATTATTAAAAAGGAAATGTATGAAAAAATGCAACTGATTAGAGCCATTGAAAAAACTCAGAACATCACAAAATGGTCATGAAACATGAGAAAGCAAAGGTTGGTTTTGACACATATACTTCAACATTTTAGAGAAAGACATTCTGTCTTAGAGAAAGAGGCAGTGATGTGACAAAAATCTAATGATGGTACATTTGAATGTAAGAGAGATTTTTCAACTTGATTTTTGGCATATTTTCCATAGAGAAGTGAAACTCTCAGCTTCATTAAAATGAAGATCTACAGAGATTGTATTACTGTCTTTGGGAAAGATGGGAAAGACCAATAGAATTGACAAGTTTCTAAGCTATGCTGATGAACAGTACAGGCTACGGGTTACACAATTTGGAATTAGAAAAGTCCAGCAATGGGCCATTTTCAAAAAAACTAGTTTTCATACCCATTTTATACTTCTTTTTTCATATAATAGCCAATAACTTTATAAACATTATTTACATTTTTCCTTTAAACATTTCAAAAATTTTCAGAACATTAAATTATTTATTGAAAGGTTAGATTTCATCTTGGAAAAATAATATTTGGCTGGAAAAAATGTAAAAGAATTTTGGAGATAATTTCAGGAGCTATGTAGACAAATATTTCATACAATGTTACAGGGAAGTAAAATGGGTCATCTAAGCAGTAGGAAATTTGGAACAACTTTAAAACTATTTTCCATGAAATAATCAAGGAGCACTAGCAGAAAAACGATGTGTGTTCTGTTCTCAAAATACTACTCTGTTCCCAAAGTTTCAATAAGTCAAATCATCACTCTGTGATTACTTCTTCTCCCACCTCTTGTCTGCATTCTCAATATGGATCATATGGTCTGAGACAAGACTTGATCCTTATGAATGTATACAACATGTCTGTAATCAGACAAACTCCAATATTAAGTGCTATCTAAAAACACCAGAGCAACAGAGGGATAAAAACACCTTTTAAAGTGTACTTTGATATGCTAAATGTCAGGTGTTCAGTGACAAACATTAAAATAATATTTTTCCATTGGCTAGAATTATATTGCAGTTATCCTCATGAAAAATTTCTGAAATCTCTGTAGAATATGTAGAAAACAACTGGTACCTTAGTAATAACTGAGTGTAAACACTTTCATTTGTGAAAAACAGTTGTGTCTCTCACAGCTGGCATTGCAGAAGAGTAACATCAGACATCTAGCCATGAAGTGGCGTTTCTTCAGAATTTATCAAGGCAACTGTAAAGAAGTAGCTTTTAGAGTGGGATGTCAGAGTGGGCAGCAAGATGAGCTCACAGGAGGAAACAGGCATTTCACTGCATTTTCTGCAGAGCATGTGTGCAGAAAGCAATTTGAGGAGGATGAGCTTCTGGACAGCAAGAGGCAAGAGACTGGGTACTGCTCTCTTCATTGCCAGTGAGAGAACAGAAAATAGCCAAAACCAGTTGAAAATACTTATGTTAATACACAGCAAAACTTGAGAGCTTTTTGTAGTCTAGTATTTATCTAAAGAATAATCCCATTTGCTTTGCCATTTTGGCTTGTCTGCCAAGTTTATCTGAAGCCAGTCCAGAAAAGACAGAGAAGCTCATATCTAGCACTTCTAGCTGTCTTTCTTGAAGACAAAAGATCAAAAAAGGGCAAAGTTCTGTCATCAAGAAAGGCTTGCTTATTTATAGACTTGTTTGTTCCACAGGTGCTGCTCAGTGTAGCCATGTCTCATCATGAGAAAAAAATACGAGAAAGAAAAAAAGGAGTCCTACTGAAAGAAAATAATATTTTTTCCCTCTCAGTAGGTGATTTTCTCTGAGGTCAGCCAGGTATGTGAGACTTTTTGTTTTTTCCCAAAGTATTGTGATTTGCTTCCCGTTGACAGGAAATGTTAACTTTGGTAGTAGGAATATCACTTGCTTTGAAAATTTTAGTACAACTAGTGCCCTGAATCAGATTTTGTTTGAATTGGTGTAAAACTGTAATAATCCCAGAAACAAAAGACTGAAAAAAATTTACAGAGAAAAACATATTTGCTACTATTTGGAAGACTCACCTCATAATTTGTTAATTATATGCAGCAGTTATGCCATTGGCAGTAACCTGATATATAAGTGAAGAGCAAGTACTTTTTCAAGAGCACATAGTACTTTTTAAACCATGCATAGGCATGTAGTTTAGTAATCTTGATGGTAGAGAGGCTTTAAAATATTCACCATATCTATAAACTAAATGCATATTTAATATACAGATTCTACAAATATCAGTAAGTAATCATGTTCAAAGAAAGGGAACAAAATACTAGCACTAGATTTTTTAGGATTTAATAAAGTGTAGAAAGCCGATGCTTTTCCAGAGGAGCCAGCTACCATGTGTCCTTGATGTCTATCTAACCAGCACCATTTATAAGAAAAACTAGTCTCATCTTAAAGCCTTTTAGTGAGAATGTGGCAGGAAAATTTCTCAGGTGTTCCAGCCACTCAGTTCTCTGAAAAGATCTTTCCTGACAGTCTGGAAACACAAACAGGAAGGTATTTATGAGAGTATGGGATAGCTGCTGGTTTGGCTTTTTCTAAATTCTGTTTACTGTACATGTTCAGTTTTCAATGTGTGAAGCCAGCAGCAGACAATAGAGGAGCTACTGTACCCTATAGACACACAAAGGAAAGATCCCAGGTGCTAAAATGGTTATAATAGAAAACAGAAACATGCCCTGATGTGGCACTTTCTCTAGCAGAGATGACGTCTCCACCAGAGCAAACAGATCACTGTAAAAACAAGACCTCTCTTTAGGTTGCTGCACCTGGTAGTCATAGATTTTCTTCCACATATTATGCTGGTCATTACATTTATTCTACATGGTCATTATTTTGATTACACACTGCAGTTTTTTTCCAGGGTGACTAGGCAAGGTGTTATTTGGGAGATATTATCATACATTTTAGGCTAATATGTTTCACATATTTTTCATTAGTCATTGGAAGGTATCAGTAAAGATCAGTAATTTGGAAGGCATATTTTTACTGTGAAAATAAAAGAAGATACCCCATGCATGGGAAAAACATGTTCAAAACTGTGCCTTGGGCCTCTCCACACTACCTTGAAGCCCCCTCTCAGATGCTTTTACCCCTCCTTGAGCCTCCTTGGAGTCCCCTTTTCTCCCTTTCTCCCTCCTTGTAAGCATGGTAGCTTTTCTCTGCAAGTTCCCAGCAGCTGACATTTTTTTGGCATAATTCCTGCCACTGATTTCACTTGACAGCTATTCTGTGCTTTGGTTGCAGACATAATGGTCATGCCTCAAGTGAATTTAAACTTGTAAAGGTTCCTGAAGCACCTGGGGCTTAATCAGTTCCCCATTCGAAGCCCTCAAGAAGACAGAGTACATCAGTGAATCACCTCAAGATGCCCATTGCTCTGATCCTCAGCCTAGGACTGGACAAATCCTGTGTGTGAAGCTCTTCTGAAATAGAAAGACATTTTTCTGTGCAAGGCAAGCCCCCATAAAAGCACAGGAACATATTACTGCAGTCACTGATTTCTTTGCAATATAAGAAAGACTTTTCTCCCATTTCTGTACAGTTCTCAAAATCTAGGCATCTCTATGAGATTTTTACCTTTTGTGGGATACTGTAGTCTACAGAGAGAATTTAATATAATGCTTTCAGGTTTTTACTAATGAAAACAAAATACTGAAGCAGCCATTCCTCCATTCTTCTTCACTCGGTTTTTCACACTTAAATGCCAAGGTGAACCTGCCTGAGACCAGGTTATTTTGTTGTGGTTATTAGTTGACTATCACTTCATTTTGTCTATAGCCCCAGTCCAATAATTTGCTTCTGTCCCAACTGTGCTCACCAGTCAGACACTATCAGCCAAGTCTTCTCAGCCAGCATAAGCAGAGGTGTGCAGGGTCATGTTTAATATGCTTGTCCTGCTCTGCTTCTCATTACCCAGGAAAAGGAGTTCAGGGTAACTGCTCTGTGATACATCCCAACAGGAACTGGCTACTTATTTCTGCTTCAGCTCACAGTCTTGATTTCACCGTGTTAAATATATTGTGCCAATATTCATTCACTGAGGACATGTTAAGTTGCCCTCCAAAGTTTCAAACTACTGTTGTATTGGATTGTTTGAAATTATATATAGTTCACATTTCCACTAATTCTGGGGGTTTTAATATATATTTAATGCAATTAGCACAAAGGAAAAAAAGTGAAAATACACCGTTGGAGAGTTCAGAGCAGTTATATCTAGATTAATTTAGGCCAAATTTCTCCAGAGAAGACTGATGATCAGCAAAGAGTCTGCTCCATGTACGAATTCTTTGATGTTTCATTGCACAGTCTGGCTATATGGTCCAGAATGCAATTCCTATTTAAACACTAACACCAAATCCTATTCTGGTCTATAAAAAAGGTGAGCGGTTTTTGCAAAACATTCCTGAAATCTAGAGACTTTAGTAGAAAACATGAGCAATTTAAGCATTTATGTAGCAGTCATTCATATGCAATCTGTAGACACAAAATATCATGCATTTATTCTGAGACAGATTGCGATTTCTGCTTTAAAATAATGTTTCTCACACTTTTGACATGCCAGGATGTTAAAAATGTTGCAGTTTTCTGATGAGCAAGGGAAAGTAGTAAACGGATGCAATGCCCTTCTCCCAACTGTTGATCTCATTTATTTTGTGCACAAGGTAGAAAGAAACCTGTTTTCAGAAAATGGTAACAGCTTTGGAATAGAGTTCAGCTGCAAGTCATGCTTACTGGCTGAAAAGAGTTTTGAGTCCATTTGGTATAACAATAACAGTCAAAGTTAGGGAACCATTTTTCTCCCTCCTAAAAATGTCGTAGTGCCAGCATGATTTTAACAAGACAGCTCTTCGTTTTTATTTCTTTCACTCATTCCTTGGGTTTGTTGCCAAGAGCAACACAAAGAATGCACCAGGGTGTCATAATAATCCTCCATTAAATCCCTAGTATTTGAATTTTAATGCTATAATTCAACAGCTGACAAAAGCCCATTGAGTAGGTCTAAGGAGAGGAAAAGAGCTGGTCCCATTTTCTCAGGGGGTGATGCTATAGCAACATGGAATGAATTTGGGGTCAGGGAACAAGCTGTCTCCAAGCTTTGTTTGCATTTCCTGGCTAAAAGTAGAATCTGGTGTTATAAATTTTACCAAAATAAGTCTTATTTGGAGCTGCATGAAGATCGTTCACTCTGTAAAACCTTTGCCTTGAAAAAAATGAGTAGAGACAACAAAACCAGCAGCCAGAAAGACAACAAACTAACAGACTATTTTAGAAAGTGCCAGCCTAAGAACTACTTCACAGTCCCTCTTCCTTCTCTGGTTTCCCTATCTTCCAGCACAAACCCTGCACCAGAACTTGAAATGATGCAACACACTAAGACCATTTTAAAGGAATAACACAAAGACAGCAAAGTCAATAACGGTGGAACAGAGACCTCTTATAATTATCAAAGACCTCTGGAAAGTCTGGTATGTCATTTGTTATGCTTAGCTGTCCCCACACTGAAGGCTTTTGTGCTCTGGGGAATGTTGTTCAGTGGAGACAAATGAATACACCTGGAAGACAATTGTCCATTGTGCTAAATGCTGCTCATCGGTCGCAGCATAGTCCCCTGCCCCTCCCAAAGCCCTCCTTTCCATTCAGGGCCGAAGTCGAGGTGCGGCTGTTCTCAAAGTTGGTTTTAGTGGGGATCAGAGCTCAGGGTGTCTGTAGGTAATACTGTATTTTGGCAATTTCTGTGTTTTGCACTGTATTCAGAGGTATATTTTCAAAAAGAAGGCTGATGCATTCTTCTCATTTAAAATAATCAGAGATTCATTAGATAACAGTGAAATAATGAGATATAAAAGATTAGAAATAACAAGATATGCAGTTTTCTGTGTGGAGATACAGCTGTTGTCACTGAAGAAAACTATCAATGTTTTACTGTATTTGAGACCACAGAGCTTCTTTCTCTATTTTTTCACTTTGAAATTCATTGCTGATCACCTGTAGCCAGCCAGCTCCCCGGAGCCTGCTGCAGGGACCTCTCAAGTCTGGCACTTCTTGTTCAGGCAGTGAGATGAGAGACACATCAGCACAGGGAGTACGGGTGTTAACAGCCTGATGTAAGGTAGATGGAGTGTGTTTGGTAGGTGAAGTGATGCAGCAGGGATGGATGAAGGTGGAACTGCTGTGACACTAGGGTGGAGAAGTGAGAGAGATGGTTTTGAGGCCTTCGAGAGGTATGTGTACAGGCAAGAGCAGGATCAGCAGGAACTGGCACAGCAGCACCCCCCTTGCAAGCTGGTATGTCTAATAGCTGCTTGGTCCCACAGGTGTTGGACTACAGGACACCTGGAGTAGGGGGGAGGCTGCCCTGAACCGCAGTGCTTGCGCATCTTACTGATGGGGTGGATTTTTCTGTCTTTCATGCAGATCCCCCTGACAAGGGTTTGGTGCACAGCAAGAGGGTTAGGAAGCCTTCCTCATTCCACCCTCCCCCTCCAGAGCTCAGTAGCAAAGGCTTTCTGTAAGAAAAACAGGGCTACGTAATGTCTTCTTCTGTGATTCCCAACCTTTCTTCCTGCATGCTTCCGGATGGAGGAAGTCACTGAGTGAGCCACTCCTCTCTTCAGCATACCTCTGTGACAAAACAGTATCTCCCTTCTTTTGTTTGTCAACAAATCCATTACAGAAAATGATTGTTTTTCCAAGCCTGAATTTCAGACTTATATAGGCCAAACTTGCATTACAGGTGCTACATGTAATGCACGTGACTGTTGGTAGGCTGTCCACATATTGCTTTTTGGAAGTGGTACATCCATTTCTGATCTGCATACTGTAAACATCCATTTTCTGTCCGGTGTTATACCTATATTATTAAGCTGCTCATTCACAGTCCTTTGAAAACAGAGCATCTTGTGCCTGTATTTTCTTTCCCATGTCTGTGAATTTCTTTCAAGTTCAGTTTTGCTGTATCTAAGATGAACAGATTTTATGAAAATTCCATTCTTTCACCCTATAAAGAACTGTTTTTCAATAGAAAAGCTCTGAGCACTGGAGCCCCACTCCAAAAGAGTTCAGCTCACTTGACTTCGGGGTCTTTAGAGCAGGAATGATTCCTGTCAGCCTGCTAGATCTAAAAGGGGAGCAGTTCATGTGCGAACAGCTTTCCATCATTATCCTGGGAAGAATCCCACTGGGAGAATAAAGAGTAGCCATAGGAGAAATTTTTTGCAGTAATGGCATGTCATTCCCTTGACCTTCTGCTGAGGTGTTCATTTCTGTTATAGCTCAGGCAAGAAATATGACATTTTATTTTCTGAAATTTCCAGGCAAGCATTCCTGAATGGGGTGCAGTTCTCACTGGGTAATAATCTACAGGACCAGTCAAGACATAACAGGAAACTTCACTGTCATAACTTTAAAGCCTGGCAAACTATAAACTCTGAAGATCCTTTGTTAGATATTTTTTATTTAATGTCCTTTCTGTGACTGAACTGATTTACATACAGAGCTTATTGGATTTATGTAGTAGCGGCACCGATTCTGATTATTCCAAGCAATGATGAACAGAGGCAGAGTTTTGGAAGGTTTGCCAAGGCTTTGGAGCACCTTTTCTGTTCTGGAATTCTGGGTTCTGTGGATAAAATTAGTCTCATAGCTGGAATTAGGAAGCGCCTGAACTTTTGCAGCAATCACCTTTTGCTCTGATGAAATTACCCTATCACAGTTTAAATGCTGCCACAATGTGACTGAACCGATAGCTGCCTCTGGCAGCAAAGCTTATAGACATGCACAAATGGCACTACCTTGGATTCGCTCTGAGGCAGTTCTTCACAAGTGCAGATGCTGCTCCGCTAGTCCTGGTGCACATCAAGGTGCTTGGAGGAGTTGCATGCTCAGGCGTCCAGCATGCCAAACACACACATGCAAACACATACGGAAAATGCCAGCAATCAACCCTTAGAAAAATGCTGCTTGAAGACTTCTTTATTTTACAGCACTGCTGTTGGCAATAGGTCTTAGGAACAGCAAAGTAAATGGCTTCAGTATAAGCCAGATATATGTGTGTTGGAGAAGGAGAGTTGAAACTGAAACAGAATGGACCAAGATGAATCAACGCTGAAAAGAGGGCTCATTGCATTTATGACATTGGGTATGTCTAAGCTGGTTTTGCACACTGCTGAGGATTTGTTATGGCCAGACATACATCAGCCTCAGTCTAAAAGCACCTAATTTCTGGAGTACAGTATTAGACTGGTGCTGAACTGTAGCTGCAGAGCTGAGCTCTGAAACTGCAGTGGCTGTTTTTCAATTACCTCCACTTCCAGGGTGTGCAGGGTGCAAATGTCCTTTCATGCTGAAGATAAATCTGCTTCTCACTGTCTGTGGAAGTCCCTTTCCCATCCTCTGTTTGTTTGGCCTAAATCCTATGTATTAATTTTAGTTCTGTTTAAGATCTGCTTAATTGTGCTTGACTATCTATCAGACTCCTTTATACTTTTTGAAAGGCATAAAGTGATGCTCAATACAGATTTTGGCTAGCAAAATGAAATGGCCACAGTTGTAAAATTTTTCTATGGCTTTGCCCTGGAAATTTTATCAAGTAATTCACAGTGAGGATTTAAAGGAGAAATAAAGATACCTGATAGAACTAATAAAAAATAAGTTGGAGCACCTCTTCCTCAATAGTATTAATAATTTCAGTGTAATAGAACAGTGAACTCAGTCTCACAGATCAACATCTCTTGTGCAGGTGGATAAGTATTAATAAAGACATACTAAAAATGGAGAAGTAGAAGACATAAGACAGTTCCTGGGCTAATGCTCTGTCATATAGAAGGTGTGCATTAGGACTCAGGGTTACTGTGACTGTAACACTTAGGATTTCTGCAAATGACAATGTCTAAATGCTAAAAAGTCCAGTACTGTTGTTGTAGAACCCAAAGGAAAAATTTCATATTATTCTTTGAACATTTTCTTCAGTGCTTGCATACAGCTTCAAAAAAAATGATGCATTTCTGAAGCATTTCCAAAACTCCTGAGGTGGATCCATGATAGTGACCTGGTCTCTGGCTGCTCCTATGATGTGTTAGCTCTGGGTCTAGCTCTTCTCAAAGGTGTTCCCATCAAAATAACCGATTTTGCTTTTTGAAAGACCCAACCTCTTTAAGATAAAATAAGTCTTAGGGAAGACAAGGGATGGTATACATATAAAGAATCTGATGCCCAGAATGAGGTCAGCATTAGAGTTCATAGTCAAGGGCTCTCAGAATCTACCTAAGTGGTTTCCTTCAAGTTTTCCATGGTCCACTTCATATAGTTATCAGAGAAAGGCATTGTCTTGCTAACAAATGCCAACCAGAATCAAATCTGTGATCAGAAATATATTCTTGTGCTTTCTCCTCTTTATTCCAATTTCCATGACAAGTGACTTACTTCTTTGACAGAGAAGTGTGAAAATCTAGCTAGGAAGAAGAAAGGGACCTCCTTCACACTGAAGGTCCTGCTGAAGCATGTGGATGTTCCTAAAGAAAGGCTATTCTCCTTGTAAATTCATGTGAGAAAGGCTCTATGCCCTGACACTCCGCAGGTTCCCATGAAGAAATCTGACCTAGTCTAACTAATGGAAATCAGAAGGTATCAATAATACCTATCTGAATTAGTGAAAGCAAGGAGGCTGGTGAGATTAGAGGCAGGGCATTTAGCTGGTGGCATATAACCAATAAACCTGTGGTGCTTCCTTGCTCAGGAAGTCTGACCTACTCTTTAACACATGGACCAGCTGAGGAAAGTCCATACTGAGAGTGATTCAGGGTCTTTAAAAAATGCCAAAGGTGGAAATGATGGAAATCCATAGTCATTTAGCTTGCAGAACATAAGATTGAGAGGACACGTAGGAAATCTTCAAACAAATCACAAGCACCTGCAGAAAGGAAGGGGATATTCAATTCTCCATGCCATTGCTAGGCTGAAAAAAATCTGGGACTTCAAATACAGCAAGGGAGTACATACTGGAGATACACTGAATATTCTTACAGTAAGGGTAATGAGGGACTGAGACAGATTATCTGGGAAGTTTTAGGAATCTCCATTAGTGGAGGTCTTAGAGGACATAACAAACATTTGCCAGGTGGGTCCTAGGCATACCTGATCCTCCCCTGAGGCATGGGCTGGGCCAAATGATTTATCTTCCTGTGCTTCTGTGGTGTTGTGGGTTTTTTTTAACCCCAGCACTGAATGAGTGTTTGTATGGTCTGCATTGTTTAATGCAAGGCATATAGCTTAGCATACCTTATGCATTTACTCAAACAGCAAAGCCTTTCTCTAGTAATTTTCTCATCAGAACTACTCTTCCATCTTAACTCAGTTCCTCCTGGTTATGGCTGGAAACATTACTGTACTTTCAGCGTCTTGGTGGTTACATAAATTTTTGCATTTCAGGAATGAATCTGGGACCTCCCCGTAGCCTGTGGATGTGAAACACATAATCCTGATCCACTTCTAAGCCATCAGAGACCATTTTTCATGGGAAACAAGTACATATTTTCGCCAGATAGAGTTGAACAATGGCAAAGGAATAGAGTATGAGATATCTCAAAGAGAACAAGAAACATATTATCTCCTTTTTTTTCAGTTTGTTTGGAATTTCTTGGTGGTGACTGTGGCCAGTGAAACAGCAATATCCTAACGTTACTTATCTGTCAAAGGAAGGGAAAGTTATTTCCCATGGTGAAACAGATGTGAGTTGCACCCTGGAAACTGAACCTCAGGTCAAACAAGTACTTCTTGAGAGTGGACAGTACAAAAATTAAATGAAGGACAACTTAAATTACATTTCTGGTTTAACTAAGCTGGGGGTTTTTTACCCCTTTCTCAGAGCCAATGCATTGGTTAGGTGACAGTAAGTTTCTGTGAGGAAGATATGAAGTTTTTGCAGTATTGAAGTTATGCAATGTTTTGCTGTGTTTGGATGAGCACATGCAGCCACGCTAATGAAAGTTGATTTGATTCCCTGTCTGTGTACTGAGGCATGATGCAACATGGGCAAACATGGACTCAAGGCACTTCTAACAATGACTACTTCAGTGTGGGTACAGAAATTGCTCCCGTGTTTCCATCTGGGAAATCCTGGACTGGAATATATGTATGCATGCACTGCACAGATGACTAACACATGCCATCAGAAATGTTTTTAGGTGCTTCAGACTAGATGCAAAGACTGACTCCTGCGGATATGTGCAGTGAGCCCAGGGTGTCTGTAGAGGCAGCTCACACCAGTGCTCTGGCCACTGCTCCAAGACCTCTGGACACACAGCAAACCACTGAGAGCTGCTGCCATTGTCTGGTCTGGTGGCAGGACACCCCCTAGACCCTCTGAACAAATGACCACATCCCTTTTTCCCAACTGAATTACATTTTGGCCTGGGTTAAAAAAGGGGACAAGTCAAAGAAAGCAGGAGAACTAGTTGCCCTAGACAAAGAAAAAGAACGTCTGAATTCCTGCTTAGCTGTATGTGTTTCAGCCTACACAATAATGAACTGTCACATGATTCAGGGGGGAAAAAAAGTCCCTATGTTCACGTCATTGCACAAATGTCCAGATAAATCATGTATTCTTTGGTTTCCTTTGGAGTATCATCTTAGAGATGAATTAACTGTTTTTAAAGAGAACTGGTCAGAATAAACTTTCCCACCTTAAATGGTGAATGTGTCTTCAAAACTATAGACCTTATACTGGCAAGGAATAATGTAGTATTGTCAGTTAAAAATTACAGCCTTTAACTTCTCAATTTGCAACAGTAGTTCCCATTTTCCCCATCTTGTCTAGAGAGAGAAAAAGAACTGGGGTCTTGCCTTCTATGTAGCTCATCTCCATTTGTAGAAGTACTACAGGAGCATAATAAACATCCTAGTTAAGTTCAGTAGTAAAAGTAGTTTGCTTTATATTGAGAAAGTAATTGTGGCAGTATGAACAAGCAAGTGAACCTGCCAGAAATCTAGGAGAGTCTGGTGCTGTGATGTTGCAATCTTTAAAGCCAAGTGATATATTTTCCTTTAGATTGGTCAGTCCAAATATCACATTTTAGGAAGTCTTCAGATTTTAGTTTTTCAGCTGCTGTCCAAGCTTTGCATGTTTATCCTAATATAGAGACAGTTGGACCAATCATCCTCTGAAATGAAATTATGAAAGTAATACTCATGCCAAGTCAGATTCCAAGGTTTAAGGTTTCTGGTTTCTGGTTTGGGTTTTTTTTTTTATAAATTATTTTCACACACAAGAAAAGATGAGCCACACACAAGAGCTGTACTCTGCAGCTGGATCTGCTTCCAAGTCTGAATCTGAAGGTGGGATATGGACTCTGGATATTTTTAGCCACAAAATATGTGAACCACAAAAGTATGTAAACTACACACATATATTTGCCTGTTCTTTTCAAAGGAATTCTCTTCACTGCAGTAAAAAAAACATTGCCCACAGAAAGTTGGCAGAGCCGTAGCCCATGTCCCAACAGATGCCTATGGAATGTTCCCTGACTGCTTTGCATGCTAAAATGTGCAGCTTTATAAATAGTGTTAAAATATTCAACTGAAGTTAAAAAAAAAAGATTAAAAGAACATGAATATATTACCCTAAAAGCACATGTAATATGGACAATAAACAATGTGCTGATGAACTGGCCATTGCCTAAATGCTTTTCTTATCTGCTGCTTTAAAAATGCAACCAGAGTGGGTCTAGTTAGGTCAAACGGGACTATTTGCTAATTAAAGTAATTCTTGGGGAAAGTGTGATTGATGCAATATGATGCTTATTCATCACCAATTTAATAACTAATTATGAGCATAGGTCCAGATTCAGGAAAACACTTAGATGAACACATAAGCCAGTTTCTCTTCAAGACGGTGTATAAATACATGCTCTATTTTAGCTAACAGTCTGTGCCTGTTTTTTCCTATTAGCTCATTATAATGATTACTTTGTTTAAGATGTCATTTAAGCTCTTTTAATGATTCTTTAAAGCATGCTTAATCCTCCTAGACATGGAGACTTAAGGAGAATTCAGGCTGTTTGAATATAGCCCAGAATGATCCACTTTAAGCAGGTATTTCAATCAAATGAAATTTTAAGGTATGCTTAAAGTTAATCATGTTCTTATTTATCTTTCTGAAGAGACGATTATTGTTTTATTTAAAATAATTACACATAAAACTAATAGAGTTTTTCATTACTTTAGTATCTTTCATCTCATAATCTAAAAATATATTTTAAAGGTAAGCTACTAAATATTCCTCTGAAATGAATAACTATTAACCCTGAATTTTTAATATTCTTAACAAGGAGTACATTAAATTCCCATTCTCTTTGAGGAATAGTAGTGATTGAATCAACATTTTCACAAATTAGTTATTTGAAAGTATTCTACATTTGTTTTGAACTGGGTTAATCTTCATCACACCACTTAATAGACTAGGTCCTAAATTCACCTACTTCTTAAATTAAATGGTTTCCTGCAGTCATATGGTATTTGTGTACCTCAGTGGAATGCCTGCCTGTCATATGTAAATGTCAGTTGTGAATGCTCATCCTATATCCAAGGCTTTTGTTAATCACCACTTTTTCTCCATCATTCACCATTTGTATGTCACCATTTGTACAGATTTACCTATTAACTCTGAGCTGACAAGTCTGCTTCAGAAAATGTCTCCCTTTTTCCTTCTCCAGTTTCTTTCAGTTTGGCACTTCTTTTTTTCAGACTTTGCATCCTGAATGGCTCACGGTCAACTCAGGCGTAGTCTAACTAAAACCAATCCTTTTTATCTTACCTCCAAAACCCCTTCCACTCCCATTTTCTATGGCTGCCAAGAACACCATTCTGCTTGTCATCCAAACACACAATCTTTGATTCTTCTTTTGACTTCTCTCCTCAGACTGACTATAGGTAAACAGTCAGCTGCACATAAATTATTTTGTCAATCTTTGCAGAGTAACAAATATCTTCTCTTGAAATTCAAAATTTACATAGCTCTGTCCTGCTTATGTTTTGAAAGCATCTCCTTTAGGTTTTTGTTTAATTTAATAGCTCACTTTTAAGTAAAATTTCTCATGAAATTATCTTATTGTGTCCCTTTTAAGAAGACTTTACTACAACAGCAATTGTAATAATGATACCAGTAATAATGGAATCAATATATAGCAACTCCAAACCCATCTTCATAATTCATTTTCTTCTTCCCACATTTCCCTTTATTATTATTATTATCTTTCACTTAATATATATTTGTAAATTAAGATGGTTGAAGGTTCAGGTCAGGTACAGTGTCTTTCTTTTCGTTCAGGAAAGTTCTGGTAATATGTGCGCATGTGAAAATATAAACAATATGTGAAACTCTTTGGCAGTTAGGTTTCAGTGGTTAGCATCTTTGGAGCTGACTCTGTGCCAAGGGAATCTGTCCTTGATGTGGAAACAGTTTTGTTGACTTCATAATGCTTCTTTGTTTTGGAGGGAAAAAAAACCCTTTGAACCGGCTTTAAAAAATGTGTTGCAAAGATTCATGAAAGAAATAGGGGTTTTCATTGTTGGATTGAACAACAGGTCAAAAGGTGAAACTGCAACAATTTCAGGCTCTGATTGATAGACTTTGCTGTAGAATATCTGCTCGTGCAATTCCCCGGGGCTGCTCAGCTGAGAAAGCGTTGTATGATCAAACCTGCTCTCAGTGGCAGGGGTAACAAGGGGTGTTAGGGGATGGTTGGTAGCTCACTGCACTTTTATTTGTAATAATTCATTGGGTTTGTTTTGTTTTTTTTCTTAAATCCCCATTTCCTGAGAGGAAAGAGACACAACTCAATTTGGACCTAATGTTTCTTGAAATTAACTGCAAACTAAGTTTCATGATACTTTTCAAGTATACCTTTTCTATCCAAGGATAACAAAACAAAGTCAGTAAGAGATATTGCTACCTCTCCTATAATGGCAGTCATTCTGGACTGAATATGTGATTCACATTATTAAAGCTTCAGCATCCACTTTTCTGCAGTCCTAGTCCCACACAGAAAAGAAACCTTGACTGAGAAGTGAAGTTTCTAATACAAAATAAGGTACAAGCCTTACTGATGCTTCTGCCAGAAGCAGGGTTTTCATCAGATCTCCCTTTTGTGCAGCTTATCTGGTGTTTAGCTCACCACAGCCTTCCCCTGGTAAGCACTCATCTCTCTTTTACCTTTGTATCGTATCTCTTCTCAGGTCTGCTGAGCTTGGTTGAAATTGACTGATGGGTTCAAATATAATTGGACTGAAATGTCTGACAGAGATACACACAACACAATCTCCAAGTCCTTAGTGCCTCAGCCAAGAAAGCAGACTAAAAGATTATGAAACAAGATATCCACCCCACCCTGCCACAAAAATTAAGGCATAAACTTAACAATCTTCTGCAAGAAGTTTTTCCTCTGAAAAAGAAAACAGCTCTGGCATGTCCCGGATGCCCAGTATGGGTATACTGCTTGTGATTTGATGTGAATGTCGCTCCTACCCAACCCTGATGTCTATCAGTGCACAGTTGTATGATAATCCAGGCAGATCTTGGTCTTCAAAAACTTACTGAAGACAATCACCAAATAAAGTGGTAGATCATGATTGTCCCATGTATATTTGCTCCACTGCCTGCTGTTGATGTCAAATATCAACATTAATCAATATAAACAGAGTTGTATAAATACAAGAATCACTGTTTAGGCAGCATTAGCTGTTATCTACCTTCTACTTTCCATCTTAAGAATCAGATAAAAGGATTTCATTTACTATTTTAAAATGCTCAATGAGTTTAAGTTCTGAGCAATGCTAAACACTGAAAGATCATTAAGTGCTATCAGATGCATGGGTTTGTCATATTAATCTCATAACTGACATGACAAAGAGCAACACAACACTCAATGTAGCGTTTATGTGGGTGTGTATAGTCAAGAAGAGGAACAGACACAAGCCCATCTGCTGTTGGTTAAACGCAGCTTATGTGTTTGCATGAAGGAAAAAAAAACCAACAAAAAATCACACTGAACTTGAAGAAGGCCTTGCCAGAAGTGAAGTCTGTGCAATTAAACCCATACATTTTAAATTCCCTATTTTTGAGCCCCACTTTTAAACAATTCTGTTTGCCTAAAAGGCAAATATATGGTCTGAGCTTCTTTTTTTAACCTCAGTTGTTTCGTCAGGCTTAAATGGTTACACTGGGCATACGGTAAGGAAGTGAGGCCTCCTGGTTGAAAGCTGAGCAGTCTAATACAGATATCAATGTAACATCTTAGGACAGCACAGCATAGTTACAAGAGAACAAAAGAGAATCTGTTCTTAAAGAATATTGACATCCATAGAAGACACAGGTTTGCTCACGCAAAAGGTAGATCTTGAGTCAAAATTATGGAGAGGCCTCTCTGTGAGGGTTGACAGGTCCCAAGACTGATTTTCCACAATTTTTCTTGTAATAGTTATTAAACTCAGCCTAATGGCAGCCCTGATGATATGTAAACACATCCAAATACACCTGTTTGTGGAGCTTTAGAGCTTTCACTTTCACTTTTTTTCTCTCACATCAGTGTTTTCAGACATTTCCACAGAATGATGTGGGCAATGTGTCTTGCATGGGATCTCTAGAAAGAAGCAGATCCAGGACACCTTCAGTGTCATGTGGCTCCACTGTGCTAATGAAACAATATTTGAACCAGAATGTGCTGGAGCGATGAATGTGGCCTCCAAGTCAGGCATGCCTCATCTTTTCCAAACAACATTCTTGTACAGATTAGAGGATAATCTGACAGGCAGGCCCAGCCAATTAAAACAGTAATTAAAATACCTGAGAGTGTTTTATTTGGCAGAGATTGATCATTCTGCTTCATTTTTTAATGAACAAACAAGTATGGTCAATCATAATAGTTTGATTAATTTAAGAAGCCATTTTTTCTGCTAAGATAATTTCCTATCTTGTGTTTCTAAAAAACAGAAAAGACAGACAGAAAGAAAAGATTCCTTTTGACCTTTGGTGAGACACTATAAACACCAGTCAATGAATAAAATCCTGAAATTATGGTGAAACCACAAAAAGCAAAACAGTTCCCCTTTTGACTAGAGGTAGGCAAAGGTATTTCAGATGCAGGGAAGGGGGAAACCTCAGGAAGCCCACAATCATTAAATGATTGAGGTTCGTTTTCCTGAGTCTCAGAAACATTTAGGAAAACAACATTAAACAAAAAGCAAACTAAAACTTCCCCTGCAACTTCTATAGCCTTATTGAGGCTCTTGCAAAGAGCTAGGATTTTCTTTAATTCCACCCGCTTTTGACCAACCCTGTACTACAAAGAATAAAACAAGAAAAAAGAATCTAACCCAAACCCAAACTTTCTGTTGGGAAAGTAAATGTAAAGCATATTTCAAACAGCTAGCACACATCACTAATTGACAGTTGCTTAGTGATTTACAGGAGACAGCTTGTTGGCTTTGGTACAGGGCCAAGTGGTACCCGCATCGCTGAAAGCATCTCAGCTGGCGTTTGGGCATGGCTATCTCAGACTCTCCTTCCTACCATCCCCAGTTTAGGAAAGCATTGCTATTCATCAAGGTACTTAGGCCACATGCTTAATTTTAAGCACGTGCTTTCCTCAAAAGGGATGCATTTAAACATGTGCTAGGGTTTTAAACATGTGCTGGAGTTATTTATGGAATCACTCTTTCCAGGAATGGCATACATCTGAAGGCAATATGGGAAGTACTGACTGCCAAAATGAAGACTGTGTCTTTTCTGTGGGTGAGTTGTGGATTTGCATCCTCAGACCAGTTGATTTGGCACCTTGCAGAAGGAACTTAAAGATGTCAACTGTTGCCTGAAGATAACACGCATGAGTAACAAGACATTGTGTTCAGTCAAAGGCTGGAATGATGCATTCAGTAATTTTGACAAAGAATACAAACATTGACCCATGTGATTTAGTCTGAAGTGAGGGTGGCTGTGGGAACCACAGTGTATGTTGGATTCAGCAATTAAGTACCTTCAGACATTTTCATCTTTCTTAACCATATGTTAGGTTTTCCAGTACAATGTGAAGGGAGAGCTAAGTTGGGCTAGTCAGGGATGTCACTACCAAATAGTGGAAATGCCATCCCATACCTTATATTACACTGCAGATACACATTAAAGCCTGTTTTCTGGGAACTTATCTACCAGTGTTGTGAAAAGCCATGCAGACTTGTTCCATTGCTCCTGTCTGTAATTTCCTAATAGCAAGAATTAAAAATGTATCAAAGTGCAAGTAGCAAAACTCCTTTTCCTTCACAGTCCCATTGTTATAATGGAATTTTTGCAGTTTAGTTGTAAGAAGAATTAATCACAGTAGTACTGAAAACATGCTCACACACTACTTTCTGATTTTGTCCGTGAGCTGGAGTGGCTGGGCTGGGCCATGTTATATGCAGTGAAATGAGGCCCCACGTCTGGCCAACTATGAACCCCCCTTTCTTCTTCCTTGCTAGTCATAGAGTAGACCATGCCCTTACCTGGCTTTTGGGCAATAGCACAGCTGCACCAGCTGCCCACTCCATAGGAACACTGTATTCAACATGCATGGCTCCTCCAAGTTAAGGATTTTGTTCAAATAAAGTCCAGGATTCCTGTGTGCACCACTGTAAAATAATTTGAGGAGATATGCTATCAATATATGGTTGCTTCCTTCTGCTTTTCAAGTCCTAGAAGGGCAGAGTTGACAGAAGAGATTTCATATAAGATGCTGCCGACTACATCAGAAAACTCCAACTTTATGAATTCCCCTAGATAAATGCGTTTAGCCATGCTCCTCAGTTCTCCCCTCCATGAGGACCATATATGTCACCTCCAGCCTCCCTGAACAACAGCACCCTATCCCCTACAGCACATCTATAGGGCCTGATAGGAAATAAATTGACACATTGCTTCACTGCTTCCCTTGGCCTTAGAATAAATCTGTCTATCTCATTTGCTGTCATTGCAGTAGATAGGATAGTCAGGTTGTTGAGCCCTGGCACACACATGTTAGTCTCAGCAAAATCAGAAAATTCTCATGGCAGCATTTGCCAAACTCCCCATTAAAGGGGTTGCATAGTGGCAGCTCATCTGTGCTACGTAGAGAAGTGATGTGGTGCTCCGAGCTGCTTATGATTACCGTGAAGTCTGCATGGTACTGAGCTATTTTTAGGTGCTCCTCATAACTGAACTGGCTAATTCAATATAATGCAAAGCTCAATATCTAAAATGCACGTTGAATTCAAGTTTCAGCCTCTGAAGCTGCTGCCACTGGTTCTCACAGATTCAGTCCTTGCTGCAGCCTGGCTTTATCAACCTGTTGGCCATTTAGTCTTAAAACAACAACTGAGATCAAAAATTCTGAGAGGAGGCAGTACTAAAGCACTTGGAAAAGGTAGCGTGTTAGTTATTATGTAGACGAAAACCCCATAATGTACGTAATTGGTAAGTGTTTAGGCAAACAGGACATGTTTCCAGGAAATTTTATCTGTTGCTTCCTTCACTCTTTTTCTTGCAGAAGTTGCTACCGCTGCTATTTCTGCATCACTTGCTGATTCAAGAGTTCTCACAGCTGGAACTCTCCAAGGCCATGCAGCCATCTGCTCTGGGATTTTCCCTCCATACCTGTCCCCTTGTGCCCCTTCGCATCAGCTTGTTCCAAAGCCTATTGCTATCTTTTCAGAATGACCGAAGGTCAAAAGTTCAAATACTGACAAATTATAGTGTATTGCAGAAAAGCTGTAAGTAAGAGTGTAAGCAACTGTCTTGGCACCTTCATTTCCAACTGTTTTCCATGTGTAATAAATGCAGCCAAGTTTATTAATATTCTAACTGGCACTCAAAGGCCACAATTCCATGCTCTGAATTAACGCTGAGGTTTTGGATCTGAGAACCATATTCCATTTATATAGACAACAAGGATATAACATTGTACAATCATTTTGCTGATATCTTATTAGGATACGTAAGACTCTCTTTCCATGCTCAGGATGTCTTAATAGGATTATGTCACTGTGAAAGAAACATTTATCCACAAGTTCAAGAGGTGTATATTAAAGGCTCATGTACTACACCACAGAATGACCTTTACCTCAGGATGTGTGTGCCCTGTGTCAGATATAATTTGTACTGAAAATATCATCAGATTTTCCCCCACTTGATAAAAGAGGCTTTTCTGAAGACACCAGAACAACAGCTTTCTCAGCTAGCTGTGCTGGTTAGCTTACATTTGAGAGAGCTGTACCATGTCTGAGATTTTTGTAGTAATACAATAAATACATTTTATAATACAATAAAGTAGAAGTCATTTTATTCATTTAAATTGGAATTATTGCATGCCATAGCATTTGAATCTGGCAGGTGGAAAAGAAACCACATCAATAAATTGTACTATGAAAGAATACTTTGTGTTTTTATAATGCCTTTCTTCTGAGAATCCCAACACATTGTATAAATGTACATTACCTTTCATAGCATGTCTGTGTGTATCTGAAGCCTTTTTAATTCACATTAAAAAAAAAAAGAGATAGATGAACCAGCCTGGCTAAGGATTCACATATTTTACAATATGTGAATCTGTGAATATCCAGTCTGAGAAAAATACAATGTATGATCCCTGTTTGCCTGCTCTAAACATAATTTTAGGTATTATTTTCCTTACTGAGTGATCACAAGCAACATGGGAAAATAGACTGATTGAATTTAGATTACATCCAAAGGAAAAATCAAGTTCTGCATTTTACTACCATGATCACGTGCTCTTGCAATATTTTAAAACTGTGCAGACAATTGAATTTCTAACAATACTCTATAGCATGTGGCAGCATCCCTCTGTGTCAACAATTTTTAAACCAAAACTTTGTGATAGGTTTCCAGTCTCTGAAGCAAAAACTACATGCATAGAGAGATTTTCTGCTGGTTCAAAATTTTTTATAGTGGAGTATCATAGTTGAGCCAGTGTAACAAAATAGCCCTGGGAGCTCAAATTCTTCATACTGCCTCTGCTGTCTATAAACTACTTCTGTACCTACAACGGTGCTGTTACTTCCCCCACCCTGTCTTTTTTTTCAGATAATAATCAGACAGCAAACCAATTAAAAAGTCTTTTCAGCCTACTATGTTCCCTGTTGCCCAGTACCTTTCTTAGGCTAGTAGTTCATTAACCATGAACTGATGCTGCAGTATTTGGCTTGTTGGTAACATCCAGTAAGATCTGAATAGCCTTCCCAGCAACTTAAACTTTTGCTGACAGGACAGCACAAGGGAGCTAAGAACTCCAGACGTCGTTATATGTTAAAGCTATACAAACAAAAGAGGGACACTTCATTAGGTTTGATAAAAATTTCACGAAAACTAGTCACATATTTTTATAAATAACAAAAGCAGTCGATTTGGCCACTGAGCAACTTATGACTGTCCTAGTGACTACTGAGTGCTACAAAATTAGACAGAAATAATGCCCAGCTACTTCCAAGTATACTGCTCAACACTTTAACCAGGGAGCTAACAATGTGTCTTCACTGCTGTGTATATTTGGATTTGTAATAGATAATTGCAGAGGTTTGACACTGTGTCTAGTAGAAGACAGGCTATGTACACCCCTGCTGAAATGCCACATACTCTCCTTTAACAGACAACACACCAGAGATACATGAGATTCCTACATGGTATTATTGACAATTAGGACACTATTACGAGCCCAGCTTCAATTTCACAGCTACATGTGATGATGGAGTTCAGTCAGAAAGAAGGCCCACCTTTAGGAAGCCAAAGCATCAGATCAATATCTGCAACAAGTTTTGTGGCTTTTGATAAATTTACCTAATGGAAGTTTGCAAATATCATGATTCACAGTTACACTGCATCCTCGAGACTGCTGCCTGCATGGCTTGCTTTCACAGAAAGGCTGTCTTCCATGTAATTACAGCCTACAGGACAATTGCCATTCTCGTATTTACTTGCTTTATGCTTGTGTGTGGTATTGCCCATCTTCTTAAGTCATCATGTCTCATCATGAAGAGACCATCTGTGTTTATTTAAACAGTGTATTTCATGGGAGCTATTTCTGTCTCCCTGCAGAAGGAAGATGCCATGGCTCTGGTTCCCAGAGTCCATCTGTCTCTCCCAGGAGCAAGGAATAACTTCACTAGTAACTTGCATTTTAAAAACAGGTGCAGAGTGGTAAAGGAAACAAACAAAAGGAAGAGGAAAAAATGGAAGGAAAATTGAAGAGACACAGTCCTGTGTTTCTCTAGGGAGTGGGGCCCAGAGGCGAGGAGACAGCAGGGAAGGCACAGAGGTTGCCTTTGTCTGACAGAAGTCGGAAAGGTCAGTTCAATCCAGTTTTTGTGCCCACTGCTGCCAAACCATGGAATAAATATATAAAGCTTTGAAAACTTCCTCATTCAAGTAAACAAATACCAGATGAGAGAATCTCTTGTATTACGTTTTCAGAAGCTGTCTAGTGTCCCCAGATTATCTTAACTATCTGGATACTATCTACACTCTTCAAGTAGATGCCCAGACTCATGTTATTGTCTCACACAGGAATAGCATCAGTCAGATAAAAGTTATGACCCGAGTGGATTATTTTTAAGAATATTTGTCACTGCAAATATTTTTTAAACACAGAGCAGTCATCATTCAATGTTTTAACCTATTTTCTAGTGACTTGGAAAGTCCACAATAAGATGCATCATTTGATGGTGAACTCTACTTATGACTATATGCAGTACAGATAAAATTGGGTAAGCCATATATATAAGTGGATGGATGGGAAGATTTACTCTACAGCTCCCTACCATCCTGCTCCCCTATCAACTGGATTTTGGGTCTGGCCAGTGACTCTAATCTGGACTGCAAGCCTCAATTTCCTCCCTATAGGGGGCATGGGGCTTACAGTAGGGGACAATATGCTTCCCATCCTCATCCTAGCATGGAAACATGAATACAGCACTCACCTGGGCACAGGTACTGGTCTTGTTTCCAGGACTCACAGCTTCTGATACAGTCTCAGGAAATGTATGTGGGGCAAGGCCTCTGAAAAGTTGTGCCTTAATAATGCTTGTAATCATTAATCAGTTTGATGGATCCAGTCCTATAGATTGCTCTGCTGTGGTATGCACTGATTGTTCTTAAAGAACCCCCATATCTCACATTCACTAATATTTTAAGAAAGATTGTCCTGAATTATTTATCATCCTTAGATCTAGAGGGTGATCACTGACCTCGTTGCTTATCAAGCTTGCATTTCCTCTGCATTTCCTTCAAAGATACATCTCCATGAGGAAATCCCTGAACTACACCTCTCTCTCTCAATTTGTACACCATAGAAATATAACTGTATGCCTAAAATGTCATAGGTTTCTGGGTAAGAAATTTCAAGACTGAAATTTAATGGAAGCAGATTTGCAGGAGTAAATTAACCATTCATGCTTTTTAAGAGATATCTGAGCTGATGAGTCTTCTGAAGTTCACTGCATGAATGTAGTGCACAGCAGAGCATGGGCATGCCATGTGAACAGCCATCTCTCTGCCCCTTTGTGGGAGCACTCTGAAGGGGCTGCATTCCTATGGAGCTTCAACAGCTGCAGCAGGCATGGCCCTACCACACACCTCATGGCGCTGGACCCTCTCCTCAATTTGCCTGGGAAAGGCTGAGGGTGAGGAAAGGAATACACGAGCTGGGACCCGTCTTCTGTCACTTCACAATATGCATCATACAAATAACACCGTCTCCCACCATAAGTATCAAACACCTTTAATGCTGTTCAGGAAAAAAAACACATTTGCTCCTTTCACTCAGACAGAACATGGGCAAACTTCAAACCCTTTCACTCTTTCTTAACAGAGCAGCATTTACAGACCCTGTAATTACCTTGAACTCAGCCAACCTTATCTTCTGACCCAGCTGAGAAGGCTCTGGAAGTGGCCTAAGTCTGATACAAAGATTTAGTCCTCTGACAGACATCAGATATCTCCAGATCTGATCTCAACTGACTCTAGACTGAAAGGCCCCAAAGTCTGAGAGTTCAAGACATGTCTCCAGGCATCCCCATTTCCCATTCCCAACAGGTATTTAACTGAATCAATACTCTTCATGCTATAATATCCCATGTGTGTTGTAAATTTGATTATTTTGTTTCAACCTGTGCCTGCTGCCTCTCACTCTGTCACTGTGCACTTTCAGGGAGACTTTGGCTCCATCTTCCCTCCAACCACTCTTTAAGTAGTTGCAGACATCAGTCAGACACTCCTGAGCCCTTTCTCCTTTATGCTGAGTGAATGCATCTCCCTCAGCCTCTCTTTGCACATCATGTGGTTCAGGCCCCTGCTCAGCTTGGTTAAGCTACACTGGATTCTCAGCAGTATGTTCATGTCTTTCTTGTATTGGGGAGTCCAAAACTGCTTTCAACATTCCAGGTGCAGCCTCACAAGTGCCGTGTAGAGGGAAATAATCACTTCTCTCAACTTGCTGCTATAACCTTAAACTGCCACCAAAAGACCAGGTCCTGCTGGTCCCTCACCCTTTGTTTTCACTCTCTTCCTGAGCTGGTGTTAGTATGTGGATGTAGGTGAGCCAGATCACATCCTGTACATACACTGAAGTTTACTTTCTGTATACACCTCTAATGTGTGCTAAGTGTTTTTTACCCCTGTAAATGCTGACTGATCCCCCTTCCTTCAGTGGGATGGATTGTCTGAAAAACACAGTATGAAGTGTGAGAGACCCTGGGATGCAAAGAGTAAGAGAACAGAAGTGTAACACAATGATTCATGAAGCGACAAAATGAGAGGTATCAACAGTTATTCCATTAAACTAGGTCCCTTTTATAAAAGCATCATTGTTTCAGGAATGTTTAGCTGTGAATAGGAATTGGGGCTGGTCTAGATTTCTTACCTCAGAAAGAAAGGAAAATTTTGTCTCTGACTTCAACAGTAGTAAGCTCACAGATCCTTTGCCAAACCGTACAGTGAACAGGGAGGAGGATGTGTCACAGCCACTGCTGTGTAACACATAGCTGCCATTAGCATCCCTTAGTGTAATAGTCATAGATAACGTTCTGCATGGATGAAAAAGTTGTTTTGCAACTTCAGGCCAGCAAAAGGAAAAAATACTATATACTTTGCTTGTCCTATAAGGTAAAATGAATAAGGGTAACAAATAAGGTAGGATTTAATACCAGCCATAAACTGCCAGTTTTTCTGGAACAGCTTAAGAGTTTCAGCTGCTTCCCAAACTCTGGAATCTGTGTTGGAGAAAGGAATTTGCAGACCCAGAAAGAAGAGGCAATGCCACACTGCCTGTCCCTAGCAAGGAGGGCTGGAGGGGGTCCGCAAAAGATTTTTTTATGTCAGGGAATAATTATTTTGTAGTGAGACAGAAATTATCTCATTTAAATAACATTTTTCCTACAGTACTTTCTCAAAGCCCAAGGGCTGCTCTTCCAAAAAATGAGATTTTTGGCAGCCCCAGAGCTTTTCTCGTATTTCTCTCTGTCCTATTCATACTATAAACAGTGTTCTTACAAAATAATTTCTAGACGAGTTTCTTCATCAGCCCACTGCAGGAGGAAGGAAAAAACTATGGTTTATGTAACTCAGCAGCTGCAGACAGTTACTCAGTTGTGCTGTAAAAGTCTACCACTTGTTAGCCAAACAATCCAATTCTACAGCCAGGATTATATGGGAGGTCAGACTAGATGTTTGAATAGCCATTTTTGGCATTAAAAGCTATGAAAACAGCTATTATTTCAGTATCATAAACAACGTTATTAAATACAAATGCAAAGTGTCTGCATGCTAACCAGCCCTTAATTTTTTATGTTGTATTGGAGTCACTCATCAGACTGAATGTAGTTTATGGTTTGGGGACAAATTCAAGCTTCCTAGAGGCTGGAAGAGACTGTGGATGATAACCAACACATATTAATAAGAATCCATGAGCAACAAAACTAGATTTGAGGAAACCATGGGGAAAAATCCTTACAATTATGCATTCAACTTCAAAAGCAAATATCAATTTCTCTTAACTACTGTATTCAATTTGCACCTCAGAGGCAATCAATCCAGTCTTGAAGAAAATAAAATAAGGGAAAGGACCATCCACTGATAGACCATTTCAGAGTGTTAAATCCACTTTAGAATGAGAAATTAAAGTTGATTATTTTCATAAGTCATGTGAGGTCCAACTGAATTGTGATAGGCAATACTGAAAAAGTACTGGTTAGATTGGCAGTATTCCCTTTGCCTTTATTCCTGTACCTGTGGGAATAGCTGAAGTAAAATCCTTGTCCTGCTAAAACTAGTCAGGTATTTTGGTTGAATTTGTCAGTTGTTTTGGCAATAGTTAAAACAATGGTTTTAGTGATTAATTTATAACTTGTGAATATTTTTGCCCTGCACAGGTCTCCAGGGTACCTTGCATGAGTACTGAATGGAGGGAATGTAAATTGCCCCTCCTTTTGGCCAGGGATAGTGTGTGTCGATTTAGCAGTCCTGTGATGCTTTAAAACATCTTGGGGAGAAGTAACTCCCCAGGAAACTTCGAAACTGAGCACAGTAACTCCACCTCCTGCCCTGAGCACAGCTCTGGCAGAACCATGAATCAGAGACATTCACCCAATGCCCTAAGCTCCATAGCACCTCCTCAGTCAGTTATTATTAAAACAAACAAAAAAGAGATCCGGCAAGCTCTTTTGGACTTTCTGGAGAGGAAAAAAAACCAATTGTGTAAGCAACTAGCTGAAGCAATTAGGGGAGCTGCGAATGGCTCCACCAAACAGATGGTTAGATGAACAGACTGTTTCCCCATAGGTATTTTAAAGAATATTTTTGTATTTTATATGTTCTATAAAAAGTTTTAAATGCAGTGGAGTTACTGAGGATGAAGGGAAACATAAGTGAGTGGGGTGGGAGTGCAGGATGAGGGAGGATATGAAAGACGAGCCGTCTGAAATATGAAGATCTTAAGTACTGGCATGTCTGGTTATTTGAGTGTCCCTAGCAGTCAAATAATGAGCCTTCTTCATGTTTGGCCTTTCTGGACTTGGCTTACTTAGAGAAATTTGTAGGCATTAGGGTCTGTCTGGAGTTAGTTCCAAGATCTCTTTTTTTTTTTTGCCCTTAACATTTTGCAGCTGAGGCAGCCTTGTGAAAAAAGATGCTTTGAAGAGAAACATTACCAAATATGTCTTTTCTCCTGCCCATATCTTCTATTTCCACAGGAAAAGGACGCAGGCGCAGGCAGACCAATGGAAAGTCGAAAGCAGCCACCATCACCGGAGGAGAAAGACAAGCCCTGCCTGCAGCCCTGCTGGCAGAGAGGAAGCAGCTGCGGGGGAAACGACTTCATCAGTAAAGGGGATGCTCTCTGTCACCTTGAGATTTCTGCCAGCTTTGCAAAGGTTTTACTCAGCACTTCCTCGCCTTCCAGCTGCCCTTGGCCGCTCCTGGCCGACCACCTCCGAAGACTGTTT
Organism: Elanus axillaris; assembly: GCA_026212715.1. Lineage (NCBI taxonomy): Eukaryota > Metazoa > Chordata > Aves > Accipitriformes > Accipitridae > Elanus > Elanus axillaris. The sequence continues at coordinate 23,020,208 of JANZLQ010000086.1, read as the reverse complement.
TGCTTCCCTCGGCTGCTCTTTGCGAACTGCAGACAGTAGAGTCTGCCTATTTTCGTCAGGGGACACCACTCACACAAGCAGAATAACTGAGCCCTGTGCCATTAATGCTTCCTGCCAGAACCTCAGCTGCAGATGCAGCTACATAACCTGCTCCCTCCTCTGTGTTTCCAAAGATTTTAGCAAATCATAGAATAAGAGCGGAGCAAGAGCTACTTGTTCCTTTCTACTGCTATTACTTTTCTGATACAAAACGTTGTTACTTATTACAGCTGCGTGTAAAAGCCCTGAGTAAGGAGAGTCTGCATTGTGCTAATAAGCATAAAATAAAAACAGTTCTTATCCCAAGTGGTGTGCAGTCCTATTCATTACTTTCCACTCCCACAATTTTTTCATGATTTTTTTTCCCCCCAGAACGTCTTAGCCTCTGGAGCCACAAATACATAAGACTCCTGACTTACATGTACTGAAACCCCTCTCCCTTTCCCCAAAATGTTACTGAGAGCTTTAATACAAATGAAATCAAACTTCTTAAGTAATCATCTTTACCCCTTTACCACTCTTCCTTGCTAGTCTCCAGTCCCCTTTTTCTGCATCCTATGATAGCCATGCCAGACTTGAGACAGTACAGACTATGGTTCCTACAGAAACACATAAATGATGGTTTCTTGTCTGGTCCCTCTTCTGACCAAATGACCTCCTAAGGCGTAACTCTGCCTCCCTCTCCTTCTGGAAGGAACTCATCCAGCTTCCTTGCTTCTAACTAGCTTTCACAGAACTTGAAAATTTAAACTTTGTGACAAGTCAGGTTGAAATTAGTGAATGCATTCAGAAGATATCAGAAGTGATCAAATAGATAGGCCAGGTCAATAATATGGTAAGTCATTTTCCTTAGGGAAACATACAAAAATAATTCTAGACCTTTCTTGTAGATAGAGAGAAAATCTTGAAATTGTGGCTATTCCATTTCAGAATAGGAACAAATCTGGATTATTAGGATAGCAAGGTTCCCCTAAGCACTCCTGCAAATTCTATTTTGAATGAAGATTTCTGTTCTGCTTTCTGTACTGCATTTTTGTGCCATTGTATTGAAATATAATTCAAATCAAGTGAGACTTGTGAAATCTTGTTCTCCACAAAGAGCTGGAGTGACATTACACTTTGACAGCCCAGGAATCTATGTTGAGACAGAATTTGGACTTGGCTGGTAGGCAACTTTTTGTTGGAGTTAGCACATGAAGCTGCAGATAGGATTAGGACCAATAAAAAGCAAAGAGTTAAGAATAAAGCTATGTCTGACAATAACCTTGGGCTGGGGTTCAGAGACAGTAGGTAGTGTCTGTGCAGAGTTTCAGGCAGAAGCAGTATGTGTCTGAGTGGTAGGTTTATGATTTGTCTCGTTTGGTGATCGCAGGCTAGCAAAGAGATAAACCATAGGTGACCTACTGGTAAGGCCTTTTGGAGCTTAGGTTATGACCTAAGATCTTGAAACTGGTAGGGGGACATCACATTATAGTTTTAGTTAGTTTTAGTAAATACCTACTGCCCAAGACTATGTCAGGTTAGATAAGAACTAGAAGGAAGCAGAGGGTTGAGGGTAGGTTTGAAGCTAGTGAAGTAGCTGGTCCAGGTCCTAAACCATGCCAGACTAGGTGTACGATTTGGGCTAGTGGATGGCTTTGGAATAGGACTGAGGATGAATCCAACACACAGCCAGGGTTTGGTGAATGAGGCAGTATTTCACTACAGGAGTCGTTGGGTCAAATCAGTGTTCTGGGTGGGACAGGGAAGTAACCTGGCTCTGGCATGAAAGAAGAGAGAATTAGGAAGTCTTGCATTAAGAAGTCTGGAGACAACAGACCGTACCCGATTTTTCTTAGAACGAGCTGCCAGGGCTGAAAGTGAGACCTCTGACTGAACCCACACATTAGCTCTCAGGCCAACGGGTGACTTCAGGCTAGAAAAAGTTGGGTGAGAGTATAGTGCTGCAGTTACAGGCTAACTTGCAGGACTGCAGGCAAGGCTGGGGCTGGGGCTGGCAGGCAGTGCTGTCAGAGGGCAGCCTCGGGGCTGGCGGGGCTGCAGGTCAGCAAGTGGCTTTGTGCCAGGGCCACCGTCAAAGGTTGCTTGCATTGCAGATCAGGAGAGCACAGAGGAGCGGAGGTCTCCGGGTCCGGTTAGGACCTGGCACAGTGGGCACCTAGGGCCAGGGATAAAACTGCAATTGCAGGCCACAGTAAATGTTCTGAGATTCAGCCCTGGGGGGTGGTTTTGCTTAAACTCCAGGCACTGGGTAGATAAGGATTGTATCGATACATGATTTTTTTTGCTAAAATAGAGTTAGAGGCAGTAGGTGGCTGTGAGCAAGGGGTCGGTTAGGAGTCAGTCAGTGTCTTGGGGATAGTGCTTAGGTCCAAGGCAGCTAGCAGTTTGGTGCTTGGATTAGGACTAAATCCATCAGATTAATCTGGGAACTGCACCCCTCAAAAGACCCAGCTTTATCTCTAGGCTGCTGTCTACCAGTCCTCAATTCAGACTCAAGCCACATTTATACCTGAGACTACTTATATTCCTGAACTCTTAACTTATTAGAGGAAATAATCATAATCCAATTTAGTGTTACCTATTGGCTTCAATCCTAACCCAACTCACAAGTGCCTGCCTACATCAAGAGCTACTAAAAGGTATTGTCCTGTTTACACCAGTCTTAGCTGCTGTCTGAAGCTCAGTACCAGCCCAGTATGTTGTTAAGGTCTTCACGGGTAAGTTTCACTCCAGGCAGCTTGACTAACACAATTAAAATAAAGGTGGAAGCTATATTTCTCCACTGAACACCTGCAATTATTTTATTAAATTTCTGTGGCTGCACATTATTCTTCAACATAACAGGAAAAGGTACAGGGACTCACTTGCACCAGCCATGCAAGCTACAGATGTGACTTGCAGAGACTTCCAGGGATTGCCCTGAGGAGAGAGATCATGTATGCACTTCAGGAAAGGCTGAGGTTGCTGTGTTGCTCTCCTGAGCAACACCTCATGAAATGCCACAAGTTTCTGCATACATCTGTGATGTTTTCATTTACAGTAGTAAATGAAACTACTAAAATAGCAGAAAATAAAATAGGTAATGAAAATGAAAGAGATGTTCCTTTTCATACAGACAATAAAAATTCAGGCCTTTGTATTTTCAGGTATAATATTCCCTTTGGCCCTTCAGCTGGAGCATATGGGGGAAATGACTCACTAGCTTTCTACTAACTCAATCAGCAAATAACTGTTAAACATCTCTAACCAATATTCTTTCCCTTTGGAATAACAGTCAAATAATGCATGATATTCCCTGTTTACTTCCTGTGGAGACAGATAACTGCCTTCTGTTATGACTGCGCACAGATCCAACCCCTCCCGCAAGTCCCCTGTGTCACTCATCCCCCTCTTCCCACAAAGCCCTTGTGCCTACATGGGTAATTACAACCATTCTGAATTTTTGATCTCTCGGAGTTTTGTTTTTTTGCTTCTTTCCTGCTCCAGCCTTGTAATACTCTGCAGACTCTGAACAATGGATTAGCTGTTCCCTCCAGTCAAGGTTTCCAGAAATAGTATTTAGAGTTTTGCCATATGTTTATCTTTCTTAATACTCCAGTGAGCAGCCCCCTCATGACTCACAGGCAAACAAAGGTCTTGAATGGTTTGTTTATTCTTCTGAGCTAGATGGCACTGCCTGGGGCTCGCCATGCAGGCAGCAGAGGAGCTCTGAGGAGGTGCATACTGTTGCACATATTTAATTACAAACAACATCATATTTGCCCTGACCCAAACCACTATGAATCAGAATGAAGGTTAGAAAATCTAGCCACCCTCAGGTAGCACCACTCTGACATTGTTCCTGGAAGGGGTTGGTCCCATGTGCCAGCATGCTCACCCCTTCTCATGTGGAGCCGCTGCTGGGAGAAGCACAGAAGTAGGGAGGAAGTCACCCTAAATAACTCAGCTGCTGACCTTCTCCCACTGAGCTCTCTCTTACTCCTGACACAGTCACTGAATGCCCCTTGTCTGTCAGCAGTAAGGTATATTTTGGCTCACAAAGAACAAAGGCAACCAACAGTACTAGAGCCCAAGAATTCAGTATTAAATAAATAAACAACATTAACATGCATGACAAAGACAAAACCCCAACAGCCAGTCACGGAATGAAATGCTCAGCAAAAATAAAGGTGCCCAGAAGACCTGAGCTGTGGGGCTAAGCAATTTTCTTCAGAGTACTGAATATAATATTAGCTCTCGTGGCCAGCACCAGATGTGCAAAGCCACGCAAACCATTCAGGTATAAAACCTTAAATCACCTAAGGGACTGGAGAAGAAAAGATGCAGGTTACTCAGCTACCCATCCCCTCAAGGGAAAGGATCAAGGTGAAAAAAGTCAAATGTGATCCAAGCGGGTACCTAAGCAACCAGTTTTCATGCACTTTTAAACACTCTGTGGCCTCTAAGAGGACTGTGCTGGACTGGCAGCTCTGACTGGGAACATCTGAGAGCCCTTGCTTCTCCAGAGAAGGTGCTGGAGGCTGGGCATAGGATGCCATTTTGAGGCCTTTCAGGGCTCAGAAACCACCTATCCATTTATTAATACATAAATACAGCCAGGGCACACTATGACATTGATTAAGGCCATTGGTTAAGATAGAAAAGCAATAGGCATTGTGTGATATTTTGACAATCTCCTCATGAGCTCTGGGAATGTATGCTGGGGGAGATAGATACAGCTGCTGTCTTACGCATGAAGATGTAAAATAAAACAGTTAAAAGAAAATATCTAAAGTGTAGGCCTATGTAGCAGAGGTTCCAAGGTGTTCATGGTCCTCATTTAGAGAGGGCTGGACAGGAAAACTTGGAACTCAGCACAAGGGTGAGCAAGTGTCTTGAGATCTCAGGAGCATGTTCCAGGGGAAAAAAAAACCCTATCAGATACCAAAGGAAGAAGATGAATCAAAACTACTGCATGCTGAAAAGGAAAAAAAAATTGATTGGTACTCAGGTATCTGAACATCAGCATCTAACATGGCAGGAGGGTACCCAGGTGTCCTATCTAGTATCCAGCTCTTGTTTCAGAATAACATGGGCCTCCCACAGTTATGAGCTGTGCCATGTCTGAGGTACCACAGGACACCTACAATGGCACAAGCAACTTGTTCAGGCACATGGATGCGTCCCAAACTGCTTGCCATCTATGTGAGAGCTTAAAAGTCAAACTAGGTAAATAAGGAGGTCTGACCTTTCTGGAATACAGTGAAATGATGAAAACTGCGTACCTCCTAGCCAAAGTCACAAACTATCTCCAAATGCCTACTCACCAAGGTGGGCTACCCCTGGAATATCAGCATATTAAAGGTTTGGGGGCCCAGGAAACTCATGAACTCCATCAGGCTGCTGTAGTGAGCACCTTTCCCTTACAGGCAGGGACCTACCATTCAAAAGACTCTGCTGATCACAGCTGTGCAAATTGGGTGAGAAGGAAAGCCTTTTTCTGGAGGGAGGATTTGTCTTTCATAGGTCAAGCTCCATCTGAAAGGAAGACCTGGGAAGACCAGGAATGCATGAATATAACATATACACTTCAAGATAGTACTTAGTATATGAGATCTTTGTTAAAGATTGAGTGGATTGATGATATCTTGAGTATTCAACATACTTTGGAAATACTGCCAGATTTCCAATTGTTCAACATCAACAGTAAATGAAAGGTGAACTCCTTTTCTTAAGGATAGAAAAAGGATGCAAAGGAAGAAAGATTTAATGTTGGTAAATATTTTGTTGCTTTCTCTGAGCCACTCTAATCATCACAAGTCAAAATACTTTGCAACAGGAAGGAAAGGATAACTTGTACACTGAGGCCTTTTATAGGAAAGGAAGTTCAGCTGAAGTGTGTATTTCCTAAGTATCAGAGAAACAACTAATTTCAGCATCAAAAAATGGAAAAACAGAACAAGTTTCCCAGGCACAGCTTACCTCTTCTCACAAGGCAGGTAGAAGTCCTACAGGAAGAGGATGAGACACAAGTTCAGATGCTGAAGAGCTAACACAGCTTCATGCCATACTGAATCATATTAAATTCCACCAGTACTCTGAAACTAAGGCATAAGGTCTGAGGTTTTCCTTTCCAAGCTTTCAGGCATGTATTTCTTTCTTTTTATTTATGTGCTTATTTTCTACAATATACTACCATCATGTGTTGTTTCATCTTATATGAATTGGCATTGGCTTTACAATCTTGGGAGCACACTAACCAGTGCACTGAAAAGGGAACAGATCTCTGCCTATGTATTTGTAGAGCTCTGCAAAGGCTACAGTTTACTGCATAATTTTTTCTTGTTTTGGACATGTACAGGTAAAAATATATGTATTTTTGCATGCAAGTATATTACAGAATTTTAAGGCTGCAAAGTCAAGTGCTCTGTTTGAGACGTCTATAATATGTGTAATATGTATATTATACATTGTAATTTAGAGACAAAGAATCTGCTGCATTGTGACTCCTCTGGCTTTTTTTCAGCACTGCTACATAAAAGGGAGTCAAAATATTACTTTGTAGGAACCATCTTGTATAATATTTGAGAAATCTATAAGATCTTATCCGTATCACTGCAAATCAAGATGCATGAGATGCTTTTTGCTTCATCAGGTCTTGGGCCACTGGTACAGGTTCTGAGGATTTGAGAGGATCCTGTGCTGTATTTAGTATAAAGACATACCAGGCTGCTGCTTTGTGGAACTATTCATCATTTCTGATCTTTTGTCCAGGCTTGTTCTTGTAAACCTCATCACTGCATGTGACTTTATAAGTACGCATCACAAACAGAGTTAATGGCTTCAGCTGCATAGCAGAAAACATAGAATAACTCATGTATTTCCTGATGTTTTCAGGCAGGATGTTTCAACAGAAAAAAATATTTGAAGTCTGCATAGGTATTATTAGACGGGATAAAAGTGTCTACTCACAAATAGAAGTAACCATAATAATTCATTTGCTTCTTATTTTTTTTTTAGTAACAATAACCTTTGCCTTGACGTCATACAAGTAGAAAGAAAGGTTTTGTGAGGGTAATCTGGAGGTTTGTCCATGCTCTGTTTCTGGTCATTCCATTACCAGCTGCCAAATCCTGATGACAGTCCTTAACCATCTAGAAAGTTCACTGGGTATTGCTGATGAAAGTGCTTTAACTTCAGAACTGAATTGTTTGCAAACTATAAAAGACTCATTATTCTTTCAGTGCCTGGTTCTGTTTCTGTTGAAACAGGCGGCAAGTCTGATCAGTTCCCATCAGCTCCTTCACCCTTTTATGCATATCAGTTTACTTTCCTTTATAAGAGACAAATTGATAACCGTAGTACCAATAAATCATCAGCATAGCTCTCTGTCATGTGCATCAGAAATACTGAAAGGCATCACCTGGCATAAATGTAATTTCAACTTCTTACACATCCTATTTTTGTCCTCTTTGCTGAATGTCAATTTTGATTTGCTGTCTTGCTTTCCTATCTGAATACTTAGGCACTTTGACTAGCTTGAGAGGACCAGCCTGCTCCAATGCACAGCCGTCAGTTGCTCATTACTTTTAGCAATTGATCCTCAAATCATAGCTCACATCTGTCATGATGTCAGAAAAGCACCATGATTACCTGAATTCATTTCCTAACATCAGGTTATAAAGTGTCACATCGAGTTTTCTCAATCAGGCTCCTAACCTCTCTTCAAAAGATTGAGATTCTCCAAAACTGCTTTTCAAAAAAGAGATCTTGCCTTACTCAAAGGCTGCTGCAGTGCTCACCACCACATTATACATATATAATCTATATTAATCATATTATCTTAATATTGTGTTATACTATAACAAGATATTATATAGTATTATATGCTATACATTAAGTATTATATGTATGTTGCATATTATAATTCATTCCATATATTAGTCATAATACTGCTGTTAGTGTAATTATTGCTATATTAATTATATACATTAGTATATTATTATAGATAGTATATATGCATTTTTATATATACATCTCACTGTGTATACACATGTATGTATATGTATATGTGTATGTGTATGTATATACACCTGTGTATACACACACACATAGTATATACAGGGTTGTCCTGGGTTCAGCTGGGATAGAGTTAATTTTTGCAGGAACCTGGGAAGGGCCATAGCCGGGACAGCTGACCTGAACTAGCCAAGGAGCTATTCCATACCATGTGACATCATGCCCAGTATATATATAGGGAGCAGGCTGGGGGGTGGTCTCTCCGTTTTCAATGGGGAAGTGGCGGACACCGGGTTCCGGATGGTGAGCAGTTGCACTGTGCATCACACAGGTGGGTGTAAAAGTGTTTAATTTTCCATTGTAAAAAAATATGGGCTTTTTTCTAGCTGGATTTTATCCAGTTTTAGTTATAACCACTGGCATATATCACACTTTTGTTCTGCTAGATTAAAGTGCAAAATACTAACCTGAACCTTTTCTCTAGATAGGCAGTTGCAGCCTAAAAGAAAATCACTGGCAAGCTGTCCTTAGGGATACATATAATGATCTTCTTAAGTGTTTTAATAGTTAGAACAATAGCATTGATTGCAGCCATCATCATTTATTTCTTTTAATCTGTATTACTTAGGTATGTTTAGTTACCATGCAATGAGTGAGAGTCTATTTTTGTTTTGAATTACTCCCCATGGCACCAAAAGTATGTCACATCTTAAGAGTCTGCTCAAGCTTAAACCTCAGTGCAGCAGCAGCAGCAGCTACCTACTGGATTACCAGTGAATGCAACGGGCCATGAGCAGTCCCGAAGGGTGGCTGGAGGGTAGACAATGGTGAAGCAGGAGAGGGCAGGAGGCTGGTGAGTGTTCTGGTACCTTCCCCTCATGTTAGACTAACAATTACCTGGTCCCAGAATCTGGGAGTCTATAATTCAGCCCCAGTATTTTTAGGGACAGACTGCTCACCCACCCCAGGGCTCTGGGGGTCAGTGCATCACCTCCCCATCCCTGTGGGTCTTCTCCCTTGCCAAAGCCCTCTGCAAGGTCTTGGCATCCCCCTACATTCTCTGGGACTTTGGCCTCATTCAAGACCATACAGCATCATGCTCTTGTATTTTTATTTCCACATATTTTTTAGCACAGGTGATGTGACATGCTTTCAGCTGGAAAAGCTACACCCATGTCACAATGGCAGCAGACTGGATCCCTGCCTGGATTTGGCCTCATAGGCCAATGAAATAATAAGTGTCTTCCACTTGCTGTCTTTAAAGCTACCTCCTGAAGGTGAGTGGCTGATTAGCATCTGAACTCCAATATTGAGACTTTTTCCCTATCACCACGGGATCTGTGTTTCCTTTTCTTAGTCTTCCATCCGACAAGGAGCTAAATTTTGAATTGTCCCTTCTCTTGAATTTTCATCTGACATGTTCTTACTCAGCAGTAAAGATTCTTAGGATCCCAGATATCGGAGAGATACTTACCTGCAGTGTGAACAGAATATTTTTTAAAAGCCATGTTGAGTTCCTCAATCAGTAAAGATTTGTGTAGTGTGGAAAACCCTACCGTCTCTTACTTTCCTGCAAAAAAACCCTCTACATTAACTGTGAAGGAAAGAGATATCTAAGAAAGTGAAGGACATTGTTATTTTCCACAGGAAAAAGACTCTTTAAATATTTTTCAGCCTGTTTCTTAATAAGTACAAGCAGCTGGGTGTCTATTATGCAATGAATTAGGCCTCCAGTAACATTTTTTAAGGCAGCTGTATGGCTTCACAGAATCATAAAAGTCATGGACAGATTAAATGATCTAAGACAATATACTCATTTTTCCATTCCTCTCCTGGTAAATAATTGTTCTCTGAGCAATGTTTTTCCAGTGCTTTTTCTCATTTCTGTTTAAAGGAGTCAGACAATAGGGGTTCCCATTGTTTTCTCAGGAGGTAATAAGAGCCAAAAAATTCTCCCTAGATTTAATCAGTAATTTTTTTATAATATTGTTGTATTTTTGTGTAGCTCATGTTGTTAATTTCACTTGTGCTCTAATCATATCTTTGTGGTGTTTACACTCTCAAAACCCTTACAGGTAGTTGCTGTAATGCATGTATTTATGTTCCCCCAGTTATGTGTTGGTCTTAAATGAGATCTGTATCAGTGGGTTCCTATGCCTGCCTAGCGTTATCTTGGATTTAATAAATTGGTTCCGAAATAGTAATCTACTAATACAGATCTCTCAAAAATTGAGTTTTCCTTGCTTTAATTTTTTTTTTTTACTGGTCTTCTTTTAATTCCTTCCAATTTGCTGATTTTTTTTTTCTACATTTTCTGTAAATTGAATTTGTTACTGCAGATGTAAAATATGCATTTTTTTGTCTGGGAACAGATGTTAATGTACCAGTTCCTCCCAGGGAGGTGGACATTCTCAGGTACATTGAGCTAAGAATACACAGAATGAAACTTTCTTATCTCATAGATAAGCACCATACTTTTTAACATGCTCCAGCACACAGTCATTCATATTTTTAACCTGTACAAAGTCATAGGCAAAATATAGAAAACTTACTCATATTCATGCCAAAATGGAGATGACTTCTGCCTTTCATCAACAGGTGTAGTGTTTACTGTGACCAACGACCTACAAAAGCCTTGCAGCTGACATGATTTGGTTTGCAATACAAAACAAATGCCTTGCTACTTGTTTAATTTGACTGTGAGAATTCAATACTGTGAAAGCACATTCTTACAGAGCTAAAATGTGGCTATAAAAAGTATTCCTCTGTTCTTAAATCTAAGTTAGCACCTCAGTAGTATTGCATTCCCCTGTGAATGTGATGAAAGTCTAAAAAACCCCAAGGTAATTTCTGCTGAAACCTCATTGAGTCAAAATGCACTATAGATACTTTCAGAGCACTGTGCAAAAGAGTTGTCAGACTACAGCACTTAGAAGTGCTGGATGTTTCAAGTAGCTAATGAGTACGGTATGCTAAAAGCACCTCAGTTCCATTATACTTGAGATAGTACTTGAAGTAATTTCCATCTGGCTGGCTCTCAAGTATTCGCTGTTGTCCCTTTCTGAACTGCAGCTAAACAAAAAGTAAGAAAGGCTCTTTTCCACATTGCATTCCACATTTCTCAGCTCAGATTTTCTCTTTCAAGATCCATATAATTCATTAGCCTGGAAGGTAAAATGAAAGATTAAAAAGAAAAGGAAGCCTTTCAGGACGATGTAACCTGGGTTGCAGAGTAGGTCAGGACTAGAGTCCTACCCAGTGTGCAAAGGAAATTGTGTGGCTCTCTTGTGCAAGGGCAGGGAGGAAGAAGTGAGGGATCTTTACAGTACAGATATCTCAACATAGGCACTACATATGGGGACCAAATCATAAAATCACCGGTACCACGTATTATCCTCTCTGCGCTCTGAGAGGTTTCTATAGACAAAAAAGGCACGGCCAGGGAAGAGCTAGTGCTGCATCATTCCAGCTTTGTGGCACAGCCTGCCTTCTACCTACTCTGAGTCTGTAGCCGGAAAATAAACTTTTCCCTTTCTCAGTAACACAGCACTCGCTATCTTGGGGTTGAGCTAAGAAAAAAAAACATTGTTTACTGCAATTGTCCGTAAAAGGAATTGATGGAAAGATCTTTTTGCTGAATAATGGGATCAAGTCTGGAGTTTATAAACTTGAAGTTTCCTTCATAAGTTTGTTCATAGGGATGTCACCAAAAACTATGCTGATTTTCCGTTCACAGAACTGAAATAATTAAAAAAACACTTGTGCAAATTTAAGCGACTAAGGAGTAGAGCTTGTTAAAAATATAATTGCCTGAAACAACTGTTTTAAATGTTTCTAAACACCTGTTGAAAAGACTCCTGTGCCTTCCTAAGAAAGTACGGCTGTTAGTATGTGAACAGCCTCTCAGTCTCTAAAAGAAAATATTTCATGATCCACTCTGCCATGCAGAAGGTGAGGGGTTTCCATTTGTTAGTTTGAGGGGAAAAGCACTTTTGAATATTGCAAAAGGCTGGTGTTTTGATTTGAGCTGTGCATGATGTTTATGTAAGTACTATAAATTCATTAGGATTTTGCAAACTCTCTCATCTGCCAACTAGTTATTACACGCACAGGTTTAAATTTTAGTTACTCATCCACAAAACCAAAATGCCTCCTTTTGCTGGCAGGGGTTTCCTCCATGTTATTGCTCAGGAGGAAAGCATGAATAGCATGCAGAGATGAAGTATGTCTCCCATGAGGCTTCCAGGAGAGTTTCCTTTATGTGAGCTTTGTGAGAAGAACAGGGAAAAGATGAAACTGGAGGATTTGGTGCTAGACCCACCTTCAGTGTGCTCCCCACTTAACAGGGATGCAATGTTATCCTAACTTGTTCGTGCCGGCCAGGTGCAATATCAGAAACTCATGTTTACAAACACTTGGAGTTTTTTTCCACCTAAGTCTATATATTCTAATAATATTGCTGTTGAAACGTGTCTAATCGTACACACTGATAATGCTGTTTTACACAGGAATGCCTTTTAGGAATTAGTTGTTTGTTTTTTTCAAAGATTAGAGAAATAGGAACTAATTCCCCCCAAAAGGCTCTAATGCAGTAACTATGAAGTCAGTAGTCATTTACGCCTAGATAAGATTCTGGTATCCAAACTGGGAGGCTACCAAAACCCTCAGGGTTCTTCATATGTCAGATGAATCACATGCCTCCACTTATCATTCAGGAATAGAAAGAGCCAGTAATGACTGCATTCAAGCAGTAAATCCGAAACAAGTGCTCCAAGCTTCTGCACCCTGAGCAATACCAGTGAGGCCAGACAGTATATTTGGCCTTCAGAGTTTGGGCATGTGTGTATGTGTGTGCAGTTGTCCTCTTCTATTTCAAGTAGCAGGTTTATACTATTGTCTTGCATGCAAATCCAGAGCTAAGTGAGCTGAGGGGAACTGTAGACCAAGTTATTTACACAGTATCCACAGTCTGGTTACTGAGGTGTAATGTTTTTTAAATCCTCTACTAAGGAGTACACCGTGTTCTCTGCTCTCTAAACGTGCTGGAAAGCACACTCATGTGTTGTCTTACTGGGTTTTGGTGATGTGAGCTCCGTGCCATCCTGCTGCACGTGAATAACATGTAAAACTCTTTTAGTACAGTCCAGGCATGCAGTGGTAATCACAGACTTGAAATCCTGGAGCAGGCAGGGATGCAGAGAAGGAAGCATTACTGGAAAGTTATCCTAATGAGACAAAACATGGTGTAATTTCACTACCTAAACAGATACACAGAGATTTACTCTGGAAATCTCACCTGATTCATTGCTATTATCCATCCTGTTACATATGGTTGATAAGGGAAATACTCATAATGCTTTGATACTCCATGGAAAATGGTATGATTTTACAGGAATATAAATTACTCCTATCTCTAGATCTTCATAGGATATACAAAAAGGGAAAGTGAGAACAGAGAGCCTAATCTCCTCTGGGATCCACAAAAAGGAATGGGAATTTTGCCATTAATTTCAGTGAGGCAAAGATGTCTTCTTCGAATATGAAATCTTTCCAGTCACAGCAAATTTTTTTTTGCACATCCTTTACCAGTTAGTATGTTATGGAGCCTATGATCAAAATACATTCTGTTCAGTTACTGAACCTCAGGTGCAATTTCATGCAGTTACCTGTTTTCATATGCTAGGGGATTAGCAAAAGCTTTTATTTTGGAAGCTTCCTTTTGCAATGAAATTACATAGGAAGGCCTGATTTAGCAGAGTTTACCCACATGGATTTCAAAAGGACCAAACTCACAAATAATCATTGTGGTATTGGGAGCTGCAAAATGAATGTCAAGAGTGGTCCTCTTTAATAAGCAAACCTCCTCATTGCCTGTACATAGAGGCCTCCAAAATTCATAAAAAACTTTAAAAGCGGTTGTCTACAAAAACATCAGGAAGTAGAATGAGGTCAGAGAAAAAGCTGTGACAAAAGTGAGCTCAGTGGGGATATTATTAACCAGTTGAGACAACATGCTGGTGATACAATGTAAATACCATCTTCAGGTAAGAAATCCCTCCCCAAATGTCTTTGGCCAACACCTGAGCTCAACTCAAACTTTCCTGGAGGTCTAAGTGAATCATTGCATTCTTCTTAGGCTTTTTCCTGTTTGTCTGCCTCTGCCCTCCTGAGTTTTAGCCTGAATTGGGTTACCTAGTCATAGAAGTCATAGCAGAAATTGCAGAACAGCAGAATGACACTATTGTTGTTGCAGGGTACTACCTTAATTTCCAAACCTCAGAGGGTCCAACAGCAACTTTACCTAGCCTGGCCCTTTAAACAGGATCAGTTGTTATCCTAATGCACAGGTTCCCAAGAAGTCAAGTGAACTGGCCTTAAGAGCGAAGCAAGGCAGAAGTGAGAGGCTTTGAGTTGCTGCTAGGCTAAAGCAGGGGCTCCTTGCTGGCCCTGAGGCTGCCTGCACCTGATGCCGATACAAGGAGGTGTTTGTGCCAAGGGGGGGGGGGGGTAGCTGAAGATGTAGGCTGGGAAAATAACCCGCAGGAGGAAACCTGTGAGCAAGGCAAAGTTTAGGGGAAACAGATCGCAGAGCAAGCAACTTTAGCCCACTTTTAGACTGCAAAAGTTTTAGCTCCTGCCAAGCTTCAGCAGTGCTTAAGGAGTGAAGAGGCTGACAGCACATTTCACCTATACTGGAGAGGCACAAGCTGCTTCCATTTCTGGTGCTCCACTGTCATTCATGACTCTAACCAAGTGCCCTAGGGCCAGGTATTGGAGATCGCCTGGAAGACTCTCCCCCTCACCTGATGGTGCAGGTTCACTCTCCCTGGTGTGCTCCTCCTTCTGATAAGCCCTTACCATGAGAACAGTCTCTGATCAGACACACCACACAGCCAGCCAGCATAGCCTTGAGGAAGAGCTGGAGAGCACCTCATATTTGGTGTTGTTTCACATAATAGGTTTAGACAGTCTCAGGTGTGAAAGCTTCGCTTGCCCTAAGACTTGCCCCGGCACAAGACAGTCTAGAAGTGACACCCATTTCTAGTACAGGCAACTTCACAGGGTCCCTTTCAAAGCCTCTGAAGTCACTGCGACTAATTTGTGTCCCTCAGGGATTTCAGTCGTTCATGGGTTTGGTCTTCAACCTGTTTGCTGTAGCGGAGCCTAAGGAAAATGGGATTTACAAGGAGTTCTCAGCACTGCCCTAGACCTACTTATATTCAGAGAAATGTCAGCAACACTCAAGAAACTGCAGAGCATTTTTGAAAGTTCTGCTTCTATCCCACTTTTGTGATGGTGGAATAAGGTATTTTTCTTCCTAAAACTTGAACTTTCCCACGCTGTTTTGTGAATGGTGAACAGTATTAAGAGGATTTCTTCCCTCAACATTTTTGGGATGGTCTTAAGCTAGTTACTTAAAAGAAGTTAGTTATATACTTTTTCCTCACTGAGAGAAAAATACCACCTAAAAATGATACCCTGGAAAACCTGCACAGAATGAAAAGTCCAGGCCTATATGCAATTCTAAACAAGCATCACTTCAATATATTTTTACTCCTTTAATGAGCTCATTTTTCAGTGACTTTCTATCTGATATTCCTGGAGGGCCCTTGGCATTCCTTGCATTTTTTCCCTTTTGCTTTCAGTTGCTTCATAGTCCCCTTTCTACTTTAATCTTTCATTGAGATGCTAAGCTGAGTGAGGGACTTTAATTAGGTGACATTTGTTGCTAAGGAGACATGCTTATTTAAACTAAATAAAAGGAGGTTACTTTAAAATCCAAATGCACCATAAATGGTATCTTTATGTGTGGGAGGGGCCAATAGTTTTATTGGAGTGGTCATTAGCATATTTCTCATGTGTTATGTCAGAAATAAATTTACAATAACACTCATTTTTGTTGCCCAGTATAGTTCCAGTCTTGCCAGTCTGCCATGCTAATTAAATCTTTTTCACAATTATGCAGTTAAAGTTGGCAGTGCCTGGCAAGCACTTCGATTTAAATCCTCTTGGAGTCAATGTTGCATTGTTATAGGAAGACCTATGATTTTAGCATGCTTATTTTGGCATTTTGCAGTCCTAATTCTAGTAATGATGATAACTAAAAAAAAGTTGCTAGCTTTACTTGGAAAAAAAAAGGTAAATGGTTCATTTTGAGAGTACCCAGCATGGTTAGGTCTTGTCTGAATTCCCCCTCTGGTAAAAGGAGTAAAAGATGGATGACTTAGAATATTAATTATGGGAACACACATATAAGATTTGGTCACTGCAGGAAGATTAAGCCATCATAGTAGGTTTCACATATCAACAGCAGGATTCATGTGTTTCAATCCAAGCCATTAAGAACCTTCTCAAACTAAAAATAAAGGTGGATAACATGGTTTAACATGGGGGGCAAAGATTGATATAACAGATATTAAGACAACTATACAAAGTAATGTAGTCAATCAGTATGTAGCTGCACAGTTATAGAGACCTCCTGCAGCAATTAACGGATTATATACCAAATTCCAGAGAGTTCTGAATCATCCCACAGCTTTTCTTCTTGAAGTGGAACCTTACACATTTTAGAATAGTGCCTCTGATACAATCTTGGTTCAATTTCTGTGGGTGAAAGTCCCATAAATCCTTGAAGACTTTTCCATAAGAACAAGAAGGTAAAAAAAATGTTGTTTTGAAGTGAGTGAAAATTAAATTAAATTTTCACTAAGATAAGAGAAAAATAACTTGCTATCTTACTTAAATAAGCATTATCAGGAAGGGAAATGAACTTTTGTTTTGTTGTAGTAGTAGCGATAAGGGAGATCATTACAGCCATCTTACACTGCAGTTGTTTGTCTTTGACCTTGCCTTTTTCCTGGACAGCATGCTTTGTCCACTCTGGACAAAAAATCATTGCAACAGGACAGGAGGGAGAATGAACCTTTTCCATTCTGAGTTACAAGGGCCCCAAAGTGTTACTGGTGCCTTTGAACTAATCCAGCAAAGCATTTTGGATTAGATGAACATTTAGGATAGCAAAATTTAAGTGACACATTAGAAATTTGTTCCTTGTTACCACGACAATTACATGTTTAACCACTGTTTAATTATTCAGTGCAAAACATATAAAATCTCAGTTCAGAAACACCCTTGAGCATCTTGACAGTAGTCAGAATATATCTAATAATAAACATAAATTCTTAAGTGTTTTGCTGATGCAGGTAAGAATCTCATCTCACATAGGTTTTTCCACCTGACATCAGTGTGAATAAACCCATCTATGAGGAGCAGAAGGAGTCTGAACATCAGACATTTAACTTTTACAGTATCTAAAGTTTTTTTCATGGAATCAGTCCTTATAGGAAAAAGCAAGTCTAAAAGAGCAATCATATTTTTTAATCTTCTTAAGGTTGGTGTTTGATATTTTGGTTCTGTTTTCAAAATCAAGCACCAGCAGACCATTCTCCCTTGGTCAGCCTTAGTCTCTAATTGTCTGCTGTGTGATCAGCCACAGACATTCACCTACACTGGTGAATACTGCAGACTATAAATGAGGCCCATCATTTTATCCACTGAGATGATGCTTACTAGCCGAACACATTTCTAGGAGAATGCATTTCCTACACAAGTGCAGGCTTTTCCTGTGCAGATGGACAGCGATAAGACTCCCAGAGGTTTTGGTCTAAGTATGCCAAAAATGTCAGCCAACATAAAGCAGGGATGACAAACATTTCAAATTTTTGGTTGAGCATGGGCTTGTAGCTCTGCTCCTGCTTCTCCAGGTAGCAGAGCTACTGGATGGATGCCCTGCTTCGGCAGCACTTGGGCAAGGCGTGGGTGAGGGGGGTAGCTTGCTTTGGCAGCTGGAGCACAGAGCTGGTTCCTGGGGCCACATCTGTCACCATTGGTGCCAGTTACTGCATTATTTCAGCAAAACAGGATATTGTCCGACTGAAAAATGGAGTACCCCTTCCTTTAACTAAGCTTCACAACAGCCACTTAGCATCAGGATTTTTAATCCTGAAATCTAGGAAATGGGACTGAAGATTTCTCCAAGAAGATGAGGGAAATGAACCTGGTTTCCCACATCCTGACAAATGCCTGAGCGAACTGCTCACTCAGAAAAAGACAGGGGTAAAGGTTACATCTGCTCTTACAGCAAACCATATGAACTGCTTCGTAGTAAATTTGAAATGTCACTGAGTAAAAAGATCATAGATAGAGTGAAAGGATTTTACCTTCTTAACGTTGAATTCAAAGCAGCTCTAGGAAGAAAGCATATGGGTCTGCAGATTCCCCTCAGACAGTCCTTTTTTGTTTGACAAAGCTTGCAGAAATTGTTACAGGATTAACCCAAATCCAATGTAAATGGAGTCAAGTCAATTGGGCAAGCTAATAATAAAGAACAAATTATAGGACTCAAAAAAAAAAAAAAAGACTTATTAGATCAACTAGGTTCTTGCTGAGGCAAAACATAACTGGTGTTACACAACATCAAAGAAAATGAGCTCTGATTGATAGTGGATGCTTCAAATACATCAATAAAGTATTTAAGCATATTTTAATGCTTTCCTGAGTTCTTGTCCAGCATACCTTAGTATTGTTGCCTTCACTACACTTTCTAATGGTTTATTAGAGCAATGCTAAATGTGCTAAACTTTTTCCAACACAATGAGAAACAGGTAAAATGAAACTGCTGCCACTCCTGTGGCTTCTCTCACTTCCAGTTTTGTTTCCCTAACAAAGAAGACTTCAGTGGAAATGCCAAGATTTATTTTCCCTTGCTGTTTATTTCCTCTTAAATCTTTTTAATTGAAAAATGTATAGAGAGTTTCAATCTATCTAGTTATCTGTTTATGCCTACACATATCTATCTTACTATCTCATACTGGAGATACAACTATTTCAGTTATATCTCCAAAATATAGGGAAAAAACAAAGATAATTTATTTATTTAATTTAATGACACAATTACATGCCTGTCCATGATTTTAGTCTAATTTGATTTAAAACAAACATAGAAAAGTGTTTAACTTTGAATAAAAGTCAGGGTTTGACCCCACCCTTCCTCCTACCTCCCAACCCACCAGCCCAGAGAGAGCCTAAAATAAAAACATAGCAATTCTGCAATATGGCGTCAAGGTCAACAGATTCAAGTTCTGCTTGATCAAATACAAATCTGATCTTAAAACCCCCTGATTGAAACAGTACTCCTCTGTTTAAAATTCAGAGTTGTGCATTCAAGTGCCTAAGCAGGTCTTAGTGTTGTGGTTACAGGCAAAAGGGGAGATTTCAGCTAGCCAGTGCTACTCTGGTTTTCTTAGTGGGAAATACGGGTATGTGCAGTCATTATTCTGCACTACCAGATGTGTTGCCTCTGTTGACCTCATTTAGGTAATTCCTGATGTACTCTGGCATCAGGAAGGTCAGTACTGAACTCAGGAAGGCACAGAGGCAGAAATTTGGTCAAGTTCTTTTCCAGCACCACAATAAAAGTTAGCATTTATTATACAGGTATCTCTCAGCTAGGTATCTGTGCCTCGAGTACACCACACAAAATATTTACTCTAGAGCCTGCTTTTCCTCCTATCCCTCTCTCTACACACAACTATGTAAAGGTGAATCTACCAAATATGTTTGTGGAGGGTAATTTGCAACTGCTACTAATAATTTCCTGTGTTATTCACCCCTCTTCCATTAGCACTGGTATAAGGATATGGCTATAGTGCTATTTAATTCTGTAGAGGCTTTTCTTTTTACTTCGTTTTTAACTGCTAACTTCAGGACCAAAAGTTGTTGAAGGTCCAACTATGAGTGGAATTGAGATGCTGAAGCAGACTTCAGGCATACTTGAAGATGGGAATGACTATGAGTATGTCTAAACAATTTTGCTTGGGTGTCAGAATGGGCAGAACTCCCCTGAAGAGAGCAGATGAGAGTTGACCACAGCTAGATTGCTTCCAGGCCTGTCACTGACACCCTTCGTGCAAGTGCCAGTGTCTCTCTGCTAAATGCAGTGCAGAAAAGCCATATAAATTCACAGCTCATCTTTCAGTTCTTCCCTCGGACCCAGGGGAAGCCTGGAGATTTATTTATCTGCAACGCTGACATTCCTTTTTCTTTCTTATGATGAGGTCAGGAGACAATTGCCACCCACTCTGAATCATAACATGGTAAACCTCAAAGCTCTGACACAGAAATGAACAGCGGGGCTTATTTTCCCATAGAGAAAGAGAAGGATAGGTTGTCAGAGAAAGTGTTGTGACTGCGACTCTTCTAATCTTTTGAAATGATTGGATTAAAATAGTGTCCATAGTTTGTCCTTCCATTAAAAAACAGTCACTGAAGGTGTTAATGGTACTTTGCTGCAAAAAGGCATTAACCGCTGGTAACGGCATGGTTCCGCTTGGCTACAACTCTGGTAGAGCTCCTAAAGGCAGCTTGTTAAATGTAAGCTCCAGTTCCTCATCCTTGTGAGCACGTTTACAGTACATGGATTTGAACACCCTTGAGACTCACATCTGTTCTGGGAGGTGGTGTGAGTACACAGGGGCTGGAACACACACTTAGGTTCTCTTTGGGGGTAATTTGCTTGGATAGGAAAAAAGCACAAGAACAAAGCTTCCCAGGGACCACTGCCCTTTGCTCAGGTGGTGTGCTTAGTTTTGTGCTGTCATGCATTTTCAAGTTGTCCTGGAAGAGTCTGGACAGTTACAATGCAATGATACTTTTACAAGATATCTTTTTGCATATTGTGTATTACTACTGTGTAAAAGATGGTGAATACATAAACATTTCCCTATGTAATTTTGATTAACTGATGTGTTATTTGGACTAAAGACCATGCCATGTAATGATGGTACCTGGCAGATCAAACACATAAAGAATTTCACAGGAGTGCCACATACCAAAGCTGTAAGTTCACTTCTAGCTTTCTGTGCAAGTAGTCTGGTTTTCAAGAGTATTTTTGGGAAATCATTAACTTCCTTTGCCTAAGTCAGGCAAAATACTCCACAAATATGACTGTTCTTCTGAAGCACTCATCTTCTACCTCTTTTCTGTGCTTTTAGAGCTCTTCATGTCTGCTGCCTGGGTGAAATACCTGTCTCCTAACGCAAGATTTTCCACATTTTTGAAAGCAGTTACTGCCTATATAGTCTTCCAAGCATTAAAATCTTTAACAAATGGATATTTGCAGTATTAGAAGGAAAAACTAAAGTTAGCAACCTACAAGTTAATGAGACAATTCACATTAGAGAACTGCTGGTTCATTCTGTATTTGTAGTCCAAGTGTTTTTGTGTGTTTGCACACACACATGCACCCCCATAATGAAAGAACGGTTTGAGAAAACAGCATCATACAAAGAAAGAACAGTATAGGTTATACATCATCAATATAATACCAACAAGATGCTAATATTTGGGGGGTTTACATTGGAAAACAGAGAAAATGACTGTTGCATGTTAAAGCACCTTGTATCTTTTCATGATCAGTCCTAGTTTCTACATTCTTGTGCCTGCAAGCTTGAGGGTAAGCAGCAAAATTCCCACTGAGGGCTACCATGTAGGCACATGGCTACACAAGAATGCCTGACATGTTTATGTTTTAATATTTAAAATAGAAAGTTTCTATGGAATTTGTTATAACATTTCACATGTCATAAGTTTGTCCAAAGTTTGTAGTTTCTTCAGCTGTCATTGTGTGTCACCACCTTGACAGATGACAGGGAAAGACTACACTGAGGTTTCTAAAGTTCTGCTCATCATGGACCCTGTTTTCCTCAAACTATGAGACCACCCTGGGTCAAAGTAAACCCTTAGGCTGATTGTGGGTGACAAAATCATAGAAACATGGTCCTGGAAATCTCAGCTTAGCTATCATCCAACCCTGGCATAAACTAAATTCCATATCTGCTTCTTTTCATGACATTAAAGTTTCCTGTGTGTCTAAACTTTTCTCACATGCCAGAAGTTCCTTCCAACCTGAATTACCCTGTGATCCTATGAACTTAATGCCTAACTCACACATAGGTACAACAAAGTAGGCTTTCCTTCTCCCTGACCAAAGGAACATGCAAAGAACATATCTAATGCGATACTATATTGACACAAAAAGCAGTGAAAATAAATATTTTCTTTTGAAAAACTGCCACAGCACACAGCAAGTCCCTTCTGGCAACCTGCTGGCTGCTCAGTGATAATGCTGACTAAGGCACTCCCTGCGTGGGATGGCGCTTGTCCTCAACCTTGGGGGTCAACCACCATGCAGTCCACAGGGAACCTGGATGCTTAAAAGCAAGGCACTACAATGCTCACTGTTGTAGTCTCCAGATAATTTTGGGTTTTGTTTTGGTGGGGTTTTTTTATATATTTGTCCTTCAGTTTGTTTGTTTTAAATGAAGGCTGATATCCTGAATACAAACTGGGGCTTGTTTTATGTCTTTCCAGAAGTGTCTCTCTTAGGTGCAGGAAAACACTGTCCTATTGGAAGTGCAAAGGAAATTCTGTATGTTGTTGCAAAATCTGGCCATCAGATCCCTAAAGCAAAAGAAACAACAGAGGAATGGCAGAGGTATAGATTCTGTAGTTAACTACAGCTCTCCAGAATATACAGCCCCTGTCCTTGAATTTTAAAAATTAATAAAGATTAAAAACATACAGTAAAATAATCAAGCCATGGAATACAAGCCTAATGGACAAAGGTAGCCAGATCTAGTTCCCACCCTTGTAAAAAACAATAGGAAATCCATTTCAGACATGAAAATAAACTTCTGCAGAAGTCTGATTCAAAGCCAGAATGAAATATGGTCTCTTCACTCAGGTTTGTGTTTGTTGAGTTACTATTCAAGCAAGGTCTTCTAAGCAGCAAAAAAAGGAACTGAAAGTGCTGAAATACAGAATAATCCATCCAGGATAGGAAAATATTTTTCTCCATACTAATATCTGAAAATGGAGTAGAGTTGCATTACTTTTGCTTGTTTGACAGCCACTTTTTTTTTTAGCCTGTATTCCTGTGCCAAAGCAAAGCTCTAATTTGACAATATGAAACGTCTGTGACAATAACAACATAGGGAACTGCCTTCCACAGACAGAGCGACAACTATAAAGTTTTAGAGGTCAAAATGCTTTCATACACAAAGGTAAATGTGAGAAGAGGATGAGCTGATCAAACCTTATGTTTCTTTTGTACTGCTCGGGATATCCTTAAAGAGCCTCTGTCATTTCCTCTATTATTCTTGTGTTTGGCTTTGCAGGGCAGAGTTACGTATGGACACAGGGTAATTGTGTATTCTACTGATCCTGGACACAAAGGATAATCTGTCCATTTTCATCAATAAAATAAAGATGGTAGTACAAAATCTTCAGGAAAATAATCAAGATATGAAAACATGTCTGTGTCAACTTCTCAGTGAGACACTGGCCCACAATCAAACACAAAGCTACACACTAAATAGAGATTTCTTACCCATAGAATGAAATGCAGACTTCTTTGACTATCACAATATTTACTTTTCAATACTTTGATTAGTGCACTACTGTTTTCTCACACTTGATTTCTGGCATTTTTCTTCATAATACTGCAATTTTCCCTATAGAGAAGTGGGAAAGATATTGCCAGAGGGAGAAAGTTATTTTATAAGAAAAAGCCTTTCTTTGGAAAAATTAAAATATGGTCAGAAAGGCTGGATTCTCTTTGGCACTTAGTAAAGAATTCTGATCATGGTGTACCATGAAGGAAAAATTCCAGGTGCATCAAATTTTTGAAAAATATACTGATTGGCTGGCTATTCTGCTAGGCACTGTCGTGGTTTCAGCCCAGCCGGTAACAGAGGCCCACGCAGCCGTTCGCTCACTCCCCCCGCCCCCCTCCGGTGGGATGGGGAGGAGAACCAGAAAGGGAAAAAAAAAGAAAGAAACCCGAAACCCCGAGGGTTGAGATAAGGCCAATTTACTGGGGCAACACAAAAAGAGAAGTT
>JANZLQ010000086.1:22967805-22996109 GCA_026212715.1 Elanus axillaris | reverse complement strand
AGGTCAGCTGCCCCGGCTATGCCCCCTCCCAGGTCCCTGTGAAAATTAACTCTATCCCAGCTGAACCCAGGACAGGCACTTAGAACAACGTTGTTAAAAATACTCCAAAATTTAGATTAAGAGTGATTCCCTGGAGTCTGGAAAAGCATCCAAAACAAGGAGTGCTTTGTCTGCATGCTGCAGGTTAGTGCAGCAGAATACTTTCTGAAATCAGATTCTACTGTGCAGTGAAAGCATATGCTTTCTTTGGAAAGACCCCACAAAAAGAATTACATGTCATGCATGACCAGTGTTAATATTCTTACTCAGCGAAGCAAAAGTCAATCTATTTTATGTCCATAGACTATCATCTTTTTGAGGCACACTTATCTTGTCATCACTTCCTGTTCCATCCATACTGGCATGTGACCTGGCTTCAGTAACCCATGAGATGACTCACTATAAGGTAAAGAAGTTATTAAAATATCTGTCTTCTCATTTAACCCTACATTAGAAAATTACAGCCTCAGTTGTGTAAATTAGAGAAATTTAAGTAACCAGAAAGTCATGTGGAGGAAAAACAGCAATTCTCTTTCACAGAGTACTTTGCCATTTCCAAATCTGAATACAGTCTGGCTAGAAATTCTTTCTGAAACTGAACTGTTGGCAGAAAAGCCACGAAAGCACAAGAAGCCAAGCAGGCAGGGGAACAAGGAAGAGGTGTACAGGCAGCCTGCTTGGCTTCTGCCAGAAGGTTTTCCAAATGGCCAAGGTCTTTTCCATTCTGACTGGTCACCAGACATCAGAGGACCAGATGTTGCAACTGAGTATTTCCCTGCTCAGATCTAATCATGACAGAAATCAGTCTTTCTGGACTGAGAAAAATATTAGTTGGTTTTAAATGCAGGATGCTAGTCTAAGCAGCCACCTTGACTACCTTTTCAAAGAAATGGCTTTATTCAGATGAACACTTAACATGTGCCTATGTCCCATTTCCATCAATGGTTAAGCACGTATTTTAGACTAGGCACATGCCTGCCTTTTTACTGAGTAGCAAAGGATGTAAAAGCAATCCTCATGTAAGGTTTCCTATTCAGTTCTGTCACATGTCAACACTGAAGTGAAACACCTTTAGAAAGCTGGAAAGGAAAATCTGAGCAGAAACTGCCTGTCACCACTTCTGTCAGCTGCTGGGTCAGCAAAAATGAGTGTTAAGACTGTCAGGTTCCCCAGCTGACCCAAGGTCAGAATTAGAACTAGACTTGCAGATCCTCAGGTGCAACTCCATCCATTGACTCTGGATGGTTCTGCCCTGAAGACTATAGGAAGTAATAGGAAGTACCTATTACTGGAGTTGACCTCAGGTTGTCACTAGAAATGAGTAGTTTTGATACCTAAAGTGAGGGTTGTCACCTGCAACATTAAAGCCAGCTTGGGAAATTTAATCAGCATGCAACTCCACTGTGCACTGATTTCAACCTCTCTGTACTTTTTTTCCCCAAAGGTCTACAACGTATTTAATCTTGCTTACAATATATTTAATCATTATGGGATTGGGGCTGAGGTGCAGAGTATTTACTATGGCCCATACTAATAAAAGCAGGCATAGGGTGTGATTTAAGGATGTAATAGTTGTGAATATTTTGGCTTGCACTGGAAAAAGCAATTATTTTTTCACATGCACTTTGAAAATTGAATAAAGCTCAACTTGAAAAGGGGTTTTCTGTGATGGTCGCATTTAGAGGGTGGTACTCTTGCAGAAAGACTATCATTGTCCCTACACATGTTCTTTCAGAGGTGGAGTGCCAGATGGTTGCAGGCTGTTCAGTTTCACAATTTGTAAGAAGGCTGCATTATATTTTCATTTAAGTATGTCCTTTCCAAACTGGGGTGACATCAGTTATCTGTTACAGCCTAGCCTGCTTCATTAATGTAAGTGTGGAAAAGAAAATTCCACCCTGTACCCACTGAAATAGACAAGGAAAATGTGATTCTCCCATGGGCCACCTCAGAATATTTTAAAAAATCCCAACCATGGAGGGATTGTACAAACTTTTAGCAGTCAGTACCCACAGAGTTAAGGCCTTCCTTAAGTCATAGTTCAAAATATCTAAATTAATGGATTCAGCATGGGGAAAGGAAAATCAAAAGTCAGGGACGATTGTGAGGTTTGTGTGTTTTAAACATTTTGCTCTGGACAGTTTGTTCACAATTATAGCATGTCAAGGCCAAATTGTCTGGTTTGTTTCGTTCATCTTGCATTATACAAAGTGAACATATGCCAGCCAGGCAGAGGGATTCACTGCTGGGGCACTCCCACAAGCCAGGGCAGTCTTTGGCCACTTCAGACGCTACAGGGAGAGCTCTGCCATCTGTCCCCCAAGTCCCGTGTCACCACTTGCTTTCCTGGACACTCATCCCCTGCAATAAGGGAAAATGGCACAAATTAATATTTTGCCTGTGTTTTCTATCCAGAGAGATTCAACAAAAGAAGCAGGTTTATTTTATACCCAGTAAGTTGGAGGGGTGCTTCTCGCAGACAAAGAAGCCCCCATTTTTCAAGACCTGGTTGCCTGGGGCACTTGTCTTGCAGGGTGGTTCCTCGGTCTTATGCCTCTCTCACTTATGCTGGAAAAGGATGTGAAAAGCAGCTCTGCCATCATGTTGTGGCTTAACCCCAGCCAGCAACTAAGCACCACACAGCTGCTTACTCACTCCCCCCCACCCCGTGGGATGGGGGAGAGAATCGGGGGAAAAAAAAGGTAAAACTCGTGGGTTGAGATAAGAACAGTTTAATAGGACAGAAAGGAAGAAAATAGTAATGATAATAATAACAATAATAAAATGACAAGAATGATAAAAGGATTGGAATATACAAAACAAGTGATGCACAATGCAATTGCTCACCACTCGCCAAATGATGCCCAGTTAGTTCCTAAGCAGTGATTCCCCAAGGCCAACTCTCCACAGTTTATATACTGGGCATGACGTCACATGGTAAGGAATACTCCTTTGGCCAGTCTGGGTCAGCTTTCCTGTCTGTGTCCCCTCCCAATTTCTTGTGCCCCTCCAGCCTTCTTGCTGACTGGGCATGAGAAGCTGAAAAATCCTTGATTTAGTTTAAACACTACTTGGCAACAACTGGAAACATCAGAGTGTTATCAACATTCTTCTCATACTGAACCCAAAACATAAGAATGTACCAGCTACTAGGAAGACAATTAACTCTATCCCAACCAAAACCAGGACACATCCCATGGATGCGCTGTCCAGTCATGCCACCTTACATATCAATTTCTTTCCCCTGCTTTTATTAATACAGTATTACCCTTCTCCTAGCCATTCAGAAAGTTACTACAATGATCATTTTCCTAATCCACCTCTTTGACTGCTGTCACTTTTCTCCTTGCAGCTTAAACTGTGTTTCTTTACTCTTTCACATCAGAGAAAAACTTCAGATTCCTCACTAGCTAGTTCTTACCTCCCCTACTATTGCACCTATACTGATAGTAGACTTGATCTTTTGCAGTCACATAACCTCACATAATTGAATTTTCAAATACGGTCTTGAAAGCAAAACCATTTTACTGTTTTCCTTCAAATCCCTATTGAAATCTCTCTTTTAACAAGATGCCTGGGAAAATCTTGGCATAAGTTAGGCTACCGGAGGGCCGACACTGCCAAGATCACTGAACATACCTGTAACCAGTCGTCTGCTGGTATCCAGCTCTATCATCTTCTTTCAAAGCAACCATAAATTTGTGGGACAGTCATCCCCTTTTGATCTCACCCACCAGTATTCCCCATGTTGTGTTGGTAGCATATGACTATGGCTCCTAAGCACAAAGCAGACATTACCTCAAAAACATATTATTAGTAAAAGTACTAGGCAGGGGTTTTATAGCTCACTTTTCCATTACAATTAGTTCAGGCGTTCAGGAAGTTTCTCTTTTGTCAGTCAGATGCTTAAATCTCCAGAGCAGTATTATTCATAACTCAGCTTAGTTTTCAGAATAATAATAAACAAATATTATAAATTAATTAATAAATTAATTAAATGTGGCAGTACTTTCCTCACATTTTTCTAGTTGGAATGTTTACAGGTGCACACAGAGACTGGCTTTTCCCAAGTAAAGCCCAGGATGAAAACTTCTTACAGAAAAGAGTAAAGTTTGACCAAGTTTATAGGGAATTACAAGATTGTCCTGCCAAACTCTTTAAAGGGCATCAACCACTGATAGAGTCAATACATTTTAAAGTGATTCCAGTAGAACTCTAATGTCTTTAGAACATGATTGGTGTTATTCAAATCATACTCTTCAAATCTTTTACATAAGAGTTATCAGCACACTGGACACATCATAAAATGACATCCAAGAAGACAGCCTGTGTCGGTGAAGTGGTGCCTTGCTTTTCTTTGTGCTCCCTAGTGAAACAATATGGATACAGACCTCACGGAAAGAAAAATGTCCATGTTCATTGGAAATTTGGTAAATCTGTGCTTTCTGTTCCTAATATTCATTTCCTAATATTCAGCTTTTCCCATCTCTTAGAAAAAGAATAAAATTACCCATCGATCCCCTGCCAGGTTAGAAGACAGGCACCCTGGATTACCACACTGGCAAAAAGTACATTCCTTGCCAGCTCTCACACAGTCACAGCTGAACAGGATGCTAAAAGGAAAGCTCTTCTGTATGGAGGCTACCTCTCAGCTGATGAAGATTCATTTCTGATGCCATATATAATCGATGTGGGTCATTTCAGCTGAAAATAAAAGAGTAGAGTCACAAAATCAGCAATACTGGAAAGTTTCCATCTTCATACTATTGTGGTGAGGACATCTGTACAAAACAGATTCAAGATCCCCCTTTCTCTCATCCAGCACAAGGCAATGAACCAAGGAGTAGCAAGCAATGACCAGAGTGATTCACTGAAATTGAATTCTCCCATGTTGAGGTTTTTTTTTACCTTCTACCTCATTCTTAACTATTTTGAAGGAAAGATGAAAAGTAAATGATTCTTCCATCTGGCAAGTGATTGATCTGTGGTGTGATTTTTTGGAAAGTCACATCATCTCCATTCCTTGTCCTATCTTTTAGTTGTCAGGATCACTTTGATCACTGACTTTTAAGGGCAGAGCCTGTCTCTCACCGTATGTTTGCACACAGCCTAGCGATGCAGGCTTCAGTTTGGATCAGGGCCTCTAAGTACTACCATCGTATAAATAATCAGAGAAACAAAAATCAAACATAAAAACTACAAGGAGATGAAAAGCACACATGGTTTCCTGGTGACTCATTTTGCACAGTCCTGAACATGTTGTTTTATTTTGCTCTCAAAGGCCAAGTCATATGTGGTGCCCTCCAAAGAATAGTAAGGATGCCAGCACAGAGGAGTAACCAACAGCAGAACTCAGGGCAAGCATTTAGGGACTGGGCTGCTTTTTCTCCTTTTTTCCTTTGCTGAGTACTGCATCACTAAGCAAGTATCTCTCCCTGCCAGTTATAAATAGACATTAGTGCCTTATCATGTTCTCGCTCACTGGGAAAGAATGTGGATCAGCTAAAGAATGAGACACCCAGGAAACATGCTGAACAGCAACAATTTTATTTTTTTTAAACCCTCTTTCCTAGAGTCAGAGGCATACATTCTTCAGCAGTGAGTTTCTTGACCTGGTAAATGACATGATATACAAAAATATTAAAAAGAGATTGTCACTGGTAAAAATGTGCTGAGATGAGGCCTTTCCCTTTTGCAAGCCTTTAAAGGAACTTTCCAAGCTTACCAAAACTGTGCAGTCATGCTGCTGACAGGCAGCCAAGTTCACATAAGGACCAGTCCAAGGGCACCTTCAAAGCCAACATACTGATGGACCTTCCATATATACTGCAAGGTATGTTAGACATCACATTACCAACATGGGTTCTCAGTAACCAGACCCCAGAAATAATCATCTTCCTTCATTCTTGTATCACAAGGTGAATCTTGAAAGACTTTTAAATCAGGACTCCAGGAAACATGGAGATGATTAGAGAAAGAGAATGTATTAAGACAAGGCACTGGATGGGGATCAACAAGACACAGGCCAAGATCCACATAGGTATGTATATTCCTATTCTTCCATCAATTTCACAGTGAGCATTGGTGCCTAAAAAGGAGTTACAGTCTTAAATCCTTTTGCAGATTTTTGTCTTGTTTTATTCCCAGGCTTGTTCAGCTGACAAATCAACTCACCTCTTTGTAGAGAGTTCACAGTTCATAACTTGTAAAACGTGCATAGCACACATGTATCACAAGCACACCTCCACAGACTCGATGTCATGACAAGAAGGATGACAGAATATCCCCAGGCAAAAAAACCATTTTGGTCAAATAATTGAACATCTGTTCTGCTTGTGTGGTAGAAAGTACTTAATGTTTCAACAGGTGTTTCCAACAAAACAAGGCATTAGATTTCTCTTACCAGTTCAACTGCAGCCATAAGCAATAGAGAGGCCAGGGATCTTTACTTCTGAGGAGGGGAGGGTAAATTAATTTTAATATTGTCTCTTTGGAGACACCTGTCCTTTCATTTCTCCATACAGTAAGTACCTAACTCAAATTGCTCCTGCCTTATTCAGAGTTCCCAGGTCCTATTCATTGAATCTTTATTATCCAAGATCTTAGGAATACAACAAAATTAAAATAATTTTTAAAAAACCCAAACCATTGTATATAAATAAAAATGTGATCAGTATTTGACCTGAAAAGGAGGAGTGAAGATTAATAAAAAATGAAAAATAACGATCCTCCTTTTCAGCTTTGCAGTTTTGTTCTGCAGGAGAATTTTTTAAAAAATATTAATTATTTTAAGCTTTAGGAATGTCTTACCTAAAGCATGTATAGAGCTAAAGGACAGAGCAATTTTTAGACTGATATTTCTCATCTTGTTTTGGCAAAGTAAATGCCAAAGCATTCAAAAGGCTTGCATCCCCTGAGATTATAAACCTTGAGAATACACAGGTCAGCGCCTGTCTTCAGGGGAGTTTGGCAGACACCTATCCACAAGAGAAAGCTTTCTAGAAGGCAACTTACTTCAATAACTTATGTGCTGTGAGTCAAGTATCTAGGAGAAAATAATACTCACCATTGTCCAGGGTCCTATAAAACAGGCCATTAGTATAGTATTTTCTAGATTACTCCATGGTTTTCAGTGCTTCCTCAATCCCTTATGATAACAATCCATCCCCTTCAGACATTAAAAAACAGTAATGTTGGAGATCTCTTTTCTTCCACTAATACCCCAGAACTCTTTCTGGATCTCAACAGTAACTGCAAAAGACTGCTCAGGTTTCAAATTCAGCACAATTTCAGAGGAAAGGGATACTAAGTGAAAAAGGATCCCTCAGTCACAGGTAACTGTCCCACATACAAACAAGATAGTCAGCAACAAGAAATGTTCTTCCCCATACACCTGAAGTTTCATTTAGCAGATCTTCTCCTACTTCTGGTAGGAGCCATGGGATAGTGCAGTAGCCTCAGCATGAAGATTAAGAGCACCCATTGGCATTTCATTCCCTCCTGATGTTGTAATCAGAGGTCACCTAGTACTTCTTCAAGCCACCTAGCCATCTACAGTGCCTTTCCTTTCATGTGCTGCTTTGTGGCAGTAAGTAAAAAAA
The DNA here is from genome assembly GCA_026212715.1 of Elanus axillaris. Taxonomy (NCBI): domain Eukaryota; kingdom Metazoa; phylum Chordata; class Aves; order Accipitriformes; family Accipitridae; genus Elanus; species Elanus axillaris. The sequence continues at coordinate 22,988,469 of JANZLQ010000086.1, read as the reverse complement.
TGGGTCCACTTAAGAGTTCAGAGACTAACAAGGGGTGAAGTAGGCTAGTGTTAGCGTAGCAGCTAGCAGACCTTTGTTTTTCAGAAGCAGAATTCTCATTCTGATTTTACTAATAACTGTGCTAGAATAAGAAAAATTTTGGTTTTGATTTTTTTTTTAATACCAACAGAGACATTTTCTAAAATAAACGTAACTGCAGACAGGAGTCTGGGCTAGGTATGGTAGAATTACACAAGCAGACTGACTTACATCAAACTTAGAAAGCTGCTCCCAAAATGTATACACACCCTTTATGCTTGAAAGTCCTTGGACTTTGATCTCCATTTCAATTTAAAACACAGACAAGGTCTAATTTCCCTTTCTTCACATTTTTAAATTCCCCAAACCAACTCAGCAAGTTGTCATCCTCCCCTGCACCTGGGGAGAAAAAAGGCCAAAAAGGCAAGAGAACCAGCCAAAAGGAACAGGGGTGTTCCTGGGTTGCTAACTAATTTTGCTCCAAAAGAGAGGGAAAAGGTTGACCCACTCCTAGTAGGTGTTGTCGCTCCAGTTCACACTGACTTCCACATGTTTTGGATGCTAAGCAGAGAATTAATCCTCTCTGACAGTACAACATGCTGACATGGATATGCTATCTAGTATTTTGTTTGCAAGGACCTGCCAGAATAGTCTTTTAAATGTATCTGAATGTCTCCATATACATCTGTTCTTGGCCACATAGTAGAAGGACCCTTGGATCAACCATGCCCTTTCCAAGTTCTTCAGCTTGTTATGCATCTCATAAAAAAATGTTTGGAAATAGTATTAGAAGAAAGACTAACATCTAATGTAACTGTTTCTTTGTTGTTTTGTTTTTTTTTTTTAATCTGAGAACTTGCATTTTTTAAACATACACAATAATGAAACAAAGATTCTAGCCCTGCCCATAGAATTCCTTTATTCTACAGCTCCCAGACTTGAGTTCAATGCAGAACACTTGCTTTTCAGATTTGGAAGCCTGTGCTTTTACAAGAACAACTCAGAGTACTTCCAAATCTCATCTGTTTATCCCTCTAGCACATTATAAAGGAGCCTTTCCTGAGAGGACCCTCCACTGCTTTGTCTGCACAATGTCAGCCATGAAGTAAGTCTACAAGGACAGACAAAATCATGGTGGCAGCACACTGATACTGTCTATAGCTGTGTGTCAGAGCCTTCACAAGGAGTCTGTGTCCAAACATTCTTTGCAACATTTTCAGAAGCTTTTACAGAGTCAGATGAGAGTGGAATTTTACTCCCTCACAGTATGAACACACAGCAGTTCATGCTCAAAGCATGGCAGAGACATACCCAGCACAAAATATCTAGAGATGGGTGCAGCCCTTTGTGCATCTGCTCCATGGCTCCAAAACAGACATAAAACAGATGTAGTTTGGAAGCTGAGCAACCATAGAAGTGCAGCACTAAACTCAAACCAACATATCTGTTGCACAGCAAAGTTAATCAGCTTTGACTCAGTATTGTATTAATGTAGTCAAAGCTTGCTGTTGGCTTGACAGCTCAGCTGGCTTTCCCCTGCTCTATAACAGAACTCTAGAGTACTTGGACAGTGTAAAGAGTCTTAATGTGAATTTACCTGTAGTTTCCAAAGATTTTAATGCACCTCCACATTATCAAAGCAGAACATGCCAAAGGGTCTCCATGGTGCTGTGAAATGAAAGTTGGACTATTGTACTTGCTAGTGTCACAAGCAAAAAAAATGGGAAATTTTACTTAATTAATTAATGATTAACAGAAATTTCTGATCACTGATACATGTATTGAGAAAAAACAGAAAGAGAGAACATAAACAATTAAACACTTAACATCTTTTCTACTCCTTCCTCAGGCTCACCTTAAGTCAAACACCTAATCCTCTTCTTAGTCTCAATTTCTTTTACTTTTACTGTGGGACACACTCAGTTCTTCCCAGTTCCTGCAGTGAAGCTGTGGGTAGCCCAGGAAGTTGGATTATGTGCATAACAGCTTCTGCCTGTTGCTCTGTGCTCATGGCTTCTTTCTGCTCCACTCTGCTTCTTACTGGTTTTCTTCAGCCACTGTGGTGCTTCTCTACTGGTTTTCCAGGATCACCTCCTCCAAGCTCAAGAATGGTCCATCCTGAAAAGAAGGAAGACAAGCAAAGGTGATGGGACACCTGCATGGATGAACAAGGATCTCCTGATAAATCTCAAACATAAAGAGTGCATACAAGAGGTCAAAGCAGGGAGAGGTGACCAAGCCAAAGCCCACCTGGAGCTGAATCTGGTGAGAGACATGAAGGACAACAAGAAAAGGCTATGGGAAATGTGGGCCTGCTGCTGAATAGGGCCTTTTGCCCTTCTGGCAAAAGATGTGGAAAAGGACACTGTATTCAAGGTCTTCTTTACTTTGGTCTTCCCTGGCAAAAACAGTCTTCAGGAATCCCAGGGTCCTGGGATCAGTGGGAAAGTCTACAGCAAGGAAGACTTACCTTTGGAGGATGAGGATCAAGTCAGGGAACTTCTAAACAAATTGGACAAGCATAACTCCGTGGGACCTAATGAGAAACATTCATGAATGCTGAAGGAGCTGGGCAGGGTGACAGTAAGGCTACTTGCAATTTGTCTTTGACAGGTCTTGGTATTCAGGGAAGGTTCCTCAGGATTGGAAGCAAGGAAATTTCAATTCTATCTGTGGGATGCAGTCACCCAGGGGTGTCTCTGCTCTGGTGTGGGTCATCCTTGATGACAGTCCCTCAGGGGCATCCCTGAGCCAGGGTGGACCGCTTATGGCTGCAGTCCCTCAGTGGTGCCCGTGTTCCAGTGCAGGTTAGCCTTGGCTGCAGTCTGTCAGGGCTGTCACTGCCCTGGTGTGGGTCACCCACAGTTGTGTGTCCTCAGAGGTATCTCCTCCAGCACAGAGCACCTCCTCCTAAGCGTGTCCCTCTAGCCACCTCCTCAGCAGCGTCTCCCTCCATGTGCTCACCATCCCCAGCAGCTGATGCTCTTTCTTAAACAGAAAGTGGGGGGCATGTAAGTGAGGACACCAAGGGTTCTGCTGACTAGCCAGGGCTTTGGCATGCAGTAGGATAATGTGGAAAACAGCAGCATGGAGTAAGACCCATAAAAAAAGGGCACTACAGAGCAAAGAAAAGAGATAAGGCACAGAGATGGCAGGCATAGACTTGGGAGGTCTCTTCATATTTCTGGAAAAGCCTCCTTTATTGATTTTATTAATATTATAAAATAAAATATTTTTAAAAGCTGATGGACTGGAGCCCCAATGAACAGATTGCAATCAGGACCTGAATTTCATTATAGTTGGGGATTGTTGGGGGGGTTAAGAGTGTTGCCTGCTCTCTGTTGTATAATTGCATTGCTTGAACAACAGGCCTGTGTTCTCTACAAAGAATTTGAGTATGAATTGTCTTTCCTTTCACTGGAATAAATCTGGTTTGAAAAGTGAGTTAATTGCACACGGTAGCTGCAGCATCTGTCACCATTTAATCTCTTTTGTAAACCTGATCAAGTTTCCACCTTAATCATAGTGGGAGGAAAAGGAATAAGAATTTACTTGGAAATCTATGTAAACTTTTCAGTAAAAACAACTTAATTGATAGGAAAAGAATACATGGAATTAAAATAGTTAAGAACTGAGGAAAATCACATTTGTTTCACATAAAACGAAATGAGCAAATGAGACAGGAAGACACTGGTTAACACTATAAGAATGCTATTATAACTGACTACCCACATTTAAAAGTTGTAAACACCATAAAGTGAGGTGAATTGCATATAATTATGAGTGATAATATGGCATTGAGCAATGCAAAATTTTGGCCTCATATCTGTAAAACAACCCTCTTTATTAGAGACAAATCTGCTATACAGCAGCAGACCTAACTCCACCTTAGTTTTCTGTAAGTGTTCCAGTGTCAGGCTAGGGAGAGCTTTGGGCAATGTACCATACCCAGGGTACACTACTGGCAGAAGGATAATCATATCCTTCTTGTCCCTGAGAACTAGGAATATCACCTGCTTAATGTCCATATCGTTGTTCCCTGTTTCCTGATACTGCATACATCTTCCTTGCATTCAGCAAGCTGTGTCTTAAAACCAGTTAGGTTCCTTGCCCCAGGCTCATCATAACTCTGCTAAAACTTTGCAGTACTGCCAGTTCTTTCAGTTTCTAACCCACAGTGATTCAGTCGTATTAGAAAAAAAAAACCAATGTATTTTTTCCTGTGCAACATGGTCTTTAAGCTCAGATAGTTCCTTCTCCTGCTTTCCTTTACACATCAATGTACTTAGGGAGTGCAATCTTGCTCTATCTTTCACTGTGCTGCGCTATACAAGACTGTCCTTCTCAGTCTCTATCTTGTAAGACAAGACTCTTATCTCCATGCCATTTCAATCATCCTCTCTACATGTTTTGTTTAAATTCACCTTGCTGGAGAAAATGTACTAGGTGCCAGAGGTAAAATCCCCAGTGATGCTTTAGACTCATCTCCAGGCTGTACTAGAAACAACATATTTGATAATCTTAGGATGATGTGTGCCTTGTTGAGGACTCATCCCGTCCATGTTTCATAGACATCCAATAACCATCTAATACTCTCAGCTGCTGTAGCATACACTCCATCCTGATTTCCAGCAAATGAACTCCCAGTTTGCAAAGGGAAATCTTACTGTTTACTTCTAGGTGTGTAACTTCTGCACTTTGATGATTTAAATGCAGGACAGGGATCTAAATCACCTAATAGTACAGAACCACTGCAGCTGCTATGATTCTCTCTGTCTTGAGAATGGTTAGCTCTTCCCCTTTTATGGAGAAAAAGAATTACCTAAACAGAAATACAATGCATTGTATGTTTGCATGACCTCACCCTTGTCTCGTCTCTTTGGAAAGTACCCTACACTTGACGTGCATTCCAAGTATACACTGCTTTGTAAATGTTTTTTATTCCTTCTTCCCAGAGCTTATTTTAAGCCACTAATTCCTAAATGAGGGTCACAACCTTATTTTTATGCACAAGCTTGGCAGTATAGTTGGAAATGGGGTCATGACCCCAGAAGTGGGTCTTGATGGACAGATGTTCTGAGATTCAAACCCATTTCTGACCCCTTTTAACACTGTTAAAGTCTCTAGCAGTGTGAAGCACATCATGAATGCAACTGGAGAAGATGAAGCTCTACTTGCCTTGATTTGAGCAGTTCTGATGAACTCTGCAGCTCTCAGCCTGAGCAACAGTCATGTTGCTGGTCTCAGGACATAACTCTCACGTTTGCCCAATGTGCAATTAGCAATACAATTTTCTTTGTGTCCATATAGGGTATTTTTAAGCAAGTGCAATGCAAATAATATAGCAAAGCTCTTTAGTAATACACAGTACTTCATGAAGACTGTGGGTTTATTCTAGGCCTTTCTGCTTAAGCTGTGAAATTATTCTGACATGCTGATAAAGTTTTTACAGGCTTCCATAGGGATCATATACATCATTCCTCTCAGATAAATTGCACTCAGTTATTCCCATGAGCTGAAATAGTTTGGTTTAATTACAGAACAGTTCATGCCCAGATAGTGCTCTGGAAGGAATTCAAGGGCAAACATAGCCATTTTCCATAGAAAAGGGACAGAAGCAAAATAGATGCAGACTGAGTCCTGTTGTCACAAACATTATTATGTAGGTCCATATTCTAGGACACTCATAAAATGAGGAAGTGCCTTACCATATTAGGGTGGGTGTGAATCAATGATGAAATGTGTACCAGAGCGCTCTGGTCCCACAGTTGTCTGGATAGTCAACCTTCTCACTTGTGTATTCAAGTTTCCTTCTCAGAGCAGTCAAGGCATGAGATCACCTTTCTGTCACTTCAGAACATGGCTGGGAGGCAAGGTGACATATATCCAGATTCTGGAGTTGAGAGGCTTACTGGCGTGAGAGAAGAGACTCACCACTTTAAGTAATTGAGTCCACCTCTTTAAACAATGAGGCTATGTCTACATTAGTAAGGTAAATGGTACCCAGGAACAGTCCCAAGCACTGGAATGCAATTGTCTATACAGTTCCCTGTCAGAGGGCTCCTAGGCACTCTTTAAGTCCTTGCCAACCAGCATCCCCAAGCAATTCCTGGACATGGTCTGGGGTCTGAACATTCCCAGGAGTGTTCCCAGCAGGGACTTGCATGCGATTCCTGCCAGTAAGGCGGTTTAAATTACGTATGTAGAGTGTTAAAAGTTCCATTACCTTCAGTAAAGTTATTTGTGATGTAACGTGTTATTGTGGTTAAAGTGTTGGGATCCTCACTGTAGGAAGACAGTAAAGAGGCTTTCTGAAATACTCTGAGCAAGAAGCAAGACTGTGAATGCTTTTAATTGACTTGAAGGAGGCAGAAGTACTCACTTTGTTCTTGTTGTTGTTGTGTATCTGCTCATAATATCAGTCCTGTCTCCCCAGAGCATGGAGACAGACATGGCAGTCACGCTTGGGGAAGGATATGCCAGCCAAAAGCATAAACTCTTGCTGGTGGTGGATTGTCTTTAACAGTACAACTTAGCCCTTTTTCTATTCTGACTAGCAAAGGCAGTAACAATCAATGTCAGCCAGAAGACTAGCAGCCTAGTGTTTCAGTGATGTATGCCCTCTAATAAGAAAGTCTCCACAACCTCAATTAAAGGAGCCTTCACTTAATGTATTAATACTTCCCTTCACTCTATCATTTATTTTATTTCTATCCTGAAGAAGAATAGCTGACACCAAATAGATTTTTTTTTTTCTGTCATGATGATAATACCTGCTTTTCCTTTTTTGTGGGGACTTTTTTCTCCTTGTGAAGTACTGACAGCTTTTCTTTCTTTTGATGCTGTATTCCCCACTTTTAATTTAGGCCTGTGTTTTGACTCAGTGGTCCCCCTGATTTTTAAGTAGTTTTGCCACAGTTCCTAATTATTACCCCAAATTTGCCAAAGGAAATTAACATGCCTCCACAGGGGTAGTACTTACCCTCTTTAAACGACTGTGCAAATGTCCATGGCTAGGACTTAACAAAAATAAATCATCTTCTGCTCTGATACCATCAGTTTGAGGTCTGTGGCTCTGAGCCCAAGTGCATTGCTGGTACCCAAGGCCCACAAGCCAGCTGGCAGGACTGTGTATCAGCAGCCAGGCAGGCTTGGTCTGCTGTATTTAAACTGCTCTTGACACCTGGATCTTTTGTGAGTATTTTTTCCACTGTGCTTTAGCACATATGTTCAGCTACAGAGCAGCTCTTGAACATTCAGAGTCCATTTGTATTTGTATCTGTATTTAGTGAAATCTGGATTAAAGTGTCTAGTATGTGCTGCTCCTGTTTTTTCCAGTCAGAATGACCCATAAAACCTTTCTCAGATGACATATTTTCACTTAAACTTTTATCCCCCTAAGATAAAACAAAAAATATGGCAATGAATATTCATGCCCACTTGAGTACAGAGGTCTGGTGACTATAGCTACATGTAACCATATGGAGAACTCAAACAGCGGGCGACGAAGCACAAACCTTTGAGAAAGTCCTAAATCACTATGCAGCAGCTATAGCGATCGAATTGTACGTGAAAATACCTCTCATCAGTGTGTCCTCCTGGTCTGTTTGCTCATCAGTTTGCTTTTTTATGAGGAACGTGATTGGAATTTAAGCTACAGAAAGCAGAAATTCTTCTAAGTTCACATTGCTTCCTGTTTGTTGCTTTAGTATTTGTGTTGTGATTAAGCTTCTTAAAAACCTCTTGCAAGGATCATCTCTTAAGAGTCAGACCAATGTACCTAGCCAGTACCCTCAATGGCTAAGTGAAAAAAATGAACTTTTAAAAAAAATTCCATCTGCAAACCCTATGGCTCTTTTGTTTCCTGGAGAGTGGTTCCACGTTATACTTTGTCAGGCATAAAAAGCAACTGACACCTATTATTGTCCTAATCATGCCTTCGGCTGAAGCAACTCAACTGTTTTGGGTGTGTTGCTTTCTGTCCAAGATGAATGAAACATTTGGGGTGTAAAAAAGGTCCTATAGAACAAAGCAGCACTTTTCAGTCCAGATCATTTTATTGATGATTAGAGCACAATGCCACAACTACCTCAAGGCACTGGAGGGTGCAGTTGTTCTTACCTTCTCTCAGCAAAGACTTTCCTTTCCCACTCCCCTTTCCCACTTTCAGCTGGTTAATGTCATCCCAGGGCTGAGGCCAACTGCCCTCCCAGCTGTGCCAGGGCAACTCTTTGTGGGGTTCCCCTGTAAACCCTGCACTGAAATGGCAAGGGTGGGTTTCACCCTTCCTGAAGCAGTTGCATTTCTGCCCTGTGTCACAGGCTGGACTGCTCCAGAGAGAGCTGCACTTGGCACTGGAGGGAGGCAACCACTGCGTTATGGGGAGGGCAGTGGGCATGAGATTTTGTATACCAGCTTTACCCTCAAAGCTTTACTCTGTGTCTTGATAGCACCCAGCCCAGGCCTAAGCCTCATTGGGAGATGCACGTCAGGCTCATTCTGGGAGTCCTCTGGCCACCACTGATCTGGATAAAGAATTACTCTCACACAATAACATAAGAGCTTGCAGTGGATCAGACCACAGGACTGGATCATCTCCAGTCATGTCTTCAAGCAAATGCTGAGGGAACATCCTAAAAATAAAGCTAGCTTGCAGGATGTTTCCCCATTATACCGTCATAGCCTCCAAATATTTCCATGTCAGTGGAATCTTGAAGGAGATACAATTTCAGTGTGTTTAGAAATTCTCAACAAATTTCCCTGAACTCATCCCGTCTCCCTTTGAACTTAGGTTAGCTTGCACCACTACAACTATGTTAATAACCTTCTCCCCCCCTCCCCGCCCCTTGCCCCAAATCTGGCTCTTACTAGCATTGTTTCATGTCCTATGGCTTTACTGTTGGAGAAGACATTTAAATCACACCCACCACTACTTACTTTTTCTGTGTGACTCATGAGTTTATAGACCTCTACTACATCAGCCTGAGTCATCTCTTTCCCAGTCTGAAAAAATCTTAGTTTACTTATTTTTTTTGTCATGCAGAAGCCATTCTGTATCTCCAGCCATACCTGTTGCTCTTCTTTGAACTCTTTCCAGTTCTGATACACCCTTTTTCAAATGACAGGATGACAGTGGCATGCAGCATTCAAGGTGTGGGCAAACAAGTGCATAATGCTGTTCCCTGTTTTATTCAAACTTCCTCACCTTCTTACCTGCACTGCATTTCCACCTCCCTAAGATGGCACTCATTGTTGCTTACTTCATCACACAGCTGGAGATAGGAACCTAATGATTTTTTTTTCTTCCTATTTAGGCCTGAAATTTCAGCCTGTACAAACTTGGTGTTACTCATCAAGGCAGTGAATTTGTTAATTTGTTAATCTACCTTTATATTAGTTTTTCATTAACTTCTAATATTACTGCAGTGCCAGAAGAGTTTACTATATATTTGGTTTCAGGTTTATTTTGTACCACCATGTACCGTGGTGATCTTTCTTCCGCCAAAGCCATGGCATATCCAGTGTCAATATTTTCATGAAGTGCTGTGTACTCCAGTTTTCTCATCTTCCTTATTAGACTCCTTACAATCCTCTGGAAACAGGCATAACACTCATTTGGTACCTAGCACTCTAAATGACAGTTTTCCATTTCTTATGTAATTATTGATCCACTGAGCTGTCTCCTATTTGGATACAGAAGCCAGAACAGAAGAATCATCTCAAATGATGAGCTCTTCTAGACCCATCAGTTTCCTTTGCTGCTCTTCAGTTTAAAAATGCACAACCTTCTTGTTTTGAGTGCTAGAATTGCGGTTTCTTCGATGTCTATGCAAAGCCTGTATGTCTGTATATGTCTCCCATATAAAAGAAGGATCCCCCATTCCTATGATCCTGAATCCCTGCTCATCTACCATCTTTTCTGCTGGACATTAAAACTCTGCCTTTTGGCTTCTCTCTCCAGCCCTGCACAAAGTGAGTACTGTAAACATTTCAGAGAGCACTGCCATAGAAGCCTTACTGTTTTTAAGGTGCCTAGACTTAGCCTCTCAAATATCCATCCTGCCCCTCCTTTTGCCCTTGGTGCCTATGTGGACTAGGACTCCAGGATCATGTCTGGTGCATTTCACAAGCCAGCCCAGACTCCTAGAGGGATGAGCCACCTTTGCAGTCCTCCCCAGCCTGCTCCCAGCTGCTGGTCACACCTGCATCCCAAAGGCAGAGTGGAACCTCAGCTCTGCTGTAGCTCTGCATGTGCACTCCCCAGCCCAGATATTTGGGATCCAAAGCTTTGCACAAGGTTCCAAAATACTGAAGTCACTGTGATGGCAACAGACCAAAAAAACCCTGCTTTGCAGAAGGGAGAAGCTTAGCAATGTTCTCCCCTTTCTTTAACCAGCCTGGAGACCCTGTGAACTCTCCCCTCTGCCCACAGAGCTGCCTGCATTGCCAGCAAGGAGCAGCAAACCCAATTAGTCCCTTCCCTTTCAAAAAGGACACAGACCCTTGCGCCATGCCAGGTGCAGGACACTGAGCCCTGTAAGAGCTGGAGCACAGGCAGGCCCAAGATGGCTTGCTTCCTTTTAATTACTTACAGTTATAAATCTGAGAGTATAAACTCTGCAAGGCTAAACAATATCTTCTCCCATGACTTATTAAAGTTGAATGGCACACATGGTCTTGTTCTTTTGCCATGCTGCTTCACAGAGCTCCGTCTCAGACCGGTTGGCGAAAACTCACGTTAAGATGAAAAGCTTTTGGAAAAAGAACAGCACATTCTGAGCACATAACAAGTACTCTGAGGCAAGAAAGGCTTTCTCATATTTTTAAAGTTAAGCTCATTAGGGATTGGGCTCATGTTTTGTAAGTGATGTTGCAATGGCAACAAAGCTGACTCCTTAACTGCTCTACGTGGAACAGACTCACCTTATCACATCTCCCTCCTGCATACTCCTCTCACTGCCCAGATACTCTGTTCCTCTGACCTTCAAACCCACTAACAAATCTGCAGTCTTGTGCATCCCTCTCACTCTGCCCAGGAGAGTTGTGTCTGACTAACTGGCTGATGATCACAGACCACTTTTAGTGTCTCTCACTGAGTTTATGGTGGTCTTCTGCTGAAGCAGCAGAGCAGATAAATCATCCTTTAGAAGCTGTTTGGAACAGTGTTCTGTGTATCTGCGGCTGTGCTTGTCATGTCTGCTTCCACTTCTTTCCAGTAGTGCAGCATTCTGGTTCACAAAAAGCAAAACCACTAACAAAAAAGTTCTGTTCATATTCTTTTCTCTCTCTACTGAATTTCCTTCTTTTCCTGCATGTAGGTAACAATTTTTGTCCTTTTCTCCAAAGCTATTTTAAGCTATGTCCCTCCTAATTTTTTCCTCTTGCATCATAAATCACAGCTTCAGTCTTTTCCCACTCTCCATTCCCCACACCACTTCTTTTGATCCATAGTTCTCATCTCCTTCAGATTTCTCAAGTTTGCCATTTGCATCAAACCCTAGTGAAGAACAAGGAGATCATGGTATTTTAGAAGTCAAACAACTTCAGAAGGATGTGTAAAGCAGAATCAAATCATCCTTGGGCCCCTTCAGAGAAGTAGGTACAAAGGACCATCATGTGAAACATGCTGTCACTCCTTGTTTTCCTGCATCACCTCTTGTTTGCTGCTTCTCAAAGCTGCACAGTTTTGAGAGCTTACATGCTCCAGCATGTCTGGGTAGATCCCAACACTGCAATACTCTGTTCACGTAGAAAGGATAATCCCAAGAAGAATGAAAGCTGGAGGCTTTTCCCTGGTGGTAGTACTTTCTGTGAACTATTTTGCCTTGTTCTGCTGTTTCCATGTGAAATGACAAAGGTAACACTATTACAGTCTGCATTATATTTGTACCTACTCATTTTCTACTTCTATATTTTCCACTGGACAGAGGACAGGGGTTTTGCCCCTTTTAACTAGTAAATAAAAAAGAAATGACAGATTAACGTCTACTTTGTCATCTTTGTCTCAGATAGAGGACTAGTTTTCATTTTGCAAAAACTCAAGTAGTTTTTGTGATTAAACTCACAAAGTGACTCAGGAGCCAATTACTTTTCTAGACCCCAGTATTTGAGATGCAGCATTTCAAAACTCTTCTCCAGCTGCACCATCATAACTTTTACAAGTCTGTGAAAAATAATGACAAAAAATATGGGATATCTCTAGGGAAAAATACTGACTGTGCGGTCAAAACAGACATTGAGTGTGACATCATGAGAAAAATATACTTAAACATTGTGTTCCAGGCAGAAAAAAGTGAGAAGTCTTGGCTTGAACTGATGGTGAAAGTTGCCTTGCTAGAGCAATTTGCCTTTGTCCATGCTACTGTTAAGTACATATATATGTGTATAGAAATGTTCCCATGAGAAAAAAATTCAATTTGTTAATGACAAAGTGGCAGCATCATATTCTGCACTGGATTAAAATATTTTACATTAGCCAGATCAAAGTAAAAATTTCAATAAAAACTGACAAATTATTTCCTTCAGCTGTGCAGAAGAGAATGAAAAGGAAAACAAAAAAAGGGAAGAGAAAAAGCCACAAAGGCAATTAAAAGTAGAAGAGGAGCAGAAGGCAGCCAAAGCAGGGCACAGATTTTATCAGATGGGCATACAGAGAAGCTGACTGGCATGACAGTGTGTTAGGAGCTGGAGAACAAAAGCTTGATGCTGTGAACACTCCACTTTGCTTTAATGTGATCCCTAGCATCCTACCTAAGAGAAAAGACACTGTGTACAAGTGCCACACCATTTTATGAGAACTTGACACAAGTCATTAATAATTTTTCCTCACTAGAAGCAGCTTGCCAAGTATTGTTCTCTGTTCTGGGAGTGAATTCAATGAGCACTGCACTTACCTAATAGAGACTGAAAGCTGGCCCAGGGTTTCACTTTGAAGGCATTTTGCTGGAGCTTTCCTGTCATAATGCATTCATTTCTATAGGATTCGAAATCTTTAGCTCCTTAAAGAGCTACATGGGGACACAGATATGTAGGGGTCACTCCATGCAGTTCAGCATCCTGCCTCCAACAGCCTCCATTTACCATCACCCTGGGAAAAGATGGAAACCACCCAGACAACTGCTTAAAGCTTTCGTGGGGGGAAATGCCTTCCTGGTTCCTGCAGAGATCAGCGTGACTCCCGAAGCATGAGATTTGGTTACCTTACTCCAGAACATAAAAATTCTAATGCTGTTAGAAAGCCTTCAGGCTATTAGGCCTTTTCTTGAAATACAGCTACCATGTCTAGCTTGATGACCCCCTATAGAACAGGCCATGTGCCTGGTATTTCCTTGTACTAATCACCAATCGTTAATATCATCACATGAGCCCTGTTCATAACCAAATGTCTATTTGCAAGAAGCCAAGGGCCACCCAGTCTTAGCTTCCACCAGAAAAGAAAAGGTTGGTCTCAGATTCGGGACTAATAGGACAACTTGCTTACAAGAAAAGTCTATTCCTCTACTTCCTATAAGCGGCTGTGCACACACACCCCACTCTGGGAGCCCAAACCTTCTCTGTAGCAGGGACATCCTCCGTGGAAGCATGCACCTGCCAGCTGTGCAAAGTGGGTCAGAAGCCTGGCCATTAGCATTTCGCCCAGAGGTTTATTTATTCTTAGCCTTACAGTGCACCTGCTCTTTCCCAGGGGCTTGGACAGAAAAAAGTCCTGTGAAGTAACTGTGATTTGTAGAATATCAGGTCTGAGCTATTCTGGGAGGAAAAGAAAGAGGAAAGAAAGAAAGAAAGACAAAGCAAGTTCGTTTACTGTTGGCTAAGGCCCTGATCCCTTGTAGTAAAACTGACAGGCAAACTGCATGCTTATAGGCAAAAAATGTTACATCATTTGCTTGATCTGCGCCATAACCACAGATCACTCCAAATAGTCTAGGTAATAGGTCTTTTTCTTCTTCTTCTTCTTCTTTTCTAGCCCCATCTCCTGCAGATCATTCAGCTGTGAAGAGTTCTTACTTTCCCCCCAGAAGAGACAAAACGCACTTTTTAGATCTTTGCTGGAAGTAAGGGCCCTGCATCTCGCCTGACCAGATCTGACCTGATAGTATCACTGGCTGCCCTAAATGAAACCAGGATTTCATTCCCTGCCCCTGCAAAAGCTCCAGGTTCTGCAATTTCTCTACAGTAAGATCTGTAACTCTCAGAAAGCTTTTCTCTAGGTTGCCCTTTAGTCATTTTTCCACCATATGCTAACAGGCTTTACAGCCGCATAGTCAGCTGAATTGTACCAAATGGTGCTGGGCCAGCTCACACAGTGGCTCTGCAAGCAGACTCCTTTCCTCCTCCATACAGGTCTTTAACAGAACAAACAGCATGCAGAAGGATGCAGCATTCTCCTCCCACAGGGATAAAGGGACATACATCCAAAGACGTGTGTATATTTAACGTTACCAAAAGATCTGAAAATAAAAATAACTACCTCTGTATTGAATAATTGTGCAGATGGCACAGATGATCTGAGACAAGGCAAACAATGATCTCTGCCATACCATACAGCAATGATCTCCTCTCTGATTAGAGATATAGCTGAGTGGAGAAGGGATTTAAAAAGAATAACCATATGCTTTATTTTTCAAGTTGTGCTGGAAGTTGTCAACATATAAATATATTTAAAATAACAAATATAGAGCTGAATATATAGCTTAACATAAATATTTCACAATTTCAGGAAAAGTATGAAGAATTGAGACAAAAATGACCAGCACTACATGGGTGATACATTGGGATCAGAGTGAGAGGAAAATCTCAATATCCTCCATCTCACAAAATGACTGAAATTAGAATTAGGGGAGGTTTGTTGTTCTGCTTAGTGTCTGTCTCTGTTTGGTCCTTTATGTTATCAAATCTTAATTTGATTTGAATTTTGTGTTGAAATAAATGCAAGATTAAATTAAGCTAGAATAGCAAGTTTTGCCCAATTTTAAGATGACATCTCCTGTTTTTACAGGATTTCTACCTGAAAACAGTTTTCAGCCATGCCTTAGATAATGGAGAAGATCAACTGAGCTACAAAACTGAGATCTGGATTTTTAACCTCTTTTTGTCTTCAAAGCTTCAGGGAGTTTGGAGCAAGGCTTTTTGTTTTGACACAACCAATTTAAATCACTGCAGATGTTTGTGAATCTTTGAATACATCTGCACTATGAAATTTTCTCTGTAACAGGACACTAGACAGATTTAATCTGCCTCCAGTCTTTGGAGAGAACATTCTGAACCCTTTAGGCCTCAATTGTCACTAGGCTCAGGGCAGAACTATGTCTTTCAGAAAGTACGGATCTATTCACATGCAATGTTCTTTGTATGAACCGAAGAGGTACACTTCTTTCTGGCAAACTTTTTTTTCTGACAACAATTCATTTATGCACTTCCAATATTAAACTGGAGCAATCTATCAGAAATTAACTTCTACAAAGAGGAGATCTGGCAAAAGCCAAATTAGAAAAGTGTCTTATGTTTATGGAATAATCAGATTTCCATTTAATTAGAGAAGACACTACAGGATAAGTAGGGAAATGCTAGTAGTACTTTAAAATAAGCATCTTACGAACATTCTATGACTTCAATTCCCTGCTATACGTATAAAGTAAGCCAAATGATTGTTAAAAGCATGTTTATTGAGGATTAACATTCATGTAAAGGATGCATGCTTCCTAAGCCTTGGCAAATCTGTTTTTAATGATCAACTGGCATGCAATTAGCCAAGAATAATGAACCTTTAAAATCTATATTAGAAGTGTGTTGGAGACATTTGTTTCAAACTGTCACTGAAATATTTCTTAGCTAATGGCACCAACATTTTTATTCAGAAATATAGAAATAATCACAGGCTCTTATTTTTATTGCCTCTCACTGAAGAAGGCCTGATTGGAATAATTAAGTATGTCATTTTAGATTAATCCCTTCTGTTTCTTAGAACACAAAAATGCGTTCCTCCCCAAATTTGCATTCATTAAAACCCATAAGCATTGTCTCCTGTTCATGCCAGCATTCTAATGGCTTCTTAAAGTTAACAACATTAAGGTTCAAGAAGAAAAGCATTAATTAAAATAACTGTTCTCATAAGTTTTCTCACCACAGCAGCTCACTAAAAACTTTGCAGGTAGGTGACACTGGTGAGTAGGAAGAAGCCATCACACTGAAGTCACTGCTGCAGAAGAGTTTATGGTTGCACTGCACTAGCAAAACCAAACATTAATTTTTTAAGGCAAGCAACTGAAGAATAACTTGTCCTGCTGAAATATTGTCTCTCCTGCCAGTAGCTGTTGCCGAGTTTGGGTCAAGCTGTGGGGAAACTTTGGGCCAATTCTGTTCTGCTACTCACCCTACCTGGCTGCTGGCGGCTCTCGCACTTTCCTTCAGCCCCTAGATGACAGAGATGACTTTCCCACAACAGCAGAGCACTTACATTAGATAATTGCAAACTGATCCTTATGCTGGTTCCCTCAAAAAGCCCTGTGACCACAGTGCTTGGGTATGTTTTGTTATTTGCAAAAGCCCACTGTCTTAACTGTGACTAGAGGCACTCATTTCCATTTCTACCTGTGTGGGCCCAGGATCAAGACTTACATTTACCAGTTTGCTGGTAGATTTGGATAGGTACTTGACAAGAAGAAAGCAAAAGAATTATTTAAATGAAATTAACTGCTTCTTATCCTTCTGTATTTCTAAGTTATACCTCCTATCAGTATACTCTAAATCCCACAAAACAAACAAAAACAGTCAGAAAACTATCACTGGGGAATTCTTTGTGGTAAGAAATACGCTTCCAGAGGCATGTCAAGAAATGAATACTAAGTGTTAACAGTTACTGTATTGGTCTGTGCTAACTAGTGGGTTGATTTTTTTCTTTTTAAGAGGCTGCAGCTCTCTGCTTCCTGAGAAACAATAAAGCTTTGGATTACTCAACAAGAAACCCTAATTTTTCAGAAGAATTTATTATTTCAACCATTCTATTACACTTACTCTTCTGGAAAACCTAAGGAGAGAGGAACAGTTTCTCCCAACAAGGTTGCAAAGATTTGTTCATCTCTTCTGGATGAAGAAATCCTTTTCTGCCATTCCACAGCACTTATTCTTGTGCTCAGACTGAGCTTCCTCATGATGAGAATAAACAAATAAGTAAAAGCAAGTTCTCTTCCTATGTATCTTAATGGTCCCCTTCAGAAGTCTTAGTTTAAACAGCAGTATGGCCCTCATTACAGCAAATAACCAGGAACTTCACGATTTGATACATGAACTCATGCAATAGAAATCCTGTGCTTCACATTTGACAGATGTGAAACTGAAGCACAGAAACTGAGGCAAATGCAGCCTGCTGTAGCTCTGTGGCTCAGTGATTTGTGCAAGATAACACAGGAAATCTGTGACAGAGATTTTAATCTAGGTTTCCTATATTTGTGGCTACCATCCTGACAACCCTCCTGCCTTTTCCCTCTCATGGGTAGTATCACCGGAGTGATCAAACACATATTTAGAGAAGAAGTGAGAGGCAGTTGCTAAGGCTAAAAAGAAAGTCCATGTTTTAGACAGAAAACAAGCCCTGTACTCTCCAGCTGGCACACATAGTTCAAAAATGAGCTTTGCTTTCCATTCAGGGTGCAATTGAAAATGCTATTTGTTTTGGACATATGCAAAATATGCATAGAGGAGAACTGGGTAATAAAATAACCAAGCAGCCAAGACCACTGAGCCTTGAATACACTGAAAATTGCTTTCTTTAGAAAAAGGACAGAGGAAGTGTGAGGACTTTTCCACTGTTGTAATTTCTCTCCTTTTTCTGTGTGCAAAAAAGGAGGCTTCCCCTTGCTGTGCTCTTTGTCTCGTGACCTAACAGAGAGAAACCCTCCTCACTTAAGTGGCACCGTGGCTGGCCTTCAGAATGTAAAGCTTTCTGCGTAAAATATCCATGTTAATTTCGTAACACACCACCGCTGGGGAGAGACATGCTGAGATTGGAAACTGTGCTTATGAAGTAGCCTCACATTCCTGTGCATCTCTGGCATGCCATAACCCTACCGAGTCTGCTGCCTCCAGCAAAACAATGCATTTTTATAGAAAAGGCCCCTAGCCACGACTGCAGTTGAGGGTCTGTTGTTTTGAAGTGACCTTAGACATAGGCCACATCCATTCACAGGGCAAAGGAGAGTAAGTCCTCTTTATTATCTCCTCCAGGGAGAGGCAAAGCATGTGAGAAGGCAAAACTGTACAGTTATCACTGACAAATATAGAGTAGAGAGGCAAGTCTGCTGTAAAACTCTGCATTCTTTTCAGTAGTGGAATGAAACTGTGAGATAAGGCTGAGGAAAGTAATCCTCTGAAACTTATCAGGAAGTGGTTGCTGGGTTTTCTTGTCACACAGAGACGACTTTGCCAGCACAGTGAGAATCCAAGAGAACTTGGTGTCCCTGTTTGGGCTGAAAAAGTCCATGATAAACAACTGCAGGGTGCTGATAGCATATTGCCCTGCATGCATTCTTCACAATATCCTTGCACTGCTCATTTTAAAAGAAGAAAAACATTTCCTGCCTGGATACATAACAGGGGAGGACAAATGTTCTGGAATGACCTGAGACAAAGGCAGGGGTTTTGTTTTGTTTTCTTTTGTTTTAATGAGACTCTGAGAATAATAATGGTTCAGGATACCAGCAAATAGCCCAGTTGGGCTTTTGCCCTAGTTCTCAGAAGGAAGAAAAACAACTTCCCTGGACTGTTGACATTTTTTCCCTATATCTTACAACTGACCAGGAAGGCCTGCTAATACTGGGAGAGTGGTTATTGCTCATGCTAGACTTTTCATAAGAAGGTCTTCAAGTATTAAGATTCTTTCTTCTGTCAAGAGTGATGGAGTTGCCTTTTCTCAAGATGTTTCCCCACTGCACAGGTGTAGTTGTAGTGGCAATGGTAATGACTGTAGTAGCCAGGCATAGAGCTGACCTATTCATCAGCACTGAAACAAACACACAAAAAAGTAAAAATAACCCCTACCTTCCAAAACTTCTATTCTGATACTTCTGAATTATTTCACATAAGTAACTAACTGGTTCTTGAAAATGCATATTTTTATTCAGTTGAAGTATTTTAAAATATCTTGAATAACATATTAACTCATCAAAGTCAGAACCAGAGAAAGCCAAAATTTGGAGAATCTGCTGGGTTTTCCCATCAGAAGCAAAAGGCCTGGCTTTGAACTTTGACTAGTGTTCCATTATTTTTGCTCAGCTGGCTTGCAGAGAACTCTTAACACCACTGTTAAGTGCAACAGGAGCCAGGGTCAATGTTTTGATTGCATTCAAAAATAATTTCTTGTGTAACAGAAGAATATATACAAAGATATTCAACTCCTGCTTCTCAGCCCAACCTTCTGAAGGGCATAATATCAACAGTCACAAGAAGTTTCCACTTTCCTCAGCTCTTAGTTCCATGGAAAAGTAAAAGCAAGAGGCACATGTGGGATGATTCTGCTTTCACATCCCTGAAAATCAGGAGTAGTTCCAGAAAGATCAAGTGAACTGTACTAGCATAACGTTAGCATAAGTGAGAACACAAGTGATATGTAATAGTGCTGTAATTGTTGGCAGTAAGGCTTCTGCCCTCTTGTGTATTTGTTCTTGTAATTTTGACTGTCTGCCTAGTATCTTTTCACATGGGGAATTTCATAGTTCTGTTAGCCCCTGTTTATTTCTTTTTGTCTGGTGACACCCACTCTCAGACATTTTCTTTCAGGTTCTTCTGATAAGGTTAGGAAATCTTGGTAGATCATAAAATTTGAGCAGTGTTTTAACATTGAAAGAAGACTAGCATTTTCTCCTTCTTTAGGCCAAAATGGCAATCTTTGCTATAAATCTCTGGGTGATTTAATTTTAAAAGTCTTGATAAACAAATCTGAACAACTAATAGTAACTCTTGTATTTCTCTGTTCAACTCTCCCATTAAATTTTCAGGACCCTTTTTCCTCCCCACATTTTTCAGCACAAAGAGAACTTTGTTGCTAATATATTGTGCAGTACTAGCACCTTTAGGTATGCCCTCCCTTTCTTATAAATGGAACTGGTAGCATGCAGTATTGTCTCTTACTTCAAAACTTTTTGCATCATCCAGATCTCTAATACTCAAGTACAAGTCTTTCCACCTTAATATCAGTGAGCTGAATTGCCTTACATCAATTAGAACGTTACCCTAGACAGCTAGCTTGTACTAGATGTCAGCTTTCAAGTGGCAATGATTAAATGAGATGAACCTGAATTCTGGTCAGAAGAGCTGAGGTCCCCAAGCACATAGGGAATGGAAAAGGATAACACTAGAAATAGTGTTTTCAAGCAGAGAAATGATAAATTTCACCAGATTCTTATCACACCATTTGAAAATATCTCCAGGGCCAATATGATAAGGCTAAGGGTGGTAGAAATTTCATTAAAGCATGTTTTTGCCTTGTATACAGGTATGTGGTGGGTTGACCATGGCTGGACGCCAGGTGCCCACCAAAGCCATTCTATCACTTCCCCCCTCTTTGCTGGACAGAGGAGAGAAAAAAAAAAATATAACAAAGGGCTTGTGGGTCGAGATAAGGACAGGAGAGATCATTCACTAATCACCGTC
>JANZLQ010000086.1:22946827-22967705 GCA_026212715.1 Elanus axillaris | reverse complement strand
CCTGGAGCATGTCCTCCCCCTCCTTCTTCACTGACCTTGGTGTCTGCGGAGTTGTTTCTCTTACATGTTCTCACTCTTCAGCTGCCATTTCTCCCCGTTCCCCAACTTTTTCCCTTCTTAAAATGTTATCACAGAGGCGTTACCACTATCACTGATTGGCTCAGCCTTGGCTGGTGGCGGATCCATCTTAGAAGCAGCTGGCATTGGCTCTATCGGACAAAGGGGAAGCTTCCAGCAGCTTCTCACAGAAGCCACCCCTGTAAACCCCCCCCCCAAAACCTTGCCACAGAAACCCAATACAAGGTAGAAGACCTAGTTTATTGTGCACAGGTACAGCCACTTATATGGGTATAGTGACCTATATTCAAGTGAAGATGAAGTACAAGAAGACTTCTTAAATCAGGAGTCCTAAAAAATTTACAAAGAAGGTAAGTTAGTGTGGTTTGGTTGGTTTGGCAACACAATGCACAGGGAGTATTTTTCCATTTTTTTACAAATACAATGCAGGGCAAAAATTAAAAATAAAAAGCAAGGAAGAAGATTTAAATTAAAGAGCGACACTGACAGAAGACTAGATGGGAACACAGGGACTGCAGACACACTTAGGATGGTTGTCAGAATGGCACTGTAGGAACAGTGTAGCAGCATGGCTTTGTGGATGTGTGATTAACTCTTGGCTTTATGTGTGATCCCAGGAGAGAAGCTGAGAGCCCTCTGTTCAACAGAAAGTAGGTTGGAAAAGAGAGCACAAGGTCTTTTGAAAGAGGTACTGTGGACACATCTATATACAGAGTACTCAAGCCCCTTTTTGGTACTGACACAACACATATCATTGCTAAAACCAGATTTCTTACAGTGGTTAACAGGGTGAAAAAATAACACTGCTCATCCCTTCTCCATCCAGGCTACGCTTCCTTCTTTTTAAAGTGAAGATTTTGCTAACTGCTGCCACATGTAGTTTTAATACATGAACGAATGTCTCAGAAAAGTATCTAACAAACACTAATTTAGTTTGCAATTTATATCCAAAGTCACTCTTCCAAGACAGAAAAAACACTTCCATGACAGCCTTCTGCTCAAACTGTTGGTAGGAAGGTCATAACCCCCTGAAAAAGAGTGTGGAACTGGAAATACTGGCAACCATTTATTTCAGCAGAAGATCCCTATTGTACACTGCTATAAGAAGGATATGGAAAGAATGATACTCATGACATCAGCTATCACTATCTTCAAGAGCTTAAAATTTTTTCCATAAAGTGTTTTTACCATCTTACCAATGCTGTAAAAAATCTTGTTGCATCTCTAAATGTGGGCCAGATTAGTCAGCCAAGAAGGAATTAAAGCACCATTACTTTAAACAGAAGTTGCTGGTGCAAGTAAGCACTTTTTGGATGTAGTGAGTGCTGTAGAATCTGACCCAGTATTAATAGACACTAGTGGTATGCTCTCCGTTTATAACTTTATGCTCAATTTAGAATAAACAGTACTAATGAGAAGTGGTTTGAAGTACATGAACGCTATGCCAAAGTGTTTATTCCATGTCAGTGCACCATTAACAAAACTCCATTTGGTACTGGTGGACATTTCACCTTCCAAGTGACCACTTAAAGGGAAGAGACATTAGAGAGAATTACAGATTTTCTTCTGTTATTTTTTTTCTAAAAGGAAAATGTGTTTTGATACAGAACTTGACTTAGCCAAAAAATACTTGCTTGCTGAAGGTCATAGGTCAAAATAAAAATCATCCTGTAAGGGAGCAGGAGTGGCAAGGCTGGGGATAAAGGGAATAGATCAGGTGCGGACTAAGGCACAGGACACATGCAGTGTGTATGGATCAGACTGGACATTAGATCCAAAAGCAGAACTAAGTTCTCGAGGGATAAGTATTGCAACATTCAATTTTTCTGGCTGTGCCCAAAAGCTTAGCTCTCCAGTTTCCTTTGTACTACGCCTCAGCAGAACTGGGCACCTGGGTCTTGAAGACTGAAGCACCTGCCCTCCATCACCTGCAGCTGCCTAGAGCCAGTCAGGTGGGACAGACTGAGCCTTGGTACCTGCTTTCCTCAAGTTTTCAGTCAATGCCCATAGAAAGGTGAGTCACTTTCTGCGAACATTGGGTAAAACATAGGAACTGCCCTGCAACCTGCTAGCCTTAATCATCATGCTGTCTCTCCCTCTCTTCCTGGCCCAGTGAGTGCTGAATTCCTTATTGCATAAGGTTTCCTCTTTACAGAAGCTGTGGAAAACAAGTTTTCCAAAATCCAGATGATTAAGAAATTCTTCAAGGACGTCTGAAAGCAGACATCCCACAGACTGGGCAACTGTACTATTAGATTAAGTAACTTCTTGACGACTACATAAGGCAGGATAAATCCTACCCTAAGTCTCCATCAAAGTGTAAGATGATCCTTAAAATCAGAACTGGACACTGCATCCCTGATTCAGAACTATCTGGTGTCCAGACTGCTGAAGCTCAGAGATAGCTAGATTTGAAAGACTTTTAATTAGCTCTTTGTTTATTTGTTTATTTTTATAAACAGTGATCTCTACTCAGAGATCCACAAAAGTAACAGTACAGCACTTTGAGCCCCTTCACGCCCATTCACCACAGGAACAGATCAATATTTTGTTCTTTTTATAACACATTTTTTATATCATGTCTTTTTGCATCTGAGGCCCAGTAACTATTTCACGCCATGGAGTACATATTCCCTTTTAATACCTTGCATCCTCAGAAAGGCCAAAAGCAAGCAAGCAACAAGAGGGGCCAGACCCTTACTGCCAGCCTACCACACCAGACTTCTGCTCAGCAGTGAGGACTGGTACTAACAAAGCAAAAGAGTTCTCTGCTAAACACATCTCATATTTTGAAAACTTTCTACAGGCTATCAGTGGACCCTGGATAGCCTTTTCCTGGGCAAAATGGACTCACCACCTCAGGAAGCTGTTCTTACAGCAACACGAGGGGGATTGAGCATCTTATGCAAAAGGAGTGCCCCTTCCCCCTTGGGTGCATCCTAGGTGCAGCCTAGGATGGTGTTATCAGCCCAGACTTGATTCTTACGATACCTCTCATGAACATGATGGGTCCAAAGACAAATGTATGCTTAGGAACTTCTGTGTCTTCCTGAGCCTCAGAAAGTTAAAACCCTTAGAGCTCAATCCAGCTGCATTTTGGTCAACCTGAAGATTCCCATAGGCCATAGTTAGGACTGAACTGACAGTGATGCTTGCTGCCAAGAGCAGCATTTCCTTCAACAGCTGCTGGGTGACCTGGAAGCTTTCAATCATGGTGAACAACTGGAAGCTGTAATGCTGTGTACCATAAGTAACCCCAGGAATTTGCTTAGGAAATGGAAGCGGAGGATATAAAAGAATTCCTTTGGTTTAGTCTTCAAGTATCATAACAGATTAATTATCTCTCACAATATTTAATCTCACTTTTCCCAGCAAAATACTTGTATGAGGCTTTTTTATATACAATCTACCTGTTAGCTTCTGCACTTTCTCTCTCACTAAATCCCTCTCCCTCCTGTTAAAATGAATAAAAAATATATCCTGTTCTGAGCTCTTGTCCCATCTTAAGATAGGGCACTTCTGTGACTTGGAAAGTATTACGTCCCACTTGGTTTTGTGGTGGTATCTGGCTCTCATGGAGATGTGGTTCCTACTCACTCAGCTTTCTTTGGACTGTTGCGTACATGCTGAAGGACATTATTACAGCAAAAATGATATAACCTTGGACAAACTGCAGCTTGGAACTTAAAAAATCCTGGGAAGAGACAGAGCCTAACACTGTTCCTGTGGCTCACACTGTCTCAGATGCAGTTCCTGAGAAGACTCAACCCTATATGGATCATACTTTTCCATGGCCTACCCCTATCCTGCATTAAACACACAAACAGAAAAAAAACATCTAGAGCTGCCTTGAGAGTGGGGGTTGAAGAGGAATAAATATAGCAAAGTCTTTCCACAGAAAATTCAGTAACAAATTAGCAAAAATATTAAAATACTAGAATATTTCAGCCTTCACTGGAACCAGAAGCGGTGTCATAATACCTTAAACGTTATAGTTGGTGGGCTTTACATTCATATTTCCCTCTTGAGGCATAGCTGTCTGGTTAAACCACATTTTCCATGACACACCACAGCCTCCTCACTTGGAGAGGAGATCTAGTTCATTACAGGAGCCAGAGGTTGACACAGGAGTGTGCCCTTTCATCAGAAATTTGAACACAAAGATTCAACTATGCTGCTGTGCCCAAAACTAACTTGGTTTGACTTTTGCCATTCTGATTTTCCATAGCTAGCAATCTACATAGATATACAGGTAGGTAGGCAGGTAGGTAGAGGCAGACAGACAGACAGATAGAATTTCTACCAAAGGCAAACATTTTCTCATGTATTGTTGTTTTTGAAAAGACAGTTTTCAAACATCTGTAAAATGACTGATTATCAAAGAATAAAAAAAAATTGCAATCAGCAGCAATTGAAAGTCAAATTACAATGTACAGATTTATAGCCCGCTTACAGCTCTGTGGTTCTGGTCAAATCTGGCTGTTCATGCTGAAAAGAAAAGGTGCTGTAAGCCTGAGACACGGTCCCACGGGACTAAGAGGAAGCTGAATGCTGTTTCCCATAGGAGCAGCAGACATGCCTGAGTTCATAGTCCTCAAGGTGCGTTTGATGTCTTGCTATGGAAACATTTTCCTGGCCCAGAGCCAACAACAAAACAAATGGTGTACCACATGCCATTCTCCTCGGCCAACTGTACTGATAATGGGGTCTTCTTGTGACCTTTTCACAGGACATGTTTGAACACCATACTACATTGTTACTGTGTCTCTACAGCTTTCAGATCAGAACTGGCTGGGCAGCTTGGAGGACAGAAACAATTATTCAAGTCTAACCTGTACCCATTTAGAAAAAGATGCCCTCATAAGATTCACCATGTCTTTCCTGGATGCAAGGATATGCAGGCAATACCTGAAGTGATGTAGAATCAACTATGTGGAAGGAAAAGGGACTTTCGCTTCAGAGCTCATACTCTTAACTGGTGGGAATGACTCCTTCTCTTGTCTCTTTAATTCTTTTTTTTGAAAATGTAATTATTGTCTGGGAAATCTGACTCCAGTTAGGCACCTGCCAAGTACTGACTCACATCTGAGTACAAGATGTTCCCAGCTCTTGTGCATGTATTTGTATCTATTTGCAGAACATATTGGATCTGCTGCTTTCTGCATGCACAGAAAGAAAGTGGAAAGGACCCCCAGCATAATCAAAGGAGGACGTTCTGGGGTTTCTTTCCCTCCTACTTGCTCCTACTTGCATCTTTCCACTCTCGATGCCTTTTGATAAAATTTCTCTGTGTGGCTCAGAAGCATTGTCAGGGACTCACAGGCACTGCTAAGTCATAAGGCAAATCTCTAGTCCTTACTTTTGATAAGATGCTGATTAATTAGTCTGCTATGAATATATGGTATCTTGATAACAAGCTGGCTGAAATGGCTTAGTTCCCATTCCTGAACTACCAACTTAGAGCATTTTCCTAGTGATGGCAGCATTCAAATGTAAAAATATTCACGGTATCAGCTTTGCATTGATGCCACCTTCCAGTACACTCAGTGACATCTGGGCATTCCTGAAATAACTTGGGCTCTTTTGTGTGTGTGTATGTGCACATGTGTGTGTGTACATACTGACAGAGAACAAGGGAGAAAGAAAGAGTTGCTGTTTTACACTTACTAGGGTTCCTGAAAAGGCTTGACTGCTAATGAAGACTAAATGTCACTCATAGTCAATCACTTAGATTGGCCTTGTGCTTTAGTTCAATCTCCTATCAGGGTACTTACACCTGAGGGATGCCCTGAGGGGAAGAGGAGGACTGCAGAGAATCACTACCTGGTGCAGACAGAGCAGCAAGTCGTTGCACCCAGAGCCCTAACATCTACCACTGGGTAACTAGACAAGCAACCCCTCTTAAATGTTAGACTAGCCCATCAGTAATTTATGCAGACTAGGAAAGAAATTCCTGCTGGACCTTACAATTTGTTTCTTGTTAGTCCATTGCTGGCCTACTTGTTGGTTGTTCTTACAGTATAGCACTCAAGGAAACCTGAAGTTACACTGTCAGGACTTGCAGCCTTTCATCTGGTGAGCTGCAGAAGATGCTGGAATTTTCTGTAAGTCGGAAATAGCTGGAAATTGCATGCTTTGAGCCTTCTTCTGGGAGCAATTCAGAGTCCATCTTGTCTTCAGAACTGTGTTTTGTCTGAGGAGCTTGCTTTCACCAGTAAGAGAACCTATTGTACCTGCGTCTCCAATTATTTTCTTTAATTTTCATTCTACAGAATGGAAGGGAAGGGAAGGGAAGGGAAGGGAAGGGAAGGGAAGGGAAGGGAAGGGAAAAGGAGAAAACCCACTTAGGCTGCTTTATATAGCATTCTGCTAAATAATAAAGTTCTTTCAGAGGAAGAACTTCTGCTGACTAAAGAAAGCACAAACTCCTCTGTGCTAAGTGAAAAGTCCTCTACAATATCTTAATGTTTGTGTCATGGCAGATGCTACCTGTAAATTGTGTGCATGATCAAGCTGACTAGGTATCCATAAATATAATGTACATGATGTGTTAACAGTTTGCTCACACTCAGAGATTTCATTTTCAGAAGCAAAGATGCGACAGATTTGCCTCCCTTAGCCTCGTACAAGTAACACTTCTGGTTGGTGAACAGAAGCATTACCAAACTGTATTAGCTGATTGTCTAGTCTTCCCTTTATCCACCTTGCTGCAGAAGAATGCTCAAAGTTGCACTAGACAACTGAAAAACTGTATCTCAGTTACTTTTCACAGAAACATATATTAAGACAGTATGTGATAGCACCCCAGATCTCCCTGCAGTGCATTGATACCCACCTGGCTGCTCAGAAGAAGTTTACATGTCACAGATACAAACTAGAGCCAGAGACCAATGTCTGGAATGCATTTTGCTAGCAGCTGGAGCATCAGCCCCCCATAGTGTGGAAGGCAAGGTGACTATGGGGTGGCCCAAAAGAGATTGCTTCAGAGTAATACAGTATGGTAGCAGAGAAGGGGTGGAGTCTGGTAGGTGGGTTTGCCTATAAGAAGAGGTAGATGTACCCATCTCCCTAGCATTCCCTTTTGACCTGTGGCCAACTGTGGCTGGGGAAGAGTACAAGGACAAGACAAGCATAGAGTGATGCGTCCATCTGGAAGAAATGGCTGCAGTTTCCTAGCTATAGATCAGCATAGACTGACTTTTCAGCAAGTATTTGGTTTTGAAATTTGGACTTCTTAAATGATTCAGAGGATGGAACACTGAAAGCAGATAAGAATGGGAAAATCAGAGAAAATAAGGTCTGTTGTCTCTTGAAGAGCAACATGAGCCTCTGGCTATTACTTCATCCACTGATGCCATTTGACAGAAGTCAACCATATAATGACTGCACAGCACATGATGGCTTCAGAGCACCTTCAGGTTGCTCTCATGATGTGTTTCTACAGAGTTGAGAGTGTATTCCTTGTTTTGTTTTACCATGATCATCTTCAGCCCCAGTTATTTCTTTAGCAGAGATACAGAAAAAAAGGTCTTTCCTGCCAAGAAACAATACCTATTCCCATTATGTAAAGAGTAGATGTATGGACTTTGCTTCCACAAAACAAGTAACACTTTGCTTAAACAGCTGTATCTGAAAGTGGTATATGCTAGAAGCAAGCAAGCAAAAATAGTAAAATGTGAAATTCTCCATGGTAAATAATGCTACAGGTACAAAGCTCCAGTGAGGGAGGCTTGGAATCATTGTGAGACTGAAAAAGATAGTTTCAAGACAAAGCTTATCAACTGAGATAGTGATGCCTGCAACTATGTATCATTATAATGACAGCTATAGTATTATTTGTTGGTTTTTTTCTAGATTCCTGAATATGACTGACATGACCTTAAGGAAGTGCTCCAGGATGTCAGTAATAGTCTCATTACCTGCTGGGACAGCTTGCACTTACCATGCAAGTCTTGCAGTACCACTAATCAGCAATCCTACTTTTATCACATTGGCTGCCCAGCTTTCTGCAGCAGCTGCAGTGGCGACAATGGCTGGAGCTGCTGCTGTGTGCCTCGGAGATAAAAAAAGAACACCCTATCTGACTCATTGAGTTAATATCTATCAGCTCTGCCAACACTGCGTTCAGTGTCTGGGAAGCTGATATAGTAAATTTCTGCCCATATTGGTAATGGCAATGATTCACTGAAGCAGCTGGAAAGATGTTAGGATCATGTAACAGGACTAAGATTTCTCTACCTGGCAGAAAAAATAGGGATTAAAACTACCATAAATTATCCCTGAAATCTTTCTTTTGCATTGGCTTTCTTTTCCATATTTAGTTGGATTTCTGTTCTCAACCATCTTTCTTTGTTTCCTTCATTCCTTGCTTTCTTTTCCTTCTCTCTTTCCTTTATTTTCCTTATTTTCCTTCTTTCCTTCTTTCTTTCTTTTCTTTCTTTTTTCTTTATTTCTTCTCTTTTCTTTTTTCCTTCTCTCTCTCTCATGCTCTATGTTTCATTTGCTTTTTTATCATGCTCTATTTCTGTCTTTCCTCAAAAGTGTGTGTGTGGGGAACCTAGGAGTAACTGTTATGACTCACTCATAAAATCCATGTGTATCTTCACAGTATTTTGCAGATTGTTACTTTCCCTTGTCCCAAGTGAAAGGATGTGTTTCAAAAGTCAATTTTAGAAGAACAGACACAAGAAACATATAGATTACCCCAGAGTGTATACATTTGGGTTTTAACCTGTTGATACTGATTACTGCTGGGACTCTGTAGTTTTGCCAACACAACTCTGAAGAAAGCTTGGACCCTGCAATTTTCATGGGACATACCTAAACCTAGTCCCCTTCCTGAGAATTCGTGTTACTTTGCTATTGACTGATTTAACACACCAGAAAAATAACTAGTATGTAGAAATATGGTGTTAGATATGAGGGAGCTAGAACAGAAACTCAAAAGGATTATTGGTGAAGGCTGGAGGAAAGGAAGTTGCAGGGTTCAGACATAGCAAACAAACATGATGCTTTTATTTTGGGTGGGCTTGTGGGAGGGAAGGATTCTGCAGGACAGAATACAATGTGGACATGGAGTTGAACTGAAATTGAAGTGTGCCAGGGAGGTGGCAAAAGGGCCTCACCGAGCAGCTGCCACAGGATCACTAGAAACTGGACTCCTATGACTCTCCCTGGGAAAGTTGGACTTTCATAGAGGGACAGATAGAGGAAACCTGTCCTTTGTTGATCATTTCCCCCGCTCCTCCCCAGCAATAGCTCTGGTTATCAAGTATGGTATGATATGATACTGAAGTATGTGGAGGTCCAGGGATGAGTCATCAGTGGAGTCTATCTAGTATTCATTAAGTCCCACCATCTTTGTTAGTTCTATCTTCAGCAGTAGCTATGACTACTATGGTTGGCTGGGCCAAAATAAAATCATTGCTTAGTCTGGTGCAAATCAACACAGGTGGAATTTTACTGACTTAGGTGAGACTGGAGATCCAGATCTCTTCCTAGAATGCATTTTCTTCAAGCAAACCCCCCAAAATATATGTTTATAAGGGTCTGCTAATATTTTTTTGTAAAAATCAGGCAGAAAGAACCAAAACAAAGTATGCAGCTCAGTTCATTCAAGGTGGCACAACAGCAACATACAAGACCAATGTCTCACAACAACATACCATCTCGGACTGTACTCAGTACATAGCATTCTTCAAATATTGAAACAGAACAGTGTTTAAATCCCGAGTTTGCTCAAAAAGACTGGAATAAAAAAATATTAAAAGAAAATAGTTGGCTACCACTTAGATGGCTTCTGTTTGTTTGGAGTTGGGAGAAAAAATGTTACTAGAAGCAGTAATTGGTGAGACTTCTGAAATTACACTGAAAAGGACAAACTGAGGCCCAGGTTAGTTAGATGTAACTATTGCCCACTAGCTGTAAAGAAAAGGTGTACTTTTCCAATTTTTTTTTGCAAAAAAGTACCCTGTGGCTTCAGTGAGGAACTGGAAAACCTCCTCACCTTGACGGGTCCATGTCATATGGTGCTCTATGCTTTTTTCCCATGTGTGTTATTTTCACTTTTGGCTATGTAATCAAACTTTGTAAACCTAAAAAAAAACTCCCTAAAGGTCTATCTGCAAAGAACATGCAGTATCAAATAACATTTGAGGCTGATGTGGTAGAAGAAGAAACTGTATCAACAATTTCTGAATTATAGGTTTGACACCGATGGGGGAAAATGCTGCAACACACTTCACACCCTCAAATATTCACTGTTTCCCTGTCTTTGCATGGGGTCAACTTCTTGAGCTCTTGTATGCATCTGATCATTACAGCTCAACAGCCTAAAATGCCAGTGCAGAATGACATTGACCAGTTCCCTTTTAAGTACCTTTACTGGGAAGCGTGAATGTTTGCAGATTAACTGAAGGCTAATCATTGAACTTCCCCAGTGAAGGAGAATACTTTGGTCATATTTTGCTTTTTTTTTTTGGTGGGGAAGAGTATAGGGGGAGATTAAAAACATTTGATTTGGCCTGAAGTAAAAGTGCATACTTCACACATATTTCTAACCAACCCCCCAAAACAGTCTTTGGCTTTGAATGTGTTGAACAGGAAGCCATTTAGTGTTGGAATGCTTGCTTTGCTGGTCCAAGAAACACACATTCTTATTACTCCTGGGCTATCTGAAAAGGTTCAGGGTGAAAAAGTTTAATTTATATGTAGCACCTTGTTTCCTGTTTTGTTTTTTCCCCTTGTGTGCCAAGTCTGTTTTTTAAACTCTGTGATAGGAAACACATTTCCCTTTTACTCCCTTTCATCTCACTTTATTTACCCAGCTGTATATTTCACTTTGATTTATAGCTCATGCTCTTACCTGGCGTAAAGTCCAAAGACACAGTGAGAGAGAGGGAAAGATGGATGTTGTGTTTTCAAGGTAACTGAGGAAAGGGAAGAATCTAGGTGGAGGTGAAGCTGCCTTTATATCAATATCAAGGGAGCGGTAGATGGAGACTTCTCTTTCAGGATGTGCCACAGTATATGTTCAAGAAAGATGAGGAAGAGGGCACAAGGAAAGCAGTGGCAGTGCAAAGCATCCCTTGATCACTGCATGAACTTTTATGCATGTTTTAACTCTACTTACTTTACTTTCTCCAAATGAGATACCCATAAGTAGTTTTGCTCAGTTTGGAACTACTTGCATGTAGAAGCATGAGCAGCTAAAACTAAAATTAAAATAAAGTGAAGTAAAACAAAACAAAACAAAATAAAATAAGACCAGTTCACAGATCTTTGGTGTGCCTAATATACATATGCATTTACACATGTACTCTGCAAGGGAGTTAGCTCCCCAAAGAGGAAGAAAAGCCTTCCTGAACAAGGATTGAAGCAAATGAAAATAAAATTGTGCATATAAATTAAGATTTCTGCAACTAAAACCAAACCAGGGAGTGCCTATTGAACTGGTTTTTATTATCATTAGTTTAAGACCATTGTTTAGAACAGACTTTGAGCAGATGGATGGGTTTTTTACTTTGGAGGTAAAGTGATGGCTAATGAAAGACATTGTGCACATAACTATACATGTCTACCACAGCTAAAGGAAACTACCAGGCACACTATTTAGTTTAGTACTCAAATTTTTAAGACTATGACAGCCTTTGGAATAGTTTGAGGCTTTTCTTTTATTGCTGTCCCAGCATTTTGATATTGCCCAATATAAAAAAATCCAAGCTATTAAGTGGAGGGAATGCACCAAGAAGAAGCCTGAGGCTGTAGCTCTTCTTGTGTGCTGTCCTGGGGGTGAAGTGATGTAAAAATACTGCTCCTGTTTTGCACTGTTTTTCCTCTAGAGGTCAAAGTGTTTATGTTAATAGGTTCAGATTTAAGGTTTAGTATAAATGCATATGATTTCTTCTGTATGTGCAACAGATCCTTCACTTCCTTATACCTCTATTACTAAGAAAGCCTGAGAGGTCTATAAAATAGTCAGTGCACCCACCAAATCTGTCCATTCCCCACTACTTCAAGGCTATATGGCTGGAATAGGCAGGCTGCTTATCACCCATACCTCCAGAGAAAATTGCTGTTGCAGTGAGCTCTCATGGACCGCCACACTGCATTGCTCCCGCCTGGGTTGCTAGAAGGCCAGGCATGGGCCTGGGGAGATTTGACATGGCACTTACCCACGTTTCTGCCAATATCCCCAGCCAGACTGCCCGGCACACACTGGCTGGTGCTGAGGCAGAATTGGCAAAGCTGTCTGGGAAGCAGAAATTCTTGAAAAAAACTGTTGCGTTTGTAGCACATTTTCCACTTTCCCATAGGCCTGAGAGTAGTTGCTTTCTATAGCATTGGTGGCATATCCCAGATGGTGGCTTGCTGAGGAGGCTCTGCTGTGTGCTGGTCACAGTGGGTCTAGAGTTTGAGATCTTTCATATTCCAGGTCCTTGCCTTTTTCTGAAAGGAATGTTCAAGAGCAGAAAGAAAAAATGTTCCTTGTTTCTTGCCAGAATGGCACAATCATTGCTAGAGTGTCTCTGGAGCAAAGCCTCATGCTGGTTTGAGGAACTGTTCTGCCTCTTCTGTCCCCAGGGATTTGGGATACAGGAGGACTGAGCCTTTGGTGCATATCACCCTGCTTAAGTAGAAAAGATGCTGCATTTAACTCTTGGGTTTTTAATGTAAAAAATTTTGCTAGGGACTCACCTGACCTCTGGACAGCAAAATAAAAAGACCCTTCCTTGGTCTGTCAGAATACTTGCAAAACAAATTAAATTATGACTTTTTTCTGACTAAATAACATAAAAATGAAGCACTTATTCCACCACTTCAAAGGCTGGATGGTAACAACCAGCAATAAATATATTTCACTGGTAATTGAATGCAGGAATTATGGTAGAGCAAATCCCTATTTGGGGCCTGGCTGAGGCATATTACAATGAAATATTGGCAGAAGTAGAATGAGCTTCTTTTATCTAACTAGTGTGCTTTTCATCCACCGTACCTTCTATTGTCTGAATAGGTTGTAAATATATTTTCTCCTTAGGTCTTTCTCATTCTTCTGAGAATCCTTAAAAATACCTCTATTTCTTCCCTGTTTTGGGAACTCTCCATTTTATCTCTGTAGTTCCAGCTACAACCACATTGCTACAGGTTTGCCCCCAGGGACTGATCCTATACCAGGTAGCATGGGGTGACCTGCATCCATACTGCTCAGGGCTATACTGTGCAGCAACTCACCTGTCTTCTCTGGAGGCCATAGCAAGCCCCCCTCCAGCCCTAAGAAATAATTCTCGCATGTTGTGACCTTTCAGAACCTTTCAGCCCGTTACAGTAGTGTCTTTATAGCATACGTGAAATTAATACACACCATGGGGCATGGCATCAATCTGTGTGAGGGTACCTGAGAGAATGAGTTTGCTCAAATAACATAGGAAAACTGCATAGAGCTGAACAATCCAAATTAGTGTTTTCTGGGTGTAAATTATGCCCAGAATAATCTGTGGATTTCATCTCAGGGAAGACTAGGTTTGTTCCAAAAGACAGCCCATAATTCTAGTAGAAATCCATGGAAGAAAATGAATAGAGGTCCAGAGCCTGAGAACAGGCTTAGCACCTGAGTTACAGTGTAGACTTACCCACAGCCTCTGGCATTTCTAACTAAACCCTAGCTCTCTTAACTCTTCTTCCTAATTAGCCATAAGTGGTCATGCAAATGACAGCTGAGCACATCCCTATCTGCATGATTCCTGAAAGTTTCCAAAAGGTTAGATGGTTCAGAAGAGAGAGCAGCTGCCCGTGCTCCATTCCTTCTTACCAACACAAAAATGAAAAGCCATGGGCTTTTTTAATAACTTTTTTCCATATCCTAAAAAAAAAAGAGTTGATTAGAACTTGGTGTGACAAAGACTTCATCCCGTTAATTTTTGTTTTATCTCATCTGGGTCATTCCAGTCTCAGTCACTACTGTGCAAGCAAGCTGAAGAGCTAACTTTCTCTAGCTACCTGCTCTGGTGAGACGGTACTGACAGCATGGGACCGATGCTCTGACAGAACTCCAGCTGCTTCAGCCATTTTAGTTTTGGCCTGATACTTCCAAAAACTTCAAGGGCCTGACTCTATGCTCAGCAAAGTTAGTGGTAACAGTCCCATTGATTTCCACATTTGCTTGATCTGGGTCAAAGTGTCCAATTTGTAAGAAAGTCATTGGGTGTTTGTGCAAAAAATTTGGAGAAACAGTGCCCAGAAAGAGGTTTCTGGAGGGCCCTTAAATCAGCCTTGTACAGGGCCCATTAAAACTAAAGGTAAGACTCCCTTGACTGCAATGCAAGTGGAAGTAGGCAGTCATGCAGGGCTTTTGGAAGCCACTTAACACCAACTAAGGTGTAAAGCCTAAACACTTACTCAGTAGTAGGTGTTTGCTGATAATGCCTGGAAAACTAAAATCCTTATTTAACAGTTCAGAGTTTTCCTTGCTGATATCAGAAAAATTACTGATAAGGATTTAAAAAAACACAAGCAAGCACTTTGTAAGCTTCCTAGGCCAAATGGTTCTAGCTAATTAGAGAGCTTGTCATCATCTTCAGTATTTTGATGTGGTATTAGCCTAAGAAAAGGTGCTTTTATACCAATTCTTATGTAGGTCTGCAAATGTAACAACTCTCTCACATGCATAAACTTAACTCCTGCCTATCTGTGAAACTTGGCGTACAGCCTGCCTCCTCCAGGATCCATGTCTCTTATCTAACCAACCCAAGAACTAGCAGTCCACTAAAAAACAAAATGCACCTTTCCAAATCCTTCCCAGTGTGCCTTCCTTAAAGTTGACCATATAATACCAGTAGGATGCACAGAAGAATTTTCTCATTCTGTATAGTTCTCGGTGACTGGAAGTCATATTCAGCCTTATAGATACTGTATAAAGAAGATACAGTTTATATTTCCATTTCTGAGTTAAATAACTGCAGGCACTTAATGAGAACTGCCATATACACATGGATGCTAGAACAACTTTAATGCTAGAAACCGCATTTTTAGCTATTTTCTGTTCCCTGACAAATTCCAAATGACTAACAAGAAGATGAAAGCTTTTATTGCTGTAGACTTAAGATTTTAAACCAAAATAAGCAACATATATTCTGTTTCTTTCTGGCTTTTGAACTTCCAGGTAAAAAGAGGTTAAACTGTAAACTCTTCTGTGTAATAGCCGCATTGTCAAAAAATTTGGGTGAATTCTTAACCTGAGTACCTCTGATACACTCCATTATGTAAGTATGCATTTACAAAGACGAAGCAGAAAGGAAAATACCAGCGTAATAATCACAAAACAACTTAAAGAATCTAAAAAATCTAGTCCATAACTCGCTTTGCACATAAGCTACTTGACAGTAAATGTTGTGCTAAAGTCCTCCTAAGCTATAGAAAAAGTAGGTCTTCCAAAATGCCTAGAATGGAGCCCCCC
Organism: Elanus axillaris; assembly: GCA_026212715.1. Lineage (NCBI taxonomy): Eukaryota > Metazoa > Chordata > Aves > Accipitriformes > Accipitridae > Elanus > Elanus axillaris. The sequence goes on along the minus strand of JANZLQ010000086.1, from coordinate 22,952,176 downwards.
AACCTGTCTTCCAGCAGCAAAGCAGAATTAAGTACACACAGGCCATGACTGACAGAAGTTTGTCTATGATTGCTCTTGGAAATCCTTGCATGAAGGGTGCTCCACAGCTTCATTAGCAGCTGTTCCAGTATACCAGTAACACAATTAGATATTTTCAAGTAAAGTTTAATTTTTTTTCTTTGTCAAAAATTAAGTAGATCTCTTCTTGTCCTGTTCCCAAAGAGAAAAGGAAAGCAAATATACATTGTCCTCTCTATAACATTTTGTATATTGGAAGATTACGTTAACATGTCCCTTCTAAGTCTTCTGTTCTCTAGACTAAATAAAACTAGTTCCTTTACCCTCTCCTCTATGTTATGTTTTCTAGTCTTATAATTTTTACTGGTTTCTTCCAAATTCTCATGCCAAATGTTTCACTGTTGCATCCAGGAGCCAAGCAGAGTAAAAGAATTCCCTCTCACCTCACCTCACAAATCACATTCCTCTTAACATAAACCCAGATTTTCACCTTTTCTTTTTTTTTTTTATTGACATTGTAAAAGCATCCCATATTTTTATTCAGATTTGTTTTGCATTACCACCTAAACAACCCCCAATGTTTGAAAAGTACTGAATTTGTGGATTAGTTTCACATAGCACTGGTCCTCTGACACCTTCCCTAAGACATTTTATTCCAAGATACTTTGCATATCAGTGCAACCAAATTCTTGTTAACAGGTTGAGATGCTCATCTGACCCTAAACTGAGGGGTGTCCAACCACCTTTTTCCATGACATGACCCCTCAAACATATTTCTAACCCCACAATTAGTATGGTGTCAAAACAACATTTGCCTCTTTGCATCCAGGAAACACTGTGCCAGCCTGGGGTGGAGGTGCTTGCATGCAGGCAGACACGTGCCAAGAGTGCAGAGGCAACATGTCCTGGAGTTTGGCACACCATGAGGAGCTGGGAGTGCTGAGAAATGGAAGAGCGCTCAGGGACACTGCAGGAGGATGAGGTGGGATACCTGGTTAAATAGCTTCTTAAGGAGCTTCATTATTTCTATTATAAGTGGTTGCAAGAAGACAGTTACAGAAGGTCAGCAGCCATAGTTCTTAACTAAAATCTAGGTTAACAAAGCCATAGCTACCCTAATACCAGCAATTGTGCCCTTTGTTAAAAATGGGGAAATTATTCAGTGCAGCTCAAGTGTTAGCTCAGTGATTCCTTGTGGTGGAAAACTGGGGAAGCAGGATTGTGTCACTTTTAAAATGTATTTTTCTTCTTCTTTGCCAGTTGTGGGAAGTCTAAGTAATTTTTAAGGATTCCAGGTCATTAACTTCAGCTTCCTCAAATCCCAGAGCAGACTTGTTAAATTCTACTAAAATAATCTTCATTTTTCAAACTTTGCTGTATCTGTATGGCTGATGATTCCCTCACCAGTGTGTTTCACCAAAAATAAGATTATTTTTATACCATTACTATAAAGATATTAGTATGTCTACAAGAAAAATAGACTTATTAATACTGTGTCTATGGAAATGAGGCTAATGAAGCTTATTGCATTACCTCTCCATCAGCTGTCATTTACTTTGAAGATTAGAAATGGAAATGTTGACTTTTTTATATGCAGTAGATTCTGAGGAAGAGAAAGTGACTTTTGCTTTGAACTCAAAGGACCAAGAGGCATTTCCATTAATTTTGGATGATCTGTCAAAAAATAATCCTGAGGAAGTTTAAGAACCAAACTGCCCTCTCAAACACTTGAGGTTGATATTTTTCTACCCCACTTTACCAAGAGTTATCTTTCTACTATATATGATAGTGAGGTCACTTTTTTTAGGGAAGCTTTTATGTTTTGGGCGAGTGAGCAAGCATGCACGTGTAGATGTGGATAATTTCATGCACATAGTGTCAGGCTGTGTTTCTGTCTGCATTAGGCTGTATTTTATGATTAATTTTACCTCTAGAAAATGTTATCTGGCTGTCCTTGGTGTCTTTCTAGGATCTAACTCACTCCCTTAAAAAAATGTTAGTTACAAATCCAAGAAACCAGTTCCTTTCTGTTAAACCTTCAACTGATTCCTGTAAGTAGTATTTTCGGAAATGGGCCTCGAAAAACATTTTCATTTTCTCTGAGTTTTGCGCGTTTATATATATCTGCAGATATGTGTATATGAATGACTTCATTGTTTAAGGCAAAAAAATCAACCAATCTGCATATTAGTGATCTTGTTTATTCATATTCATTTTTGACTTGTGATCCTGGTGGGACTTGGTTTTCTTTACTGTTTTATTTATAGATTATGTAAACATTACAATTTTCATTGTATTTGCACCAACTCCTGCAAAAGTCCCGTAAGTCTCAAAATAAATAGTTTTCTGTGTGTTGTCAAAACACTATTTAAAGCCGGGTTGGCATTTAAGTGTGGTTCACATTTACTGTCTTTCAGTGACTTCCCATCACTTTTCCTCAGTTTAAAAGCAAAAGGATGCTGGTGGTTTTAGCTGTCAGGTCAATGAGCTGTTTCTTGGTTTGAAAATAAGGTAGGGTTCTTCCTGGCTCATGTATCATCACCTCTAAACCAGTCCCAGCTGCAGTAAGACATTACTGTAGAAAATGATGGAGATCTTGAGAAGCCCACATTATCCAGGAAAGCACCACAAGGTACAAATCATTTATAACAACAAGGCATGTTATTTGTGGTGGGGTAAATGGCAGAGCATAGGGATAAGATTACTACTTCTACTTATCAACCATACACATGACCCATGGGATCAAAAGAAAAACAATATTTTACATCCATTTACAGGATTATTTTTTTTTTTAAGCCAGAAGAAACAAAAACATGGCCTATACCAGCATTTTTAGAGAGACACTTCAGAAGTTAGACTTCAGTCTAGCGATAAATACATTAGTCTGAGAGAAGGATTTATCTCCCTCTTCATGATTATCTACTACTATCTAGCAAATACAATGAATCCATCCTTGATAACACACTTCATAGGTTCAAAGGTTATTTTCCTTTTGCTAATACATACATCATTAGGCATCACTACATTTTTCTGTGTTCATGTAAGAGGTCTGAGTTTTAATATCTTCAGGTTTCCTGGCAAATGCTGAGGTGAAGATGGGCAAAGTAGTTCAAGTGAAATAAAAGATCTTTGCCTATTCTCAGCATCAGTACTGCCCAAAGCTTGCCTTGCTTCCTGAAATGCTAGGGTGGCCCTTCTTACAAATGTTTTTACTTTTGTGCTTCTAGATCTGGGAGAGACATGGAAATAAATGTCAACATTACAAAAGAAAAGCTGAAACTGTGGTAGTGCCAACTGGGACCAAAAATATTGGAAATCTGTCAAGGAAGTCTTATATTCAAATCACTTCTCCAATTTTGCAGTATGAAGACATTTGACTCATTCAGATAAAGTTTGGATAAGAGTCTGGGCTGTCTAACTTGTGTCCAAACTGAAAACACAAACAAAAGTGAAGTTGCCAACATTTGAGGACAAAAATATTTGGGCACTGGGTACGTTTAAATGTTATAGGAAGAATATTCTAAAAGCTCCTGTATCCAGCTGCTGTATAAAACATCGATTGTTTGAAATTCCATCACAAGACAACTTTTTGCTAAATGGATTAATAAAACCTGAATGTGGAAAAAAATAATATCACTAATGCAGTCCTGTAGCTAGTCTGGGAGCAATGACTAAAATCTAGGGGATAAATTATGAGGAAATGTCCTGCTCAAAGCTCCAGGGGGGTGGACTGATGCTTAGCTAGGAGTCTTTCTAGTGACCTTGTTGAATTTTGGATCAGCCCCTCAGATGTCAGCGTATGTGTACATTGGAATATAAATGCTATATAAACATGTGTACACTGTGCCTTAGGATCTGCAAAAGTATAGATCAAAAAATAGAGATTGGAAAAAAAGACAAATATGATGGTAATTAAGTTGGATGAAACTAATACATTTTCCAGCTGCAGTTAAGAGCTGTTAAGCAAATGGCAGTTACATATTTTCATCTTTCTAACATGGGAATGCAAGTATTTTATAGCTGTTGAAAGACAGGGTTTATAAACCACATTGTCAATGTATGAGCAACCAGTTTTTAGTTCAGTTTTCCCAAGGTTCTGTCTTTTCACAATAACAGCATAACGGTTCTTTGGAAAAAGAAAAAAATAGAAGAGTTCAGCCTGTTCACCTAATAATGATAGCTTAGACATCAAATAATATTTTATAATTATAGACACAGAGTAGAGTTCTCATGTTAACCTACTCTGTGCAGTAAACAAAAATTTCAGCACTAAGTTCAGGGAAGTAAACTGAAGCCAGCATTTGAAAAAGCTTTTTTTTTATAACTCAGTCACTAGTTCTTATTATTTGCTACTTCACAGATGAATAATACTGTTCCCTATTAATACTCTTGTCTGAAACATCACATTCCAAAACCTTATTTTCTGTTAGTTAAAAGTGTATCAGATTGAACTTTTGCATATTGTGTATCTCCCTCAAGAGGAATGGTTCTGAAATGTTTTAGCCAAATCTATAGGCATGTTCCTGAGAATATGCATGAACTTAGACACTCAGTGCTTTTGTTTTCCTGACCAGACCCATTTCACAACTTGGTTGTGTTTCAGCTGGAAGCGGTTGTGACTGCAGAACTCAGTGCTGTGGGCATGTGCTAGGCAGGCTAAGATATTGCTTCCAACATCCAGTCCCATTGGACTTAGGCACAGGGCTGCTAAGCTTACAAAAGAGCAGAAAGAGGCTATTATCATCAGACAAGCCAGCAAAACCCACAGAACTGAGGCAGCATAGGGATGTTTTGTTTTGGCTGCTCAGACGTCTGCAGACTCTGCCCCAGAAGACAGACCATTTCTCATTAATAGCTCTGACAGCTACATGTCTCCATCCTACCTGAAGTGAAATTTTAAGTCCATTTGTGTGCATCTGAGATGTGAATAAAGAGCAAGATGTGCAATGAACAAATACCAAATTGCTTATTATTTAGTGAGCTCCAGCCAATCTGTGTCTCAAATGGAGCAGGACTTCTCTTGCATAACAGCATGTGAATGTGTGCTGCATCCAAATGTGGACATGACAAGGTGTTGAACTTAAAAAGAGTGTCTGGATACTTCCTAGCTTGCTCTTGACTTTGCATCTTTTGCATAATGACAAATTGTCACATTGTGTGTGTTTCTTGGGGTGGATGATGTAACTAATTTCCTTTTTTAATGTTCTTTGTGTTATTATGCTTCAAACCATTACAAAGTCTACAGTTATTCCATAATTACCTTAGCCTGTAGAATATTGTCATGGTTTAACCCCAGCCAGCAGCTAAGTACCATGCAGCTGCTCACTCACT